>OZ007592.1:36532782-37157782 GCA_963931845.1 Maratus michaelseni | reverse complement strand
TATATGCTGAAAAAACTCGCTTTATATAAAATAAAAACGAACGCAAAGAAAAGCGATTCGTATAAAATTAAATTAAATATCTTTAAAAATAATTAAAGATAGAAAATAAAAATGGCTACATTTAAAGAAAGCCAATTCATCGAGAAACTAAATTCGAGCAATTATTCCAACTGGAAATTTAAGCTCGAAATGCTTCTCATTAAAGAAGACTTATTTGAAGTAATAAGTGATCAACCACCAACTCCTTTAAATGAGGATTGGAACAAAAAAGATAGAAAAGCAAGAGCTTTAATTAATCTAAGCATAGATGATGCACAAATTGTGCATGTAAAAAATTTTACCACAGCCAGGCAAACCTGGGAAGGTCTCAAAAGTACGCATGAAAGAGCAAATTTGAGTAGCAAACTGTATTTATTACGAAAACTGTACAGTACTAAACTGCCCGAAAACGGCAATATGATTACTCATATAACAAATATTCTACAAATAGTAGATAAATTATCCGCCATAGGCGAGAATATAAATGACTCACACATATCCGCACTATTTCTATGCTCATTACCGCCCAGCTACAACACGCTTATCACAGCATTAGAGGCAAGGCCCGAAGCCGAATTATCCCCAGATTTTATCAGAAGTAAACTCATAGATGAGTATAATCGCAGACAAGAAATGTCTGAACAAAACAACAGCTCTGAAAAGGCATTTAAAACACAAAGAAAACACACTTATAACGACTACAAAAGAAATTCAAAATATTGCAGTCACTGTAAGATGACGAATCATAATAATAGCGAGTGCTATCACCTCAAGAGCAGATACACACAGCACAACAAAAACAAACACACATATCAAAATGTGAATAACTTTAATAATAAAAATAAATCTAAACCTTTTTCATCATCACTATGCTATGAAAACACAGAGAATTATAAAGAGAATACTGACTGTCACGATAACGCGAATGATCAGAAAATAAGCTCAAAAACTAATCAATCAGAAGATCGCGTACTAATAACAGAAAAATTAGGAAAACAAAACTGGATACTCGACAGTGGCAGTACCTCACACATTGCAAATGATAAAAGGTTATTTGATAAATTTAACAATTTTGAAAAATCATCAGTCACCATCGCAAACGGCAACAAACTCGAAGCATTTGGTTCAGGCGACGTTTTAATAAAAACGAAATCCCCAAATGGAGAAATAAAACTCACAAGACTACAGGAAGTCCTATACGTTCCAGAACTAGAATCCAATTTAATATCCGTAAGCAAAGCAACTAAAAATGGATGCAAATTAATCTTTGAAAATGACAAGTGCGACTTAACGTTCGACGGTGAAATTTATATAAGAGCGAAGAACAAAAATAATTTATACATAATCGAACAAACAAACCACTCAGAAAATGCAGAAAACTATGCAAACGTCACACTAAGCTGTAATAATAACAAAGAATGTTTAGAAGTATGGCATCGAAGACTAGGACACCGTGATTATGAAGCAATCAAAACAATTGTAAACAAACAGCTAGCTACCGGAATAAAAATTAAAAACTGCAGACACAATAATAAATTATGCGAAACCTGCATCAAATCTAAATTAAACGACGCGCCATATCCAAAATCGGCTACAAATAGAGCAAACAAAGTTCTCGATTTAATACACAGCGACGTCTGTGGACCTATAAGTACACCAACACTAGGAGAAAAACAATATTTTCTCACATTCATCGACGATTACTCGAGATATACAACTATATACTTACTATCTAAGAAAAGCGAAGTAATTGATAAATTAAAAGAATACATTGCAATGGTAAATAATCAATTCGGTAGAAAACCAAAAGAAATAAGATCCGATAATGGAGGAGAATATAATAGCAACGAAATAGACAATTATCTAAAGGAAAACGGGATATTACACCAATTCACAATTCCACACAACCCGAGCCAGAACGGCGTGGCAGAAAGGAAGAATAAAAGCCTACTCGATATGACACGTAGCATGCTTTTAGAAGCAAATTTAAATAAACAATTTTGGGGAGAGGCAATACACACAGCGACATATTTACAAAACAGATTACCAACAAGAGCGAACGACAAAACTCCATACGAACTATGGAAAGGTATCAAACCTGATCTCAAACATTTAAGAACCTTTGGATGCAAAGCATTTGTTTACATTAATAAAATACATCGAGGAAAACTAGATAATAGAGCGCAAGAAGGTATTTTTCTAGGTTACGACACACGTTCCAAAGGATATCGCATACACACAAAAGACAAACAAATAATAATTGCCAGGACTGTAAAATTCATAGAACATGAAATAAAACACTCAAACAACATTGAGGAAGATTCAAATCTCGAAGAAATCTCCACTGATGATAGAAATCAAGAAGAGAAGAATAAAAATTACATTGAAATTGACATTAATGATAAAGAAAAACAACCATGCGAGTCCAAACAAACACAAATAGAACCAAGAAGGTCAAATAGATCTAACAGAGGAGTACCACCAGATAGATTTGTCTGTTTAGTTAAAGACACACAATCAAATGAACCAAAGAATTGGAACGATATCATGGAAATGAAAAATCCACACGATAGGGAAAATTGGCTCAAAGCCACCGAAAATGAAATCAAGTGCCTAGCTAAAAATAAAACTTGGACATTAGTCGATCCGCCACCAGGCAAGAAAGTGATAGGTTCAAAATGGACTTTTAAATTAAAACGCGACAACCTAAACCAAGTGCAAACCTATAAAGCACGACTCGTGGCACAGGGATACAGTCAGAAATTCGGAGTAGATTATGACGAGACCTTTGCTCCAGTTGTCTCTCATACCACAATCCGTGCATTTCTCATAGCAGCATTAAATCATAATCTTAAAGTTAATCATATCGACGTGAATACAGCGTTTTTACACGGAAACCTACAAGAAGAGGTATACATGAAACAGCCGGAAGGCTATATAGCTCCAAATCAACAAAACAAAGTATGTAAATTACAAAAAGCAATATACGGGCTCAAACAAGCCGCCAGAGCATGGCACACGAAAATCTCCGAGAGTCTTAGAGCATTAAATTTTATACAAAGTACATCTGACTCATGTCTTTTTATACGCGAAAATGGTGAAAACTCGACATACATTATAGTATATGTGGATGATTTGTTAATCGCCGGAAAAAACGAAGATATAATTGAATTAATAAACAATCTCAAAAGGGACTATGAATTGAAAGATTTGGGAGAAGTCAATAACTATCTCGGAATAAATATAAAAAGAGACGATAAAAATTTCTACTTAAACCAAAATTCAAAAATTGAAGAATTGGTAGATAAACTCAATCTTCAAAACGCAAAACCTTACAGCACACCTATGGAAGCAGGTTACAATCGACTCAACGATGATGAAAATCTATTACCTAACAATATCAAATTCAGACAAGCAACGGGAACATTACTCTACATCTCAACATTAACCAGGCCAGATATTTCAGCAGCGGTCAATATACTCAGCCGTAGAAATGAAACCCCTCGAGAAAAAGACTGGAAAGCAGTCAAAAGAATCGTAACATACTTAAACAACACAAAACACCTCAACCTGACGCTAAGTTCGAAAAATAAGCCTATTCTCGAAGTTTACGCAGATGCAGATTGGGGAGGTGATCCAGAAACTAGACGATCCACCAGCGGAAATATATTTATGTTAGGAAAATGTCCCATACATTGGACAACGAAAAGACAGACATGCGTTGCTCTGTCATCAGCAGAAGCTGAATACATTTCTGTAAGTAATGCAGCACAGGAAATACTATGGATGATAAAACTCCTGGAAGATTTAAATTTACCACAACAGAAACCCATAACAATATACGAGGACAATCAGCCATGTATAAAAATGGTTGAAAGTGAAAAACATACTCGAAAAAGTAAACATATAGATATCAGATTCCACGCGATAAGACAACTCAAGGAAGATGGAATAATAGATTTAAAGTATTGTCCCACAGAATTTATGACCGCAGATTCACTCACCAAGCCCAACCCCAAACCTGAATTCATTAAACACCGAAACAATCTGAACTTACTTCCTTATCCTACATAGAAGATTAAGGGGGAGTGACGGAAATTCCAATTAAAGGGTAATCTTCTATTCGGAATCAACTACTCTTCAATCGTCAGATAATAATAAAGTACTTTAAATTTGCAGTAAACAACTTTAATTATCTCGTCGGATATACCAACTCATAAACTGTTTTCAACTCAGCTAAGTACATGGAATAAACGCCCACGTGAAAGAATGATTACCACGTGCTATCATGTGCTTTTTCCCAGTGACGTCATCCAAGGCTACCAAGGACATGAAAAAACTCTTTAGATTTTAGTCAGTTGTTGTGTGAATTTCTTTATAAAATGTAGTGTGTGAAAATGTCAGAGCGATGTAAATGCTCTGTGTAATTATGTAATCAAAACGTATATTAAACCTAAATTTAATCGAAAGGAAATACTCTATTAATTCTACAGTGATTATTCAACGAAACTAATTTTATTATTTTGCAGAAGTGATCTTATAGATAATACGGAATACTCTAACGGATAATAATATACGTGAGGAAGTTGCAACACGTCACCAATCTATTTATTGGATACACTAAATACTTTCATCGCCCAATCAGGTAAGCGAATGCATGCTTACTTAACTCTATTTATGAAGTATTGGTTTTATACAATTAAAGAAACTATTTTACACATTAAATAAACTGCGCCGCCGACAGAAATATCAAAAGAAAATTCACGAACATACCAATTAGTAATAGACCTCCCAGAAGACCAAGCCTTGTTACTCCACAAAGTGGGTCGACTATCGCTCAGCCTCATAACATGCAAAATAAGGACATACTCCCCAATAATTCGTTGTCAAAACTGCCAAGTCTTCGGGCACTCCTCTACCAACTGTAAGAGAAAAACGGCTTGTGCATATTGCATGGCAGAACATGAATCTGAAAGATGTCCGAAGAAAAACCATCCGCGACAACACAGATGCTTAAATTGCACCTACACGCAAGATCAAGATGGATACCCCTACCCAAATAACCATAGCGCCAACTCAGCCGGATGCCAAGTCTTTCAGGACCTCTTCCATAATCGCCATCGTGCACAGAACCTAACAGCAGAGAGTTCGCGATGGTAACAACCCCAAACCTAACAGCCACACCAACTAGCAATAGAACAACAACACCAAAATTCAAAATAGCACAAATAAACCTTCAGAGAACAAAATCAGCAACAGCAGACCTCATAAATCACTTAATAGAAGAGGATTACTCAATAGCCTGTCTCCAGGATTGCGCAGTCACCAATAGAAGACCGCACGGATTACCATTATCCCTGCCTTCATATGCCTCGCAATCCAACAACTGCCACACAATCATACTGGACAACAACCTACAACATATACGAACACAGCAACACCAAAATTCAGTATTCATTAACGTTACACTCCAAGATATAATTATAACAATCGGCAATCAATACTCCCCGCCGTCAGCAGATCTAAAGGAAGACCTTCAAGCCTGGACAAACAAGAGAGGCATGAGCAAACACCTGATACACCTGGGAGACTTCAATGCTCATAGCCAACTCTGGGGGTATCCATCGGACGACGACAGAGGACACCATCTCATCACACATATGAGCCAACACCACTTAATCTCGGCAAACGACCCACACAGCCCACCCACATTTCAGACAGAAAGATCACAAGGATGGCCGGACGTCTCTCTTTTCTCGTTCCCCGTATTCTCTAGATTAGAAGAGTGGACTGTGGAAAAAGACATGAATTACGGGGACCACCGCTTGATCACCATATATCTAAACATAACAACCCCAACTCTCCCGAGAAGAAGATACAGAACGAAAAACATATCGTTTAAAAAATTCAATCAACACTTAACCTCAAGACTAATAGAAAGAAACATTAACTTCCAGCAAATAAAAAGTAAAGAAAACTTCGATACACACTACAATGAATTAATACAAATCATACAAGAGACAAGTGAACACACTCTCAAGAAGAAAAGTAGCACACACAAACCCTCGATCAACTGGTGGTCTCCGGAGCTCCGAAAAACAAGAAACTACGTCCGGGCACTCCGAAGAAAAACAAACTTTCCAACATCCATACAAGCCCACAAACAGAAATACAAACAGGAGCGAGCCAGATACAAGCTTCAAATCCAAAAAGCCAAACGAGAAGCATGGCTGAGATTCTGTCAGGCAACAACAGATCCCTATGGGAAAATGAAGAAAATTGCCTTCCAGGACTTTCACAAGAAAGAAACATATGCACTGGCACACTCAACAACAATCACACACACCAAGAAATCATTTTACAAGGACCTCACAGAACACATATATGGAAATTCACAGATTACAGACACCAGAACACCAACACCAGACAAGACGGCCCCTCCATTCACCGTAAACGAGTTAAAAACGGCAATATACAGCTTCAACAAAAACAAGGCCCCAGGAATAGACAACATAGACCATCCCATCACAAGACAAATATTCAAACATCACCCACAACTACTACAAGACATTTACAACACACTCCTCAAGCTTAACTACTTCCCGACAGCATGGAAGCAGGGGGAACTAGTCTTCTTCTTGAAAAATAGAAAGCCTCCAACAGAAGCGGACTCGTATCGTCCGATTTCCCTGCTGCCAATCCTGGGCAAAATCTTTGAGAAGCTAATACTAAAGCGTATCCTACATGAACTACACAACACACCAAAACTAGCACCGTCCCAACACGGATTCGTCCCAGGAAAATCGACGGAAACAGCAATCCAAGAAGTGCTGTCCATCATAGATCTAAGCAAACAAGAAGACAACTACACATATCTCATCTCTCTAGACTTCCACCATGCCTTCGACAATCTACCTTGGGATGCAACAATGGAGGAGCTCGAAACCTTAGAACTGAGCAGACCATACATAAACACGACAAGATCCTTCCTATCGCTCAGATCTGCGTACACCAACTGGCTCTCTGGAGACCTTCACTGGTTCAAAAAGGGCTGTCCCCAGGGGTCGTGCTACGGCCCGTTTCTCTGGAGAATATTCATCAATAAGATCCTGATAATCCTCAGAGAAAAGGGATTCAAAGTGGTGGCGTACGCAGATGATATACCGCACCAGGAAGATCATAGAAGACAAAGGCAACGCAGCTCTCCAACTGATTCAAAACTGGGCGGATTGTCATTCCATTCAAATAACACACGAAAAATCAACAGTTCTGCAAATAAGGAATCGTAAATATCTCAAGCGTCCACCCACACTAAAAATTAATAACAGATCCATCAAACATAACCCCACACTAAAATATCTCGGCTTAGTTCTGGACAGCACACTTTCCTTCCTACCACATCTACATGCCAAGAGATCAGAAATCAACACAGCAGTCCAAAACCTCCTGAAGTTTGCAGCCTCACAACGCAGTATCTCAAAAGCAATACTAAAAATATGGAACAACACAATCTTAGAAAATAAAATAACTTACGCTGCAGCACCATGGTTCCCCAAACTACAAAAATCCCACGGGCTGCGACTCCTCTCAGCAATTCAGGCACAGTGTCTGCTTTTGATCTCCCGTGCATACAAGAAGACAGCAACCTCAGCTCTCTGCGTCCTCACGGGAACAATGCCACTCTCACTAAGAACAGAGAAAACAGCAGCCCAAGGAGCAATCCTTAGGCTAGGCATCCCCATGGTTGGAATACAACCAGATATGTATCAACCGAAATTTATACCAACAGAAATTATACCATACAAAACATATTTTGAATGGGCAGAGAATGCAGAGGAGCAGCCAAATTTGCAAGTATACACGGATGGATCGAAGACTGACGCTGGTGTAGGATACGCTTTCTGCATCTACAACAAAGAAGACACAATAACAGAACATCAAATACACCTGGACACCTCAAACTCCGTTTACCAAGCGGAGCTGCTCGCAATTTCCGACGCACTTTCCTGGCTGCAAACATCCACACACGACAAAGCAACAATAAATTCAGACAGCCTTTCCAGCTTAGTGGCACTTACAGACATGAATACAGAAAATTATCTAATAGGTCAAATAATAAAGAAACTGCAAAACATAACAAAAAAGATCCTCTTCAACTGGGTAAAAGGCCACTCAGGAATTGCGGGCAACGAACACGCTGACAGACTCGCCACGGAAGCCACACAACCGGACACATCAATAAAACACATCTTCCACCCAGCACCTCCATCCTACCTCAGAGGACAACTAAAACACAAATACACATCTAAATGGCAAGACCAATGGACAGCGGAGCACAGGGGACGAAAAGCCTACAGCCTCTGTCCAAAAGTCACCGAGGACTTCCTGGTCCCACACCGAAACATCTACCTGTACATAACCAACCACGGCCCGTTCCCATCATATCTCTCTCTCTTCAATAAAGCCCCATCTCCATTCTGCACATGTGGAAAAAGAGGAGATGCCAGCCACTACACACTCAACTGCCCGCTAACGTCAGCATATCACATAAGGAAACCGGCATCACTGAGGACCTCAGTTTGGTTCCACCACGTCCTCCACACACCAAATCTACAACAAAAAATAATAGACTGTGTCCATCTCCTAGAACACAATCAGCAACTCTTTCAAATGCCTCCAGCACACCTTCTAGGAAATGTCCTGCCCTCAGACGATGATGAAGAAGAATAACCCTCATCATTGACCACAACAATAGCGGAAATACAGTAGTGTAAATAATTCCATTCCCTCATCAAAAACTCATTCCACCACCAGCAACAACTTCAAATAAATACCAGAGAACAAGTAATAATCATCCACAACCCCTTCACCTAACAGTCCCACCACACCGTCATCCACCGTCAACAACAGTAAAAGAGACTCATCATTATAAACGCCTGTAAATAGACTCTCTCCATCTCCATCAGCATCACAACTAGACTTTAATATCGCAAATTGTATAGACTCTCTCTATCAGCATCACAACTAGAATTTAATATCGCAAATTGTATAAACCCATATTACTCAAGTCCACAAATATAAAAATTTAAACTCTTGGAGTTATTGTAAATACCTTACTCAAATGTTATGTCAAATTGTATTATATATATATATAATTCTTATTCATTGCTCAAATCAATACTATGTAAAAGCCTAATGGCCTATTGGCCTCATCTGTATTTTTTTTTTTTTTTTTTTAATAAACTTGCCAAGCAGGGCTTGTAGAGCTTAAGCCGTATGGTAGGCCACCCTGCTTGGTTGAATCTGAATCTGGATAGTAATGCACTGTTGGGAATGAGTATGTAAGTCCTTTAAACTCCTGTAAAACAGTTCTTTCGGAATGGCTTTCAGCTCGGCCGTCACGTTGCGTTGAATGTCGGTGATGTCCGTACATCTCTTTCCCTTCAAGGCTGACTTCAATCTGGGGAATAGGAATAAGTGTGCAGGTGCCAAATCAGGTGAATAAGGAGGGTGATCAAGTGTCACAACTCCATTCGCGGCCAGGAACTGCCGTACAACCAAGGCGGTGTGTGGCCGGACATTATCGTGGAGAAGAGTCCAGGAGCCTTGATAATGCCCGGCCACACGCCGCCTTGGTTGTACGGCAGTTCCTGGCCGCGAATAGAGTTGTGACACTGGATCACCCTCTTATTCACCTGATTTGGCACCTACACACTTATTCCTATTCCCCATATTGCAGTCAGCCCTGAAGGGAAAGAGATTTACGGACATCACCGACATTCAACGCAACGTGACGGCCGAGCTGAAAGCCATTCCGAAAGAACTGTTTTACAGGAGTTTCCAGGACTTATATACTCGTTTCCAACAGTGCATTACCATCCATGGAGATTATGTTGAAGGACAGTAAATTGTATTTGATGCTGTACAATACTGTATTTTAAATAAAAATTCATTCACCGAACTTTCTGGCCACAGGTTGTATCATTTACGGCGTCTTTTAATGATGTTACACTATTCGAAACATATTGAAATTTAAATGCATTTTATTGACGTGCACTACAAAAAGATTATTTAATAACATGTTATGTGTAGCACTTACAGACATTTACAGGGACACTCAAAAGAGCTCCGTTGCATTATGTCTATGAGGAAAAATCGTTTGCGGCCTATTTTAATGATGTTACACTGTGACAAACATAATGAAATTGATATGAATTTCTCAAGTGCACTAAAACATGCTTTCTGTAGAATATGGAGTGTAAAGCAATTATCAGTCATTTACAAGGTCAAACAAAATAGTTCGATTATATGATGGTCTATGGTAAAAAACTGTTTGTAGAGTATTTTAAATGTTGCACTGTTTCAAACATCATGAAATGGATGTACATTCTGAGGTTTACTACAAGATGCTTGATGTAGAATATGATGTGCATAGCATTTATCGTTCATTTACAGGGACACGCAAAAGATTTCGGATACAGTACTTTATCCGAAGCATTGTCTAGTAGAGATAATTGCTGGAAGTGCGTTTCCAGTTACGATATGCGTTTTTAAGTTTAACTAAATTTTTGATACTACGTGGTGTGTATAAATTCTATAGATCATATACAAGGCTACACAAAAGTAATCGTAAGCATTACTTAGCATGAGCGTGAATTGTTTAAAGGTGTTTTAAATTGAGCTATGCTTTTCAAGCTAATTTATATTTAGTATACTAAGAGATGTTTGTAGAATACAAATAAAATCATATACAGGGCTATGCAAGAAACTGGATACATGACCAGCTATGAATAGTATAATTCCTGGAAGTGTGAGTTCAGTAGTTTCGAGCGTATTTTTGTCAGAATTAAATTTTAGCTTAATATGTGGCGTGTGTGAAAATCTGTAGGTAATATACAGGGTTATGCAATATAATTCAAGTATGTTTCATTCTATAAGTAGAAATTGCTGAAAGTGAATTTTCAATTCCATTATGCGTTTTCTTTCTAAACTTAATTTTAACATACTGTGTAGAACTACATACAAATATATAAATTATATACACGGCTTCCCAAAAGAATTGGATTACCTTTCTGGTTACGGACGGTAATTTCTGAAATCAGTTTTTCAAATGTGTTATGAATTTTCTAAAATGTCTACTTAGTTTCTTTACCTTATTAAACGGCGAAGTATCGTTAAAATATTTTGGAAATGCTGGAAAGTGTTTCATAATCTAAGCTTGACGCAGGATTTTTCTTTCTCGTTTAGTTCTTGCGTGGAATTTCACTAATCTTCATAATCTGTTAGACGTTGACATAAATTGTTCTTGGCCGAAAACCCAAACCTAATTACTGCCAAAAGGTGGTGCTGTTGTGTTGTGCTTTCCACGATTTCTGTAATAGCTATATGTCGGCATATATGGAATGAAATTTCATCAAACGTCATATTCAGTTAGACTTTGGCACATATAAGTGCTGATTAGTTTTTGGTGCATATAGCCCAACAGGTGATGGTACAAAGTTGCGGTTTTCATCCTTTCCTTGCTAGCTATATCTGAGTATGAATGTGATGGAATTTACCAGCCTTCGTATTTAGTTAGACTGTGACATAAATTGATACTGATTAGGTTTCTGTGTATATGGCTCAACGAGTGGCGCTACTGTACTGTGTTTTGCGTGATGATAGTTATATCTCGGCATCTACGGGATGGGATTTTACCAAATTTAATATGTAAGATATTTATTTAAAATTATGTTGATACAATTTTACTGCCAGGCGATTTTTACAAAAACTAATCAGCACCAATTTATATCAGGGACTAACTGAATATAAAGTTTTATTAAATTCCGAGCATTAGTTCTTTAGATAGAGCTATTGTGGAAATAGCGAAAAATGCTGCATAGCAGCGCCACCTTCTGGGCGATTTTTACCAAAAACTAATCAGCACCAATGTATAACAGAGACTAACTGAATCTAAAGTTTTATTAAATTCCGAGCATTAGTTCTTGAGATAGAGCTATTGCGGAAATCGCGAAAAATGCTGCATAGCAGCGCCACCTGCCAGGCGATTTTTACCAAAAACTAATCAGCACCAATTTATATCAGGGACTAACTGAATATAAAGTTTTATTAAATTCCAAACATTAGTTCTTGAGATAGAGCGCCCACAAAATTTTTGTCACATACAGACAGAGTCACAGAGTCACAGACAGACATTTTCTAAAAACAGTCAAATCGTGTTCAGGACCTTCTAAAACGTATAAATCCGTCGAAAACCGGAAGTCGAAAATTTTCATGAATCCAATACTTTCTTCTTGTAAAGATAGAAGAAAGTAAAAAATGTGATCGGATCTGTGGCATGAGGCATACTGTGTATAAAGTCGCGGCGGTCCTCGGGTCGATAGCCCGGCGGGACAGCCCAAACCTGAATACATGATTCAAATATTCAGTTAGGCAGTAATTTATGGAAATTTCATAATTATAAAAAAATAATGTGTATTTTAATGAAATCGGTAATGAATCATAGAAATAGGCTAGTATACCTATAAATGTGAATCGTTGTTATTGTTTTATATCTCGTGCTATTCAAACTGTTTTTTGATTTTAAATTATTATTTATTGGTAGTAATGATATTACATTGATATCGAAAATGATCAAGGCAGTAACAACAGTTTCGAAATCCTATTGAAAGCAGTTGATATTGACGTATCTTTTTCTCGGGAATTCAGAAGTACTATTGAACAATTTACGATATATACATATATATATATATACAGCGTGATTATAAAAAAAACTATCCCGATATATGAGCCCCTAACTGTCATACCGTTCACAGAAACTGAATGAAATTCTGGCCTAAAGTATTTTGAGGTATGCGCTCAAGAATCATGTGAAAAACAACAGTTAAATTCTAACAATTACGGTTACAGTGACAAAATTTCGAAAATTTCAAATGGCAACACCTACTTTTTTTTATTGGAATGTGATCTTCATAGTGAAAAACCATAAAATGCGTTGGAACGGTACCTGTAGCACGAAAATTGCCGGCGCTAGGCAGACTAAGAAAAGTGAAAACAACCAATAAAGGACAAAAAAGCAACAGAAAGTAAAACATTTTATTGTTCAGTGCTATCCACCATCTGCCGCATGTAAAGTGTCGTCGTGTGTGAAATGAAAAATGTATGAAACACAATAAAATGTTTTGTTTTCTGTTGCTTCTCTGTCCTTATTGGTTGTTTTCACTATTCTTCATACTCTGTCTAGCGCCGGCGATTTTCGTGCTACAGGTACCGTTCCAACGCTTTTTATGGTTTTTCACTATGAAGATCACTTTCCAATAAAAAAAAAGTAGGTGTTGCCATTTGAAATTTTCGAAATTTTGTCACTGTAACCGTAACTGTTAGAATTTTACTGTTGTTTTTCACATATGATTCTTGAGCGCATACCTCAAAATACTTTAGGCCAGAATTTCATTCAGTTTCTGTGAACGGTATGACAGTTAGGGGTTTATATATCGGGATAGTTTTTTTTATAATCACCCTGTATATATATATATGTGTGTGTGTGTGTGTGCACGTATATATTACCGTATATTCCGGCGTATAACGCGCACTTTTGATACATGGAAATTGATCAAAATTTAAAGGTGCGTGTTCTATGCCAGGTATAAAAATGAAAATTAAATAATTAAAAAAAGACAAGCAAAATAATTGAGTTTTCTTACATTAATACATTTTCTATTTATTTACAAAAAGGTTATTTAGGTTCGTACTAGTTATTATACTCTTTAATGTTCTTTATGTATTTTTACGTGACATATTTCAGGACGATTTCTCTGCAATTCATGGAATGTAGTTATACGGCGAAAATACTTAAGAACTGAAAAATATATTCGCAATTTCTAGATCCGCGTGATGCAGCGGAGCTTTTTTATACACCGAAACATACTATCGGTATGCATATATATATATATATATATATATATATATATATGTATATATATAGTATTAGCTATATATTTCGATCGTTGTGTTTTGTGGAAAATCGATTCCTCAATTTTAGTAACGTTAGTTTGAAAAAAAAAGGCATAGAATTTCATGGTTAAAAGATCGCGTAACTATTACACTTTTTTACTTTTATTTCTTTCGAATGATCATTTGTTAGTTAAGCTACTGTCAAAACTATAAAATAAAATACCGAAATCTCTTCAGTAGTTTCCGGGAAAAGGCAACTAAGTTATCACTGTTTTCCTTAGGATCTCTTCAGTAATTTCCGGGAAAAGGGATCTAAGTTATCACTGTTTTCTTAGTATTTCGTAAGTGTTTTGTACCCTTAAACATCGATTATAGTGTAAGATTTATTTCTTTGAATGACATTTATTTGCAGATTTGGCTTCTCTCCCTGAGTCAAGTCTTGAACCAAACTTCACGAGGTTTACGTGCAGGAATAGCAATTATTTAAATTCTTCTCAGTTAAAAGAATCAGTTGCTGAATCACACAACAGCGTATTTTTGTTTTCCGGACAGCCAAAGAAAATTCTAGCGGGGCGAAAACCCCTTTCCGGTTTACCAACCCAACAAGGCCCACTAACTCAAGCGCTGAAATTACAGACCAGACGAAAACGTCTTTTCAATTTACCATTCCAACAAGACCTAAACCAGGCACTGGAAACTTTGACGAAACAAAAGCTCCCTTCCAGTTTACCCTTCCAAAAAGACTTAAGACAGTTCCAACAAGACTTAAACCGAGAACTGAAAACGTTGATGAAAAAAATACTACCTTCTGGTTTACCGTCCGAACAATGTCTAGTAAGAGAAATGCTGAAAACTCTAACGAAACTCAAATGTTTTTCCGATTTACTGTTCCAAAAAGGCTTAATAAATCAAGTATCGAAAATTATGAGAAGACAAAAGCGCTTTTCCGATTTACTACTGAAACAATGTCTCGTAAGTGAAGTATTGAAAACTCTCATAAGACAAAAATGCTTTTCCAATTTACCGATCCAACAAGGCTCGGTGAGTCAAGTGCTGAAAATTCTGAAAACACAAAAACTCCTTTCCAATTTACCGTTCGACCAATGCCTAGTGAGTCAAGTACCAAAAGCTGTGACGAGTCAGAAGTTTCTTTCTGGTTTACCGTTATTACAAGGTCCAGTCAATCAAGTAGTGGAAACTGTGACAAAACTCTTTTCAGGTTTTCCGTTAGAAAAATGTCTAGCTAGTCACGTACACACTTAGACCATATTAGGTTCTAAATGTCTAAGCCAAAAGCTGTAATAAGACCAAAAAAAAAAAAACTATTTTGAGCTTTATCGTTCCAACAAGGCCTAGTAAATCAAGTACTAAAAACTGCTCTGACAAGACAAAATCCTTTCAGGTCTACCTTTTAACAAGGCCTAGTAAGTGGGGACTGAAAACTCAACTCATTCAAAACAGCTATTTCGAGTTTAACCATGCTAATTTTTACTACCCACTCCTACTGATACTGTTATTAAAAATATTAAAAAATCTAATTTCGAAAATGAGAACCCAACAAGTGTTTCTCACAGTCAGTATATTCCAAGGACTCATCAGAACTATCTAAATGTGCACCTGGATGAAGATTTTTTTGTACGTCAACAAATCTTAAAATCGAACGTTGGTACAATTTCATCTCATAAATCCAGTGAAAAATTTCCTTAGAACAGAAAGAACAGAAACAGTTATGGAAGAGATACTTTCAATTAGAAATAAATCGATAAATCCAGTATCTAAATAATATCTAAATAAATCTAAATAAAACTAATCTAAGTATAACTAAATCTAAATAAAATAAGTAATATCTAAAGTATACGCAAGCACCAATCACTGAGAACTGGATGGTTTATGGCTCAGCACTTTTTTTTACTGTTATGCATATAAATAATTCCAATATACTAGAGATCATTTCGGGTTCTTTTTTCGGAGCCCAAACCTGAAAAATTTTGTGTCCTCACAGCCCGAACCCGTTACTAAAGATACGCAGTAGAAAATTGTTAATAACACTTTAAAAATGTTTCAAGATTAATTTTCTTATTTAAAAATATCTTCTTGCATAGAAATAACTATTAATCTTAAATACTCTGAAATGACGATGTTACGTGATTTTCACGTCCCTGAAAATCGGTTTAAAATAGCAAATTTGTTATTTATACCGAAGTACGGGCACAAATCTGTAAAAGTCTCGATTCTTATTCTTTTAAAATATCATTGTACAACTGTGGCAGAAAGACACGAGTTCTGATTTCAAGTAATTCTCAAAAGAAAAAGGACTTAAAACAGAGAATAAATAAAGTACATCCCATGGTTTCTTTATGTTACTAACACTGACTGTGTCAAAACTTCAGAATCAAATAGACTATTTTTCTCTATATCCCAACAATAACAATTCAAATCCCTTTCAAACTAATTTTTAGAGAATTGTAAAACTCGTTAAGAAAATTTTAGACTACATTCTTGTTTCTCAAGCATCTGGTGAGTTTTTTTTCTTCTCCTTCTTTCAATGTATAAATAAATAAAGCTTTTACTTTGAGCCCGAGCACGAAGACTGATATAAAAATCGAACCCTAGCTTGTTCCGGGATCGAGCTCGGGTTCGATCTGAGCCCGAGCTCTCTTCATCTCTAATCTATACATGCAAAACTTGTTTCAAAAGATTCACAATTAAAAGTTTCTTTTGGTAATGGGCGAAACTAAAACAAATGCTGCATCTAAGAAGAATTCACCAATCTCAAATGCATTACCGATTCAAAAAATAAGATAACATAAAATAAATAATAAGAATAAAAATGCTTGTTTGGAATTTTTCTTAGGAAAAGACAAAAGTAGGAAGAGCATTGAGCGGGGTTTCCTCGGTAATCCCCCCCCCCCCGACTTTTATTCAATGCATAAATGCAAAAATTTTACTTGGTGAAATTTAAATTATTGTAAGGAGTTTTAAATCTGGCTGCAAATCTTGATTTATAGAACTGATTAAAAGTGATTATAAGCAACCTGGCTGAAATGTTTTTTTTTTTTTTAATTATTTTCTTAAAACTTGATTTACTTTTTATTCAGTCTGAAGCATGTAAAATATCTAGTAATGACTTAAAAAGTAAAGAAGAAAAAAAAGTATTATTAAATGATGATCTGTTAATTAGAATAATAAATAAAAGCAAGGCTAAAATAAATTCGAATATTATAAGTCATATGCTTTTTATAATTCTTTTTACTGCTTATTGAACATTTCTTCTTCAGATGCTTAAAATACACATAAACAGAAAATCAACTAAAAATAGTTGAAAAATTAATTTTAAAAAAATGAAGTTACTTTATATGAATTTAGGTAATTTTATTATTTGTTACTTCCAAAATCTTTTGATACTTCAAAAAAGGTTTCCTACTATCAAATTCTAATAAGCATATTAAACTTAAATATATCATATACTAATTTATCATATGGCAAAAAAAAAAAAAAAAAAAAAAAAAAAAAATTGTAGTTTTGCTATCGCTTTCCTTGCTTTGGTTTATACTGTATAGCTGACACCCTTCCGTTTTTTTTCAAGTGAATTAAACATATTTTGAATTAGAAAACTTATTTAATAAAATATGTCTCATTTCTACATGGTAATTATTTCACTTTATTTATTAAGTAAAATTTATTGTTCAAATTTTATTTATTCCATTTTTATTTTATTAAAAAAAAAAAAAAAAAAAAAAAAAAAAATACGCGGAATGTTGTTATCTATGATACAGTATAGGGTTCGTAAATATCATGATATTTTCGAAAATATAAAAAATATCCGATATTTTGATATATATCCGATATTTTCGATATGTATCCGATATTTTCAAAATAGTCAACTTACTGCTGATAATAAATATTTTCAAGCATAATATAGATTAGAAACTAAAATATATTGCACTTAACATGAAAATTTAAACAATATACTAAGACTGCTTCTTCCCCCCCCCCCCTCTTTTCATCTTTCATTTTTCACTTTGAACAAGATTGAAGATTAACTAATAAACAAAACAGAAACAATTTGCTTTATACACTTAGAAAAAAACAACTATAAGATTCAGTATCAACTATCAAGAAATCAGAAATTTATAAAACAAAAATTAAACACAAAATAGTTTCTTTTAATAAAAAAATGTAAACATAAATGTCAGTTTATTTTTTTATTCCCTAACACGTTGTACAATTTAAGCTCAACAACACCAAAACCAGACATTGATTCTTTTCTAATGAAGCTGTATAGAACTGGTTATCTAAATTAGTTTATCTTTCTGTATCTGTCCTTAATTAATTATGTCCTACATAATTATTAGTCCCATATAAGCTACATTTAAAAATAAAAACTTCAAACAATGCTTGGATAAGATTTTTGTTTTTTTCTTTAGCTAGAAAAGTCACTGCCAGAGACAAATGTTCTTTATCTACAGAATGGAACAGTCAATATCAGTTGAAAATTTCATTTACACTTATTTTCACTTAAGATATTAAAAAATCTTGCACGGTGATATTTTGAAAATAAATATCAAATATTGAAAATAACAAAATCTTGATATTTTGAAAATAAATATCAAATAATATAAAAATATCGAAAATATCAAAAATCTTGATATTTTGAAAATAAATATCGGATATATATCATGATATATATCCATTGATATATATTAACGAACCCTGATACAGCATTATAGGGGGGGAGGGGGGAATGAAACATTGACTTTGCCCTCGCTCTTTTCATTAAATTAGCTTTCATTAAATTAGCACATCAGCTTAACTCTTTGTGAAAACTGGAAAATTTTTACTTAGAGCAAAATTTTACTTATCTCGCAAAACAAACGAAAATATTTGTCTACGTTTTTATGCTTCGTTTTTTACGATTGTGTTTTTCTTGCAATTTATTTCTGGGATTTTTGTTTCAAACATGGAAACATAATTTGATCCTGCTTTAATTATTTGGATTCTTCTTTCGACTTTATTATAAACGGCTTATTATATATTTATTTATTTATTTATTTATTTATTTATCACAATTTCATTGAACCTTTTACGTATGTTATCAATAATTTAAATAATGTGAATTTGTGATAGATTGTAAATAACCAATTATATTTAATGTTTCAACAAACGTCTAAAAATATTTTTTAAGCTTATAAATTTATTTTACATGTTTTTATAGTGTATATATGCAGTAATTTGATTATGCTTTAATTATTTGGATTCTTTTTTCAACTTTATTATAAACGACTTATTTTATATATATTTATTTATCACAAATAATGTACATTCGTGATTGTAAATAATCAATTATATTTAATATTTCAAAAGAAGACGAAAAGAAAAAAATCCAGAAATAAGGTTTTTGCAAGCAGTCTATTTATGTCGCCAAAACGAGCTATATATCGCCCGATATGGCAACCTAATTAAGCCAAAGGTTGTGATTAGGCGGAGCTAGGCTTTTACATACTGTCTTCTTAAACTTTAGCATCCTAAAACTTTTTAGTGTGAAAATTTGTTTCTTCTTTCTTTCTTTCTTCCTTCCTTCCTTTCTTTCTTCCTCCCTTCCTTCCTTTCTTTATTATTATTATTTTTTTTTTTTAATCTTTAACTATAGGAATAAGTGCGTGATTGGCCGAAACAATAGAATTGGCGAATCATTCCTAACATAATCAAATGAAATATTAAATAAATAAATAAAATATATCGATCAAGCTCTAACTTAAGTCCGTATGCAAATATTCACGCACAGAGCTAGTGCTGCAATATTCAGTCTGTTCAGTTTTCCTCAAAACAATAATTGCAATTTTTTAATTGTAATTATTTCTGTAAGTTTATTTCAACGTCAATTTATTAAAATCAGATTATATCAGATTTTTAAACATATTCTTTCGATGAATTTTGACGAGTTCTACCTCGTAGATGTTTAAAAAGCATAATTTTTTTTATAAATTGATTGAGAAAAAGTAATTATGAACGTGGAATGGTATATCTTGAATTACCTCCAATTCAGTTAATAAATTAATTTAGAAATATTATATAAATTAGGATTTTTAAACGAAGCATGGTGTCCGTGGCGATTTTTACATATTAGTAAAATGAATTATGTTTCAATATCTTATCCCAACGCAGCAACGTTTGTTCTCAAAGATTTTTGATTTTTTTTCCGAAAATTTTATGCGATTTTTAGCATTTTTCAGCATTTTAACATTTTGTGGCGACGTTTTGACATTTATTTTTTTTTAAACTGAAAGTACTATACGGTAAATTTTACATTCAACTTACATTCAAATTGGAGGAATGTCAAATCGATTTATACAGCAAAGTTAAGTGCCGATGCGGAAAATCTGAATTTAATCTGGGTTGGTATAGTGTATTTTTGAGATAGGACAGTTGCGCTTTTTTAAAGATGAAAAATAATTATATACATTAAAAATATTTACATTGAATGGAATACTGGCGTATTATAGGGCTATTATTGATTTGCTTCTAAAGAAATATTTAAAAAATACTCTGAAAAACAACTGCAACAAATCAAAACACAGGGCAAAAATAAATAAACTAGCAGAAAAATGAATCTAAAGTTGCTATCACATTCAACAACTTTTCTGGCAATTTTAAAGCCCATTCTCAATTAAAACCGATTGTCCCGAAGAAACTGCTTCAAGATCCAGTGTGATAGCAATCAAGAATACGCACACAGTTTTACCTTACCGTGCACGTACACCGTTATAACCTCAGTTTGCAAAAAGTTGTTCGTACGGACAATTTCTTCTCAAATAACCAGTCAGAGCATGGCCGTTTTGCAACATCATTTCCCAAGATGGCCAACACAGTGAAATGCAGCAGGAAATTTATGTAATGGAATCATCAGCAATAATTTGTATAGATTGACTCAGTAAGAGAAAGAGAGAAAGATGGCTTCTGTAGGATATAAAACATAATTTGTATTCCAATAGAATCTTTAAAAGAGCGGAAAGCAGTGAACACAGCAGCAATCTAGCGATTTATTTGTGTCAACGAAATAAATGAACTAATAACCGGTTTCAAGCAACTTTTGCAACGTAAGTTGCAGTGCTTCTTTCGATTTCCCCACGAAGAAATTAGAGTTAAAATGATTCCAAGAGTTGGTTGTTAAAAAAAATGACGGGTCTGACAGAACTTTTAAAAAGAAAAAATGCACCCCTTACACTTCAAAACAAAGAAATAACATACAAGTCCTGCTTATGACTTACATTATAATATGATTCTCATTCACCTCTGCTCGGTTTTATACGTTTATGTCATAATAATTGCAACCGCAGGTGCCCATCTAATTGAAGATTTGAATTTTCCAGATGGATCGAGGGGAAGAAGCTCAAGAAGGAGGCAAAAAATGAAGAAACCTGAAAGATTCGGCGAAGGAGAGGTTTTCTATTTTCGTGACGCTGCGACTACCGGAACGGAAAGTACTACAGATAGCGGAACAGAAGCTACTACAGCTAGTGAAACAGAAACTACTACAACTAGCGGAACAGAAACTACTACAACTAGCGAAGTAGAGACTACTACAACTAGCGTAACAGAAAGTACTACAGCTAGCGAAACAGAAAGTACTACAGCTAGCGAAACAGAAAGTACTACAACTAGCGTAACAGAAAGTACTACGACTAGCGAAACAGAAACTACTACAGCTGGCGGAACAGAAACTACTACAACTAGCGGAACAGAAACTACTACAACCAGTGTTGTACTCCTCCAAGGACCGATGGATTCTGGAGTTTCTGGTCCAAATGTTAATTACCATCATCACTTCCACTTCTTTGGAGTATCCCCTCCAAATCACTGAAACTGCTACTACGAAACCTCCTATAAAATTATGCAATAATTCCAATCCATATAGTATATGATGCTGAAAAATAGTTCAACTTCTTTTATCAGTAATTTTCAACAAGTCCTAGAACTTGTTATCCCTGTTACAGAACTCACTTTTAAAAATTCTTGCAAACGAATTTAAGACAATGGAAGGAAGTTGTTATGTAACCAAAATTAAATTTCGAGAAAATGGAAGTGAAATGCTTTTTGATGCATTTTTATTATTATTATTTGTTTTCTTCTCGGTAGGATATGTTTAAAATGTTGTCAACATTCTAGCTTTTTTTCCCCTCAAGTCAAATAAACATGTTTCGAAACCGAAAATTTATTTATTAAAACGTGTCTTGTTTCTGTGTAGAACTTAATTAAATTATATTCTTTTATTAAGGAGGAAGGGGGTGGGGTTCTCCCAATATGGCTAATTTTAGTGCATTTCTTTTTCTTTCTTTCTTTCTTTCTTTTTCTTTTTTTTTATTTTGAATAATAAATGCACATCCTTCTATATTAAAAAAAGGAATCTGGAACTGAGCCAAAAACGAAATGGACCAATCAAATTCTGCGTAGATATTCTGGGTTATTCTCATCGCTTTTTACTAGGGACTTTTTTGAGGAGCGATTACTTTTTTCTAGCCATCCTACGGATTTGAAAATCATACCACTAGACGCGAAATATAACAAGTTTTCAGAAATTCAAAAAATTATCACGGTCGGACAATAAAAACTCAAAAAACCTTAAAAATCGAGTAAAAAATCTTTTATTGAAAAAGTCATTTTTTTTATATTGTTGCCAATTTCTAAATAAGAGCAAAGGATTATGTTTTATCTCAAATAAAAAATGCATTTGCGCGAGACTATTAAAAACAATAATGAAAGTTTAAAATAATAATTAAATGATCACGTGTTGAAAGCAGGAAATAAAGAAAATTGCGTCATAAAAATTGTGTTTACACAAAAATATTAAAAATAACAAGTTGGAAATTGTACGTCAAACGTGACAAATGAGGTGCGTTCGTACTATAGCTAGTTATATAAATATTCAGATCTTGATGATTTTTAATTCTGTGAAATGAATTATATCGTCTGCAGATTAATTTCTGTCATAAAATAAGTATCTCGGTCGCTTGTCGATTAAACCTCGGAAGCTCCTCTAACAAGAAAGCACCGATTTTTTTTTCTTTTAATTCAAATTTCTTAATAAATATTTTTATTAATATCTCCTAAAGTTTTGATTCGATTTTTAAAAAAATTGAAATGTCTCGACAAAATTCTGCAAAGATAATATATCTTAAATTCCAAACCATTCGGTTGGGTAGTTTTTGCGTTGTTATATGCGGACGGACGGACAGACAGACGGACGGACCAAGCGGCGACAATAGGTGCTACGTATTTATATAATTACGAACGCACCTAAAAAAGATGAATTAAATGAAAAAGCATTATAACCAGTTAAATGAAAAAGCATTATAACCTGATTACAGAAGATAGTCGCCGTTCGTGATAT
Source organism: Maratus michaelseni (assembly GCA_963931845.1). Classification (NCBI taxonomy): domain Eukaryota; kingdom Metazoa; phylum Arthropoda; class Arachnida; order Araneae; family Salticidae; genus Maratus; species Maratus michaelseni. Next base: position 37,134,402 of record OZ007592.1, on the reverse strand, counting down.
CATCATCATCATCTTTTTAAAACAGGTTACATTACCAGGTTTTAAGAGGCTTTGTGAAATCAGAACGGGAGTTGGTGAGCGTAGCGAGCAGGGGGCAGAGCCCCCTAGTGGAAAAAAATGGTTTTTGGCGTTGAATTTATTTTACTTTCGCCTATGTATGTGTGAATATTGTCATATAATAATGTTGGTATTTTGATCGATCTAAACTCCTCTAAAGTTCACTGTGAATGGCGTGCACAGTGAATCGATTTAGAGGATTGCGCTAGCAATAATAATCGGAAACAAAAACAAACAAACAACAACAACAATAACAACAACAAAAAACCACATTGATTCTTAAAATAATATTAAATGAATTCGAGGCCAATCCTAAAACTGCTCAAATAAATCGAAATTTCACAAAATGGCGTTGCCTGAAGCTTAAAGTTAATTTCTGGCACTACTTTTCCCTTTCCGAAACGGTTTAAAAAAGGAAATTTACTTGATTTGCTATTAAAAATATCGTATGGGAAATAAGATTAAAACAGCATTAATAAAATAAATTATTTTTAGAAATCATTATTAGTATTATTTTCCAAAAATAAAAAATATTGGGTTAGTCATTCTCACACAGATGCTAAGCATAATTAGAGGAAAGCACAAAAATTAAATAAGTTTTTTTTGCTTTCTTTGCTTGTAAAAAAAATGATTACATCATTAAAATATAATTTTAAAGCTATTTCAGTTTCCGTACAGAGCATTATAATTCCAACAACTTTATTAATAGAGATATGAATTATTTTTAAAATATGAGTACGTTTCGAATAATGCAGACAGGATAAAACTATTACTCTTAAATTTGGGGCGTTCAAATTTCGGGAGCCATGGTTAAATGCCCCGTTTGTCCAGCCAGCATTTATAGATAAAATGAGGCCCTAACCTATAAGTACATAAGAAAAGCTCCCCATGATGAAAATGGAATTATGTTTAAAAAAATTACTTTACTGTAACTAAACTGTAATATTTTGTTTTCATTACATCTACGAGTAAATATCGTATTAGTGACTTTTCGATGCATTCAGCTTCTGGCCCCAGTATATATCCTCCCATCTATAGACTCCCTCGTCTACATACCAGACGCAACGTAGCGTTATTGGAAATTTCTTTTCCATAACCAGGGATCTGTTTAGGAAAAAATTGGGTCCTTTAAAGGACCCTTCACAATTTTTTTTATTTCAAAACAGGACCCTTCACAAAACTATTTTCTCTAAAACAGGACCCTTCACAAAACTATTTTTCCTAAAACAGGACCCTTCACAAAATTCTTTATCTTAAAAATAGGTTTTTCACAAAATTTTTCCATCTTTAAACTGAACATTTCACAAATTAATCATTTAAAAGTAAAATCTGATCTATCACTTTTACACATATAAAGAAAATATATGTATTTTACATCCATATATCTTCTTAAAAATGTATAAACAAGAACCTGAATATAACGCTAATTTCAAATTCACAAAATTATGGCTAGATTTTTCACAAATATAAAAAGCTGTTCACAATTTCACAAAAAAGGACCCTGGGAAAAAAGTCTGGACAGACCCCTGATAACTTTTCAGGAAATATAAAACAGCATTCGTAATCAGATCCACAGGCAAAACAAAAATGATGTTAGCAATGTTATTGTTTTAACTGTATAGGGGAGACCGGGGCAAGATGACTATGTTAACAATTTTTGTTGTTTATTAATTTATTTTGAAGTAATAGTAAAATTAATTTTACATGAACTGATAGAGTATACCTTTGTAGTATTAAATACATCACCATTTAATTTTTCAAATAAAAAAAATAAAGGATAATTTTATTTTTTCATAACATTAACAAATCGTCATCTTGTACCAGTACTGGGGCAAGATGACTTTGGCCTTGGGGCAAGATGACAACACTGAAAAAGATTGAACATATTTTATCTTTTGAATATGTTACATGGTTTAACAAATGATAACTGTGTTTACATCTTACAAAGTATCAAACTAAGCATAATGCATTGATTGTAACGTAATTTTGAAATGTTTAGTTGTGCAGCCAATAATAGTCACAAATAAAAATGCCATTTTCATAATTGGAACATTCCTCATGCCACCACTCTTGGCATTTACAGCACTGGATCCATTATTCTGTTGGTGGGTGACAATCCCGGAAGTTGGCCTTAAACGCTTTTTGAATTTTTTGGGAGGAGGGGGACCAGCGGGGGAGGGGGGAGGTCTTGACCCCGTCGAACGGTACTCTCCTCGTACCGGTTGGACGCTTGGAAGTGGAGATACGGACCCCAATAGGGTTTTTCTTTCGGGAGGCTAGGGGGGGGGGCTTAGCGGATGGCAAAAATGTCTTCCTCTGGTCGCCCCCTTTCGAACGACACCTTCCCCGATCGCATGCGCCCCTTAGCCGCAGAGGAGATAGAAGCGAAAGGTCGTGCGAACAAACACACAGACAAACAAGCGTTTAAAGGATTTAAATAGAATGGACAACATAGTTAGTTTAATAAATTCCGAAACACAGGGCCAGATGACGAGCTCGTCATCTTGCCCCGGACTGCCTGTTTAAAAACATTCGTTTTCATTGCCATGAAGGAAGGCTATTAATTGACATTTATTCATGGTAATAGGTAGTATTTAAACTAAATTACTCATAAATATTAAAGAGAAACGGTATATCTTACCTGTATCTGTAGCAGAGCTTATTTACACATGCATAAAAGTTATAACGTGGCAGAGGAAAACGATCAAAGCTTCACAACTGACACAAAAATGGCGATTTCAGCGTCTCTATAGTATTGTTTAACGGACGGCCGATAGGAGAGCCAGTAGTGTCCGGTTGATGCTGCCACCTAGCTGAAAACGGAAAAATTAAGACATTCGTCATCTTGCCCCGGTCTCCCCTACGCGTTATACTAATCATGTTAAATGTGGCAATTGGTTTTGGATCCGATTATGGAAATTTTCCTCAGGAAAATAACTACAGGAGGAGTTTTTGCTATTTGTCCCGATTGAAGTTCGGTTAACCAGGTATACGAGGTAACCGGGCGAAAGGGACGGGGAATAAATTATTAGGTAGTCAGAAGAGTGTAAGTATGGTGAATTTGGAATTTCTCCCTCTAGGTACAGCTGTTGCAGACGCACCGGGGGATATTTTTGGCGCCAAAATGGCGATTGTATGCCTGGGCAATCCGGCGATTTTGGCGAGATTTTGCTTCGTATTGCAATCCGGTAGAGCAGATTCTGTGGGTTTTATATTAAATTAAATATTGTGCGTTTTATATATAATAAATTAATCATTTTGTGGGTTTTATAATAAAAAAATTTCCGTGTGTTTATAATAAAAAATTGTGTGTGTTTTATAATAAAATAAGCTGTTTCATAATAAAAACAAACTAACATGCTCTTTTAGCAATCTAGGAATAACGGGTACCCAAAAACGGGGTTTTCTCGCGAAAATGGCGCAAAACAAAAACCGTGACAACTCCGGTGCGTCTGCGACAGCTGTTCCTTTCTCTAATGAGAATGCGATAATGCATTGGAGTGACACTAAATGAACATTGCACATTAAATAATGCTTTAACACTAAAATTACCGGGCGTCTCATGTAATAGTCTGTATGCATATCTGCAAACTTCTACGAGTGTTTGTCACTACAAATTTTGAAAAAGATTCCGCCTTATTCAATCACAGAAATCTGAGATTACATCTGTGATTAAATAAAGTGAAGATTTCTAAACTAAAACAGGGATGACAAACACTCGTAGAATTATGACAATTATACGTGTCAAATGATCCCGCCGCGGTCGATTTAGTGTTAAAAAATGTTACAAAAGAGAATTTTCTTCTGATACTGTGAAAAATTTAGTTTTTATTTTATTTTATTTTTTTAAATTGAGAATGTAATTCTTATAACTTGTCCAATATATTATATTTTTACCATGATAGAAATTAAAAAAAAATTATTTAAAACCTTAAAACATATCAGTAAAATGTAAATTGATATAAATCATAGACGGAAAATCGTATTTGGCTAATAATGGCATGAAACATTGTCCTAATATTGGAGTGTTTACATTTTTCCCATATTGCACCAATATTAGCAAAAATATTTCGTCAACGTAAATCCAAGAAAATCAACATTTCCGAAATATTGGCGATACATTGGAAATATTGGCATAATATTGGGCACTGATTTGTTTGTTACCAGGGAGATATTTAAAAAATACTCTCAAAATCAACAACAAAACAAAGCATAGGACAGAAATAAACTAGAATAACAGAAAGTTACTGTCACATTCAACAACTTTTCTGACAATTTTTAAGCAAATCCTTAAGGCTGTTGGTCAATGAGACCTCAAATCCTACTTGCTAATGTTAAACCTATGGGTGTGTAATGCATCGTATTTTTGAAATATCTTGTAAGGAAATTAATATTTTTAATTTCTTTTATTTTTATTATGTGCACTTTTTATAAGGGATGTGTCTCCCTTTTTTTTATTTGTTGCGAAAATATTTCTAAAATATATACTTAATTTATAAATTTTTGTGTTAAAATATTAGCAAATCTGAGTAAGATTTTAACATTTCACATAAAATTATGTATATACAGGGTGATTATAACTGAAGTTGCACTTTCAAAATGCTGTAAAAAAAGAAACACTCGTCAGAATGACCTGATATTTCATCTGAGTATAAATGAAGCAATGAGAATTTGTTTTGCGGTATGAAAAATAAGTTCAAAAGTTGACCGATAGATGGCGCTGTTCTCGTCATAAGATGCCAATTAAAAGACGTGACATGCTGTTTGAACAAAGAGTACCACAACAGCATGTCACGTTTTTAATTAGCATCTTATGACGAGTACAGCGCCATCTATCGGTCAACTTTTGAACTTTTTTTATTTAGCAAAACAAATTCCTTTTGCTTCACGTATACTCAGATGAAATATCAGGTCATTCTGGCCCCACCAGTGGCTGAGAGGTTGTGCTCTCGAAGATGGTAGACGGGAGGTGCTGGGTACGATCCCAATCGCGCCCGTCGGCCTAATCGTTCGGAGTTTTCGTGGTTTTCTTCGAGCCGTGGATTTCTCCATGCGTAAATACGGGTTAGGTTCCCTTAGAAAGACCCCCACGAAGGGCACTCCCCCCGGCCCTATATCCCTAGTGTAGATAATTGGCCGTCAATAATCAACCCAACCCAACCCAGGTCATTCTGATCAATGTTTCTTTTTTTTACAACCTTTTAAAAGAGCAACTTTAATTATAATCAAACTGTATTTTGAAATATTTTCACAACTAACAAAAAAAGAGACATCCAAACAGTACACAGAAAAGAAAATGTTAAAACTAATAAACTTCTGAAGCGATATTTTAAAAATAAGAGTGTATTACAAGCTTATATGTTTAATATTAGCGAGAGGAGATTCGAGAGCTTAATGACCAACAGCCTTAATGAAAATCCGATTTTCCGAGAGGAATTGTCTCAGCCTTTAGAGTGACAGCGATCAAGAAAATGCACATCGCTTTACGTTGCCTTCAGTTCGCAAAATGTTGTTCGTACGGTCATTTTTTCCTCTAATAACCTGTAATAATCGTAGCATGGCGTTTTGCAACATCATTTTCCAAGGTGGCCGCACAGCAAAATAATGAAATGAGCAAGAAGGTGGCGACTCAATAAGAGAAGAAGGCATCTGTGGAATATAAAGTAGGATTTCTATTCCAATAAAAACTTTAAAAGAGCGGAAAGCAGCGAACACAGCAGTAGTTTAGGTATTGATTTGTGTCAATGAAATAAACGAACGATAAATAGCAACAAATAAGAGGTTTCAAGCAACTTCTGCAACGTAAGTTAAAAATCTTCTTTCGATTTTGAACGCGAAGAAATCGGAGTTAAAATCACCTCAAGAGTTGTTTGTTTACAAATTTTTTCGGGTCTGACAGAACTTTTAAAAAGAAAAAATGCACCCCCGCTCCCCTTCCAAAAAATACAAATAACATGCAGGTCGTATTTATGACATACTAGCTGTTACCCGTGACTTCGTTCACGTAACATTAAAAAAAGAATAAATGCATTAATTTAGTAAAACATTTCACTTGATAATTAACAACATATATAATTAACCAAAGCTTTATCACATTTTATAGGAGACCATACGGTATTTCTTTGCTATAGGGGCCTTGACATAACCCAGTCTTAAAAAAGTGAAATTTCATGCCAAATAATTTATACAATCTCGAAAATGAAACTGCAACTAATGAAAAAAGGAGGACCCAGTAAAATCGTGAAAATCGAGGAATTCCTTTTCGTAAAACGAAAAACAACACTGGCAGAATTCTTCTATATAACAGTGCATTTTAGGTGGTATTTGGTGTACAATTTGTATATGTGTGCATTGCTAAATGGAAATTATTATATTGTTTATTTGCATAGACATATGTTATATATTTCTTACTACATTATCTTGTTTATGTATATATTAAATTAAGTGCTTCACGCTAAATGGTGTAAATAGTGAACAAACTGCTTGTGGATTTTATACATTGATAGATATTTCACAAAGATATAACAATCTGATGCGATTCTAAAATGCAAATAAAGGTTGCTAGAAAGTACTTTAAATTCTGCCCAATTTAACCTCGATATTTTCTCTATCGCATCAAAAACACTATAAGCAAATAAATACCGACGACACAAATATGATGATCTAAATTTACATATTTTTGTTAGTATATATAGGATTTTTTTAATTTATTTCATGCGCTTGAAATTTTTTACGCTTTCTCTAGGGTTAGGTGTCGAATAAATGTACTTTCTTGTTATTTTATTTTGCCATTTCTATTTATTCTATTTTCCATTCATTCCATTTATGGATATTGATTTAATTTACATATTCGTGTCAAAGAATATTCTTTAAAGTTATTATCAGGATTAGGATAGGATGCGATTAGGGTTAGGATTAGGAATAAAAATTGAACGACAATGGCATGACCGATTCAGGTTTAAAGTATGAACCAGGAAGTCTATTTACATCATGAAGCAATAAGAAAATTAGAAAATTATCGGCTGATATTTTTTAATATGTTTTACAGTCATAGTTGGCATCAAAGGTGAGCGGGAAAATGATAATCTAAAATACCATTAAGTGTTTACCACGCAAAAAACAAATCTGGTTACAACAATGTATTTAATTTTGCGCCAAATTTCACTTGATAAAAAAAAAAAAAAAAAGCAATTTGACTATGGACCTAATTACAGATCCCTAACCTTCCTATTCTCGGAAATGTTCTACCTATATGTAAAAAAAATTCTACTATATAGAACGTGATTTCACGTTTATAATGTTATGAATTGGCACGATCGGCTTGTTCAAGTTTACACAATTCGGCTGGAAGAAAAGATTCATTACTTTTTGATTTCTTCTTTGCTTTTGCATTACGCGAATTTGTTGGTAAAATCGATTTTCTTCTCGATAACATTGATGTTTTTTAAATTTAAAAAATATTGTAATTTTACTTAAACATTGCTTTAAAATCCCTGCAATTTTTCTTATCCTACAAGACATTACAAAAATCTATTATGAAAAAACTTTTAAAAAAGCTATATTTAAAAAAGACAACAAAGTTTTTCCTATTTTAAAACTAAAAGAAATGTAAAATTAAATTCCGGTTCGAAACTACGATTTACAAATGTGTTTCGATTGTGGGAAAATCATAGAGGAAAAATGCTGTTACTTCGACACAATCATATTAAATCTTTAGCTTTTATGAGAAAAGCAAGTTTCTTTTAAAAAATATAGTTATTTTTATTAAGATTTTCTGATTTACGATACGGATAATTTTGCTATGCATATCATTGACATTTGCTATCCATTTGCTATATATATTATATATTTTTTTTTTTTTTTACTTTTTAAAATTTAAATTAAAAATATGGTGTCTTTATGTTAGCCGTGTGCAGACGATAAATCGTCAACCTATCCCATCATTCGTATTGAATTCATTAAAAATATAAATCTTTCACTCATTTCATTTAAAACACAGAACTTTAATTTACAACACATACATTTAAAATACATATATTACGTACATTTAAAATAATTCCTTTCATGTGAAAAAGAAAAAAAAAGAAAAAGAGAAATTAATCACGAATAATTTGATATCCCAAGATCATTTTATTTCAACATCAAAACAAATCTGTTTTATTTTTCTCTATATGACATCATATTCGCTTTTCCATACTTACTCGCATTTATGCACTTTGTATTATTATCAAATATTTGAAAACGCACGTTTTATTTCTAATATGACATCATTTCATATTCTGTTTAATTCTTAAATAATTCATTTCATTTTCATTTTTCACGTGGAAAATTTTCACTTGAAAATAAATTGTTGATTAAAAATTATTACTCAAGGGTTTTATTTTATATTGGCAACGATAAAGTATTAGCAACGGAGCAACGGTAGGTAAAATAAATTTAACCATTTAAAAAAAGCTGCAAAACCGGGCCCTTTGGGCCAAACCAACCAAACCAACCAACCATTTTAAAATATACGAAAAAATGTCCATTTATTCTGTAGGAAAATAATGAATTTTTTAATTTTAAAGAAAAATATTGAAATAAAATAAACAAAAATCAGCCTATATTCATTTGAGGGTTATAATCAACTTATATGCAAAGATACAGGATAATTAAATGCTTCATTTTGACGCTAGCTTCAGCCTAACATTTGCACACAATCAGATTTATAATATTATTAGGATTAGGATATTATAATATGATTCTCATTCACCTCTGCTCGGTTTTATACCTTTTATGTCATAATAAGTGCAACCGAAGGTGCCCATCTAACTGACGATTTGAATTTTCCAGATGGATCGATGGAAAGAAGCTCAAGAAGGAGGCAAAAAATGAAGAAACCTGGAAGAAACGGCGAAGGGGAGGTTTTCTATTTTCGTGAGGCCGATACTACTACAGAGGAAACCACTACAGAGGAAACCACTACAGCTAGCGGAACAGAAACTACAACAGCTAGCGGAACAGAATCTACAGCTGAATTAACAGGAGAAATTGCAACAGCCTCTGGAGTGAGCCCAAATGTTAACTACCATTATCACTTTCACCATTTTGGAGCAGAACCTCCACACATGTAAAACTGCTACTACGAAACCTCCTATACAATAACGCAATAACCCCAATAACTATTGTATGTGATGCTGAAAATTAGGTCAACTTCTTATAACAGTAAATTTTCAACAAGTCCTAAAATTGGTGAACCATGTTACAGAACACACTTAAAAATTTCCTGCAAACGAATTGAAGACACCACGGGAAGAAAATTGAAATGCTTTTTGTATTTATTATTATTATTATTATTTCTTTTCTTTTTGGTAGCGTATGTTTAAAATGCTGTCAACCTTCAGGATTTTGTCAAGTCAAATAAAGATATTTCAAAGCAGAAATTGACATTGAGTTTATTTTACTTTCGCCTAAGTGTCTAAATCGAAATCTTAATAATATTATAACTGTGAACGTGTGTGCGAATGTTTGACTGAGGTACAGCGCCTAGAATACATAGTGTGGAAACCGGCTACAAAATAGTACTAAAAAATTGTATCCAATAAATGTACAACGTTGCTGAAAATATTAGGATGGGTTCGCAGCGCCATCTGCTAGCTCTTGACATTGTATTAGAATGTTTCGGCTGGTGGTAAGTATTTTAAATACTTAAATTATATCATTTTCTCCTCCGACTTAGTGATTTTTATAAGTTTTTTTTTAAATTATGAAAGCATGGCTAAAAAACGTGATACGCATTTTTTTGTCTCTGGTTGCAACATTATCGTAGGAGCACCGTTGCACATTTATAGGCTACAACTTTTTAGCACTTTTTAAAGCATTACACCATTTGCCGGTTTCCACACTATGTATTCTAGGCGCTGTAACTGAGGCCAGCGTCAAAACGTCCAAAAATTTTAATGTCTTATGATTTAATGCCTTTGTATCTTCGCATATAGTTGAATAAAAATCCATAAAAGGACATAGACTATTTTTTGTTTATTTTATTCGAAATTTTTTATTAGTAATTCAAAATTTTAATATTTCCATAGAGAATCAATGAACATTTCCCCCAAAATTCACCAAAAAATTTAACCATTTTTCTGTCTAGTTGCCGAAAATTCAAAATCCGGAATAATAATTTTTCCACAGCGATTCATTTCCAATTAAAAGACTTCTACGTAAAAGATGAAAATGAAATAAAAAATTTCAAGAATTAAAAATAAAATGAATATGGTGTCATATCTGACACAAAAACTTGAAATATTTTTTATTACACATGAAGCAGATATATCAGTTACGTTGAGAAGAGGTTTTCTTTAAAAAATGGCATTATAATTAGCAGGAAAGAAATGAGCAAGAATTATATTATTTAGAAAAATTTCGTTTGGAAAAATGTGGCATCATATTTGAAATAATTCGGGCATTTTTAAATATTTATTAGCAGGGTGTCCAGCTCGGCGTTGCCCGGACCTGTGATAACAACCTTTAATATACCTAAAGTCAGTGTTGAATGATTTTATAATTTTAAACGAAAATCTATCCAAATGAAGTTAATGTTGAGACCTCACTGTCTTCTGTAGTGTACTCCCTGCGTATACCGGGAAGTACACAAGCTTCAGCCTGTTTTAATTTTATATTTTTAAACAAAAATCTTTCCCAAATGAGCATAAAGTTGGGGCCCTACTGCCTTCGGCTGTGTACATCCTCAAATTTGTATGATTTTATATTTTTAAACGAAAATCTATCGAAACGAACATAAAGCGGGGCCCTACCGCCTTCGGCAACATACAACATACACCGGACATGCTACACATGCTCCGGTTTGTCTTGATTTTATAATTATAAACGAAAGTTTAGCGTAGCCGAGGCCCGTGATAATAAACTTAAATATAGCTAAAATCAGCGCTGGATGAATTTATATTTTAAACGAAAATCTTTCCAAACGAACCTAATGTTCCTTCAGCAGAGTACACCCTCGAAATTGGATGATTTTATATTTTAAATGGAAAACTTTCCAAACAATGTAAGGGGCCTTCGATCTAGTGATTGCCAATTTAATTAGATAAATTAACAATTGACAGTTAGATATATTAAACTTTCAATTTTGACCAATACATCCCAAGGAAGCCTAAATAATACCCTCTCCTCTCCCCATCTTTCATTTCCAAAGCACAATTCTTTCTCTGCATGTTACTTCCGATTTCAAACCTCAGAACACCCGAATTGCATGCTGGAAAAAAATTTATTTTCACCGAGAAGGAACAATGTCTGGCGAAATCGCTAAGTGAGTTACAGAAAGGAATTTTTTCGAAAGAGTTAATATTATTATTTTTTAAACCGAAAACGTCGTTATAAAGGAAAACGTCGATAATTAGATGGATTTTGTTTTCGTATTTCAAACAGGAAATTGGATGCTGATTTTAAAAGTATGCAGAACAAACGAAAATCCCCAAAAATGACTTTCGGAACCGGCTTTTTTGAAAGAATTAATATTATTTTATTATTTGAATTTTATTATTTTATTGTATTCTGATTATACCGTTTAAAAGAAAAAAGAACGCAAATATGGTTTGGTAATTTTCTTTTTTTCGTATTTCGATTTACAAAGCGGATGCAGATTTTTAAAAATTGCAGAAAAAAATAAACAAAATAAAACATAAAATGTTGTTCGAAAAAGAATTTTTTTGAAAGGGTTAATATTAATTTTTAATAAAACGGATTACGTGGTTAGAAAGTAATATGTACGTAGATATAGTTTGGAGTTTTCTTTTATATCGTATTTTGAATTTTGAAGCCTATGTGGACTCCTGAAGATGAGGGAGGAAGTACGTTACGTCGGCTAAAAAAAAAAAAAGAAAAACACCCCATATATTTTAATCATCAAATTTTTCCGGAAAAACGGAAATAGACATTCGATTGAAAATCATGTCTTCTTTCCATTTATGTTTAAAGAAAAAACTTAGGGGTATTACAGAAATTTTTTCTTGATTAAAAAGCTACCAGTAATTTTGCACCAAGCAATACACGCTGTATTACACCAGTAGTCTAGGCTCTAGGACCCCCAACTACGAAAGTGTAACAATAAACCAAACATTTAACTGCACGGACGTTTGGTTGAACTTCTGTTCATTGATTTGTATTCACCATGCTCGATGATTTCTGTTGCGCCCCAAGCTTTTATTTTTAGCCATATAACATATCCAGAAATACTTTTCTTATACTGGCTGAGAATTTTTTTTTTTTTTTTTTTTTTTTTTACTTTTTAATTCACTTTAAATTAAATAAATTCTTGTTTTTTTTTTTTTTTTTTTTTTTTTATGTATATATTTTTTACTTTTCAGTCGTATTTAATAATATAACATAAAATCATTTCTTACTACTAAAGAAAAAAATATTAATTTAGACATATTAGAGGCCAAACACCAATCCAGAGCCAAATCAATAGCAGCCATCTCTGTTTGGAAGATACTATTAAAATCATCAAGTTTTATACGAAAATCCGTAATATATTTACCTCGGTATAATACCGTGTGTGCTGCGCCAACACCTGCCAGAATTTTCGAACGATCTGTAAAAATCAATGGATGGGTCGACGGTGTGATTTTCTTGGTCACTGAACTCGTGAATACAAAGTTATGAAATTTGTAATAATCAGGATACTCAAAAGATCTCTTTCTCTTCATAATGCATGATGAATCTAATGTTTTCTCACCAATTTTTACTGATTCGTCACTCCTGAGAACTTCATAAGCAGACGATCTAAATGTAAGCGAGATCTCCATTGGAGGGATACCTGTAAGCGCACACAATGCCATTGTTGATACCGATCTGTATGTCTGTGCAACTGAAAGGAGACCTAGTCTCTGACTGGCTGTCTGGCTGTCACCCGCCTTGAGGATCCGCTTTTGGCATATGATCGGGACAAGCCCCAAGCTCAAGGCAGGAAGGTCTCTACCGTCCAAACGACACCACCGTCTCCGGATTAACTAAAATTTCTTACATCATCAATCATAAGTAGCAACCCTATTTATCGGGCGTACCATGGGAACACATTTACAAATTGAAAAGTGAATGATAGTAAATTATACAAACTCTAATTCATAAATGGCAGCCCTATTTATTCAGGGCGGGCCTGATTTTATACAATGTTTGAATATTATAGATTATATACACAATATTTAAAGCTACAGTTTTTTACAGGTAAGTAGATTAAAAAATAAAATGTATACACAATAATTATATAAGTTACATATGTTTTACAGATTTCAATATTTACACATTATACATAATAGCTCCTGGCAAGATGATAACAGTAATTTTCCAAGTTTAACAACATTTTCCATTCTTTAAAAGACAACCCTAAGAAATGTCTGCCCTCATGATTAACCATGCAAGAAGTAGATGAATGAATATATGAATTGTAGAGTAATAATTATGTATTTACAGGTAGTACACTTGATATATTTACATTTTACTAGATAATCAATTATATTGATTATTTTAACTATTTAATTGTTAGCAAGATTTTCTGAACATTTATACACTTAATTATAATGAGTAATGCAATGAATAATACACTCGAATCATATACAAATATACACGATGAATAAAACAATGGAAAATTTATATTTGAATAATAAACACTTATATACAATGAGTAAAACTAGAGTAATATACTTGATGAATAAACACTTATAAACAGAAAATATAGTTGAAGATACATAACACCACAAATTAAGAGGACAACCGTCTCCATGAAGCGAAATAACTTCCACAGGACGAGCAATAGCAGGATTAAAAAATATTTTAGATTTAAAAATAAAATTTGTATTTTATACAAGAATATTTCTCATTTAAGATATTATAATTTTGATATAATTTACCTAGTGATTCATTATTATTAATAATATCCATCATGTCCTCGAGGAGTGTTGGAAATTTCCTATGAAATTTATATTTCATAAATCTACACTCCCCGAAGACATAATGGATAGGATCACCTCTCTGGCCACAAACACATAGATCATTATCCATTTTACCGATTTTATTTAAGAATATAGGAAAGTTGCCGCAGCCCGTGAAAAAATATACTGAGACTTTATCTTTAGTTATTAATTTAGTGTTGACTTTTGGCACAAGCTGATACGTAAATCTGCCGCTCCCTGAATTATCCCAGTTGTACTGCCACCTTTCCAGTAATTGATCTTTAATACATTTATTTAAATATGAGCGCGGAAATTTTATTCCGCGCTCTACTGGAAGGTTGGAGTACTGAGCAGCATCATTAGCCAGCTTGTCCGCCAGTTCGTTGCCTATTATACCCGCGTGTCCTTTAACCCATGTTAGATAAAATATTTTGTTTTTATTTTGATGTATTAGTTGCTGTATATCATAAATTGCTTTAAGTGTTGGAAATTGATTTGTTAATGAAAGGATTGTTGATTGACTATCTGATAAAATTTGAAATTTATTAAAGTTAGAATTTATTGCCCATTCTATTGCTGTTATGGCCGCGTGCAGCTCTGCTTGGTAGACTGTGTTTTCTGGTTGAATTTTAGTAGTTTTTTCTTCTATTTTTATGTTGTTCTGAAAAATCACCAATGAGAAAGCTGTATTAGAATCCACCTTAGAACCGTCTGTGTATATGTGTGTAATATCTGTGTTATTTAAGATTTTGTCTATTGTTATTAGATTATTTAAAAAGTTTTCTGGGTTAATTGTGTATTTGTAAAGCTTTTCTTCTATGTCATTTTTAGTTATTACCTTATTATCTTTTAATAATATATCTGTGTTGTTTAATATTTTATATTTTAAGTTTTTATGTTCTAACGTTAGTAATAGTGGTGGAATACCTAGTAGTGTCTGTAATGTGTGAGTTGAAGTATTTTTATATGTTTTGTTATTGATATTAAACAATCTTTGTATGCTCTGGAAGTTACGTTTGTCAATAACTCTTAAATCGTCAAACCATACCTCCGAGCCGTAATCTATTATTTTCTCTAAGACTGTGATGTACCAGGTTCTAAGGCGTGATCTATCCACTCCCCATGTGGCTGAAAAAACGCGTTTTATTGAAGATGTTAATAATACTATTTTGTTTTAATTTTTGGATGTGTTTATCCCATTTAAGATTTGATTGGAATGTTATACCTAAGATATTAAGTCGGTGACACCTTTTATATTGGATTGATTTAATTTAAAGGTTGGTGGACGACTCACCAAGGCATTTTTACCCAACAGAATGTACGATGTTTTATCTGATGATATTTTTAGCGAGAGGTCTTCACATAATTGGGCAAAAAGGGCAATTCTTTCATTCGGCTGCGATTCTAAATCTCTTCTATTGTTTGAGCGTATAATAAGATTGAAATCATCGCAAAAGGCATAAAGATTAGTGAATTTAGTGTAGAATATTTTTAGTATTTGATTGGCCATAAGGACCCACAGGAGAGGGCCGAGACACGATCCCTGTGGGCAACCTTGGGAAGTAGGACGTTTAATGTTATTATTTAGGTAATCGGTAATGATGAGTCTGTCTGAAAGAAAGCTTAGGAGAAAGTTTATAAGATATTTTGGGACTGGCAGGGCTTTGAGAATTCTGCCCAATGTTGTCCAGTCAATATTATCAAACGCCCCCACAATGTCAAATGAGACGAGCGCGCAGTATTTATTTGATTTTAGATAATTATTAATTTTATATTTTAATCTGTTAAGTAATTGTACTGTACTTTTTCCTTCACGGAAGCCAAATTGAGATTTATGTAAGTAGTTATTGTTTTCTAGATAGTAATTTAGTCTATGTTTAAGCATGCGTTCTAGGGTTTTGCCCAGCATCGGGAGAAGGCAAATGGGTCTATATGAGGTTGGGAGTTTATGGTTTTTATTGTTTTTTGTGAAAAATATAACGTTAGCTATTTTCCGATTTTTTGGGAAATAATTTAAATTTAAACATTTATTGAAAAGATCACGAATTAAGTATTTGTATGATTTGAAAAGATTTTTTATGAGGTATGCGTCTATTTTATCGTGACCAGGGGCTTTAAGATTGTTTTGTTCAGTTAATGCTGTTTTTATTTCTTTATTTGAGAAGAGTGGGGGGGAGGGGACTATCTCCCCTGCTGGGGCTAAAAGTAACGGAACAGTTGGATTTATTGGAAAATGATGTGTTAAAAGATTTTGAAATGTTTCTAGTTTTGTAATGTAAGGTGAAGAACCTTCCAAGGATGTGTGAATAAAGTGTTGGTTTGATAAGTTTTTGTTTGTCGCAATTTTGAAAGCCTGCCCAAAGGTTTCTTTTGTATTATTACAGAATTTTTTCCAGGAATTTAATTTTTCGCTTTTTTTGTGTTTTTTATATAGCGCTCGCTCACGTTGTAGGAGCGTTCTCCATTTTGAGTCACCCGATGATCTCCATCTTTTCCTTAGAGCTGATATTTTGCTTCGGTGGGATCTTAGCGCGTCAGTCCACCAGTCAAAAGTTGGGTATAGTTTAAGTTTTTTAGTTTTTAATGTTTTTTGACATGTTTGGTTAATTTTGATATTGAAGTCTTCTAGCCAATTATCCAATTTGTCATAGGTGTCAACCGATGTTAGTTTAGTGTGTAAGTCCGTGGCCAAAGGTCTGAAGAATTTGTTAAATTTTTTGAAGGTTGTATACTTTGTTTTAAACCTTTTGAGATCTATTGTTGAAGGTGTTAATGAAAGAGAGAAACAAATATACCTATAATCAGATAGCGATACGGATTCTGTGTCCACGAACCAGGAGTCGACGAAGTTGGTTAGATCCTGAGTGCACACAGTGACGTTTGGGTTTCCTCGACATGGACGACCCGGCTCTCCTATGAACGAAGGTGGTGATTCCGTATCGTTTATGAGTGTTAAGTTCTTTGAGAGTAGTAGGTATGTTAGGATGGATCCCCGTTCATCCTCCTTTTGGTAGCCGAGCAATGACAAGTGCACGTTGAGATCTGCTCTCAAAATCAGGTGCTGAAGGGGCATGAAGAAGTCCAGCCATTTTAAGTCCTCTCGGAAGTCTCCTGATGGTTTTGAATAACAGGATCCTATTGTTATTGGTCCTGTAGATGATGTTAGATTCACGAAAACTGAATTATGGTCGCTGTAACATTGAACTACCTCCACATCAGGGCGTGTTACTATGATTGCAGCTGTATTGTTCCCCGATGTGAAGGTTTGCAAAGACTTGGAGGGGACTGCCCATATTTTTCCTTCCTGTGAATAATAGTCCTGAAACAGCAACACTAGAATCTTATTCTTGCTGGCATGGCCCATGAGATTTCCAGTTGCTGCTTTAGATTTTTGTAAGTTTATTTGAAGAAAGGTCAGTTTGTTGATTTTATTGTCAATTTTGTTAACTATTGTATTGGATGAAGCTATGAACAGAGCTTTTTAAGCCCCGGGGAGCGCAGATCCAATCACCAAATCTCGTGAATATAAGAAATCTGTTTTTCTGTAGCGACCAGATACCATGACTTAAGATAGTCTCTCGGAAGGCCTCAGTCCCTTATCCTTGTCCGTCTAACATTGTCTGTGAAGCTCTTCATCTTATTACGTATGGTTTCAAAATGTTTAGTCCATGGAAATGTACTATCAAGGACAAATCCAAGGTAACTAATTGTCTTTGCAACTGGAATCTTTTCATCTCAGTACCTAAAGATAGGTCTTCGACTGGCCATTGTATTTTCACCGAACAAAATTGAAGTAGATTTAACAGCACTGATCCGAAGATCCAGGTCTGAGCACACCGAGCCAAAACCTTCTATGCACGCATTTATCTGATCCTCTAGGGACGTACGTGTGTCAGCTCTTTCAATAATCATTAAATCATCAGTATAAGACACTATGTGCGTTTAAATTTTTCTTTAAATAATTTAAGTAAAACATCGGCTATCAACAACCACAGCAAAGGACCGAGGCATGATCTCTGTGGTCAACCCTTGAAAATTCTGAACCAGTGAATGCCAGACGTAAATCTGAATCCAATTAATCTGTGCAAAATATAGTTTTTAAGGCTAGCTTTCAAGTAAAGAGGAAGTGGTAGATCGTCAATGATCTGTGCCATTACCCGCCAGTTGAGATTGTCGAAAGCACCATGAATATCAAACGATATTAAAGCACAGTATTTATGCTGTTTCAACAGATCCTTTATGTGAGTACGTACCGAAGCAAGAGCAGTCAAGGTGCTACGACTTTCCCGAAAACCATCTTGGTCACAGACCAAGAATGAAGAATGTTCAAGAGATGTCATAATACTGTACTTCACAATCCCTTCCAAAATCTTTGCCAAAATTGGTAGTAATGTAATCGGTCTATATCAACTTGAATTCCTAGGATCCTTATTCCTCTTTCTGAAAAACAATACAACTTCTTTTTTCCATTGTGTTGGGAAGTGACCAAGTGTCAAACATTTGTTAAATAGTTGCAAAATAAGATCTGTAAAAGTATGACAAATGTTCTTGATTATAATAGCATCAATGTCGTCGAATCCAGGAGCCTTATGATTATGCTGTTTGTTTAGTGCAAAAAATAGTTCGCGAAATGAAATTGGTATCCAGTGTATTGCCTTCTCATAGTTGTCAGCCGAAACAAATGAAAACGGATCAACAATGTTCTTATCAATACTAAAATGTGTTGACATTAATGAGTGAGCCACGTCATCATAAGAATAAAATATACTTGAGGACTCAAGTGTATTAAATATTAAATCATTATGCTGTGTTTTTCCCGAAATAAATTTGAAGAGGTCACAAAAGCTTTCATCAGTAGATTCACAGAAGGCAGGCCACGCGTTTCTCTTTGCCTTCCTGACCAATTTTTTATATAAATGCCGTTGACGAATATATGTTTCTTTAATTGTAGCATCCTGCAAATTCTTCCTGTGTAATTTATATAAAGCGTTAACCCTGACTCTCTGTAGCCTCATGTCCTGTGTATACCAGTGAATTCTTGTTTTCTTTTTAAATGTTCCCTTTCTAAAGCTTTTTTTCATTACATCATTCAAAAGACCATAAAATTCCACCAGTCAGTCATCTAGTGAATCTGGACAATCAGTTCTACTGAGTGTCTCACGTAATCGGACCTCAAAGCTCTTGAACAATGTATTAAACTCTGTACATACTCTTATTTTTAGTTTTATATCTCTAAAGAAATTTCATTGTTGGCTCGAAATTCATAGAAAACTGAATGTAACGGTGATCGCTATACGAAAAAATCCCGCTCTCTACTTTCCAGTAGTCCACCATGCCTACAATATGTGTTCCACCCAGAGTCAGATCAGGACGTCCTCTACGCTGATCTTGAATATAAGTATGTTCCGCCGTCGCATCATTGAAAATCACAAGGTTACTTAAAGTTAGGTGATCCAATAGAGTTTCAGACCTTGTATCCTTTCATCTGTAGCCCAAATATTTCAATAGAGTGTTGAAGTCAGCACCAACCAGTAAGTTAGAGCTGTCTGAAAAACAGGAAGTCCAATCTCCAAAATCCTTATCAAGATCACTCGATGGAGCTGAGTATTGGGACCCCAACGTAACCTGTCCACCCTTGACTTTGAGATTTACAAAAACCGAGTTCTTAGAAACATGACATCTCATGCATGTGAAAGCTTTATTGATACATAGGATAAATGAATTGAAAGTCAAGGAAGAAAAAACAAGCCAATCATCAGGAATGACAATCATAGAACCACTCCTAACATAAGGATCCCAACAGAGGACAATAGAAACACTATTTTTAGCGCATATTTGACCATCACATCATTGGCATTCTGGCAATGGTTTAAATTAATCTGGACCACAACTAATGCGCCAGGAACCCTAGGGGCGCCTGTTACTACCTCGAAGAAAGAATACTCTTTCTATACTGTTTAAATGTCGGACAATCTGGACTGTCAGCTCGATGATCAGCCGAGACTTCCGAATCCCCCAAAATACAGTTAGCGCAGACAATAGGTTCTTATTAACAGTCCTTTTGGCCATGTGAACCTGCACAAACGGCATACTTCATTTCATCCGAGCACCTCGATGCCATATGGCCAGAGGCCTAACAGCAGAAACACCTGATGATTGGGACGAAATCAACCACTCTATAACGTTCCATATCTATACACACTCTTTTCTTTGAAATTAACTGATTTCTAAATTCCATATTAACAGAAATTTCCATATATCCATCAGAAAATTTGTCCCACTATTCCTCGTTTTAATTTTTCTAATGATGTCAATATCAGATCTGCCATCGCTACTCGAAGAAACTAAGAGTCCACTATTCTATCCAATTTTCTAAGCACACCGTCTTCAACATCCAGATCGACACTAAGAATTAGAATTCTCGACCGACGACGCTTCGGAACTATTGTCTTAATTTTGTCCTTAAGCTCCTCAGCCTTTCAATAAAAGAGCAATCAGAGGAGAGCAATTGACCCTACCTGATTTTCATTTTTTTCATGATTTTTAAAACAATAGTAAAATTTATTCTTCTCAAATGATTTAAAATAATTAAACACAAAGAGAAAAATAAATTAAGATTTTTCATTGGGACAGAGCCCCCCCCCCCTGAATTCAGGGATCAGGGTGTTGTTGATTCAGGCGTGCCTTTTCCATCAACGCCACCCACATCAATTCCACATGGGCAGAGCCCCCTGAATCTCGTGTTGAATGTAATTTTTAGTTATGTTTTTACTTTAATGTTCATGTGTTTAAAATTTACCTTATACGGGGATAGGAAGGCCAGTGCAGAGCCCCCCTCCCCCTCCGAAGAAGCCAAATAGAAAACTCTTTCAATTCTCCATTGATAGCATGTGTTGCTGGATTGTTTTGCATATCATGACAGACGGCAGTATCTCGAGTGACGCAGCAAAAACCGAAAACCGAACACCCAAAACCGAAGATTTCCGTCACTCTATATATACGCCTAGAAGGCGCTTTATTTTTTTATATAAAGCGTTCTCATATTATCCACTTGAATACATCACCCTTTGTTTGGATACTATGACGCAAAATAATCATTTACATAAATTTTACTTATGATTTTGCATAGCGTGGCACAAAAGATAAATCAATTTATTGAAATAAATACATTTCAATGCATAAGATACGCTCAGTGAAAGTAATATATTTAACAGTGTATTGGAACATTATAAGCATTTTTTGTATGTGTAAATATACTTTAGAAGACAAACCAAAAATAATTTAAATTTAATTTTTAAACAATACTATTAAATTCATGTGAAGGTGTCACTCGAATTTTGATATCACTTCTTTTAACCCTCTAAGCGTTTTGCCCGTATTTTTCCGTTTCCCAAAAACAACTTAAATCGGCTCCAGATAAAAATATTTTTAACAAAATTGTATTTTAAGATATATGTAAAATAAAGAGATATGAAACATAATTTTAGAAACAAACGGGGAAAGAAAATTTAAATTATTTTAAGTTTTACAAATATTTTTATGAGTATGCAGGAAAGCCCTCAAGACGCTCAGACGGTTAAAACTCATATTTTGAATTCATGAGAGATGTGAATGAAAAAGCATCAGCGAATAAATTTTAGATATCTTTTCATGTCAAAAATAATAATTGCATCTGTGAAGGTAAATAAAACAAAAAAGAAAATGATGATATATTTTTTTAATTATTAACATCAAATTTGATATCATTGCTAGGGAAGGGAAGTTAAGGGATTTTGTACTGATGTATTGTTACATTTCTAAATTGCTTTTTATGCTGTAATGTTTAAAAATTGTCTTGCACGTGGATTCCTGATTTTTTTTTTTTTTTTATTATCAGTTTAGTTTATTTCATGTTTAGATTATCTATTTAAAAAAAATATATATATATAAAAAATGTGACTCTAGTTACATCTATTCTAAAATTTTGCGTCTACTTGAGTTTGGTTCTGGGGGCAGCCTTGTTGACAAATAAGTACATCGAAGTTTTGTATATATAGAATTAAATTAAAGATCTAATTACTGCTTTAAGTGATAAAAACATTACACAAAAGTCTTAAAAATACTTTTTAATAAAAAGATGATATGTTTCGTGCGCTCTAACGGCGACTTCTTCAAGATCAAAATCATAAATAAACTATTTTTGCAGAGTTTTTTAAGATGATAACATAAGATCACATGTATAAGATCACATGATAAGATCACATGTATAATGTAAGCAGGTGCTTAAATTGGTCAAACTGGAAACGTGAAAAATATTATTTTATTTCTATTTCAATTTGTAAATCATCGCGTGTCAAATTTCAGGTAATTCAAAAGAGGCTGGACTGATTCATTGCATATGTTCTCGTTTCGGAAATATATTTCTATTCATTCACGGATAATGGATGGTAAATAAACTCTTGATGGAAAAATTATTTTACTATTATAGAAATCAATCTGCAAAGGCTCTGTTCTATGTCGTCTAGCCAAAGCTGTAGTTCTTCTGTCATATTTGGTATCTGCCATAGGTTCTTTTATTCTCGTTTCAAATTTTCTGTTTGTTATTCCTATATAGTATTCTAATGTTCCATCTGTTCTGGTGAATGGGAGATTTCATAAACACCGGAAAGTTGATCAGGCTCTATATGGATCTATTTTTCTACATACTATGTTTTATTAACACTTTCCAACGTAGATGAAAAGAGTTTATGATTTCGATTTGTTAACACTTTCCAACCTAGTTGAAAAGTGTTTATGACTTCGGTTTGTCTGGCCGTATGGCCGTCTGCCGTCTGTCCGTGCTCTAACGCCCGTAAATATGCTCGGATTGCCCTGCAATATGTTATTGTCGCTATCTATAGCATGTTCCCTATTTCAACTGAAGTGTGTAGCACTTATAGTTTTTTACAGGGACACTTAAAAGAATTCCGTTACATTACGGTCTACGGGGGAAAATCATTTGCGGTTTATTTTAATGATGTTACACAATTTCAAATACATTGTAATTGATATATATCACTAAGGTGCATTACAAGAAGCTTACTACTGAATAGTGTGTGTATAGCAGTCATCGTTCATTTACAGGGACACACAAAAGAATTCTCTACTGTCTGTTAACAATAATTCCTGGAAGTGCGTTTTAAGTTGTTGAACGCGATTTTAAATTTAACTTACTTTTTGTCTATTACTTGGTGTGTATAAATTCTGTATTTCATATACAGGGCAGCACAAAGGTTCGCGAACACATTTCCGCTTATTGACAGAAACTCCAGAAGGAGAATTTTAAACTGTGCTACGCGTTTCCTAACTAAACTAAAATTTAGCGTCCTATGTAATATATATTTCTTAGTCTTATACAAATAGTCTTATACAAAGCTATAGATCATATACAGGGCTGAATAAAAGTATTCGGATATTTTTCCGAATTTTGAATATGTTGGAAATTCCTGAAATTACGTTTTTAAATATGTTATGCGCTTTCCAAATTGTTTATTTAGATGTTATCTTTCAGCTTATTAAACGGTAATAATTTGTAAAATTATTTTGGAAGCGTTAGAAAGTGTTACATAATCTATGCTTGACGCATGATTTTTCGTTCTTGTTAATTTTGTGGAAGGTTTTGCGATAAAGCAGATATTGAATTTGCTAAGTTTATATTTTATTCTTTCAAAGATCCCAGAAAAATATTATAAAGTTGATAACTTTGAGCTTTGTTCATTGAAGATTTTTTTTTCTTTTTCTTCTTTTTATTATCCATGCTCGTAATTAATTTATTAATAGTGCTGTCTTTGTATCCTTTATTTCTTGGGATGTCACGTATTTTATTTATTTCATTGGATAAAGGATCAGAGGTACAGACAGTAAAGGCTCTTCTAATAAGATGTCTAAAGGCAAAAATTTTATAGGAAAAAGGGGCTTGAGCATTATTTGGAATAGTGAATTGATTAGCTATTAGTTTTCTATGGACAGTACGTTCTATGCCATGATGGGTTTTGATTAACAGCATTTTGAATAACATCAAAACCCACCATGACATAGAACGTATTGTCTATAGAAAACCAGTAGTGAATCAATCCACCATTTCAAATAATGCTCAAGCACATTTTTCTAATAAAGTTTCTGCCTTTAGACATTGGTAAATCTATTTTAATTATAATTAGAGTAATTACATATTTTATCTACTTTATGCTTATTATGCTTCTAATTATTCCATCGACTAGAAATTTATGTAAATGATCTGTAAGTAAATTATTTTAGATCACTGCACTGGAGAAACCAGGGGAACTAGAGAGGCACTAACCCTTTACCTCATTAAACCGAATGTTGGAATTTCATGAATGGACGCAGTAACCGGGCTATTTTGATTAGGTGTCTAGAAATTACCAGCACAGTGGGTGCTAAAATTATTTGCAAGTGTTTTTCTTCCTGTTTTTCTTCATGTGCGTTCGCAATTTCTGTGTGGTAATCAGTCCAGTAAGCAAATTTATGTATGCAATGGCTAAAAGTTCTTCATTCGATTATATTTTGATCTTATAAATTAATGTTTTGGTTTGTTTTTAAATCTGTCTCACTCTC
This sequence comes from Maratus michaelseni, assembly GCA_963931845.1. Lineage (NCBI taxonomy): Eukaryota > Metazoa > Arthropoda > Arachnida > Araneae > Salticidae > Maratus > Maratus michaelseni. Next base: position 37,109,806 of record OZ007592.1, on the reverse strand, counting down.
TACGACTTACCGCTATCTATGGAGCTAAAAAAATATTAAAATTAAAGAATATTTATTAATTGTAATAACTCTAGTGCGTAAATAAATTCTGCGAAAAAGTCAGTTTTCCTTTTTCTATGTATGTTTATTTACGTAGATTATCCTGGCTAGTAACGATATTGTATTTTACAGTGTCATCATTTTATAACATTCAGTCACATATGAAACGTACGCTCATTATGCTCAAATTACCAGGAACGCAATTACTATGTCTCGCATTAAAAGAATCAAATTAGTTTTTTCTAAGAATTAAATCGCATTATCCAAAATAAAACTGTACAAACTGAACGCCACATCCGGTTAGGCTTGCTCATGCTCTTATGAGAAGATTTTATTGAATCGACATTTCGTATACTTTTAGATTCGCGACAGTTTATCTATAAATTTCAGACATGTCTCTTAAGTTTGTTTTTGTATGCAGCTCGATTTTTACAGTTTTCGGACATTTTTCTTCTTCCAAAGTAAGCAGTGTCTTTTTAGTTGCCGAGAATCCTCAACTATCGATAAGTAAGTTTGCATTGATAAAATTTCCCCCGTATTAAATTGTCACATTTACTTACTGAATATTCTACAACGATAAACGTAGAACGTTTCTAAATTCGTCCGTAATTTTCATTTTAATTGGGTAGTTGATATAAATAGGATGTTTCTTTCCTTAAATTTATGCTGTTTTATGTTAGTGCATTGGATCTTTGCTAATGCTGTCTTTAGTCTACAACTAAAACCTTCCATGACTTTTTAAGCAGTTTTGGATCTAATTTGACTGTCACGATAGATTTCTCACATAAGAGAAAAAAATATATAACAGTACTTTAGTTACAAAATATGGAAACTGTGTATAAATTGTTTCACTATAAAGGAAATGTAACAATATCACGAGCCATCGTAGAAACAGTGCTCGTCACACACTATTTATTTCGGAATATAGTTGACATTACATAGGGTGTTACCAAATGAATGAGTGTGCATTTCAAGCATTTTCCGTGATGTCATCGCATTCTTGCATTGCATAGGGCATTACCGAATGAATGAGTGTGCACTTCAAGCACTTTCCTTGATGTCATCGCATTGTTGACATTACATACGGTGTTATCGATGCATCACTGTAAAAAATGAAGTACTCAAAAATGAGTAAGTCCATGTACTCATTTCGAAATGAGTATTTTTGGATCAAAAATGAACATGTGTATTCTCAAAAATGAGTAAGTCCATGTACTCATATTGAAATGAGAATTTTTGGATCAAAAATGAACATGTGCATTCTCAAATATGAGTAAGTTCATGTACTCATTTCGAAATGAGTATTTTTGGATCAAAAATGAACATATGATCAAACCTAACATACTTGTATATTTCAGAATGTGTAATGACGAAATTTCGGAGCCTAAAAAGCTATTATTTGAAGGAAAAACGAAGAATAAGAGAAATGAAAAGTGGATCTGGTTGTTCTGGATTTTCATCAAAGTGGATCCACTACAACATATTTACTCTTTTTTTTTTCCCCTCACATTTTACACATCTACTTTTTTATTCCTTGATAGTACTTCAAAATTATGATTTTTTTTCCCACTAATTTTTTTTTAAATTTTTTAAAATTTTTTAACGTGAGGCAATATTGTGTTATTTAAAAGTTTCATAACATAATATCTTTGCAAATTATAGCTATGCAAATTGGTATTAAACTAAGCTGATATGGCTTACAAATTTATGAATTACGCTAAAATTTATTATTTTATAAATTATAATTTTACAAAGTTTATAATTTTTTTCCTTAAATTTATAAAATTAGTTAATATTTTTTCTTTACTTTTATAAAAATAAAGTTTTTAACTTTATAACGTTTTTAATTTATTTCTTTAGCTTATATTTTTATAAATTAAACTAATTTAATCTAAATAAAATCAATAAGTCCAGATTTAAACCTACCTATCCCAAGTCATTAATTTTAAATTTGTCTTTAAAAATCTTTTTTTTTTTTAAACTATTTAGTTTAACCGAACCGTACGCAAAAGCTCTCAGCATAGCTAAAATATAATAATTTAATTTATTATAAAAAAAATTATTTACACAATTTCTATTAAATAAGACATTAAAAAATATATTTTAATAGCATGTAATAAACACGTCTGATTAATATAATTGTTGTTTTTATTAGAATTGATAAATAGATAATCAGGCAAATAATCTAAAAAAAGTATATGTTCGAAAAAGAAACTGTTGGTACCACTGTTGAATTCAGGGAGTGGCCCGGAGGGGACATTATCCGCCGGAAAATTGAAATGTCCCCCCCCCCCCGGAAGATTTGATATTTTATTCTTTTAATGAGCAAAAAGTGCAATGTCCCCCACCTTCCCCCCGGAGCCACAGAAATCCCTCCAGGAGAAAAATGTCTGAAATCAACACTGGTTAGTACTGTTGCAAAAAGCAGCAATTATTACTCTTAATACAATTTTTTAATGCATATAATACATAATAAATTAAAATTTGTCTGTTATAAGGTACCAAATAGTATAGCGAATTATTGAAAGTTATGAAAAGAAAATATTAAAAACATTGAAAAAATCCATCGCGATTCAAATAAGTTACAGTATTTGAGCGAAAACCGCGAGCGGTCATGGCGCTGGGGTCTAGGTCATCGAGCTAGTACACGGGACATCATGGGTTCGAATCCGCTCGCTGGAAGGGTTGGTAAAATTCTATAAACTCACTCAGAAATGAGAAAAAAAGATGCCGAAATGTATTTGTCCCTTATAAGGTTGTACTCGGAAGTTTCGTTTTTGTCCTATAAATTTTATTTTAACGACATAAATTTTTTTTTAATTTGAATACATCCATGGGATCAAAAATGAGTACATAGCAGTTCATATTTGAATACATCCATGGGATCAAAAATGAGTACATGTGTTTCTCAATTTTGAGTACATTTGGATCGGAGCTATTTTGAGTATGTGACGTATTCAAAATTGAGTACTTTTTACTCAATTTTGAGTACCCATTTTTTACAGTGATGAATGCGCCCTTCAAGTACTTTTCGTGATGTCATCGCATTGTTATAAACTTCATTAAAATATATTTTAATGAAAGTTATTAAACTTATTCAGTACTGTTAAAGTTAAGTTGAGAACAAAAATCCGTGTTCGGCTTGAACTCAGACGTCCCGTATCTTTGACAATAAGTGGATTACGATCCTGTTTTCTAATGGTATAATTGTTTGTTGTAGTGTGTTCTATCACTTCTTAAAGTTTGTAGCTTTGATACAGAGACACCCTGGATATCAATAAACTAAAGTAACTCAATATTTTGATGATACCATGATGAAGAAAAGCATATATTGATGAATAAACTTCTAATCTTTTTGACCGAATGACTTTCCGCTTGATACCCAGACTTCAAGTTTACTCTAAAATCAAAATAGGACGTGAAGTATGGCTGATAGCATTGAAAATTTCAGTTTGTTACAATTTCAATAGGGACGACCTTCTAAGCTTATGTTTTAAACATACATTTAAAGAAGACATACTTTCCATTCAAAAGTCTATTTTCGTCCTTCTCTGCGTCTATAGATAATGTGCATGTTTGTCAACAAACTGACTTGATGCCTGTCTACTCAACTCCACGTACACAAAACTTCGAGCTAAATTGCTCTTAATTTTCACGTAGTTGTAATATATCATGTCATGTGTAGGAAATAATATAAATTATGAATTACGAGTGTTGTGGTTTCTTACAACTACTGCCATATTTTAATTTAATTTAATTTAGGAAATATTTTATTAATCTTTAATCATTTAATATTAAAATTCGCATTCAAAAGTTATTTTAATTCCTTCCTTTTTAAAACTTCCCCTGTAAGTTTTTCTTTCTTACATAACATTTCGCTTTAAAATAATAATGATCATTTTGATGTCTGTACTTCCGGAATTGGATTCTGCTAGAAACTTCTATAACATTCTTTGCGTGAGCTCACTTCTTATTCTAAGCTCCGCCCCTCGCCAATCAAATTCAAATGAGTTTACTTCGTAATTTCAAAAATTGATGTTTTTCTCTGCCGATTGGCGTTTTCATTTTTTCGGCAATCCGCTTCCGTGTCAGCGCTGCGGCTGCGCGCTCACACTGGGATGTTTATTTCTGGCGTGGAAGGTAGTCTCTTTTTTTTCTGAAAAAAAAAATCATGAGCGTATATCGAAAGGCTGTAATAAAAAAGAAGTTTAAAGCGAAATGTTATGTAAGAAAGAAAAACTTACAGGGGAAGTTTTAAAAAGGAAGGAATTAAAATAATTTTTGAATGCGAATTTGAATATTAAATGAATAAAGATTAATAAAATATTTCCTAAATTAAATTAAATAAAAATATGGCAGTAGTTGTAAGAAACCACAACAACGAGCTCTATGAGAATTGTTATTTTTTGCCTACATCGAGTTGAGAAGTACTTCTTTACTTAAGTGCTGCTGATTTGTGACGTCACATGCAGATTATCTATTTGGCGATATGAAAGTATAGAAGGTAGCGTTTTTATTTATTTATTCATTTTATTTTGAACGACTGTATCCACCCTACCTCTGTCTTTTGCGTCATGGTTAACATAGACCTAGATTTGCAAAAAAACCCGCAGATTTTGAGTAACGGGAATAAATCGTGGAATTTTGGGGAATAAACCCGTAATTTTTAGAAAAATTGGAAGTTTTGAAGGTTAATAAAACCAGTCAGCTTTCAATTCGAAATTTTTATTTTTAAGAAATTTCAGGCACTGTTCTGAGAAGTTTAAGATATATTTTTCATTATGAACTCACAAAATTTAGGATTTTGCACTTTAAGTTTCTATAATTTATTAAAACTTATTAGCTTTACAACAATGTTCACTGTGATTTGGTAAAGTTGTAAATGTTATTTTAAAAATTAAAAAAAATTAATTTCTGTTCGCTGGTATATCTACTAATCAGGTATACTCTATATTAATTTTCTTGCAAATTGGATTGTATTTTTTTTAATTTTATTAATTTCCTTTTTTGTTTACATCGGCTGATTTAGAGGCTCTACGTCCTGTCTCGAGGCAGGGTACAGAGTACAGAAGAGCGTTGAGTTGAGTTACTCTTGCAGTTGCAGTTAAGAAGACAAAAATTGAAATCATTAAAAAATAATAATAAATTAAAAAATTCTATGACTAAAACTTTCCGAAAATTTTAAAATTTACCTCCTAAAAACCTGTTTTATTCCCGGAAATACCCCCCCCCCCTTTTTTTTTAACCTTTTACGTTACTCTACGTAGACCGAGAGATGGTCAAGAAATCCATGTAAATATTCGGAAAAAGATAGCAATCTACCAGATTATCTATATCTATTTCAGGTAAGAAAGAAAAAGTATTTTTACAAGGAAAAAAATATTGAAAAAACCGTTTTTTAAATGTTTCAACTCTCATGAAATGTTGCAGTAAATTTCTTTACCAGCTGTCTGCCTGTTAAAGAAAACGTGTTGGAACCAATTCCTGCAAACGGGGATACTGCTTTGGCCTAATTTTAAGGGGACCCCAAAGCCTTAAAAAAAAAAAAAAAAACTCTGGCACTCCGGGAGTGCCGACAGAAGTGAAAACTTGAACAATTACGTGTGTATTTTTTGAATCGTCAGGAAATGTTTTAATATTTATGAAATATAATAATATATATATAAATGAATATATAATATGGTATGAATATTATATTATTATATATCTATATACTTTATATATATATAATTATATATACTTTATATATAATATATATTATATAATATATATATACATAAATTTATATATTATTATAAAGTGATATAATTATAAATAATATATATTATAATAATGTAATATAATATATAATATATATATATATATAGATAGATATAGATATAGATATATTATATATATATTTATATTATATTATATAAAATTAATTAATATATAATTATATAATATTATATTATATAAATATATGGTTAATATTGTCATATATATATATATGACCCCGCCCTACCTGATACCGAACTATACACAATACATGTACATACTTATGTACAGAAGTCTCGGTTACAGTAACAGTGTCGCGAGTTCAATGGTTTTTTCCCATCTCAAAAAATGCCCAACGCGCCTAAAGAAGTTTTCACTTAAAAAAAAAAATCAGTACTTAAGGGTTGCAGTAGATACACAGATAGAAATTTCTCTCTCGCTGATCGTGAAATCACGTGTTAAGCTACGAGGGCATTTAATTAGAGGATGACTCATTAACCAATGCAAGCACTGAAATACGGTTTTCATCATCCGAAAATAAACGTAATGAAAAGGTAGTGCGATTTCGAAAATTAATTTCCTACAGTTTAAATGTACAGGGTGATTATAATTAAAGTCCCACTTTCAAAATGCTTTTAAAAAGAAACCACTGGTCAGAATGACTTCAAATTTGAACTGAATATACTGGAAGAAGGGTTGGTTGGTTGATTTGTGACGTCCGATTATCTACACTTGGGATATAGGCCCTAGGGGGAGTGCGCTCCGTGATGGTCTTTCTAAGGTCTCCTAACCCGTATTTACACTGGAAGAAAGGGGAAACGGTATGGCATAAGACAAAAAATTTCAAATTGTATTAATAGATAAGCGGCATACTATGCAAATTAAAATACACTCATGCGCACGACACATTGCATGTGGTAAACGCGGGGTATGTGGCGTTCCCCTCATATTGCATCTGAGCAGCTTGTCACGAGTCTCTCAATGAAGGATTGCGCTCTGCTCGTGAAGCATTTTTATAAGAACGGCGACTGTGCGCTTGAAGATTTATAAAGAAATTACGGTCATTAAAGGGTATGAAAAAAGGCTGTGGTCCTATGTCTGCCAAGGGTCTGCGTCATCTATTGATACACTTTGGAACTTTTTCTTTCTTACGCCATACCGTTTTCCCACTTCTTCCAGTATATTCAGTTCAAATTTGAAGTCATTCTGACGAGTGGTTCCATTTCTATAGCATTTTGAAAGTGGGACTTTAATTATAATCACCCTGTAAATATTTTTAGACGCGAAAGTCGAAAATTTCACTTAGGCAAAATTTTCAAACTTTAGCGTCTTCTTAAAAATATTTAAAGTGTAGGAAAATAATTTTTAAAAACGCACTACATTTGCATATGGTGTCTATTTTTAGATGATGAAAACCGTATTTCAGTATTGTGTTGGTTAATGAATCATCACTTAAATAAATTTCCTCCATAGTTTAACATGTGGTTTCAAAGCTGTAAGATGATTTCAGATTTTCTTTTTTTACTTTAGATGATACAAATCGGCGTAGAAAAAATAAATTGTTGTATTGGGCCCCTCTAAGTAGAGTTGCAAAAAACTTGTTTATTCCGAGGTTTATTCCCAAAAGACCTGGTTTATTCTCAAAAAAACAAGTTTATTTCCCCCCCCCCAAAAAAAAAACCGGTTTATTCCCAGGTTTAAACCGGGTTTTTTCTAGCCTTTGTAACTCTACCTCTAAGTGAATCTTTACCCCAGAGCGTCAAGTGGGATTAGTCGGGCTCTGGAAGTGTAATTGGCAAAAATACTTCCGATTTTATTGGAATAGATTATTTTTCTTCTTCAATAAACTTAATTTTTACAGCTTGAATCATGACGCTAAGAAAAGCTTTGTCTTTAGTCGACTGAATTATTTCTTTTTATTTCAGATGTCTCTGACGATTTAAAAGCTAATCAGAGTCGCAATGTTCTCTCAACGAGTCTTAAAGACATCGAGAATGCACCTGACTGTTCATCGGGTTCTTGGAAATCTTCATCAAACTGTACAGAGTTGCCTCAAGTGTACTTCAGCATCAATAACGCAGGTGTAAATAAGGAAAAGGAAACTACCTTTCCGCATGAAGATTTAGTGTCAATCGAAACTCTTTCTACTAATGCCAAGAATGTAAGTTTGCATGGTCATCCTGTTAACAGAACGACGGTTGGGGAAAATATCGGGAGAAAGATGATAATGTCTTACGTAGTTGCTCAGCCCCTTGAAATAAAAAAATTCACACCAAATAGTACAAAATCTACAAATGTGGCAGAAATCAGATCTACAAGAAACTCTCCAAGGATGAGAAGGGCAAGAGCTAAGACCAAATCTGTTTCGAAAAAAATATTTAAAGGAGGCTTCATCGCAACAAAACCTGCTGTTCGACGTCAAAAACCAAATGGTAAATCTCGTAAAAAGAGACACTGGCCTGTGAGTGAAACAGCGATAAAATCTGCACGAAATAGAAGGACCAGAGTTACAAAGAAATTTCCTGCTGAGTTCGAATCGGTTCTGAAAAGAGTATTTCCAGACAATTTCGTCACAGCAGTTCGCAACAACAACTACTATCGATCTGGCAACAAAATTCAGCAATCATCAGGTAAGATAATTTGACATTATTAGGCAGTTATCTACTTTTAATCAACTTAAAACAAAATGATTTAATGGCATGATACACTTCAGGCGTCCAAATATAATGTTTCTTTTTTTCACAGAACACTTTCTGAAACAAAATTAGATACCGAATGCAGTAGTGGACCGATTGGTAGTGCAGTACCTCCACTAATGTCTGTGCACATTTTCATCGCATTAGTAGTTTTCATATTTGTGGATCAAACCCTTATTTGAGAGTGTCCAACTAGTTCTGATGAACAAGTAGGTATAGGGTGTGAATTCCCTATGGTCTTTTCCATAGCGTATAATAATGCTTAGCCATTAAAGGTAAAATCTCATGAGTAAGGAAAATGAGACAATGTCAACACGTGTAACTGGTTACAGAACAATGTTGAGAGGATGGGAATTTTATTGTGCTATTTTATTGTGGTATTACAGTTTTTTGAGATAGAACTGTAGAATTCTTTAGTTCGTTGTCCATTATCAAGTCGCATTAGATTTGAGTGTTACACGATTTGCGGGTAAATGATGGAAGCCCACTGTTTTTATTTATTCTGGCATAGTTCTTATTCTAATCCACGCCGAATATTTAAGATATCTTAGACTCCAATTTTGAAGATAATATACCTCGGAAGTAGACCGCCTGTCTACACAGCAAAACTCATTTAAGATATCTCATTAAACGACAGCTGTGTCTGAGATCTGAATAAATGGAAAGTGCGCGCATGCGCATAAGTTAAAACCAGCCAATCAGTTAAAACGAAGCTTCACAACCAATCAGAGTGAGTGGTTGTGCCTGTATCTAACCATAGAAAGTTCGAATTCACTGAGTAAGTTTGTGGAACTCTCTCAGTGAATTCGGGGCTTTCAGATATCTTAAATATATGGTCGGAACGGAGATTAAGGAAGTCTGATATTCAGTGAAATATGGTTCTGAGAATGTGTCTGTATCCTCATAGACGAATGCTAGTCTCATGTAAATGTGTAATGCAGCCATTCCTCCATAGCAGTTAGTCAAGCCATGGCCGGCCAGTACATTGTATTGTATAAGTTAAATTTTAAATGTAAAATACAATAAATTGATTAAATACATTCAATAAGAAATGCGATACGCAAAGGTTTTCCATTTACAATATTAGTCTAGCAGAGAACACATACAGTGTACTTTTTTGATGGAAATCATTCTTGTTATATTAGCGTTGTCCAAAAATACACCTGCTCGCCACATATTAATCAGAAGTATGCCAAACAGATTTTAGCGAACGTTGGTTCAAGCAAATTTTGAACATTTGATAATAAAAGCGAATTCTTACAGAAAAAGAACTTAGAAACGAAATGAGCTTATTAAAAATGATTCATTAAAACCAATGCAAAACTTTGTTTTGGCATATGTATTGAAATAATGAATTTTTAATACTAATGCTCATTTTCTAAATACAAACTGGATATAATGCTTAAATGACGTATTTTGTGTCTACTCGACTTTTAAGCTTTTAGATGACCCTAGAAAGATTTTAGTTTACATCCCAATACATGGAAAACATAGTAACCACTGAAAAATTGAGAACACGTTCTGAAATAATGCATGGAATTTCATCGAACTGCACATTAAGTTAGACCTTGATATAAATTGGTATTGATTAGGTTTTGGTGTATATCGCCTAACAGATGGTGCTGCTAATGTTGTGTTTTTAACGATTTCCGTGATAGCTATATAATGACATCTATGGGAGGAAATTACATCACACTACATGTTCAGTTAACCTTGACATAAATTGGTGCTAAATGGGTTTCGGTGTGTATCTCTCAAGAGATGGCGTTGCTATGCTGTGTCTTTTACGATTTCCGCGAAAGCTATATCTCGCTGTCTATGGGATGGAATTTTACCAAATATGTGTAACTTTTTTTTTAAAAGTATAATGATTCAATTTTGGCTTTGTCCACTCAACAGCGCACGCTGCAATGCCATTTTTTTTGCGATGAACGTTATAGCTGTATCTTAGTTTTTAGTGGGTAGACATGCACTAAATTTTATATTTGAAGTTTTTAATTAAAAATACACTAGTCAAGCTTCGCCTGCTTCGCTGGTCAGTTTATTCCGAACGGACCTCGAATTAAACGAATTTAGGATCGGGCGCCCCACTGTCTTCGGATCCGGTCTCTGAAAATCGCTGCAAAACTCGGAACAACGTTTCCATCCCTTTTCAATCCCCCTAATTACCTTGCATCCGGTTCGTTCAGTCCGCTCTCAAACAGAGCACGTGGAAGAATTTAGATAGCTCCCTTCGTCATTCCTTTTCGCTTCCGGGCAATAGTTAGCCGGGAGGGTGAGGGCTAAACAGGTTTCCCGTTTCTGAGGGGAGAAGCCTTCCAAAAAATGTTGAAGCATTAATCAATTTCGTGTGGAAAAACTTTTGTGGGAAAAAGAATGTTCTTACAGAAAGCGCTTTACGCTGTTGGTTCAGTGTTGGATTTGAAGGGTTGTTGTATCTGTGTCTTTTTTATTAAATAATCACTGTACCTTCGAGTTAGTTAAATTCAAAGAAGTGTATACTATATTTTACCTTCCTCTTCAACACTTGTCTATCTCGAACGGTCAACTTCGATTTTCAGCTTCTGTTCTGATTTACAGTGGACATCTTTCACAGGTTTATGTATGTCGTCATAACCCTTGATGCAGTTGTCCTTGAAATACCGACAAGGTTGGCTGTTCTTGTCACGGACGCTCCAGCGAGGCGAGTTCCAATGATCCTGCCTTTTTGTACGTCAGACAAGTCGGACATAATGGAGCTTCGCTGGGAACAGATTTTTCTCATAAAACAGTCACACCGGCAGTTGCTCGACTCATATCTTCCCTTTCACCGCCACTAGATGGCAGGCTGTTGCGACACGTGGCGGTGTTGTATTGGACGGTCGAAGTACGACACATTTCGAAATGGATTTTCCTATTATTTTGACCTATACCTGTACTTAGGTGCAATAATATGTCCATGCGCACATACTTTGACAAAAAAAAAACGAAATAGAAAAGTATCTTGTGGTCTTTAAAGAATTTGTATCTTTTTTATACAAAAAGATTAAAAAAAATTAAAACAATTTTTTATTGGGCTCAAATGGGTCCCGATCTTTGTCTACATGTCTTTTTGCTTAACTTGTAAGAATCATATCAACTGCCTATTTATACCGTCTAACTTGTTTTAGTGCCTTGATATTCATGATATTTTGTGCGATCCATACATTTCTGTCTCTCGATGAGACGTCCGTTAGCTTAGTGGTTAGCGTTTTTTAATGTCGCTTGAAGGTCCGAAGTTCGAATCTGGATTTGGGCAATATTCACTCAACGTTTCGTTCTTCGTTTTGGGAACTAAAATTCAGCATCAGCTGATCACTTATCTGAGACATATCCTATACATAGAACCTCAGGGCTCATGGTCAAAAGAGCGGAGTTGGGTACCTCATTCCATGATCCTTCATGGATTCTATCGCCACTGAGCTTTTTTTAAATTAGTTTTTTAGCCTTTCAGATAACTTGCATTAGATGTGCAAGGTTAGCTAATCAATTTGCTTCTGTGGTGACCGTATTACTAAATGCGTGTGCGATCGATCAAACGCTACTCAGCTGACGAAAATATAAATACTTTCGTATAACGATTTCACAAAATGTAATGCATCTGGAGACGCTAAACGAGTTAGACCAGAGTATAAAATCAGTCTTATCCATATTTGCTTACAGATTTTATTTCTCTCCCTGAATCAGGTTATGAAACAGACTTTCTCGGATTCAACCGCAGAAATCACAGTTCATTAAGGTCGTATTATTTTAAAACACCAGTTCTTGAACCAAGAAAGAAGGAATCCTTGTTCTTTCGCGCAGCTAACGAAAACTCTGATCATACTAAAGATCCACTTTACGCTGAGAAGACAAGCAGTTTTTACCAGTTTACCATTCCACCAAGACCAAGTAAAGCAGGGACTAAGAACTCTGACGAGACAAAAAATTCTTTCCGGTTTACTATTCCACTAAGACTAAATAAGTCAACTAAAGTCGAGACTAAAGACTCTGACGAGACAAAAAATCTTTTCCGGTTTACCATTCCATCAATAGTAAGTAAATCAAGTAAAACAAGGACTAAGAACTCTGATGAGACAAGTTTACATCCAGCACAGTCAAGTAAATCTAAAGCAAATACAACTTCATTTCCAATAAAATTGCAGCCGACATTTTTGATACCAATAGATAAAACTAAATCAAAAGGAATGATTGTGAAAATTTCAGGAGGCACTAATGCAAACCTTGTTCCAAATATTGATTATCACTATCATTTTCATCACTTTGAAGGTTTTGATTGGGAAACACTTCCTACTTTAATGCACTTTGATTAAAAATATGATTTCAAAACAAAAGTGCAATAAATTCGAAAGTATATGATTCAAACAAACTCTATTTTTATCAATATACTAGCAAGCTACGCCCGCTACGCTGGTCAATTTCTCTTAACGAACCTTTAATCAAACAAAATATTGACATTTCATAATTCACTTTTATATTTTAACAGAATAATAAGGATACTATAATTTGTGACTCGTGCTATAGCCAATATACACGTCAGGACACGTCGCCCTTATCATTATCTTTTTACGCGTGAAGGTTTCGCTATGGTACTCTATGGTGAAATTTGGTAATTTTAGAAATTCAATAGTTGAAAAATCGCAGAATCATTAGATCATTTTTCTTTAGAATTTGTTCTTAGAGCGCATTTAGATCTTATAAATAACAATCATGCCGAACTTCAAGTTTCTAGCTCCTTCAGCATCGCAAAAATCGCAATTTTAGAACGTTTTTCGCTTCTGCACCCCCCTCGGGGTAGTGGCACCGACATAAAATATAGCCTATGTTGGAGCAGGGATTGTCACCATCCATTTGCCACCATCACTTTTGAAATCGCTTTAGTAGTTCCAGAGATTCCATAGAAATTGTAATTTAGAATGTTTTTAGAAAATTTTTTGCTTATTTCAGCCTTTTAAATTTCGAATTTTTTTAGACTTTGTTCTTATAGAGCATTTAAATCTTGTAAGTAACGACCATACAAAATGTCAAGTTCCTAACTCCTTCAGTATTGAAAATATCATAATTTTGGAACGTTTTTCGCTCCTGCACCCTCTGCGGGTAGTAGCACTGACATAAAATTTAGCATATGTTGGAGCAGGGACTGTCACCATCCATTTGCCACCATCACTTTTGAAATCGGTTCTGTAGTTTCAGAGATTCCATAGAAATTGTAATTTAGAATGTTTTTAGAACGCTTCTTCCTCATCTCACCCTTTTAAATTTCGAATGTTTTTATAATTTGTTCTTAGAGAGCATTTACATGTTATAAGTAACTACCATACCAAATTTGATGCTTCTATCTCCTTCAGTATACAAAAAATCGAAATTTTAGAACGTTTTTCGCTCCTGCACCCCCCTGGGGGTGGTGGCACCGACATAAAATATAGCCTATGTTGGAGCAGGGATTGTCACCATTAATTTGCCACCATCACTTTTAAAATCGCTTCAGTGGTTCCAGAGATTACCCTCTACAAACAAACAAACAAACAAACAAACAATCTTTACTACTTTATATATTAGTATAGATAAGGGGGAATTAGCCCCTTGTTCCCCCCTTCATACTTAACCAATCAATCCCGAAAACTAATCAGGGATACGCCTTAACACAGTGAACCTATAAATGAAATTTGAAGGAAATGGGATAATTCTGCATGAAAAACCCATTTACATAAATTAAGGGGGGTATTAGCCCCCGTTCCCCCCTTTATACTTAATCAATCAATCCCGAAAACTAATCAGGGAAGCGTGTTAACCCAATAAACCTATAAACAAATTTTGAAGCAAATAGAATAATTCTGCATGAAAAACCCATTTATATAAATTAAGGGGGGATTATCCCCCCGTTTCCTCCCCCCTTTATACTTAACCAATCAATCCCGAAAACTAATCAGGGAAGCGCCTTAACACAGTGAACCTATAAACAAAATTTGAAGGAAAACGGAATAATTCTGCATGAAAAACCCATTTAAATAAATTAAGGGGGGGATTATCCCCCCGTTCCCCCCTTTATACTTAACCAATCAATCCCGAAAAGTAATCAGGGAAGCGTCTTAACCCAATGAACCTATAAACAAAATTTGAAGGAAAACGGAATAATTCTGCATGAAAAACCCATTTATATAAATTAAGGGGGGGGGGGTTAGCCCTCCGATCCCCCCCCCCTTTATACCTAACTAATCAATCCCGAAAACTAATCAGGGAAGCGCCTTAACTCAGTGAACCTATAAACAAAATTTGAAGGAAAACGGAATAATTCTGCATGAAAAACCCATTTATATAAATTAAGGGGGGGGGGAATTAGCCCCCGATCCCCCCTTTATACTTAACTAATCAATCCCGAAAACTAATCAGGGAAGCGCCTTAACTCAGTGAACCTATAAACAAAATTTGAAGGAAAACGGAATAATTCTGCATGAAAAACCCATTAATATAAATTAAGGGGGGATTAACCCCCCCCCCCCTCGTTCCCCCCTTTATACTCAGCCAATGAATCCCGAAAATTATCATGCAAGCGCCTTAACACAGTGAACCTATAAACAAAATTTGAAGGAAAACGGAATAATTCTGCATGAAAAACCCATTTATATAAATTAAGGGGGGGGATTAGCCCCCCGTTCCCCCCTTTATACTTAACCAATCAATCCCGAAAAGTAATCAGGGAAGCGTCTTAACCCAATGAACCTATAAACAAAATTTGAAGGAAAACGGAATAATTCTGCATGAAAAACCCATTTATATAAATTAAGGGGGGGAATTAGCCCCCCGATCCCCCCTCCCTTTATATTAACTAATCAATCCCGAAAACTAATCAGGGAAGCGCCTTAACACAGTGAACCTATAAACAAAATTTGAAGGAAAACGGAATAATTCTGCATGAAAAACCCATTTATATAAATTAAGGGGGGGAATTAGCCCCTTGTTCCCCCCCTTTATACTTAACCAATCAATCCCGAAAAGTAATCAGGGAAGCGTCTTAACCCAATGAACCTATAAACAAAATTTGAAGGAAAACGGAATAATTCTGCATGAAAAACCCATTTATATAAATTAAGGGGGGGATTATCACCCCCCCCGATCCCCCCCCTTTATACTTAACTAATCAAACCCGTAAACTAATCAGGGACTCAGTGAACCTATAAACAAATTTTGAAGGGAAACGGAATAATTCTGCATGAAAAACCCATTTATATAAATTAAGGGGGGGATTACCCCCCCCCCCCGATCCCCCCCCTCTTTATACTTAACTAATCAAACCCGTAAACTAATCAGGGAAGCGCCTTAACTCAGTGAACCTATAAACAAAATTTGAAGGGAAACGGAATAATTCTGCATGAAAAACCCATTTATATAAATTAAGGGGGGGTGGGATTAGACCCTTGTTCCCCCCCTTTATACTTGACCAATCAATCCCGAAAACTAATCAGGGAAGCGCCTTAACTCAGTGAACCTATAAACAAAATTTGAAGGAAAACGGAACAATTCTGCATGAAAAACCCATTTATATAAATTAAGGGGGGGGGGATTAGCCCTTTGTTCCCCCCCTTTTATACTTAACCAATCAATCCCGAAAACTAATCAGGGAAGCGCCTTAACACAGTGAACCTATAAACAGAATTTGAAGGAAAACGGATATTTCTATGAAGAGTTATCGCATTACGTACGTACATACATACATACAGAACCGGCTGCCAAGCTCTCAGGGCTTGACAGCCAGTGTGATAACTGAAAAATCGCAATTTTAGAAAGTTTTTTGCTCCTGCACCCCCTGGGGTTAGTGGCACCGACATAAAATATAGCCTATGTTGGAACAGGGGTTGTCACCATCAATTTGCCACCATCACTTTTGAAATCGGTTCGGTAGTTCTAGAGATTACCCCCTACAAACAAACAAACAAGAATTACTCCTTTATAATATTAGTATAGATATGCAATCTGCGACTAAAGTTCAGTGAATGTGTTCATAAGCAAAAGATTCTTACGTAAATCAGGAAAAAAGCTTTATATTCTTTCGAAATAATATCTATTATTTGCAATGAACTTTTGACAACTACAAATACAGTTTCTAAAAATATCATACAAAGGCTTTATTCGATATTGAATGGAGAACTTTAGTTATATTGCTTTGAATGTGTTGTTTCAAAGAAAGCTCCTTATAAAGATCGTTTTAGGTATGGAAGCAGGAAGAAATTTGCTGGAAAAACTTTCGAATGCTACACTTTCCTTGCAGTCGATATTTTTCTTCACAATGAATTTTCATGAATTGTACATTAATTGGCACATTACCAGCGACCGACATTTCTTCGAAGGAATACCTTGTATGATACACAAAATCTCACTCCCCCCCCCCCCCCCCCCAAAAAAAAAAACCCCTCTAGGAAAAAAAAAATTTTTTTCTAAAGATTATTTTTCGATCGATTATAGTGGAATATGGAATACATAACATTTATTGTTTATTTACATGGACACGCAAAAGCATTTGGTTAAAACACAGTTCACGTGTCATAATTGATGGAACTATGTGTTTTCAGGTGTGGTATGCGTTTTTAAGTTTAATAAAATTCTTGTATATTACATGATGAGTATAAATTCTATAGATCACACACAGGACTGCACAAAATAATTCGTAAGTTTTACCGTCTATG
Source organism: Maratus michaelseni (assembly GCA_963931845.1). Taxonomy (NCBI): domain Eukaryota; kingdom Metazoa; phylum Arthropoda; class Arachnida; order Araneae; family Salticidae; genus Maratus; species Maratus michaelseni. The sequence goes on along the minus strand of OZ007592.1, from coordinate 37,092,615 downwards.
TGAATTATGCATTTTTCAAGTAAATTAAGAGATATTCGTAGAATATAAATAAGTTCATATCCCATTAAGGACTAGCGTTACCATATGGTCACAGTAAACAATCATTTACATTTATATTTCTCTATACCCAAATAATCTAAAATCAATAAATGTTTTATCATTTCATGAATGGTAATAGTACAATCTATCAACAATATATGGCATTAGTAGCCTAGCGTTTTTTGCAGTTGTGTGGTAGAATAGAGAAAACTATGCTACAAATCAGTGCATCTAAAATGGCGAGAAAGAAAAGGTAAGGCAAGCTTCTTGCTTCATAACTTGCTTTGAAATAAATCTATTTAGCATATTCATATCGTTAAAGCATCAAAGAACAGTAATGTATTGCTGTTCAAATTTTTTACATAATATTTATACATCAAAGTTGATTATAATATTCTGTTACCATTTGGTTGCACTAGTCTTCTATATAGTCGTTTTTAAGAGTTCATTTTTTTTCCGAATTTGTCTGTATATCCGGCCCTATTTTTCCTAAAAATTGACCGATTGCCATGAAATTCGGATGTGTTATTAATCTACTCAGTATTAGTTGCCATTTTGAAACAGTTATCGTATTTATTATAAGTATTTGACAGGTACACATAAAAACGATAAATATTTCAATCTATCTTGTAGCATTTAATATTGTAACTTCTGTATTACAATCAGGCTGTGTACATTATTGTAAAGTTATTATTATATAAGGGTAAAAGTTTGTGCCATAATGGAATGATGGTCCGTTTCCGAATTCAAACTTTCGATAAGAAGCGTGTTGAAAAAAAGAGGGGAGAGGGAGGTAATTGAAATCAGTCCAATATTTTTTACTTATGTAATAATTTAAATAATTAAATAATTTCTTGTTACCAATGAATTATTTATGTTAAATTTCGATTTTTTTCAACTTATCTATGCAAGAAATATTAGATCTTCTTGAATATGATGATCTTGACCTCAGTAGCATATATCTCGAACTACCAGATGTAAATGATGAGTCTGATGAAGATTCAGCTGATGAAGATGAAGGTGGTCTCATCAAAAACCTCTGAAAGACAGTTACGAGCACCAGTAGATGCAGTTCTAGCAGATGGACGTCGAATTGGAAATCAGGATACAGACAATGAAGATAATGAAGATGAAGATCAGAAGACCAGTGAAACTAAAAATGGGTCTAAGCCATACAATATGATATACTTCAAAAGGATCCAGTGTTTACAATGTCTGATTTTTCTATCTATAGAAATAAAACATGTACTGAGTTATTTGAAATGTTTATTGATGTGATATTGCATTTTTAGTTATTGAATCGAATAAATATGCTATCTGGAGAAACTGCTCATGTCCAAACATAACAGCAGAAGAAATTAAGTGCATCTTGAGAATACTAATTCTCTCTGGTGGGAATAAATTACCAGGAAAGAAGTGTTACTGGGATTCATGCAATGACATGAGGAATAATATAGTTTATAATGCAATGAGAAGAGATTGGGCATCAAATCATGTGATTTTTACATCATCCTGATAAGAGCAAACTAGATGAGGCAGACAAAATGTGTAAACTTAGGCCTCTCATGAACTAGATAAAATAACGCTTGGTGCATAATTTCAATCCACAGTGTAAAATTAACTATGATGAAAGCATGATTGAGTATTATGGGTGACACAGATGCAAACAGTTTATAAAAGGTAATCCAATACGTTTTGGATACAATGCCTGGAGCTTGAATAAAAAGGATACCTAATCAAATATGAGGTCTATTAAGTTTCTATTCCTAATGCCAAACTTGACTATCAGGAACAGGATGACTCAGTCGTAACAGTTGCTTCGAATGTTCATGGTATATCTATTTTCACTGCGACTGGTCGCTATCCACAAGCTTCCAAGAAGGGAAAGAAAATTCCTAGACCGAATGCCATAACCCAATATAATAAATACATGGGTGGAACAGATCAAACGGATGCGCGTATAGAATTGGCAGCCGAAGTAAAAAAGGGTGGTGGTGCATATTTATCTGGTTGCTTGATGTATGTATCAACAATTCATGGATAATCAAGAAGGAAACAGGACCAGCCATATCGCAGCTTGGGTTTCGACGGGAAATCGTACAGACGTTCCTTACTCGTTATCAGAACACTCCAAAAGGAGGAGGGCATCCATTAGCCACCAAACTAGTTGTCTTGTGATAGCAGATATTAGATATGATCAAATGAATCATTTTGTTGGAAATGTACCATATAACAAGAGAAGAAGATGTGACGGACAATTATGTAAATCTATGGGACGTACACAATGTAAAAAGTGTGGTGTGGGACTTTAAGAGGGATGTATTGTTAAATATCATACTCAATAGCTTTTTAGGTCCATGGAGGTTAAAATTTGTATTTTTTCATGTTATTTTGGCATGTTTATAATCAGTTTTAAGCTGTAAGTAAAATAACATCATTTTGCTTATTTTGGTCATATAAAGGACTAGCGTAACCATATGGTCACATGCCAAATTTCCTAAATCTGACATCTGATATATAAAAAATAGTATATTCCCACTCTAGTAACATCAATGAAGATAATTTAGTTCGGGTTGCACTTTTTAAAGAGATAAGATAATTCAGTCCTTAATGGGTTTGTGTGAATTATGCATTTTTCAAGTAAATTAAGAGATGTTCGTAGAATATAAATAAGTTCATATACAGGGCTATAAAAGGAGCTGGATAAAATGCCACCAGTGGATGCTAGTTGCGGGAAGTGTGATTTTAATTGTGTAACGCGTTTTTCAGATATTTAAGACTTAATATGTGGTGTGCATAAAAATCTGTAGATAATATACAGAGCTGCACAAAATATTTCAAACAGATTTCCGTCTATTAGCAGTAATTGCTGAACGTGAAATTTCCAATGTGTCATGCGTTTTCAAGTTGAAATAAATTTTAGCATACTATGTTGTGCATACAAATCTATAGATTATATACAGCGCTGTACAAAGAATTCGAATATCTTCCCGAGTACGGACCATAATTGCTGAAATTGGGATTCCAAATGTGCTATGCTTTTTCTTATAAGTGTTTATTTAGGTACATTCGTTCTCTAATAAAATGGTGACGTTTCGTTACAGTATTTCGGAAGTGTTGGAAAGTGTTTCATAATCTATGAGTAACGCATGAATTTTTTTTCTTGTGTATTTTTATCCGGGCTACGGTGGTGGCAATTTAAAACGGCAGAAAAAAAAACGAAGAACGTGAAAACGACCTCCAGAAAATATATTTAAAAAAATAAGTAAATATTCATATTTTTTTAATAAAAAACACTCTTAGTACTACGAGAGCACTTTTTAAATGTAGATATTTTTTTATTACAACTCCATCCGAACACCGAAAATTACGATTTTTAAATGCACGAAAAACAGAATATCAGATTTAATAAAAAAATCTGAAAGACACATTGCTTTGAATTTAAATTGCGAAAATAGTCCTGTTATTTTGAATCTAAAATTTTATATTTGAAATGTGGAGGAAAATTATTTGGTAATTGTAGCAGAAAAGTATCGACTTCGGATTTAAAAACTGCCCTAAATCGTCATACACATTCATTTAACTCTCATCCCATTACGATTTATTTCCTTTATGCAGGGTGACCAAAATTTAAAAAAGGGCTTTTTAATAGTTTTATACCTTAAAATATAAAACTTTTTAAGCATATATAATATATTTGTCCCATGAATTTATCATCTTCTTAAATTGTACTAAGTGTTTTAAATCAAAAACTTACAGTTTCCAAATTTGAGGACGTTCTCGAATTTCGAAGACATTTGATCACCCTACCTTTATGACATATCCATGCTAACAAAACATGCTCGTCTATTTCCAGATTTGAATGTCTCTGATGGTGCATGCTCAAAGAATCGCAATTCCTCGAATAGGAGGCAAAAAATAAAGAAGCCAGCGGCTGCAAGATTCGATGAGGAGCCATTGTATTTCCGTGCAGGCAGTGACACAACTGGAACGACAATTAGTACACATATTTTCACAAAAATTATTACGAAAATTGCCACCGAAATCTTGACAGAGATAGAAACTTATACTGCCACAGCAACTACTGGAACAGAAGTTACTACTGCAGCAAGCCAGACAGAATCTGTAACGGAAAAAACTGGAACCGAACAAACTGGAACTGAAACAACAGGAACCGAACAAACTGAAACTGAACAAACCTTAACTGGACAAACTGGAACTTCGAAAGAATCATTTTTTTTACAGGAGACTGGAACAGAAACTGGAGAAAGCGAAATGACTAGTAATGTAATTACGTTCCCGAAAAAGGGGAAACAAGTTCACTATCACTACTACAATGTTGACCGAAGATTTTTACCTTCTGTACCTCCTGGGAAATGACATAATAATACAACAATTCCAGCATAAGTAGCAGTATATTGCAATGATCCCGATGTTAATAGTACTATAATATAATAAATTCCAGAAAAAAATATCAGCGCAATTATTCTTGAAGAATTTAACTGAGAAAGTTTTTAATGAAAAAGTGAATTTAGTTACACATAAGTCTGAAAATACAGTTGCAAAATTTGTTATTAATTGCCCGAAGGGCTTGTACGTTTTGTATTGAAAACAGCATTATCCATGAAGGGCATGTTATCAAACAACATTACAATAAATTTTAAGAATACTTGCTTGTCATTTATTTAAATTTGTCTAAATTTTCTAATTAAGGTTTGTAAAAAGTAATTTTTGTAGTATACAAATAATTCACTATATGTTTTGTATTCAAGAGCATGTAAGCAATTCAAAAGCATCTACCCCCTCCATACATGCCCTTTTCCAGACTTTGCAACTCTGCCCAAATGGATATCTATAGGACAAAGATTTTGTCGAAAATTCGAATGACATTTTTCAACCATAATTGGACTCACGCGAAAACACCCGCTCGCTAATGTTAATGTTATGGGAGAATTTTTTTAAAAATATTTGCATTTCAATAATTTTAAATGATTTTTTTTCGTTGGATAGCTGAGGTCGATCTCTACGCAGGCCGTTTGTTACATTTTCGATTTTGTTTGCAATTTTTTTTTCGTAATTAAGCATACTTTCACATTCGGAACCGGTATCAAAAGTGAAAGTATCTTCAGAAAAAAAAACTTGTAAACAAAATCGATGAACTAAAAAACGGCCTGCGTAGAGATCGACCTCATCTATCTAACGAAAAAAAGCAAAAACATTTAAAGATATTGAAATGCAAACAAGATATTTTTAAATAAAATCTCTCAATGGATTAACATTAGCGAGCGGGTGTTTTCGCGTGAGTAAAGTAGCCTCTGAAGGGGACTCTGGACTTTGAAATAAGTAAAAAAAGACCAAAAATGCGAATTTTTGTTTTTGTGCTAAAATGTCTTGTTAATTTTTTTAAAAATAGGGGGCTCTGCGTCTGCACCCTATGAGCTACGTTTACCAATTCCCGTTCAGACCCCGCAGGCTCTATAAACACGCTAATAAGTTCTGTTTCAAAAATATTACCTCATTACGGAAGATTAAATAATATTACCACGACCAGTAGCGTGACTAACGACAATCTTTTGTAATCGGGTTGCCATGCATTACCCTTTGACTGAGGGATTTTTCGTTGCCCAAGGTCGCATCTACCATTGTCGCGACACTTGAGGGTTGTCTTCGTAATTGATTACGAAAGACCAATTACACATTTGAAAATCAGCTTGCACAAAATGGTTAAGTTAAAAATGTCGCTGCTTCCCGGACTTTTATAACGTTTAGAAGAAAAGATTTCTTTTAGATGCTATAAGAAAATCGTTTATATTACGTAAATATGACGTATTAAATATATCATTTTAAATATTTTGTTTTGAATAAATATATATTTTTTTTAATGTGACGTAATTTTCCTCCATTAAATGCTTTTCGAGTATAATAATTTGATTACTTTAAAGTTTTCTTTCTTTTTCAGTAACGTGTCAATAAATATATATTTCATTTAAAAATACAGTGTTTGGAAACGCTATAAAAAAAATGTTTTAAATATGACGTAAGTTTCACAGTAAATGCTTTTCGCACGTAATAGCTTAATTATTTTAACGTTTTCTTTCTTTTTTAATATTTACGTGTGTAAATATATTTTTTTTATTGGAAAGGGTTTGCGGAAGTATTATTATTTGGGCTTTTTAAAATCGGCAACAGTAGCCAAAAAAGACTATTTCAAATTATGAATTAAATCTCTATTCAGATAATGAAATTTTGAATTACATTTTTAAAAAAAATCTTACAAATTAAACAAATTTAAAAAATGATTTGACACTGCACACTACCATCTAATCAAGTATGTGCCTACAGAAGATGGTTAAATGTCTATGCATAGTTTTTGATCCTATAGAACATTTTTAATTAAACTATTTTGACCGATTTAAAAAATAAATAGCACTTAAAATAATTATTCGATTTAAAACTGTTTGCTTCAGAATGTTTATCATACGTTTCTCTATAAAACTACCAGTTTTAATTTTTTATATGAATAGTTTTTTTTTATTATGAACCGAGACAGTGAAAAGGTGCCAGTATGAATATTGCGTTTTTTCATTACTTTTGGAGTTACGAGTTCTTGAAATATGTCCAATCTTTTTCGATGACCCTGTATATTGTATTATCTTATAGAAAGAAAACAAAAGAATAAATTACAGAATCATGTGATGTTTAGAAGAATGGTTTATTAAAGGTAAAAAAAGGAAAAAAGAATTGTGGTTCATTTCTTTGTTTCTTTCCCTCCTTGAAGATATTTCACTAGAATCTTCTGGAATGCAAATTATTTTCCAGGTTTAGCAACCCTGAAAGAGAAAAGAAGTGAAGTGAATAAATGAGGAGAACAATGAGCAGACGATTTTTAATACAAAAAATGAAAGCGAGTGAGATTGTTTTGGCGCGTTCGCATTTGTGGCACTGGCTTCATAGTATAAACAGCGTGCGTAGATGAGCATATTTTTAAGTACCACTAATATTTCTGAAATAACAAACTTAGCTTAAATGTAATCGCAGAGTTCTGCTGTTAAATAAGGCGGGAATAGTGGCACACAGACGTAAATATCTCTATGCATCCTGTATACAAAAAATGTTTGTTATAGAGCTCTCTATCAACTCGTAAAAATTGTCCCAGATTTTTAAACACTCTATATTAGGAATTAAAGATTCAAAATTAAAGGCAAGTTTCAGCTAAGACAGAGAGAGGATAAAAAGAAAAAGGGTAAAAGAGCTAGTGCTGCCATCTAAAATTGGAATGATTAACTATAATAATAAAATTGATATGAAAGGAATGGTTTAAGAAAAGGATGAATGAAAATTACTAAAAATAGAAATAGAAATAGATACGAAAATTAAAGAAGGATAACATGGTAATAAAGCAAAAAATAAAAAAAATAATGTAAGTAATTATAATTATTAAAAAGTATATAATGATGAATATACATGTTAAATTAATATTAAATATATATAAAAATAATAATAAAGATGCTATGTAGATATTAAATTAATATTAAATAAGTATTGGTATATTAATATAAGTATAGCCTAGAATTAGAAATAAAATAGTTTCACCAAAAGTGAAGTGTCTAACAAGCAAGTGTATAACAAATTTGAACTGCATAACAAGCATCAAGCAAGATCAATTCAAATATTTTAAAAGGAAAAAAAATGTTTTACGATGCAATACAAAAATTAACACGATAAAATCATAAATCTGTGCAGATTGCTTTGTTTTGAATAACCAATGAAAGGAAAAGAAAGGAACAAAAGAAAAATACTTACAGTTTTCAGCTTATCAAACACACACTGGCTTGCTCTGGCAGCCTGAAATAGAAAAGGGAAGCGTCAAAAGACATTTAGAAATGTTAAAATATCTATGTAAACATTCTTCTAGAAGAATATTTAAGAGAATGTATTGCATATGGAATTGTATCCTCAAGCAATATTCTATTATACAAATACCCATATACACTTGATTATGTAATAAAAAATCAACAGATCTGTTTAAAAAATATTAAGTTTTCTATATTTTTCTATAAAATGAGACAAAGTGACTCATTACATGAATTTAGCGTAAAACAAGGGAAAAAAATAAAATAAAATAAAAACAACACATTTATTCTATTATATTAATCGCAAATATTTTTAAAACAACAGAGCCAACTTCAAATACCTTAACCTTGATTTGAAATCTGAATCCTTAAGCGCAGTTGGTCATTGGCATAAGGATCTGTTAGCCATCATTTCATTGGGCTAACAAGGGAACCACTTTTGATGAAGCTCGTATCTGGCTTTGAGACCTGATGCATTTTATAGCCTTTTCGGCCAAAGTTAGAGAACCGATAAAATTTGTCTGTTAAAACCTTATTTATTGATTTTACAGCAGCATAACTTTATGAAAATGCAATTTTAGAGACCACTTATCGGACTATTTACTTTTTTTTTTGTTTATTTGTTTTAAGTACTTTAAATCACAAATTATTTAATAACAGGTTTCGTAAATATCATGATATTTTCGAAAATATCAAAAATATCCGATATTTTGATATATATGCGATATTTTCAAAAACTTACTGCTGATAATAAATATTTTCAAGCATAATACAGATTAGAAACTAAAAAATATTGCACTTAACATGAAAACTTAAACAATATACTAAAACTGTCTTTTTTCCCCTTTTCTTCTTTTATATTTGACTTTGAACAAAATAGAAAATCAAATAATCAACAAAACAGAAACAATTTGCTTTATAACACTTATAAAAAAACAACTATAAGATTCAGTATCAACTATCAAGAAATCAGAAATTTATAAAACAAAAAATTAAATACAAAATAGTTTTTTTAATTGAAATTTTTAAACATAAATGTCAGCTTATTTTTTTATTCCCTAACATGTTGTACAATTTAAGCTCAACAACACCAAAACCAGACATTGATTCTTTCCTAATGAAGCTGTATAGAACTGATTATCTAAATTAGACAGTTTATCTTTCTATATTTGTCTGAATTAGTTTTATACTACATAATTATTAGTCCCATATAATCTACATTTAAAAATAAAAACTTCAAACAAAGCTTGGATAAGATTTTTGTTTTTTTTTCTTTAGCTAGAAAAGTCACTGCCAGAGACAAATGTTTTTTATCTACAGAATGGAACAGTCAATATCAGTTGAAAATTTCATTTACACTTGTTTTGATTTAAAATATAAAAAATATCTTGCACAGTGATATTTTGAAAAAAAAAAAAATCAAATATTGAAAATAACAAACATCTGGATATTTTGAAAATAAATATCAAAGAACATAAAAATATCGAAAATATAAAAAATCTTGATATTTTGAAAATAAATATCTGATATATATCATGATATATATCAAAGAACCTTGGTAAATAATAAGAATAAAACATTGAAAAACAGTTTTAAAAAATTTTCAAGAACCTACGAATTTTATTTTTAAAAGAAATACAGCATTATAATTAAACATATAAAAAATATATATATAATACGATTTTTACAGACAAATTTTTATCAGTTTTCTAACTTTGGCCAATATATAATAAAATAAAGATAAGAAATAATGGATTATAAAATGCACCAAGTCTTCACCAAATTGTAAGTTTGTTTCTCAAATACTGTGCACATTCATACAATAAAATAATCAACTATCTATAAAAGAATATTTGAATTTTCCATGAAGTCCTGTTAACCTTTTATGTCCGAATTATGAATTAATCAAAATTCCAATTTGAAAAAGCATTTTGCCTGAATTTTTGAAAATACGTTAGACGATTTGTGCAATTATTAAATAAATCTTAAAAAGATTTCGTCTATTCAAATTCATAAACTAAATCTATATTCATAAGGGTTTTTTGAAATATTTAGAACTCTACACAAATTATTTCTTTAAAATAGTGTTTTTATTTTTATTTTTCAGAGATAGTACATGTATAAATACAATGCCTGACAGTATAAACATAGAAAATTTTAAGAATTGAAACATTCCATTCAATGTCTTTAAACATCAAGAAAAATAAACAACTATTGAATGGTAAAGAAATTATCCCTATAAAAATAAATAAATACTCCAACTTTAATTTAAAACAACATTAAGATACAATAAAAGTAACATTAATTAACATTCCTTGCTATAAACGGAGAACATCATCGTTAAAAATTTTAATATCATATATTTTAATATTAATTTTCATGTATCTTAATTTTGTTTTATCCTTTTTTAAATTAAAGTTTGATTATTATTTATTTTATAGTGATATTTAGGAATTCAGAATTTGAATGTTTATATATTTAAAGATATTATCCATTTAAAATTATATTTGCTTTTTGCAAAGAATGATGCTTTTTTGGAACATGATAAAGAAACGTATCTAGAATGCATCCTAAATTGTAGTTATACCAATCGATGTGTTAAATGAATTTTATAGCATAGTTATTTTAGATGGTTACCTATATAATAAAATCACTAATAATCATTAAAATACAGATATAAGTGCTTAAGTGTTAAAATAGAACACAAAAAATTATCCGTGAATCAATAGAAATCTATATGCGTAACGAGAACATTTGCAATGAATCAGCCTCTTTTGAATTACCTAAAATTTGGCACGAGGTGTTTTTAATTTTAAAAAAGCAATAAGGAAATATTAATTTTCACGTTTACAGTTGACTATTTTTAAGCATCTGCTTTTATTACAAATATGATCTCGTGGTTTATATTTTTCAAGTTCATTTTCAAACATTTTTGCGAAAATAGTTTGTTTATTTTATACATCTTGATAATGAATTATATACGTTTGTGCGTTCGAAACAAGTCGATCATTATATTAAAAGGTTTTTATAAACCTTCTTGTGTTCTGTTTTATCACTTAAGCACTTATATCTGTATTTTAAATGGTTACTTTAAAGTATACCATCGGAGCATAAAGTGTTAATGTTGCGTTTTTCAGCAGAACTGGAACCTTTCATTCAATCAGTTTTCACATACTTAGATAGCTTTCCTAGAATGAGAGTAATTCTTACCTCTTTGTACATATCATCACCAGCGGGATGGGTGGTATAGCAAGTCACCATGGCTCTACCAACAGTAGTGCTGTTGTGATTGCGGCCGAATTTTCCAAACTCTTCACGATCTACTGTCATTTGTCTGTTAGCTACCCTTACCTAAATGGGGGAAAAGTGCGATAAATACAAGGAATGCCCATAACATAAGGAATCTGTTCATATCTACCTAGCATAAGTTTTAATCGAAATATTGTATAACATAGGATATGTTCAAACCAGTGTTGTCAACTGATCAAGGAAGAAAAAGGCTAAACATGACTCAAAATGAGCTAAAAAGGCTAGTTTAACTCCTTTTTAGGACGTTTTTCAACACTGTTTCGAAAAAAGTACCAAAAAACATAATATCAAAATATGCTAAATTTGGGGGTAGGGGATAAAACAACTGTTTTCGGAGCTAAATGAAAGAAAAAATAGGCTAGATTTAGACCCAAAAGGGCTATAGCAGTATGTGGCTACTCACTTATGAGGGTAGTCTAGTTTGTGAATGTGTTGTCCGACGTCTAACAGCTCAGCGCGAAAGTGCCTTCGATCTGTCGTTTCTCTGACAAGTATGATTGCGATTCCCCGAATCTGAGATCCATGGTTATTTTTGTGCGGTTTTATGTTAATTTACTTTCTGTGGCCGGCTGATGAGTATAAATATGGGAGTGAGAGTTTGAACGAGCGGAATAGGTTGTGCCTCACCTTTCAAGGTAACTTAGAACAGTACTTTAACACTTCAGAGTGTGGAGTGTGTTACTTTGCCCGTTCTATCAGATATTGACGTTTGGAGTAATCTGAGTGTTGATTCAAAGCTTCCAACTAACCTCTGGTATTAAAACCTACATACTTCAATAAAGAGATTTTCGGAGTCTATTGAATTCTAGTTAGTAGACATTTAACGTAGTTTTGAAGTGCCATTGATTAACGTGTTTTCAGCAATAGTGATTCTTCGATGTAGAAGTCGTCTTGGATTACGATTCTTGAACAGCTACTTTCCTTACGTAAGTTGAGTTTAAATTAGTAAATTTACATTTAGTTATTTTCAGAATTAGTTGAATCTGAATTCGAGCATCGGAGTTAACTTTCACCCGTTCCACTTCAAATCACATTCATTTATTGATTTCAGATAAACTTATTGTTTTATATTAAAATTCAGTATCTTGTCTACTCTATTACGTGACGGGTCCGACACAGGGTTAAGTTGGCAGTACAGTATACAACACATGGTCCACGAAAAATCGATTGGTAGGTTTTAAAACATAGCTGAAATTCGAGTCACTAATCGAAAAAAACATGGGCCCAAATGATAATTTATGATCATATAAGTGCAGTTTGAATAAAAACAAAATTTTTAACTTCTTTTATACTGATGTCAAGCAAAAATCCTTCTTTGATTGCCAACAAAACACCAAGGAACACGAAGTAAAGAATCAAAGAAATCAGAAATCCCTCTTTACTTATCAATAAAACATCACAACATAAAATAAAAGGTTTTTTTAAAGCATATCTCAAAAATTACTTGTCGGAAAGAGCTATAATTTTTTATTCGCATATTTGAAGCTTCTAAAAATCGATTTCTTTTTAAAATATCCTAGGTTACAATTATTATGCTTTTGTGAAAAATTAATTTTAAAAAATATACGTAAAAAAAAAAAAAAAAAAAAAATGAAGTAATGCGTGTGATTTTTTTTTTTTTTTTTTTTTTTGACAGAATTTTCGATTTTTTGAAGGTTTAAATATGCGAATCTAAAATATCACTGCATTCCACCAAGTAGTTTTTGAGTTATACTTAAAAATCAACAGACATTACAGTTCGTTTTGCAACTATTAATAATGATTTATTTAACAAAGGAGTTCCAAACTTTAAATCTTAAACAACTTCCCATTTGGTATCCTAAGGTAAAATTTAAAGAAAATTCCAAACATGATCTCAAAATTAGATGTTCGTATTGAAAATTTCAAAATTTGGAACAATTTCAGTTAGAACACGACCCCATGAGTTTATTTTGTTTTAAATATAAACTGAGAGAAGACATAAATTTTACTCGAATGGCTATTTCGATTTTCTTTTCTTTGGACAATTTGGTGATTACAGGGCTTAATTTCTAAGGGAAAAAGTACCGGAGTCCTAATATTCTGCAGTTCTAACACCCGTAGCGTACTCCTCCGCCGTCACTCCAATCTGCATATTTATATTTCATACATTATTTTCAAAATTTAAAGCATTGTTTTTTTTTATTTAGCAAAATAAATTTTTTAAATACATCTATCTGCATATACTTGTTAGCTATCAACTAATCCACTTTTAGTTATTACTACATCCAAATCGAAACCTTTGCCTAATCTTAATGTTAATGAATCGCAGAATTCTGCGATTCAATAAGCTCAGGATTATGATTCGGAAATAGAGTTAATAAAAAAATAAATAGTTCGCAGCTATGCAGAATAGAAAAATACTATTTATTTTTAATCTGTATTCTGATCAAAACAGCATTAAAATGATTTGAAATGGAAATAAATAAAATTTTGAATTTAAGACAGATTGAACTCGAGCCTGCCCAAACTCGAATACTGATATAAAAATCGAGCTCGTTTCATCTCCATCTCATACGTGAGCGACACATTACGTTACTTATAAGTGTTTTGATACAAAAGAAGGCAAAAGATTGGACATGGGAGGGAAAGGAAAGCGTCATTTATTATTTGTTTTTCGGTAGCTTTATTGCGCTGGGTTCCGGAGCGCAGTGTTTATGAGCTCCGGTGAATTCTGGCCAATATTTAAATTTTTACTAAAAACAGAAAAGTACCGGAGCTGAGCTCCGGTGGGCTCCGGCACAAATTAAGCCCTGAGTGATTAAAATGTATGGTGTGTTCTCTCTATTTTTAACACTTTCCAACATAGTTAAAAAGAGTTTGTGAATTCGGCTTGTCTGTCCGTCTATCTGTGCTCAAATTCGCGTAAATATTTTAGGATTGCCATATAATTTATGTTATTGAGGTTTACCATGGCATGTTTGGTATTGAAAATGAAATGTGTGCTATTTATGATTAGATTACAGGGCAATCAAAAGTATTCCGATACATTGCGGTCAATGGGGAAAAATCGTTTTTAGTACATTTTAATGATGTTATACAGGGTTCCACTCTCAATGGTGGTCAAGGGCTAATTACTAAACCCTTCGTGATAGACATATAGTTCTAGTTACAAAAACGTTTTGAATGAGGTAAGGAAGTATTTTAAACGCGATTTGGGTTAATAAAAACATTTTTTTTTTAAGTTACGAAATTTAAATTTTTATACGGTCCCCTGGTCCTATAAGTTATATTTAGTAAAAATTTCCTGTTGCACTAAGAAGAAAAACAAAATAAAGTCCTATTCTTCTACGATTAAAACTGACCGATTAATAGCTGTTTAAAGTTGAAGCATCTTTTTTGCTGCGAAATTCACAAATTTACTAGCAATATAAATATTCTTAAAAAAAAGAAAAGAAAAATCGTTGAGAGTAAAATTAACATTACGATATAAATTTGAAATTTATTGTCATTCTGACATATCAAAGAAAAATATACAACTTGTACTAAAAATATAAGTGAAGAAATAAAAGAATTTTTTTTTTAAATGAAATTATGAAAATCAACAGTCTAAGTTTTTTAGAAAATGATACATATTTTTAAATTCTATTAGATTATCTAATCTAAAACTTAATTTATAAAAATTAAAGTTATCTAAAAACTTGCTCAAAGTGACTTCCTTTGGATGCCATGCAGAAATGTATACGTGAAAAAAATCCTTCTAATAAGCACTTTGTGTACGATCCCTCGAAGCTTGGCCCAATTCATCTGTGTTTAGATGCAGAAAACTGGTATAAGTCATGGAATTCAAAGTTTCATAACTCGGTCAATTTTAGTGTTAGACGAATGGGACTTTTTTTGTCTTAATTGTTAGTGTAATAGGAAATTTTTACTAAATATGACTTGTAGGATCGGGGGAAAATTAAAAAATCCAATTTCGTAATTTTTTAAGAAATGATTTTATTGACCCAAACGACTTTTAAAATAATTGTTTCACTCATTAAAAATATTTTGTAATTGGAAGTACATATCTATGACTAACGGTTTAGGAAATAGCCATTGGACACCGTTGAGAGTATACACCCTGTATACTCAGGGCTTAATTTCTAAGAAAAAAAGTACCGGATCCCCAATATTCCGCAGTTCTAACATCCGTAGCGTACCCCTCCGCCGTCACTCTAATCTTCTGATTTATATTTCACAGATTATTTTCAAAATTAAAGCATTGTTCTTTTATTTAGAAAAAAATAATAATAAATAAAAATAAATACATCTATCTGCGTATACTTAGCTATCAACTATTCCACTTTTTAGTTATTACTACTTCTAAATAGAAACATTCGCCTAATCTTAATGTTAATGAATCATAGAATTCTGCGATTAAATAAGCTCAGGATTATGATTAGGAAAGAGTGTTAACACAAAAAATGAACAGTTCGCAGCTATGCAGAATAGAAAAAAGACTATTTCTGTTAACTCTTTATTCTTATCAAAATAGCATTAAAATGATTTGAAATGGAAATAAATGAAATTTGAATTTAAGATAGATTGAGCTCGAGCCTTCCCAAACCCGAAGACTGGTATAAAAATCGAGCCATTTTCATCTCCATCTCTTACGTGAGCCACACCTTACGTCACTTATAAGTGATTTGATACAAAAGATTGGAAATGGGATGGAAAGGAAAGGGTAATTTAGGATTCGTTATTGCGCTGGGCTCCGGAGCGCAGTTGTCAGGTCCCTGGCACCTATAAGCTTAAAAACTATTGTTAGGGAACTATTGTGATTATTATCTTATTATTATCTTATTGTGTGTGTATCTTTTGTGTACTGTGAGGCTTTTCAGTACTGGAATCTTAATCCGGGGGGTAGCGAGTTGAATACAATGGGAGAAGTATGTACTTTGTGATGTGGTCTTTAATAGATCAGAAAGAGATTGCACCCATTATTTAGGAAGACAGACCCTTGGAGCCACGTAGACAGAAAGGTGCTCTGGAGAATGACCAGAAAGGAAGTTAGTTCGAACGCAGGACTGGAGCGTGTAGGTTGGTTGTTCAGAGAGCATCTCTGGGCACGTGTGTGGAACGAGATCTCTCGAAAGGAAGAGATATAGCGTGTGTGAGACTAATAGAAATCTCGGTTCTGAGTGAATGAACGTAGCCTAACGGTACACAGATGATAGTTTTCTGTAATTATTTTGATTTAATATTAAACCGGATAATTTACATCCGAGTTTAAGTGTAAATATTGTTAATAAATTGTTACTTTAAGTTTAATTGAAAGAGTTAGGTTTTTCTTAAATATACATCAAGTATCGTGTCCGATATCACGTATTCATATCGGTGGTGGCAGCATATCAAAAGACCGGATTATATTTCGAAGTTGTGTGGACGGAGAAGTGGAATCCGACAATGTTGGCAACGACGGGATCTGAATCACCGAAGACCAGTGCCAGTTAGCCGTGTTACAGAGAGTTTGTACCGGATCGCCCAGCGGAAGTGTTCGTGCCCTATCGTCGTAGACCAGTGCCAGTTAGCCGTGTTACAGTCAGTTTATGCCGGAACGTCTAGCGGAAGTGTGTGTGCCCTATCATCGTAGACCAGTGCCAGCTAGCCGTGTTACAGAGTGCCTTGCCGGATCGTCCAGCGGAAGTGTTGGTGCTGTGTGTAGTGTTAGTTCCAGTGTTTGTGTGTAGTGTTTGTGTACACAGTGATTCAAGTTACAGTGATTGTTGCCCGAGAGTGCAAGATTTACCCTGTGGAAAAGTGAGCAGAGAATTGCCTCAGCGAATAAAGTACGAGGTAAGGTGTTTTGATAATTTTACTCTACTGACATTCTCGAACCTACTGTTTTTTATTATGGATAATTGATGGTAATTTAAGTTAATGTTGGGGTTAATTTATGATGATTGATGTGCAATATAATAATGGAGCTAAATCAAATGAGTTATTAACAGCCATTTTACACTATTGTTTTAAGAAAAGGATCTTACATTAATTACTAGAAGTGATTTTCTAATCGTTTTAAACGCATAAGATTAATGATTAAAATTAATGCATTGGAAGGAATAATTGAAATTTCTTAAATTTAAATTATTATTAAAGTAATATTTAAATTAAGTGATAGTGTTTGTTTTAAATTTGAAATATTGATAGTAAATGAGGAAAGCAAATTTGTGTAGAATTTAAATTAAATTGAAATAACCTTCAAGGAAGAACTGAAGGCCCAGAGAAACAAAAAAAGTGCTGTGATTTACTTTTTAATGTGAGAACTAATTTTGAAATTGAAATATTTTATTGAGATTAAATTTAGGAATTTATGTGTATTTCATGAAAATTTTTGTTAGGTGGATATTTTTATGTAGTGATTGGCATTAGTGTTTTACTCAAATTGCAACGTATCAGTATTATTGTGTAAGTGGTATTTTATTATTTAGTTGTATAAATATAAAATCTCTATTACATAATCAAATTGAAATTATTGTTACTGTGTTATTGGAAGCAAGTAGGGGGGGGGGGGGGGTACCATTGTTAAAGGAAATTTATCATTTTATTATTACTTATTTGAAATATGTTAAATAGTATAATGTGTGGAGGTAATTTATGAGGGTAGGATTTGAGGAAGTATTAATTTGATATTGTGCTTAAGTATTATTGTAGGGTGGTAATAATTATCGGTAGAAGGTATGGCTTTCTTATTAAAAATAAAAAGGGTGGATCTTCAGGCGATATGTGAAGTGTTAGGAATTGAAGTCTCGGAAGATGATACCAGGTTTAAGCTTAAGAAAAAGATAGTGGAGAGCGACGAATATGAAGAGGGGGCCGTTATGGAATTATCTAACACTATTGTTACGGAGCGGTTAGAAAAGGTAGAAAGGGAGGAAAAGTTACAACGAGAAAAGTTAGAAAGGGAGGAAAATTTAAAGTTACAACGAGAAAAGTTAGAAAGGGAGGAGAGGTTAGAACGGGAAAAGTTAGAAAGGGAGTTAAACCGTGAGAAGTTAGATGGAGAAGAAAGGGCCGAAAAATTGAGATTGGAACATGAGTTAGAGTTGGAAAGGATAAAGATTCAAAGTTCGGCAAATAACTCTAATGGGACTAGAGAATCTAATCATGAGAGTAGCCTAGAGAAATTGATTAAAAGCGTTAAAACTTTGTCTATCAAAGTTTCAGAAGGGACTGAGGGATGGAATCTGTTTTTTAGCAGTTTAGAACGGACATTCCAAACAAAAAATGTACCGGAAACCCAGCAGGCCGAAATTCTGCTAAATATGTTAGGAGATAAGGCCGATAACTTGATAATATACACTACTAGGGAACAAATTGAGAGTTATGAGAAGTTAAAGGAATTAGTTCTAAGGGAACACGAGCCGACACCGAAGGCGTGTTTGGAAAATTTCAAGAAGGCTAGAAGGAATCAAAATGAAACTCATGTATTATTTTGTGTCACGTTTAATAGCAACGTGGGAAAATTACTGTAAGATTAGAGGTGCAGATACGTATGAAAATGTGAATCAGTTAATTGTCACGGATAAGTTGTTAACTACTTTAGATGAGGAAACCGCGACGCATGTTGGATTAACTCAGCACAGTAATTGGTTAGAAGTTTCTAAAATTGCTAAGGAATGTGATAATTTCTTCGATGCTAAACAAAAATCTTATGCGGTAACTTATAAGGGTTATAAAGGTAAAGAAAGTATGTTAATAATGAGGATTCTAGAAGGGCAAAAGATGAGGGAGTTAGTAGTAATTGGAGACAAAATGGGGATAATGAAGTTAGTCCATTTTTGAGTAGAAAACCGGAATATAAGAAACCTAATGATACGACGCCTATCTGTTTCAAGTGTTCTTTACGAGGCCATGTACAGCGATTTTGTACAAAAGGAAATAATGAGGGGAGTAATCAAATTAATAACCGACAAGAATCAAGGGCTAGTATCAATAATGTCTCAGTGCGAGGAATTAAAGAATTACCAAGGGGAGCGCGTATGGCAAGAATCGGAGCAAAAGGGAATTGGAGAACTAAGGTTATTGGAGAGAAGTTAAATAAACTCGAGAAAGTGGAAGTTAGTGTAAATGGGAAGATAACAAAATGATTAGTGGATTCTGGTTGCGAAATTAGCGTCGTTCATAAAGATTTAGTACCAGCAGAGAAACTAAGAGGGGCTGGTAGCATCTATTTACAAGGGATATTTGGTAAGGCAGTTAAATCGCCATTAATTCAGTTACCTTTAACTATTCCAAAACGCGGATAAACTAATGTAATTCATCAGGATGTACTGTGCGCTATAATTGATAATAGTAAGGAACAGGTAATTTTACATCCTGACGTGGCTAATGAATTATCAGGGTTAAACAACGAGAAATCTTTAAGAGAATCGGTAGAAAGGGAATGTAAGGAAGGTAGTAGGGATAAAGTGAAGGAAAGGGAAAGGATTGGAAATGATAAGAGTGACTGTTATGCCGTAAAAACGAGATCGGTAAATTTACAAAGTCATGAGAAGGAAAAAGCCGAGGTAGAGAAAAGTAAGATTAATCAAGTTACGGAAAGTAGTCTAAATGTATTTCAGGAATCCCAAATGAATTGTAAAGATTTAGAGAAAGCTTGGGAATTAGCTGAAAATGATAAAGGGTCTTACTATCTTGTTAAAGGGTTATTATATCATAAAGAGAAGTTGGTAGATGAAACTGTAGATCAATTAGTATTACCTAAAATTAGAAGGGACGAAATTCTAAAATTAGCGCATACTTCCTTGTATGGAGAACATCACACGGTTAAGAAAATGTTAGAAAGAATCAAGCATTCATTTTATTGGGAAAATATGGCAGAGGAAGCTAAAACGTTTTGCGAATCATGTGTAGAATGTCGATTAACGAGGGAAATGAATGGGAGTGATAAGGAGAAAGAGAAAACAGGTCAACATGCATATATAATTGAGTTATTGGACGGGAGTAAGAAACTGGTGTATCAAGATGAAATGAAGGAATTTATGGCCAAAAATAAAGTAGTCGATATTGTCTTGGATAGTGACGGGGAGTTTGAAGACTGTAGGAAAAATCTGTTGTTAGACAGAGAACAACCGGAAAATAAAGACAGGAAGGGATTTGAAATAAAAGAGTTAACAAATATTCAAGTTGGGGACATAAAATCAATCTTAAGGAAAAATAAGGAATTATTTGTGGGTCCTATCCAACTGGTAGAAATGGAGAAGAATCGGATTGGTCGTAAACCGGAGAAGGGTAAGATAAAGCAGAATTGGTACAATGTCTTTATCACGTAAAAAGAGGACTTGGACAGGCAAGTGCCTGATTGGCTAGAGGAAAGTTTAATTAGGACATCAGAGGCAGAAGTTAGCCATTCAAGCGGGTGCATTGCGGAAAGGCATGTACCTATTAGGTTAACTAGGAAGGACTGGAAGGAAAAAACAGTACCGCCTCCAGCAATCTCAGCCTAAGGACTGACATTGGAATGACATAATACTAGTGTAACTTTATTTTTTTGTGTATTTATAATTGTATGTGCATCCTGTGTTTATAAAAATGTATTAGCATATTGTGTAATTTTTTTCTGTAGTTATCACATTAGTATATGGTTCATTAGAGATGTCAGTAGGTAATTTTCAGACACCTTGAAATATTTATGTAATTATCGTAATGAAGAAACCTACCAAGGAACTGTTGAACTCTTCTTTGACATTACATAGTTTTGAGGAAAATTAGCCCCTAAAAGGCATATTTTCCGCTAAGGTGGGGGGTGTCAGGTCCCTGGCACCTATAGGCTTAAAAACTATTGTTAGGGAACTATTGTGATTATTATCTTATTATTATCTTATTGTGTGTGTATCTTTTGTGTACTGTGAGGCTTTTCAGTACTGGAATCTTAATCCGGGGGGTAGCGAGTTGAATACAATGGGAGAAGTATGTCCTTTGTGATGTGGTCTTTAATAGATAAGAAAGAGGTTGCACCCATTATTTAGGAAGACAGACCCTTGGAAACAGACCAGGAGCCCCGTAGACAGAAAGGTGCTCTGGAGAATGACCAGAGAGGAAGTTAGTTCGAACGCAGGACTGGAGCGTGTAGGTTGGTTGTTCAGAGAGCATCTCTGGGCACGTGTGTGGAACGAGATCTCTCGAAAGGAAGAGATATAGCGTGTGTGAGATTAATAAAAATCTCGGTTCTGAGTGAATGAACGTAGCCTAACGGTACACAGATGATAGTTTTCTGTAATTATTTTGATTTAATATTAAACCGGATAATTTACATCCGAGTTTAAGTGTAAATATTGTTAATAAATTGTTACTTTAAGTTTAATTGAAAGAGTTAGGTTTTTCTTGAATATACATCAAGTATCGTGTCCGATATCACGTATTCATATCGGTTGTGGCAGCATATCAATAGACCGGATTATATTTCGAAGTTGTGTGGACGGAGAAGTGGAATCCGACAGCAGTGTTTGTGAGCTCCGGTAAATTCTGGAAAATATTTAAATAATTAGCTGAGCTCCGGTGGGCTCCGGCTCAAATTAAGCCCTTTATACTGTTTAAAACATGATGAAATTGATATGTGTCACTAAAAAAGGATAGCAACATACTTTCTACAGAGTATAGAATAAGTAACAATTATAGTTCTTTTACAAGGAGGCATAAAAGAATTCCATTACAGTATGATCTATAAGGGGGGAATTTTTGCAGTGTATTTTAATGATGTCACGCTATTTAAATGAAATGGATATACATTATTGATGTGAACTACAGAATGTTTTCTATAGATTATTGAGTACGAAGAATTTATCGTTTATTTGCAGAGAGACTCAAAACAATTCGGTTACAGGACTGACTATGAACTATAACTGCTGGACGTACGTTTTTAGCTGTGATATGCATTTTGAAACTTAACGAATTTCCAATAACCATTGTATAACGATGTGTGTAGATAATACACAGGGCTCACTCTAAAAAGATTTTCAAATCTATGTCGCATAGTCAAAATGGCTCCGAATCAAAATTACTCAAGTTTGAAATATGTATATACTCATTTATGAAAACATGCACACATTCAAGAATAAAACATGATGTGCTCCTATTTGAGTATGTCCATGTTTCAAAAATGAGTAGGAACTGACATCTATGTGCTCATTTTTGAGTATCTCCATGTTTCAAAATTTGAACTGACCCTAATCTTTTTTGAGTATGTCCATGTTTCAAATATGAGTATGAACTGACCTCTATGTGCTCAGATTTGAGTATGTCCATGTTTCAATATTCTGAGTATTTCTGGTATTTCAGAATTGAAAACATTGGGTCGTCCTATGTGAAACAAAAAGTTTCATAACAAAATGAAAACATCGATTTACTCAAATTTGAAAGTGTCATTTTTTTCAGTGCTGTATGAAAAAATTCGCACAAATTTCGAACTCTGTACATCAATTGTTGAAGATCGTATTTTCTGTGGATTTTTTAAAATGTTTACTTAGATATCTCATTTCATTTTACGAACAAAAATTTTAATTTCTTAACAATTTTCCGATAGTTTTTCGAAAGGGTTTCATAGTCTATTCTGTGATGCATGATTTTTCGTTGTTGTTTTTAAATTCTTTTGGCCGACTGTATGTCTGTTTACATCCAAAATTTACGTTCGAAATCTGATAAGCTGATACCAGATATTGAGTGATGAATATATAAGTCTGATGACTTGTATATCCTCCAACTTTAAACTCCAATGAAGAAATGATTATTAAAATTATCTTCTTCATCGGAAAACGATCTTTTTGTACACTTTGAACCGACATTTCGGACTTTTCTTCCCCAGCTAGTAAAGTTTATCGACAACTTTAAAGATAATTTAAATTTAAGGATAAAACATTTTTTCAAAAAGTTCATAGTGCAATGCAGAAGAAAAACAACTCAATTTAGATTGAGATGTTGAGTGATAAGATGGGTTTATCTGAATTCATCATTCCAATCTCTATGTTCTCTTCAGTGGTGCAGTTTTCTGTCTTCCTTTACTTTTATCATTTTCTTTATAGTAAATTTCCATTTTTGTTATTGTTATTTTTTTATTTTATTTCAAGTATCGATTATCCTAGACTATTACTTGAGTATAAATTTCAATTTTAACCGCTTTCCTTACCGATAAATATGGGTTCAATATTTTTGAAAAATGACAACTTTGATGTCCCTAAATAGATTTTTCTAAAATATTGAAGACGTATTTTTAGGTTTTTCAATCCGATGTACATTTCTTGGGTTATTCGATCGTTTCCTGACTTTTCAATGGAAACGATTCTCACTGCATTGTACTCGATTACAGCGTCATCTACGATTTTCCGAAGAAAGTGTTAAATACAAAAATTACGTATTTTTCCCCGTAGAATACGAATCTGCAATAAAAAAGTGGGGTTTTCATTTAAGATTTCAAAGTGGTTCTCCTTTCCACCCCAGGTGGCAGAGTTGGGGGGGGGGGTAACTTTGATATCCCTAAATTGATTTTTCAAAAATATTGAACTTATATTTGCCGTTTTTCAATCCGATGTAAATTTCTCGAGTTATTCGACCGTTTCCAGACTTTTCGGACACCCTATATATAAATAAAACTACGATTCTGTTATACCTGTGATTGGTACAAAAATTACGTGCCTGTGGAGTTTGATCGTAGTAATTCAAGGACACTACTATTTTAAAGAATCAGTAATGTTTTAATTTTTTTTTCAGAGAACGTCTTTCATTTGGTCCTTAAATTCAAAACAAGATAAATTCAAAAAATTACTTCACCTAAAAGTAATAAAATAAACAGTGACTTAAAGTGCAAAAATAATTCTTATAATCTCGTCGAATAAAAGTTTTTCTTTTAAACTAAATCGTGTAATGTTCTTGAAATGATATTAACTTTTGTTAATTTATTTGTGGTTTCGTTAGTTTAAGAATGACTATCAGGATTTCAAAAAGAAAATTTGGAACTTACCACATTTTTTGTTTTCATAACATCTGTGTAGCACTGTAAAGGAAAAGGGGAAACAGATTAGTGCATTTTACAATAATAACACTAAATTTTTCTCAGATCAAAGGAGGGAAAACATTATAGCCAATTATATATATATACATATATATCCGAATGTAGGTGATCCAACTATATAAGAAAAAAAGTCCTTCCGGCCTGAACCGGGAGGAAAAGGTAGCTTTCCTATATCTTCGTTTAAAAATTTTAGCTAATGTTACACGAAAACAGCAAGTTAAAATGCAAAGAAAACGTTTACAAAAGATTCGTTAATACTGAATTTGAATAAGAAATTCGCCAAATTATTGAGCAATAGCCAAATTGGCTTCATTTATGAAGACTTATTTTGGTCACCAAATTTGACGATATTTCGCAAAATGTTGCCAAGTTTGGCGAGAATTTGGCGCTAACGGATATGAATATATATTTTTATGCGTATGATTGGGAAAATGATTACAACAATGAAAATTTTTGTAATGTGCTGTCTTATTTATAAATACGAGCGTTATCGTATGACATAGGTCAGATATATATATATATATATATATATATATATATATAAATCAACATTTGAACGGAGGGTGGTTTTGGGGTCTGGGGGTCATGATCGGTGAAAATATATCGAAATTTTCCGGAACTGCTTTCCTCCGAACGGCTGCAATAGGTAGCTTTATACTTTTTTGTATTGAAAGCTACCTAATAACTGAAAAAAAAAATTAGTCATTTTAATAGGAAGGATAGAAATTAAGAGGCCTTTTTTTTTATATAGAATTATATAAAAAAAAAATCACTTATTATCATTAAAATGAAATACATATATATGCTAAAAGTGATTACAGTAAATATAAAGGTTTAAAAAAGGAAATCTATATGAATAACAAGAGCATAATCAATGGATCATCTTCTTTTGAATTACCAAGAATTTAGCGTGAGATGCTGCATAAGTTAAAAAAATATATAATATAAAATAAATCATGTTTGTAAAACATCATTTTTGCTAAAGCAAAATGACTTTAAATGACGCACTACTACATGATGCTATTTGTTTATCAAGTACATAGTTCAAATTTTACGCGAAAATAGTTTATTTATCTTTATAGACCTTGAGAGTGTCACCGTTATTGAGCGTACGAAACTAGTCGGTATGTTTATTAAGAAGGGTTTCTTTTCTTTGTCAATAAACCAAAATTTATTAGTAGCATGGTTCCATTCATTCTCGATCATCAATTGGTACAGAAGTAGAATCATGCAAAGGGCTGGGTAATTTGAATTTACATGAACCTGACCTGAACCGCAGTTCGAGTAGGGTTGGATTGATGCTAATTTTTTTGTTGTTGTTGCGGATTGGGTTTAGGTAAGGTAAACTTTCAATGTTTTGGTTTCGGGTCGGTTTTGGATTGAGTTTTGAGTCTTTCGGGTTGACCAGCTTTTCAAAAGAATGTTTAAAAAATATATTATTTTATAAATGAAACAAACTATATACTTGAAATTTGAATACTGATGAGCCTATATATGTTCGATTTTATACAGAAAGATAAAATTGGTATTAAAGATATAATTGTAAACTACTTATTCATAAATGTATTAAAATGTGATTTTTTTTTTTTTTTTTACTTTGGGTTTAGATCGAATTTGGATTTAAATATTTCGGGTTCGGGTTGGAGTGTGTCAAGTTTCGAATTGACGATTTTTTTGGGGGGGGATGGAGGGTAGCCTTTTAAAAAAGTACTAATGAACGTATTTTTATAAGGTATATATTGTTATTTAAATAAATTATGCTAAAATAAAATGTAAAAAATATATGCAGAATTGCAAAACTTATATGCTACATGAGCGGAGACGCGAACAAAAGCTATTCGTGACTTTATGCAGCAACGTAGAGTAATTCTGAAATAATGTTGGTTTCTAGCAATGCTGCATAACACTCATATACAGGATTTAGTTTTAAGACATCAGATTTTTTTTTTTTTGGCTTAATTCCCAATTTGATAATTTCAAGAATTCTAAGGGCTGGAAAATTGGTTTCAAACTACCTTCAGAGATGCCTATTTTAGTCATTTTTTTATGAATTTTACTAAAAGATAAATTTTTGTTACGAAACTAAATATTGAAATTATGAAACTAAATATATGAAACTAAATATTATAAATCATTTTGTTAAATTTAGTGTATATATAAAAAAAATCCTAGGTATTAAGACAACGATATAAATCTCTTTGTACGCCATCAGTACGTGCTCTTTTATTTGATTACATCCTCTTTCATTAAATTTTTAAGAACTAAAATAGAAATAAAGAAAATGAACTCACGGATTTCATTTTAGGAATTGGCAAAGCACCACTTCTCTCATGACAATCTGTGTATTCTTGTCCCAACTAGAAAATAATAATAATAATAATAATAATAATAATAATAATAATAATAATAATAATAATAATAATAATAACATACATACATTACATAATGGAAAAGGAGCAAAACATAGAAGTAAAATCGCGTATCTTAATATTGTTGCTTCTTGAAGCTTGAATTTGAAACAAAATTTAATATAACTTTGCGTACATGTACCCTGCAGTTAGTCTTGTATCATAATATCATTTTAAATATATATGTTCATCACATCTTTTATATGAATAAATAATTATTTATGAAAAGTCATATCATTTGATTTTACCCCACCGATGAAGTAAAACCGCATGGACAGCATATCTAGGAAATGAAAATTTTTAGACTTTCTTTTAAAAAGAAAAAAAAAAATATTTTACAACTTTAACTAATAACATAGTAAACTATTAATATTTCAATTACTCCTTTCGCAATGTGCGTTACGTATACGTCATGACGCATAAAGTGTTCAGAATCCTTGATTATTACTACCAATAATTTTTAATTGAAATTTTGCCTTATTTAATCGAAGCATTTTTACGATTAAATTAGGGAAAAAATTTCTATTTTGAAAAACCAGTGATAAAAGATTAAATATTCTGTAAAGGACGCTCGTAGCAAAGGGGTTAAAAGCCCAATAATTTAAGGGGGTCATAAGACTTTTAAAATGTTGAAAACTGAAAAAAAAAAAGATTTTTGTCATTTTATATCTTAAAACATATACAATACAAAAACACAATTTTTAAAGGTAGTATTAGATACATGGTTCTTCTTTTAATTCAATTTTTTTTTAGATCATAATGGGGAAAATTAGTTGTTATAAGGATTTTTAAACTTGTCGAGCAAATAACCGGAATCACAGGTTGCGCGTATGATTACAAATGAATTTCTGCATATAAAAGAAAAGTCTTCGTATCTAATTATACGTGAGATACTTATGCTTGTACTGAACCTAAAAAAAATTATGTTTATGTATGTTTTAAAATCAAAACTGTATCTTGCTGATATAATATTTTCAAAATTTTTCAAAAACACAAAGAATTTTCTTATTTTTTCAACTCAAAAAAGGTGAAAATTTAGGTTTACTATTCACTACATATCCTGAAAAGTTCATGAAAAAATACCAAAAAGTTTTTTAACTGTACCTTGCGCGCAATGCATCAAATTCACATTTTGAGAGGTATGACTTTAAAGTTCTCGGTTTGAAAATAATCTATATTTAACAATAACTAAGAGTGTCATTCATTTTCTTTTAAAATTTTTAGAAATAATTATTCTTTAATATATATTTCTTTTTTCAAAGGCCGAATTTTTTGAAGGTTTAAAAGTCGTATGACCCCTTAATATTTAAAGGCAAAAAAAAGGATAATTATCTTCATTACAATTTGAGAAATTGCAGAAAAGAAGCTCACCTCTTTATCAGCTTTATAAAAAATCATATCACTCCTGCCAATGTCGTTTTGACTTTCTTTTCTTCAAAGATTGTTGAAGTTTACGGTCGCTTCATTTGTTGTTTTCCAATATCCTTTTTTATCGCAAGTAGGATACCCGGTTTTATCCTAAGACAATATGGGCCGGAAAACAAACTCTAAAAATTATCCTATAAATGCCTTTAGGAACAGACTGAGACGCGTTTTAGCATTTTACAGGGTGTACATAATTAAAGTTCATTTACTCAGACCTATCTGTAGTCGAAACTATACATCAGGAAAATGTGAAATTCGGAATGCGTCTATAAATGAAGGGATGCTAAAGACATTTAACAGGAAAAAAAAATAATTTAAAAAAATGCCCACCAGACTGCGTTTTTTGATAAAATTTGTTCAAATTTTAACAACCACGTAATATTTCTGCTCGCGCACAGTGAAAATATTAAACAAAAAGACGTGACGAATCTCTTGTCTGAGTCATGCCTTTTCCACGGAAAATGCCGTGCAGTTTACAGGACCATGGTTCACTGGTGAAACATTATTACTTACCCATCATACGTAGTATAGGGTAAGTCTTGTAATCGTTTTAAAAATCGAAAAAAAAAATTTGACGGATTTACACGTTTCAGACACTGAAGATTCCGAAAAACATATTTTTAGGGAAAAAAAAATTGTCGTCCGTCTGCCTGTGTGTGTGTCTGTAAACGCTCTATCTCCCGAACAAATTGAGATAGAGACTTGAAATTTGGTATGTACTTAGTATGAAATAATGGGAAGAAGCTTATTGAATTTCAGAAACCTCGATTATCCCGAACTATTTTTTCGGACTCTCGAAACATTCGTTCTGATAAAAGGTATATAAAAATTTTCGAAATTGTTTATTTTAAGGAGTGAATATAAAAGACAATTAAAAAACATAAATTTTGTATATAAAGATTGAAGTCGATCGGATAATGCGTTGCTGAGATATTTGCAATCCTATTTTCCACACTCTTCGATTTTTCATGACCCTGTATTTCATCCAAATTTCAATTCAAAGATATATTTCAATTGGAAATGAGACGCTTAATCCGACGCAGTAAACTCTTAGTTAATATGATTATCATTTTTAGAGATATGAGGATGTTTCTTTTACGCAATCCAGTAATATAGCATTTAAAGTTTATGATGTCATCAAGCCACGATTTTATTCCAATTGCAATGCATTTTATAAGTAGTTTACACATGTTTTATTTTCATATTTTATATTATGCATATCTATGATGGGTAAGTATTATGGTGGCCCTCAACGACTAGTTTTTTATTAAAATGGTAATTTCGAACCTGAAGATTTGCAGTGCGATCACTGCAAACTGAACATTACCAGAACTCAAGGACAGTATTTCCCTACAGGACCTCAACATTTTCAAGAACTTGCTTCGCGTGACTTTTGAACATGCTAATTTGCGGTTTCAAACGGCACTTGACAATAATGGCCAACAGTGTTTCCCTTGATAAACAAATTCTACAGTGTATAAATTTGTATCGTGTTCAATTGTTGAAAAAATCAATAATACGCCCTCTGGTGGCTATTTTTGAAATTAAAATTTTCTTCTGCAATTTGTCTTTCGTATCTTTTTATTTAGAAGCATTTCAAATTTCATTCTTTTCTGATGAATAGTTTCGACTACAAACAACGCTGCAATACTGGCTATATCGTGGCTAAATATTGGCAAGAAAATATTGCCCTAATATTTAGGTGGTTACATTTTGCCAATTTTGCTCAATATTAGCAAGAAATATTTCACTAGTGTAAGCCAATAAAGCTAATATTGGGGCAATATTGAGTTTAGATTGAAAAGTTAAGCCAGTGAAAATAATATTGAGGCAGTATTGGCTTTTCCTTGGCAATATATCTAATGTAAGTCAATCAATTCCCAATATAGACCTTATTGGCATTATACTGGCGAAATATTTCTTGCCAATATTTGCTCAATATTGGAAAATTGTAAATACCCTAATGAGGCAATTTTTAATGTCGATGAATGCAATATTGGCCTAATATTAGTTTGAGTAGGTAGACTTTAATTATGTACCTACACCTTGTACATTGTCTTTCCGAATAATATAAACATAAATAGCATGATGATGGTGGATGGCAGAGAATGTTCTGCTGTTAACCTTCCCGTCGACAAGGGCAAAGATAATATATTTTCTCTAAGAAATAAATCATTAGAAGCCAACAGATTACTTACCGATGCTTTGTATTTTCCTTCGATGCATTTAAGCTTCTCGTCATTACTACCAGCAGAGGCCACTGAAACAAGAACGAAAAAAAAGACAACATTACTGATACAAGTAATGCATCAAAGTGAAACACAAAACAAATATCTATCCTACATATTATGATATTTCCTGTTGTTATTTCTGATGTCAACATCTATTTTTCTATGCACATACAAAACGCACAACGCTGAATGAGGTTATCATACGAATGGTTTTTGAACAAGTGGCTCTGCTATGCTGCATTTTTAACACTTTCCAACCTAGTTGAAAAGTGTTTATGACTTCGGTTTGTCTGCCGTCTGGCCAGATGGCCGTCTATCCGTGCTCTAACTCCCGTAAATATGCTCGGATTGCTTTCAAATTTTTATATGTTATTGTCGTTATCTATAGCATGTTCCCTATTTCAATTGAAGTGTGTAGCACTTATAGTTTTTTTTTATATTGACAGTCAAAAGTTTTCCGTTACATTACGGTCAATGGGGAATAATCGTTTCAAGTTTATTTTGATGACGCTATGTCATTAAAAACACAATGAAATTGATATATAATTATGAAGCGCATTAAAAAATTTGCCTTTTTTTAATATGGGGTGCAAAGCATTTATTATTCATTTACAGGGTTAAACAAAAGAACTATGTTACACATCGTTCTATGGGGAAAAATCGTCTGCAGCGTAATTGAGTGATATTTCACTATTTCAAACATAATGAAAATTATATGTATTACTGAGGTGCACTATCAATTGCTCTCTTGTGTGCATTGCGTTTATTTACAGGGAGACACAAAAGATATTGGTTACAGTACATGTGCGATATTTACAGTCTATGTGTGATAAGTGCATTTTCAACTTTGGTTTGCGTTTTTAAGTTTAACAATTTTTTTTTTCATAGTACGTGTGTGTTTATAAACTCGGTTCATCATATACAGGGCTACACAAGGGAATTCATAAGTATTGCAGACTATGGGAGTGAATTACTTAAGGGTAGTTTTTAATTGTGTTTAGGCATTTTCCTGCTGAACTATATTTAGTAGACTAATAGAAGTTTGTGGAATATAAATAAATTCATATACAGGGCTACGCAAAAAAGATACATTGTCGTTTACGATTGGTAATTGCTGCAAGTGAGTTTTAAGTTGCCTTTTAGCTTAATAGGTGGTGTGTACAAAAGTCTTCAGATAATATACAGGGCTGTACAAAAGATTTCGAGTGCATTTCCATCGATTGACGAAAATTACTAAATGTGAATATTGTAACTGAACTAAATTTTATCATACCATATATCCACATATATTGATCATATACAGAGCTGCAAAAAATAATTCGACTACTTTTTTGACACTGGAAGGTAATTTCGAAAACTGTATTTTTCAATGTGTTATATGTTTTCTAAACTGTTTACTTACATATCTTCTTTCACCTTATTTATCGTTGAAATTTTGTTACAGTTTTCTGTCTGTGTTGGAAAGTGTTTCATAATCTATGCTTGATGCATGATTTTTCGTTCTTGTTTATGATTTTCACGATAGCTATATTTCAAGAACTATTGCACAGAATTTCCTGAAACTTCATATTCTGTTAGAACTTGACAAAAATAGATCCTTGTTAGGTTCGGGTATATACTGCCCAACAGGTGTCACTGCTATGCTCTGTTTTTTGCGGTTTCCGCAATAGCTATATCTCAAGCCCAGAATTTCATCAAACTTCATATTCGGTTAGACCTTGACCAAAATAGATCCTTGTTAGGTTGGGGTGTATACTGCCCAACAGGTGTCACTGCTATGCTCTGTTTTTTGCGGTTTCCGCAATAGCTATATCTCAAGCACAGAATTTCATCAAACTTCATATTCTGTTAGACCTTGACAAAAATAGATCCTTGTTAGGTTGGGGTGTATACTGCCCAACAGGTGTCACTGCTATGCTCTGTTTTTTGCGGTTTCCGCAATAGCTATATCTCAAGCACAGAATTTCATTAAACTTCATATTCTGTTAGACCTTGACAAAAATAGATCCTTGTTAGGTTGGGGTGTATACCGTCCAACAGGTATCGTTGCTATGCTCTGTTTTTTTTTTATAGCTGTAATCTCAAGAACGAATAGATTGTCATTTAATTTTAGTTGGAGACTATTTGATTTATAAAGAAGAAAGTTTTATGATGTTTAAAACATACTAGTTATACAAATGAATCCATACTAGGCTTTCGCACTGTAGTCTTTGAGATTATTTGCTGATATTTATTTTTATTCATTTTTTATTATCGGCAATTTTTAATCAAACAGCTTTGTTGTAACGAAATTTGAGTGTATTATGTCAAAATGCCTGTTCAAAAACCTTTCGTATGATACCTCATTTATCGTTGTGCGTTTTGTATGTCCCTAAAAAAGATATGCTGACATCAGAAATAACATATATGATTTCTGTTCAGTACGTTTCTATTGATAATGATGTAAGAAATATGCTACGAAGATTTTTGTTTGGAATTAGTGATGTAAAACTTTTTGCTGTCAATTTTTTTCTGCGGCAAACGTTTAACCCTAATGTCCCTAATAGGCATTTTTAGCTACGTAATAATATAACAATGCAGCATTTCCAATTTTCTAAAAGAAATCAGGTGATTTTCTTTAATAAAACAGTCATTGTCTCAATGCAAAAACTTTTTTAGAACTATATAGTGCAAATTTAATTAATTTGAAATAATGTTTGTTCAGTGTTGAAGATTAAGAAACAGATACACCACTATAGCACAAATAGAACTACATGTTAGAAGAACTTTTGACTGAGAGCCTTTAACGTGTTTTAAGATAATGTAAAATATAGTGATTATAAGTAACAGGGCAGATTTTGTCTTCTCATGAAAATATATAAAAGAACAGTGAAAGTCTTAAAAAATTGTTTCTGCACATCTCAATTGATTTTATAAATAGAGATTAATGATTATGTGTCGCGGACCTCATATTAAAGGTCGTCGGGCCACAGGTTGAGTATGGTTGGTCTAAATTAATTTCAGGCTTTGTAATCCACTATCAAACTTCGATCAATTTTCATCATTTCAGACCTTTCTGGTCTTTGTGTGATATTGCTTTGTTATGCTACATTTTGGCATTTTCGTGTTGTAGTGCCCCCCACAATTACGATTATGCCAAGATTGCAGTTAGATATCGCCAAGATCATAGCAAAGCTTATCTATGCCATATATATACGCATTATAGATACTTCTAATGTTCATGTTATACGTCATTATATATATATTATATGAGCTATCTATACATATTATACACATGTCATATATATACGTCATATATACATCAAATATAACTATAATGGAGCAATATGCATCACGAAATGTTGTATACATAATATATTATTATGATGTCATATATGCTTTATAATTTGGCAATAAATATTAGTCACTTGGCGATTCATCCTCGGGGGCCGCTATAACACGACAATACCTACATTTTATACATCAGTTGCAATTTTCGAACTGGATGAAAAAATGTCCAGGCCAGAATTTAAACCAGGGACTTTTGGCTTAAGCTACCAATGCCCTGCCAACGGAGCTATCCTGGACAAATCAGGAAGGCACAATTCACTCCGACAACCTTTTGATAAGGACATCTGGTCTGTTATCTGAAACAGCTCGACAAAATTCTGCAACGATTATATACATTAAATTTCAAACCCTTCGGTTGGGTAGTTTTTGCGCTGTTATACGCGGACTTCCGGACGGACCAGACGACGACTACAGGTGCTACGTATTTATATAATTACGAACACATCTAAAAAGATATTTATAAAAGTTTTTTTATTCAATTAAATCCTATCATACGTAATTAATTCAATGATATCCCATGATAGATAATGATTATAGGCTGTCATGGTGATTACGTTCTATTTAAGATGGAGTCATATTATTTACTTATTACTGAATTTAAAAACCGAATTTGTAAACAAAAATTGTTTAATTATAGGAATCCTACAATCTACCAACAGTTTTTGGA
Source organism: Maratus michaelseni (assembly GCA_963931845.1). Classification (NCBI taxonomy): domain Eukaryota; kingdom Metazoa; phylum Arthropoda; class Arachnida; order Araneae; family Salticidae; genus Maratus; species Maratus michaelseni. The sequence continues at coordinate 37,058,347 of OZ007592.1, read as the reverse complement.
TAGATATTATATAGATGGATGGATAGATGAGAAATAGATATTAAATGGAAAAAAAAAGTGTCTAAATATGGATTTCAAGTTCTGAAAATTTCAAAGCTAGGCTTAAGTTTCCCATTGGAATTTTCAGTAACTGTCAACAAAAGATAAAATGTTGCCAACTTAAAATATACTTATTTTATTACGGAAATTAATCATATCATAATAACAGACGATATAATTCATTTCAATGAAATAATAACTATGATTTTTTTTATTATTACATTCTCTTGTATTGTATATTTGCGCTTAGTATAATTTTAATGTAACAGAATTGTAATTAATTGTTTGTAAAAGTGTATTGAAACTTAATTTTATAAAATAAAATTAATATCTATAATATGAAAATCTGCGCATAAAATAAATTTTGTATTCATGCATTTTTGCATAAGAGTGCAACAGCTATTGCGCCAAGATCTGAATATTTGTAAAACTAGTTATAGTACGAACGCGCGTATAGTACGCGTATAGTACGTTTAACGTACAATTTCCAACTTATTTAAAAAACATCATTATTAAATAATTATGTGAAAAAAAAACTCTGAAATTCTAATCAAGTTTAATCATGACAAGTTTTACACATTATTTTATTGCTAAGTAAACGAATATTGAACTGAATAATTGCAAAATAGATGTACACAACTTACTATAATGGATTGTACTATCGTTCTATAGACGGGACAGTTTGTAAAAAGGAAAACAATAAATTTTTGATAATTTTTTTAAGGTTAAATTTTTGTTTGTTGTCATTGATATTGTTTCTTTGTTGTCTCATCTTTCTCTATAATGGAGTTCTGCACGGGTCGGATTGTACCCAATTCAAACCCGAAAATGCTGTTTAAAGTTGACTCGAACCAGGCAAAAAAAATTTCGTCAAACCGAAATTCAATCCGAACCTGACACACTTCAACCTAAAATCGACCCAACCCGAAATATTTAAACCCGCATCCGGCTCGAAATTAAAGAAAATTAATCTATATTTTAATACAATTTTGGAAAAAGCACTCTAAAATTATATCTCTGATATAAATTTTGTATTTTTTGTATAACGCATATACACTCAATAATATTAAAGTACACAGCTTTTTCAATTGAAAATATATTCAGAACTTTCTTCTGAAAAATCGGGTCAGCCCGAACTGTGGGTTGGGTCGTGTCCGACTAAAATTGGGTTACCCGACCCGATTTAAAGATTAAAGGTAGAATTTTAAAGATTTTAACGATTAAGAGAAAATACATAAATAATTTAACAAATAATAAATAAATAAATTTTTAATAATATTATTAATAGCGTTGAATTATAAATAATTAAGGATGTAATTCATAATAGATCATTAATATTAACTATTTTAAAGATTTAGAGATATGCAGAACTCTGTAATACCTTTTTTTTTTTTATCGAAAATAGTAATTTAGTAAATGTGGTTTAAAAAAACGTTAAAATTACATTAATTATAATCTTTGCATAAACTATATCACTTACCGGTTAGTATGACCAAAAGAGTCAGGCATATTATAATTTTGGAAAACATCGTGAACAAATGAGTGGACTTCAAAAAAAAACTCACTAGACTTTTGAAAACACTGACTGCTCTGCTAAACAAACCTGTTCGCCTTTATCGTGTTTATATACGGGTGCCCGTTTCACTATCGCTCAGATGTCAAGGTTTCACTACAGGAGAGGGGGAAGAGAACCGGTTCGTTTTGTTAACTTTTTCATCTATGACATCATTTACAAAAATCTTTTAGCAATATAAATATCCAATCTGATTTTAATGTTCTCGTTCCTATTCTGTCATAACATTATCTGTTGTGTTAGGTCACACAAAGTTCACTAATAATTTTTACAATGATTTATGATGTAAATCATCAGTTAGCCAAAAAGATAAACACCATTATATAATCTTATCTAAACATTCGTTCATGTCTTACAAAAACAACATTCATTTTAAGGGCATTTTAAACATGTCATGACATAACCAGTGTTGCTGATTTGGCGGATTTATGAATAACATTGTTTCCGAAGGGTAATCTTTGCTATATTTAATAAGGAGATGTCTGTCATTATAAATAGGAAGAGTATTACTAGTCGAAAATTCAAAACTCCGCTAAAGTGGTAATACTGCAGATGCAGATATTATCACTGATGCAACAGGGGGATAGAGATTAGGAATTGAAACCTCTCCCAGAACCCTTGAAAACCGAGAAAATGATCTAAAATTATTTTGTTAAGCTGAATACATGCTGTTTAATAACAAACGGAAAGAGAAAGCCTAAACACCAAAAAAAAAAAAAAAAAAAAATTGAGCATACAACTGTTCCAGTCCTTCATAATAGGAGCACCTTTTTCGGTGCAAAATGAATGAAAAATAGAGGCATGGCAGTAAAGTAAATGTGTTACTGTTTTTGTTGTTTATCACATCATATTTAATATGATTTCGAATGTAATATATCAAATACAATAATCTATCTACTATAATCGAATATAATAGATATAGTATCGAATATGATTTTGATACGAAGCAAGCTTGAAAAAAGGGGCTGGAACCTGTAACATTTGAATATTAAATTTATTTTGGCTGCTTATGCTTTTCATTGAGTTGGCTTTTACAAGTAAAGTATTTACTGAAAACTACTTTATAAAAAAAATACTTAAGAGCCTACATCAGTCATGCGAAAAAACGCTCAAGCTAATGTTAAGTCTATGGGAAGGTTCTAGCGCGATTTCTCGCTTGCATTTTAATATTTTTAAATGCTTTTTTTTGCATAGGATAGCTGAGGTCTATCTCCAACGCTGTTAGTTTATTTTTTCGATTTTGGTTCCAGTTTTTTTATATAACGGTACTTTTACTTTCAGAACCGGTTCCAACCGGTTCCAACCGGTTCCAAAATTGAAAATGCCCGCTTATAAAAGAACTGCAACAAAAATCGAAAAAGAAAAAACTAACAACGTTGGAGATTGACCTCAGCTATCCTATGCAAAAAAAGCATTTAAAAATATTAAACTGCGAGCTAGAAATCGCGCTACAACCTCCCCATAGATTTAACATTAGCTTGAGCGTTTCTTCCCGTGACTAGTGTAGGCTCTTAAAACAGTGAAATTATTTGTTTTTGCGCACGTAGTTGTCCGCTAACATGAGATGGAAATTATACTGCTGCTGATAATTTAAATATTACTAAGTAAGTCACGTTTTGATGAAATATCATTCTTGTATCTACATAACATGAAAGTGAGAATGAAAATATTTAATTAAATATTTTAATTAAAAGTGCAAATCTTCATTTCAACTCATTTGCAGCCACCCCTTAGCAAAAAAGGGATAATATATAGGGTATTTTTGAACAGTGAAAGAATTTTTTAAACGGTACTTTTTTCTGAAATTACTTCCTATAAACAAACAAATATTTCTTCTTTATAATGTTAGTATAGATACAATCGTCACAAAAATCCAAATATTAAATCATATTCAATGGTTGGAGTATCACAGTTTAGATTTATTCCAACAAAGCGAAAAATGCCGGGACCAGGACTCGAACCTGGGTACTTTGGTTTGCCGTGCCAACGCTCTTTTCCTACTGAGTTATCCCTCTAGCTCAGCGCTTCCCAATCTTTTTTCCTTCACGTACCCCTTGCTTAGGCTATTCATTTCGGAGTACCCCCTTTTATCAGAAACATGCCCCCCCCCTCTACCCTCACCCATAAAACACAAATATGCTTTTTTAAAATTAGGAATATACTCGTTAAAAAGACGAAAACTTTCCTATTAAGTGACATAACCCTGCCTATTCGAAAACAAAAAGAAGAACCTGCTTTTCAACGCCTTTCAAAACAGAGCATTAGGAATAGGAACTCTGACGTAATTAAGGCATTTTGCAATTATTATTCAAAACATTAACAATAAAGTAAATATGGTGGGAAAGTACTATTGTATAATAATCAATGGCAGTTTTCATGAAGATAGGGGTAAATATGCAATATGATGAGCCGAGGGCGGAGCTAGTGCCATTGAATTATCAATGAATTATTATGTCTAGTGGGCCTTTCGCCTCATTTTGAGCTTAGCATATTGGAATTACATGAGACTAACTTTGTAATCCAAAAAGTATCAACTTTCTTTTTGTATTTTCAGTGAAATCATTTTTGTGATTTCCACCATTACTGATATTATTTGTACGTACCCCCTGCTGACGCTCCACGTACCCCCAGGGGTACGCGTACCCCAGGTTGGGAACCGCTGCGTCTAGCTCAATAGGAAAAGAGCGTTGGCATGGCAAACCAAAGTACCCAGGTTCGAGTCCTGGTCCCGGCATTTTTCGCTCTGTTGGAATAAATCTAAACTATGATACTCCAACCATTGAATATAATTTATCTAGTTGAAAAAAAAACTTTCCTCTGTTCATTATTAAATAACTTGGAAAACATAGGTTTAGTATATTTAACCATCATTTTTGTACTGAAAAAGGGAAAATACGCAGTATTTTTTTACCTAGTTTAGTTGGCAATAATTTTCCCTCATTACTATTATTTTAATTAATTATATCAGTTACTGATACATGTATTCTGTATCTCATCGCTCAAAACGCGTATCTAACATTGGGATTGGGATGAAAACAAATATTTTTCTTTTATTACAATGTTTTAAAATTGAATTTTAAAAATACAGGGTGTTTCATAAAAGATGGGCAAAACTTTAACAAATGATTGTACACATCCAAACAAACATTTTTCATCAAAGAATGTATGGTCGGAAATAAAACGAAAAGGTGCTGGCGCATTTAGAAACTTGGTCCATGTAAACGTTAAAGCTCCATTATTCCTGTTGTGAGTAAGCGACAAGTTTTTTAATTACTTGCGAGATAGGCCTAATTTTGAGATCGGCGATTATGACGTCATTCCGGACAAACGTTGTCACCTTACAGATCCTACGTAACCGATTACCTAGGATCTGTAAGGCGACAACGTTTGTCCGGAATGACGTCATACATGCCGATCTCAAAATTAGGCCTATCTCGCAAGTAATTAAAAAACTTGCTCAAAAATTCCACAGAGATTACCCTTTAATCCCCAACGAAGCGTTGCAGTCCATTCAACCTTATAGTGTACTTAGCAGGAGAGGGAAGAAGAGACCTCTCGCCATCTTGAGTAGAGATGACGGTTTTGCTCCACCTTCCAAAAGAAGAAGGAGAGAACCACCTTAAACACTTCGTTGTCCTTTCAAAATTCAAAATTTTTGCTAACTTGCTTTTATTTTCTCTTTGGCATAAATATATTAATTTACACTTTTGACGTCTTCCTGCCTAACATTTGGCAACAGTAAACATCAACTTTCCTATTTAAAATTCTTCTCTATTCTTAGGGAAAAAAATTATATATTTATATTTTAATTTAATTGTATTGTACTTGCGTTTAATTATCTTTTGGCTTCATAGTTTGTAATTATACTTTATTTATTATGTATTTGAATTACATCCCTATTCATTTTCTATTTTGGCATGTAATTTTAGAAAAAAAGTTAAAATAGAAAATTGTATGGCTCTGACCCCCCTCCCCCCTCCCCCAATGCTCACAACCAAATCAATGACCAAGAAGCAACCACAAGATGCACCTGCATTCTCCACCGCAGCTCGCTGCGAGAACTCATTCAGATCACCATCAACATCACGATGGACTCTACATAGATGGACCCAGCTCGATTATAAACATGGGCATTACGCCCCATGTAGGCACACGCAAACTCATTCTTGATTCTTGATTCGACTAATACATAAAAGCCGCTCATCCGAGTGTGCAGCTGTCAATCGCTGTAGGAACGTATCGGAAGATGTTGCCCTTCACTAATAGGGAAAATGCTGACATGTATTTTATCTACGGAACTGCAAATGGAAATGGCTCAGAGGCTCAACGATTGTATGAAGGGCGGTTTCCCAAAAGGCGGTTGCCCAATTGCAATTTTTTGAGCGCTTGCACCGACAGCTATGTGAGACGAAATCCTTTCTCGCTTATAAAGGTTCTCCACAGGGCTCGTATTTAGGACCACTATTGTGGTTACTAATAGCCAATTAGATAATTACAAGATACAAATTAAAGGCTCTTGGAATTAGCGTTTATGCAGATGATTTCGTCGTACTCACTGAAGGTAATACCAGATCATCATTGGAACAAACTGCTAACAGTCGTATGGAAACATTCGTCAATATATGTTCAGAGCTTAATCTAACTATCTCAGGAGAAAAAACCCAAGCACTCCTATTTGAAAGGAACCTCCTTAATAATCGAAAGCCAATTTTCAAAATAAAACAGAAATTTATAAAAATTATTAAAAATCTACAATATTTAGGAATTACACTAGACCAAAAATTAAAATTTCAATCGCACCTAAGTATTTTAAGCTAAGACCGCCCAATTTGTTTCGGGATTTAAAAGTTTCCACAATTACAACAAGGGAATCAGTCTCTTCCTCAAGAAGATCTGGTATCAAACAGTTATTGAAAGAGATATTCTTTATGGCTCCAAATTCTGGTATCCAAACTTGAATTGCCATGGCATCAGAATCCTTAGATCAATTCAGAGAATAGCATTGTTAAACATCATAAGAACTTACCGAAGTATTTCAAATGACGCATTAAATATTTTAACTGGAGTGCCTCCAATTACCATCAAAATACCAAACGAATTCCAAGTCTATGAGATAAAGCAAGGAAACAGATTACTTAACATCAACAATACAATAATATACAATAATCTTATGCAACGGGAAGCAACTTATAAATTTCCAGAATATTACAAGTTGAAAAATATAGAAATTATAGATAACCTGACAGAAACCATAATATTGGAAAATCATCTACAATTTTTTACAGATGGATCATCTATGGGAAATGGAGTGGCAAGTGCATATACAGTCTCTCTTAATAATAACTTCATCCATGATCATGCAGTAAGACTACACCCAATTAACTCAATTTACCAAGCCGCCGAATTATATGCGATCCAGGAAGCAATAGTTTGGTTAACACAATCACAATTTGCATCAGCCCTTATTTTGACAGATAGTCGCTCATCCTAGATGCACTCAAGATAATTTTTCCTCGAAACTCCATAATTTTAAATATCTACAATAGTTTACTACAAAACCCCAATAAATTCATCAAAATAGCGTGGCACATGTAGGCACCACTGGTAACGAGCGAGCAGACCTTCTCGCAAAAAATGCAATAACAGAAGACCATTATGATGACATCTCTGTCTTACCATTTCCAGAATCCATTCTAAAAAGTTATTTTAAAAACAAAATCATCACAGATTGGCAAAATGATTGGAAAAAACTCAACAAAAGGAAGAGAAACGTATAAAATTCTTAATAAGGTAGATGTTACATTTTTATGTATTCAGAAATCAGCAGCATATTATCTTAGCGGCCATGGAAGCTTCCCAAGCTTTTTATATAAAATTGGTAAAAAAACCACGGATGTCCTTGTGACAAAAACCCTGGAACTCCTATACACTACATCTTCGGTAACTGCCCTCTTATGGAATACCATTTTAACTTCAATAAAAATAAAACATTAAAGAGAAACCTACAACGTGTGCTATTAGACGCTTCCAATTACGAAAAGTTAGATAAAAACTATAATGTCCTAAATAAAAACTTTTCATATATCAAAGAATTATTATAACTTATAACCTATATAAAATTCTAGAGCTATAGATTTTAAAAACTATGTTTTAAAAGACTTAATAGACTAGTGCATAATACAATTGAAAATTTTCAGTACAATATTATTATTGTAAATATCTGTAAATATTTATCTTTAATATTATGTAATCTTATCAGTATATTCATATAGAACTTATATACATGTAATAACTTTGGGCTCACCCAGCAATAAGCAATATTGGGTAGCTCGTGTGATTTTTTTTTAACTTGCTGGGTATTCCGGGTCCTTGGACACTGGGGTTCCTGGTAGATATAGGTTTTCCCCTCGTGGACTATATAGTTCCTATGCCGAGAGGTTGGCTGTCCACGAGTCAGAGGTTTCTGTTTCTGTTTCTGGTCAGATGCAGGGTGCAAAGACGGACTGAACATTAGTAGTGTAAGAAGCCATTCTGGATATGGTAGCTGATCAACCAAGTACAAGTACACCTATACTAGTAGTTGCTAGGCAATTACATGTATCACACTCCACGACATGGCGAGTACTGAAGGATGAACGTTTGCATCCTTATCATGTTCAACGAACCCAGGAACTGACTCAAAGGGATTATCCTCGTCGTGTGTAATTCGTCCACTGGTTTCTGCAGAAGAAAGCGATAAATTCAGATTTTGGGGCAACTGTGCTTTTCACGGAATGTACCTTCACACGTGAAGGTGCATTTAACACCCACACTCAACATGTATGGGCGGATGTAAATCCACATGCCACTTATTCACATGCTCATCAGCGACGCTTTTCTATCAACGTTTGGGCAGGGATTATCGGAGACAACCTACTCGGACCTTATTTTCTGCCAAAACGCCTTGACGGGAAAAAATACCTCACGTTTATGCAACAGGTGCTGCCAGACATTTGGAACGCCGTTCCCCCACACATCCGGCGGGTAATGTGGTTCCATCAAGATAAATCACCCGCCCATTATGTACGAGACGTGCGAAACTATCTGGATATAAAATTTCCCAACCGATGCATTGGGCGAGATAGTCCTATAGATTGGCCGCAGCTCTCGGCAGATCTTTCATGTTTCAGTTTCTTTTTGTGAGGACAGCTGAAGGCTCTTATGTATGAGACCCTCATTGAATCTGCTGAGGACCTCGTCGCCAGACTTTCGGTGGCTCCATGGGAAGTGCGCGATATGCCTGTTGTTTTTCAGAAAGTTCGATAATCCTTCGCCATTGTACCACATGCATACATTCTGCTGGTCACTGTTTTGAACACTTATTGTAATTACATGTCATTAAACTTGCTTTTGTCACTTAATCGCTCTTTTGTGTGTATTTGCCTTGTATAGCAACATCACCTTCGGCGCCCTCTAGCACCTTTGCGTTTTAATTCCGATCATGCATTCTTTGATGAAAGTTGTTTGTTTGTATGTGTAATATCACCTCTTCAAGTTTTGCCCATCTTTTATGAAACACCCTGTATTGTTAGTGAAAATATATTGCCCATCTATGTTTTACAAGTAATCTTTATGCCAAGTTTCTTTACCTGACAGTTTCACTGAAATTATAGAAAAAATGTATGATTATAGATACGTATAGTTCGTATCGAACGAAATAAACGAAAAGTACCGAACGAACAGAAAGGAATTCAGAAATCGTCACAAAGTTTGGATTTTAGACCAGCCTCAAAGATAGTTTCAATACTTGAATCAGCATTAAAATCCTGAATGTGGAAAAGAAAATATTGCATACAGCGTGTTCAAAAACTGAATAATTCACTTCAACACTTTCCACGTTTATCTTTCCAAAAGTGTTTATGAATTCGGTTTGTCTGGCCGTCCATGCTCTAACACGCGTAAATATATTCGGATTGTCAGATAATTGATATGTGTGATTGAGGTTTACCATGGCATGTTCGCTATTGAAATTGAAGTGTTAGCATTTATTGCAGGAGTGTTCAAAAGAATTCCGTTACATTACGGTCTATGGGGAAAAATAGTTTTCAGTATATTTTAATACTGTTACATTATTTCAAACATATTGAAATTGATTCACACCATGGAGGTGCACTACAAAATTCTTTGGGGCTATGCATATGTAACGTTATCACTTTTGGGGAGGGGGGGGTTTGGCACTTCATATCGTAAGATATCTCTAGGGGGAGGGGGATTTGTCTTTTGATATCGTTAACAATTTTATGCAACAAATTATTTTGTTTAACTTTTTCTTTACATCAAAATAGTCTATCTTTTCTTTAGTCTATTATCTATTTTTATGAAAATACAAAGTTATTATTAAAACCATTAAATAATTATAAAATCATTTCATTCCAAAAAAATGGAATACGCCAACGTTCAACATTCTCATTCTTGTGCTATTCATTTGCGCATATAATCTATTGACTTCTTCACTTCATTTAAATCAATGTATAACCATACTTGTATATCACTGCAATCGAATAAAAAGAAAAAGTAAAAAAAAATGTAAAAATATAAATAAATTTTTGACATTGATAACGATATCGTAAGGGTCCGAAGAATGAGAACGTGCGATATAATAAGGGGGGAGGGGTACCAAAATTACCAAAAAGTTGATAACGTTATATACACTGCTCAAAACAATTAAAGGATATTTGAAGTTTTATATAAAATAAAGATATAAACGAAATTTTTTTTGCCGAAAATAGAAGAAGAGAATCACAAATGCAAATTTTTCTGGTTTTCAAACTGTGGAGTATGCAAATTTTGAGTTCGACGTCAAAAACGTCGCTTCAGTGGCAGCGAATGAAATTTGACTTTCAACTGGATAAAAGAGAATGAAGACAAGGATGATCGGCATTCAGTGATTGCTTTGTTTCGATGAGTACGATGTCTCAGCGAAGTCATTTGACAGATTCAGAAGCTTGGAGAATTGTTGGTAGGTTAGAAGGGGGCCAAACTCAAGCCGAAGTAGCGCAAGCCATTGGAGTGTCACAAAGTGTCATTTCCAGGATCTGGAACCGTTTTTTGGAGAGTGGATGTGCAGGCCGAAGACCAGGGCAAGGTCGTAGACGGGCAACAACGCCCAATGAAGATCGGTATTTAGCGTTAACAGCTCGGAGACACCGAAACATGAACGCTACTCTTCTCCAACAACACCTTCGCTCGGCTACAGGCACCACGATTTCAACTCAGACTGTCCGAAACCGGCTCCATGCTGTAGGTGTGTATGCTCGCCGACCGATGGTATGTGTTAGATTAACATCAAGGCATCGTCGCGACCGCAGGGAGTGGGCAACCGAGCATGTCAACTGGAGGAGAAATGAATGGAGCAATATTCTGTTTTCTGACGAGTCCCGTTTTTCTGTGCATCCGGATAATAGGCGTATTTTCATCTGGAGGGACCGTGGCAGTAGGAATAATCCTGCGTTCGTGCACGAAAGTGTCAGATTTGGGGGTGGAGGAGTGTTGGTGTATGGTGGCATCTCCATTGACGGGCGCACTGACCTCTACATCATTACATCATTCGAGATGGAGCTCTGACTGGTCGCCGATATAGGGATGAGATCCTCAGACCTATTGTAGTCCCTTACGCTGCAGCAATCGGAGATAACTTCATTTTAATGGACGATAACTGCAGGCCACATCGTGCAAACCTGGTGGAGGATTTCCTTTTCGAGGAAGGAATCGTTCGAATGGAATGGCCAGCGTGTTCTCCAGACATGAATCCAATCGAGCACGTTTGGGACGCTCTAGGAAGACGAGTTTCTGGCCGCCAACAACCCCCACAACCTCTCCAAGAACTGGAAAGAGCTCTTCTGGAAGAGTGGGGCAGAATACCCCAACTCGCCATTAATAGCCTCATTGAGTCCATGCCTCAAAGGTGTTCAACGTTGCTGGCCGCCCGTGGAAACCATACCCCCTACTGAAAATGATTTTCTTTGAAGAAAACACCTTTTCTTATTCTTTTTTTCTCATATGCACAAATTGTGTTTTTTTCCTTTTGTACACAAATGCGCAATAAAATGCATTTTTTTCTGCCAAACATGTGTAATTTATTCTCATATAACCTACTATGTCTGTCGACCATGTATCAATCAGCTAAAAAGTTTCCCAGATACAAAATCCACCTAAAACTGCAATATCCTTTAATTGTTTTGAGCAGTGTATGTACACTGCAAAAAATTTGTTATGCGCGGCAGCGTATTACTGCTTATTTTACTGCTTATTACTGTTAATTTTACGGTACAATACTGGCAGCTGGGATGCCAATATTATACTGTAAAATAAACAATTTTTTTTAACAGTATACATCCCCTTTCTATAGAATATGGTATGCATATCATTTATAGTTCATTTACAGGGACACATAGAAAAATTCAGTTACATTACTTTCTATGAGCAATAATTGTTGGAAGTGCGGCTTGAATTGTGGTATGCGTTTTCAAATTTAATTATTTTTTTGTATATTACTTGGTGTGCATAAATTCTATGGATCCTATACAGGACTGCACAAAAGAATTCGAGTACATTTCCTCATATTGATGGAAATTACTAAAGAGGAATTTTCAACTGCATTATACGTTTCCTAACTGAACTAAATTTTTACATACTATGTAGTATATATACAAATCTGTAGATCCTACAGGCCCTCACAAAAGAATTCGGGTATTTTTTCCGACTATAGGTGTATTTTCCAAATTGTTTACTTAGATGTCATCTTTCACCTTATTAAACAGTGACGTCTTGTTACAGTATTCTGATAGTGTTGGAAAGTGTTTCATAATCTATGCTTTATGCATAATTTTTCTTTCTCGTTTTTTTAATTAATAATAACAATAATAATAAATAAAGTTATTATGAAAGGGACACTAAATATAAGTAATCATGTTTCCAATAGACTAAAGTTAAAGGAACTAGTGATACTTGCTTTCTCAGTAATAAAAGAGAAGAAAAAATAATGAAATTTTAACGTAGACTGTCTATAAAACTTGAAAAAACAACTTAATATTTCCCTTTATTTGCTGCGCCACACATGCCGAACATTTGCGGCGCACGTATGTGTCACGTCATGACACATCCATTGTGAAACGCAGTCTAGTGAAAAAGGAGTGGCAGTAACAAGTGAATGCGAAATTATGTTTCCCGGCAGGTGAAAGGGCATTTAAAACTCTCGACTTCTTCTGTATAATGATGCAGAAAAGAAAAATAAAATAGGAGGGACACAAATTGAAATTTACTCAAGTAAAAATTATTGTAATGATACATATACATTTCAAAAATAAAGGTGAAGGTGAAGAAAAAAGAAATTATTGTGCACTGTAAAAACAGACAATTTTCTCTTAATCTAGGAAATATAATATAACCACGTACGAAAATATACAATAACATCTTCAGAGTTACACACTCTTCGAAAAAGCATGCTTTATGATCAGAAACCAGAGGAATCCATATATTTTCGAGATTTTAAGAAGCAATTATAAAAACAATGTTTCTTTTGTTGCCACTGATTTTCGGTAACGTTTCCGAGTAGTTTTATGGAGTTAATCGGTTTTCTCGCATCAGGAATATAGGTTTTTCGATACTGTCAATTCTCAAGTAAATATTTTCATATTCAACAAACATGTTTTACTTAGACAAACATGATAAGATAGCAGTATTAGCATTAATATTAAAATTAATATTATTTTGTTATTCTTGCGTGTATAAATTCAGCAGGCTGAAACTGATTACTTTAGAATGGATAGCATCTTCAAAAACGATATTTCGGTTTGAGAAAACTGATTATTACACCATACAAACTACTCGGAAACGTTTTCGAAAATCAGTGGCAGCAAAATAAACTTTGTTTTTATAAATGTTTCTTTAACCATTGACACCTATACAGTAACATTCTAAGTTTAAACACCAAATGTCACATTGGCACCGGAATTTTCGATCAAATTTATTTTAAAATAAGTAAATGCATTTGTTCGGGTAAATAACAAACCGAAAATTTTGTTTCGAAATTCCGGTGCCAACGTGACATTTGGAGATTAAACTTAGTATGTCACCGTATAGGTGTCAGTGGAGTGCAAAAGGTTAAATCTCGAAAATATATGGTTTTCTGCGGTTTCTAAAGATAAAGAACTTTTTTCGGAATCGTGGTCGACTCGGAAGAAATTATTGTAAATTTTCGTTCGTTATAGTTATATTATATTTTCGTAGATTAAGAAACATTTGTCTATTTTTACAGTGTATGAAATTTACATAAGTAAAATACCGTCATACTTACATGCCATGTATTGATAAATGCGATGTGATAGCTATTTCAAGCAGCCTTTCTGTCATATCACAATCACAAGCAATCTATCATGTCAGATAAATTTCTGCGTTATATCATACTAACAAACTTGTACAGTTATTCCAGATCTTGCAAAATCTGACAACGCTAATGAGCGAAAAATATTTCTTTTTCATCTCCAGAAAATATTCAGTAATTAATATAGTTAAAGAAAAGAGAGACAGGGGATGCTGAATCCTATACAGGAAAAATGTATACACACTTGTATACACACACACACGTTTATATACACATGCACACTTTTGTACTTAGAATAATAAAAAAAATGTAGTTTTGGTAATAGAGCGCCACTTAAGCCAATAATAAATGCTAGCACGAAATCTCATTAAAGAGAGGAACTATTTCAAGTTCATTGCACTGCCTTCGACAGCGTATACCTAGAATTTGCAAGATTTTATATTTTTAAATAAAAATCTATCCAAACGAACTAAAGGGCACCCGTTATAGTGATTGCCGATTTAATTTCTGACATTTAGATAGATTAAATTTTCAATTCTGACCAAACTTTCCTGAGAAAAAAAACCGCCCACCCTCCCTCTTTTAAAACACCAATACGATAACGTTGAGAGATGTGTTTTTGATGAAACATGAAATAATATCTGACAAAATACTAAAAAAAAAAAAAAAAAAAAAAAAATCTGACAAATTCGTAAATTCCAGTTTTTTTTTTTTTCTTTTTTTAAAAAGTAAATATTTTTTACATCGTTGGAACCTGAAAGCTGCGATGAACAAAGGGGTATTTTTTGTTATTACTTACCCATCTACGTAGTATAGAGTAAGTCTTGTGATCGTTTTAAGAAGCGAAAAAACAAAATTGACGGAATTACACGTTTCAGACATTGAAGATTCCGAAAAGCATATTTTTAGGGGAAAAAAATGCTGTCCGTCTGTCTGTGTGTCTGTAAACGCTCTATCTCCCAACAAATTGAGATAGAGACTTGAAATTTGGTATGTACTTAGTATGTAATAATGGGAAGAAGCCTATTGAATTTCAGTAACCTCGATTATCCGGAAGTATTTTTTTCGGCTTCTCGAAATATTCGTTCTGATAAAAGGTATATAAAAATTTTCGAAATTGTTTATTTTAAGGAGTGAATATAAAAGACAATGAAAAAAACATAAATTTTGCATAAAGAATGAAGTCGATCGGATAATGAGTTGCCGAGATCCATAGAATATTAGTGAGAAAGAAATAGTGAGAAAGTAATCCAATTTCCACACTCTTCGACTTTTCATGACCCTGTATTTCATTCAAATTTCAATTCAAAGATATATTTTAATTGGAAATGAAACGCTTAATCTGACGCAGTAAACTGTTAATTAATAGGATTATCATTTTTGGAGTTATAAGGATGTTTCTTTTACGCCATTCAGTAATAGAGCATTTAAAGTTTATGACGTCATCAAGCTACGATTTTATTTGAATTGCAATGCATTTTATAAATAGTTTATACATGTTTTATTTTCATATTTTATATTATGCATATCCATGAAGGGTAAGTATTACGGTGGCCCCCAACGACTAGTTTTTTTATTTCGATTTGGAAAGCAGATGCGATATTTTAAATCTGCAGGGGAAAAAAATATGAAATCGTCATTCAGAAAAAAATTCTAATTGCGATCCCAGGTTCCATTACAAAATTTAGTTGACTCGACGTGTAGTATTACCACAACATTTGATTGATTTTGTCAACATATTAGCTGAACAACCTCTTACAAACATATAAAATGAAAGAAATGGCTTCTAGCGAAATATTGCAAAATAAACCAATTACTATGAGTAAAACTTTATTTTTCTCTCATGTTTTATTTGATTCATTTTTCATTCTTTTCACGAGATCATCCAGTACAAATAAATTACAGCTTTATTCGAAGTTGCAACAGGCAGAGGAAAACTTTTTAAACTAAATAGTGAAAGCATTGATATCTTTATTATTCCTTTGAAATTGCTTTATAATATACAAATAATAAAGGATCTTTTTTTTTATGTAGAAATATTAAAGGTTTTCCGCTTCGGATTATATTTTACACAAAAGGCATCTTTTCGTATACAGATGAACACCTGCGGTAATACACTCAGTTATACACATTTGAATAACCTTTCATTACATTTTTTTTTTTAAATCTTTTGTTTGGTTTCGAATTATATGTTTCATGTGTGGTCATTTGACATCACTACTGTGTGGGGGATTTCCGTAGCAAATAAAAAGAATGGATGAATAAAAAAGAGACAAACAATCAGAAAAAGAATTATGCCATGTTTAATTTGTCATATAAATGAGGTATATCCAAGTGAAGGGGGAGAAATGGCTTCCAGCTGTTTAAGTTCAACAATTCAAATGATGCTATCAAACAAAAAGCTTTCTTTAAGATTTTCTTTCAACTCTACATTAGAGTTCTGCGCGTGTCGGGTTATATACGACCTGAACTCGAAATTTCTATTTCAAGTCAACCCAAAACCCAATCCGAAATCGGAAAATAAAATTTTGTCAACCCAAAACCCGATTCCGAATCTGAAATACATTATTTTGAACCTGAAACGAACCCGAAATGGAAGAAAATTAATTCATATTTTAATACAGTCATGAAAAAATAGTCTACAATAATGTCTCAATTATCAATTTTTTTAAAATCTTTTATGTTGATAAATGAACATATATATATATATATATATATATATATATATATATATACTCCTCGTTAAAGTTAAAAAAAAATAGTTTTTTTTTTTCATCTGAAAAAATATTCTAGACTTTTTTGAAAAATCGGGTGAACCCGAACCCAACCCGCAAGAGTCAAATTCCAACCCGAATCTGAAGCAACGAAATAAATTAGCGTTAGTCCGACCCGAGACAGGAATGAAACACAAATTTAACAGACATACAGGGTGGTTCAGAATTATATGTCAAAAATGTAAAGGCAGGTAGAGGGACCTAAATAAGCAGATTTCGTATAGGAATGTGTGTGCGGTAATTCCGCGTTGAGCCGGTAGAGCGCTGATGAGTGCGGCGTATAAAAGCTCTGTCTGCTCTAGCTGGATTCTTCATTTTCCGCACGGATCTGGAGCAGCATGGATCGCTTCACCAATGCGGAGTTTGCCGACATGCATTTCATGTATGGGGCTGCACAAGTAAATAGATTAGCTGCGCAAAGGATGTACAGGGAGTGATTCCCGGATAGAAATCAACCGGATCGCCAAACATTCGAGCGTCTGTATCGGGAGTTAAGCACGACTGGGGCGTTTTATGCTTCCAGGCGTGATACTGGCATTGTAAGATATCGCAGGACTCCTACAGTGGAAGAAAGAATACTAAACACAAGAAAGAATACAAAACAATAGAGGGTAATCCATCGACAAGCTCGAGAGCTGTAGGACGTGCGTTGGGTGTGAGCCATGCAACTGTTTTGAGGACTTTACATGAAGACGGGAATGTCACAAGAAGAATTTCGCTGAAGTCTGTGTAATTTACGAACAGTAAGAGTAAAAGTGTCGACACGACAAAATCTGATGTATCAAATATTTTTCAAGCATGTGTTTCTTATTAAAAAAAAAAAAAAATACTGACCATATATAGGTCTGAATTGAGGATTAAATTGTTTTCTAGACATATTTAGCTCCTAAATGCCACAAGCACGTTATTGGTATTTCACTGTATGAATGAATAAAAGTGGCTTTAACTTAAACATAGAAGTGGTCCAATTACCGGCCACCCAGAGTGGTCTAGCCGGTATTTGGTCCTCTCTAGGTTTGCTCCGTAAATAAATAAATTTATGGGATCACGGATGCTGTATGGCTTTGTTGCGTCATTTCACTGTTACAATGTGGCTATGGTTGCAATGTTGGTCAAAATCATCCGCAATAAATGAGAAGAGAAAGAAGGAAAATCTAAAAAAATATAGGCGAACGGGGCAGAAATGGGATTTTAAAAAGGTAAAAAGAGAAGTTATTCGACAGAGGAAGATGATGCAATTTGTGTCTTCTGCGAGGGTGCTTTCTGTGCGGACAAGAAGGAAGAACTCTGGGTTCGATGCTTAGAATGCGGTATGTAATCCTACAGTAACTGCACCGACGCAGAGAGTGATTACTAAGTTTGTGATTTTTGTTGATAAAGTAATCTACATATCAAGCATTTTTTTGCTTAACACGTTAAAAACAAAACTAGGAACAAAATGGAAAGAAGATTGTCAGAGATAGTCGTTAAGATTTTTATAATTTTGACAAAAATGCTTATTTATTAAAAATCCCATGTTCTTCCTGTACAAATTAAATGTTATTAATCAATAAAATTTATTAAAACAATAGTATTCTCTCTTAATTAGCGAAAATAGGCCTATTTGTGTAATTCTTTTGGAAAAAACTGAAGTAGCCGGTATTTAGATCTCATTTTCAAAACTCAAAATTTGCAGACTTTCAGAATTTTCTTTTTATAAAAACTGAAAAGGAAACGCTTTTTAGACTTCTTTTCTAAGAGGATGAGAAACATATAAAGGTAACCTACCATGACTTTTTTCCTCAACTAATTCTCAAAATTGTAGGTTCTAGATTGAAAATAAAAGTGGTAGCCGGTATTTGGACTTTTTCCTCTATTAATATCTTCTAAAATCCTCTCTCCCCCTTTGTATATGACCACAAACATGGGGGCTCCTGGGAAACTATCCCTTGGGCCCAAGTTGGCTCTTCGCGTCTACATACACAATTTTTCTAGATTAGATGAGAAATGCCTTTAAAGTGCATGTGCGTGCATGTACACCAGCAGATTTAAATACGACATAAGAGAAAAGGATGCCTGAATTGATTTTATTTTTTACTAGAAATTAATTTGCATTTTCTTCGAAGGCAGAAAGCTGTTTGTGATGATACATTATAGTATATATTCCTTTTGTGTGTTTTTTAATTACCATAATTTAATCTCTGCCACATAAGTTTAACTATGTGTTCAAATGTGATATTAAAAGAAAGAAAAATTTTGAAAAACTTTGCTCTAGAGTCTCATTTGGATTAATTGATTTCAGCATAAGAAATGTCGGTACTTCTCTATTATCCCGTCGACCACTTTTCATAGCAAAAAACTATCGCCAAACTGTAACGCCCAATAAACGGGAGAACGTTGCCATTGGAATATCAAAATAAATAAATAAATAAAATATAAGAATTTAAGGACACAATTGTTATTTTAATGAATGAAATAACTAATAAATCAGTAAAATATAATGAAAAATACACGCAAATGTCAAATTAAAAACCACTTGATGACATAATGCTTCTGACATCAAGTAAATGGGACTGCATTTTTGGCGTCTAATCTTACAGTTTGGCGATAGTTTTTTGTTATGAAAAGTGGTCGATAATAGTGGATAATAGAGAAGTACCAAAATGTCTTTAGAATCATAGAGATCATTCAGTCCCAGTCACAAGCCGATACGATAAATCCTCGATAAAGTCGTGAGGTTTGTCAATAAAAAATGGTAAATACTAGGAAAAATTTATAATTACAGGTGGAAAACTTCCAAACGTGAAGTTATACATTGAAAATATTTATCTTTATGAATTATACATTCGCATCCTTCAATGTTTTATAGATCCTTTTAGGGATATAACGAATAGTGATTAGTCCGAATAGCCAATATTGAATATTCGGCTACATTTTATTCCGAATACTAACTGTAAAAAAGTATATATTGATTATATATATTTTTTAAATGTTAAATTGGAAATAAAGTAAAATAAAAATTGATCTTGTACATTGTGATATGTACAAGATCAAATTTTGTCAAATTCAATGTACTCGATCTTGTACATTGTGATCTTGTTGTTTTATACTTGTTTAAAAATTTCAACAGCTTGATGTATTTTTGTTATAGTTGAAATACATTGATGCTAATTAATAAAACAAGACTTTTACTAAATATAAATTACTAATAGCATAATTTTACCTGTAGATAGATGTAATTCATGTGCATTTTAGCTACAATAGGTACTCAGTATTATCAATGTTAAATATACTTTTTGAATTTATTTTTTATTTTTAAAAACTTATTTCAATACTAAAAAAAAATGAGAATGTGTATATTTACTCCTCTATACTCCGATATATCAAACTGCTTTTCTGTAAGCCAGGATGGTACGTTATTTCCATTAAAATACAAAGAATATTTTTCATTTCTACTAGCTAGTCATACTTTTATCCTTTCTTTCATTCAATGTTAATTGGGCCCTCGAAATGCTTTCTCTTCCACATAATCAGTAATATACCTCCTAAAATAACAGGTAGCCCTTCCGGGTGGTTCCGAATCGACCCCTTAAGTGGCGAAGATGACGGGAAGGCCGGCATTGCGCGCAGTAGCATCGACACGACGGGGACAAGTTAAGTGGACGAATCACAACCCCAATTGCTGACCGGTGGTGGAATGGGATGTCTGATGAGCCCGAGGTGCCAAAGAGACGTCAGTACCTCTCCCCTTTTGTCGGTTCTAGACGGCAAGGGGACTAGGTCTACGATGTGGAATTATAACTCCTCTAGACAGCGGAAAGCACCCATAGGCCAATTCCAGCTGATCGGCCCGTCTCCCCGGGTCAAGTTAGTGACTCTGGGCAAAGGCTAGCTAATGTGACAGGACCACTTCAACAATTTATCAGTTGCGAAGAGGCTAGATCATACTCTGAAGAGCACGAACCACATTGGCTCTGTTGTGACGTCTGCTCAAAGCGTGAGGCAGCATGACGCATCCCTCGGTACTGGAAGGCCGCAGAGCGTAGATCGTAGCATGCGGCCGTACACGCATGGCCTTGCTCATCCTTTGCGGTTCCCTCTGCAGCTGGAGTAGTTGTGTGCCGTCCTCAAGGTCGGTCCGGAAAGAGAGTCGCCCGCTTGACTAAGGTGGTGTTCGAGCCCATGGCAAATTGTCCGACCCCGATGCCATGGCTGAGGGGATATTAACTTCTCCCTGACCGTTAACCGACTACAAGGACCGGGCCGAAGGCTCGCCGATGAGCGCGGCCGCGATCGGACCAAAGTCAAATAATCGGGTCGAAAACCAGTCCAGCGTGTATTTGCGTAGTCGGATCTTTCTGTGCCCAACGATTGGAGTCTATAAACTAACTTTCATGCGACTAAACCCGAGTTGGGGAGCTCTTTTGGCGCTTGAGAGGGAGACAGGGACCGTGACTGGCACCTACTCTTTCCCGTAGCGGCGGCCCTTCACGGTTTGAAGGCTCCTCGGAACCTTTGAACCAGGTCGTCGGAAGGTATGTGTGTGCTGAAGTTCGAAGCCTGGGGGCCGGGAGTTCCCGACACGGCAGCTTTTAGCCTGAGCAGGTACGTGACTATGTGTCTGGAGAGAAAATTTCCTCAGTCTCGCAGGCTTACGAGAGGAACCTCCGTGTCTACCATAGCTGACGAACTAGTGGTTTCCTTTGTAGAAGTTCCATGATCGAAGGCTTTGGTACATTAAGTGCGGGTTAGGGAAACCTGACTAAGGCCTACGGCCCAGCTTCCCTATGGGCGTCTGGTTCCGGAAGCTGTTGGAGGACTCTGGCTCGTCCCCAAGTGTGAAGTGATGGTGCCCTAAAGGGTGGACTCCACCGCAAATCGCAGTAACCTTTGTCGTCAATCTTTTGAGAAAATGAGGGTGGTCAGCAGGTAAGCGGCACCCCCACCGGCCGCAGCGCTTACAGGACTCTCCTGGTCGAGCACGTTATAGGTTCTTCAGAACCTGGTTACGGCGGTTGACGTGCTCGACGGTCGCCCGTAAGTGCATCTCAATTTTTTTTATACCTCCTAAAATAGCCTTGGTAAAAAGAAAAATAAAATGTAGGGAGTTTGTGTGCAAATAATTCACTCACGATTTAAACCTGAAATATGGTTAAAAGTTGCAGTTTCTCATTAAATGCGAACAAACACTAAAGAAAAATACTTTTATTTATATAATATCACTATTTGAATTTATTGCAAAAAAAAAAAAAAAAAAAAAAAAAAAAACTAGCAGTATTTTTTAAATTTATATACAATTTAAAACTGAACTAGTGTTAAGAGATTTTTCAATATACTGAATTATTTTTCTGCAATGTTTTGGATTAATAAAATATATTTAAGATTGGTCACTTGCGATTTTAGACGTTTTGTTAACTATCTAGAAAAATACATGAGGAATTAACCTGAAACTGCAGGTGTGTAAACAGTATAGTATAGCTTATACAGGGTGTCTCAAAAGGTCGTTTACAAACTTAACATGCTGGTCTGTCATATCATGATAAACAAGATTTACATAGGAACATGTGTTCGAAAATGCAAACTGCGACAGCTAGAGGGCGATGAGAGCAAACTTACGAGAGAGTGGAAAGTGCAATCATTTCAGCCGAAGACGTTGCAGGAGAAGGATGAATCGGTTTAGTAACGCAGAATTGGCCGATATGTATTACGTATATGGCGCCGCGGATGGAAATGCCCGAGCCGCGGTACGGATGTACCTTCAACGCTTCCCAAGCAGTCGTCAGCCAAGTCATGTTTTGTTTGGAGAATTGCACCGCAGATTGCGTGAAGCAGGAGCTTTCCAAGTACGTAGCTACATCGGTCAAGAACGCACTACACGCACACCTGTCGTAGAGGAAACCGTGCTACGGGAATTTGACAGGAACCCGCAAACAAGTCTCCGAGCAAGCGAACACGTCTTGGGTGTACGTCGTTCCAGCATTATGCGCATACTGCATGAGGACACGCACGAACCACCCCTACCACTTACAAAGAGTACAGGCATTGTGCGTTGACGATTACCCCCAACGCGTTGCATTCGCACGCTGATATTTGCAACAACGGGTCGCACAGCCGAATTTTCCCATTTTGAACGGGTCCGTGAATTCATGCGTCGACGTTATGAAGCATGCATTGCGGCGAATGGAATGAATTTTGAACATCTTGTGTAAATTAAACCATGTTCTTTAATAAAAGTCATATTAATACCTCTTTCGATATACTTTCTTTCTTCTCCTCCACACCTGCGATCATCGCCCTCCAGCGGCCGCAGTTTGCATTTTCGAACACAAGTTCCTATGTAAATCTTGTTCATCATGATATGACAGACCTGCATGTTAAGTTTGTAAACGACCTTTTGAGACACCCTGTATATTTCCGTGAATATTTTTTCCCGAAACCCCATAGGGGACTGTCAACAAATTGAAAAAGAACGAATATCTTTTGGATTACCCTGTAAAAACTAATGTAACAAAATTGTTCAAACTCGAAATTATTAATAAGTGGTTTATTGTAATATACTGTGTTAATTTTTATGAGGATAGCATGAATATTCGAAGAGAAATTAAGGTTTTTATAAAAACCTTAAAAAAATCCTTTCCAAAACTCACTCACGCGATTTTCGTTTCTCGGCCCAGGTTTAAAAATCGACATCGACTCGGGAAATGCAAATACGGACAAACAGTAGACTCCAGATCATAAACACCTTCATTTTCTTCAAAACGCACTGTTGGGTTAAAAAAAATATCTACATTAACCCTTTCGAAACCGATCGTTTACGTAACCCACTTCCGCTATTTCTGCTATTTTGTCAATGTTTACCCATGGTTAAATTTCAATTCTACTAGGAAATTTGGTTGGGTCGAGTGTTCTGAAAAGGCCTCTTCCAGAACAGATTGCGACCCCTGGCGGTGGAAGGTGGAACTATAGGAGTGTCTCTGGTTCTATGGGCCCGATTACGACAGGGTTTGGCTCATTCGACTTGATATCTATAGCTTAAATATTTTAGTCATATTCGTATAGAACAGATTATTATTATCTCGGGCCCGGGCAACGCCAGGCGGGTTAGCTAGTAAAAAATAAAATGTCATTTTACAAATCGTCGTATAAAAATTATATTGGTATCAACCGATTGGTAATAACGTCTGTTATTAAATGTTACGCATGGATTAAGTTTTAGATTTATCTACATGTTACAAATTGTAGCAACTTTGAATTTTTAAATGATAACACCCACTTTTGATACATTATTACAATTCCTTGGATCAAATCAGCTCGGAAAAGTATATAATTTATGAGGTTTTTTTTCCCTTAAATCCTCGTAGAGTTAGTAGAAGTTAAAATATGAGGATGGGGGAGTTAAATCCATCTGACAAATTCTAATTTATATGGAATTGAAATGTTTATTTTTTCATCAGATACATATTGGAACATAATCTAGAGATGCAACATAATGTGGGCTTCTTTTTTAAATAAAAAGACGGTTTTAATTACGAAAATTATTAAAAAACCCTGACCGCCGAGCAAAAGGGCAAATTTGTAATGTTGTTTTCTCTGTTATTTCTTTAAAATGCCAAAAAAAAGATGAATTTTTATACTTGATATAAAAAACTTAATTACATATATGAGTGTAAGCTTTGAGAGTATTAATCATTACTCAATATTTTAAAACTTCATTATATTTTTAGAAATATATTAATTTAAACAATGCTATTATTGCAGTGAAAACTACAGCATAGTGAACGGATATATCACTTCACGGCGGTGAGAAGGTTTTAATAAAATCACATTTAAAAGTAGGAATTATAATTTATATTATTTTTTTACATAAAAAGAATAAGCATCGTCAGAAACATGGCCATATGAATGTATAGCTCATTCCTATCGTTAATTTTGGACATATAGAGAAACCTTACCTTTAGCCGGTCTAAGGGAGCCTTCTATTCTTATCGTTTGTATCCACAGGGGGGAAAGAAATATTAGAAAATAATCGGAAAAGTTGTATAAACTTTCATTTATATAAAGTTAGTTTATTTTATATTCAGATTTTTTATACCATTTTCCTGGTCACCGGTAGGACTGCTGCTAATATTTCCGCGATAATGTTCAACTTTAATCATATGCAGTGCATTAATGTGTAGATCAGGGTTGTGTGGGAAATACCCCAATCGAGTTTTCAAAACCACTATTTCCGTGTACTAATACTTTCCTTACTTAATTACAGAAATTTCGCAATTAAATTAGGCAAATGCCACTACATAAAAATAGTGGTATTCAAAGTTTAACTGTGGTGTTTCCATGGCAAACCAGGTACAAATTCAAATGCGTAATACATTTTAGTTTACATTCAAACTAAGAGATGGCAGCACGAAAGATGAGGTTAGCCAAGCTTCCAACGTAGAAATAGAAAATAGCAATATTTACTTAAATTTAAATTAAAGAAATTGTTATTTAGCATTAAATGATAGAAATATTTATTTTCAATTAAAGGACATTTTTTTATCATTGAATTAGAGATCTTGATGCTGAAGGAGTTAAAAACTGTCTTTACTCAATTTCAATTATAAAAGAACACTGAAATATTCATAATATGTGACGATGTTCGTTTTTCAAACAACGATGTTTGTTTTGTCTTAAATGCATTATTACCAGGCAGAAAGGAAAAAAACACCAATAATTCTAAATAAAGAGGTTTTATATATATATATATCATTT
Organism: Maratus michaelseni; assembly: GCA_963931845.1. Classification (NCBI taxonomy): domain Eukaryota; kingdom Metazoa; phylum Arthropoda; class Arachnida; order Araneae; family Salticidae; genus Maratus; species Maratus michaelseni. Next base: position 37,032,870 of record OZ007592.1, on the reverse strand, counting down.
TTACTATGACTTTGATCTGTTTATATTTACGAAGGAATAAATTATCATAGAACAATTCACTCTGATGACGAATTATCACCATCTGATAATCTTGGGCATTGCCCCATACTTGTCCAAATCTTTGATCGCTTTATTGTATAAATTGTATCATATAAAACGTAGCCTACGATGATCCGCGACGATCAATGTAGGCTACGATATAAAAATTCGTCGTTTAAAATCAAACTCATAGATGGCAGCACTACAGATTGAAATAAAAGGAACTAAGCTATACAGGCTCGTCAAAAGTTATTAACAAACTTACTCTCCCCACGATAAAATTGTCTTGACCATGGGTTATTTCAATACATATCTCATTGATGATGGAATATTGGACATTAAGCATTAGGAGAGCGATGGGAACGAGTTCCTAAAATATGATGATCCCGATGTTCCAGATACGGAAAAAAGTTGTTTTGTTTTTCTGATGGGTAAACAGTTTCGGTCCAGAATCGGGAAAAAGGGACTAACAAGGAAGGTCTCCTTAAAGCTCATACTCAGAATATATATATATATAATGCTAATGAAACTACTCATGTACGTAATAAAAGGATCAGTCAAATTTAGCTACGCAATCCCAGTAGAAAATCTGTAAAGAAAAACGATTTTAATGCATTTGAAAATTCCTGGTTAAATGAGTGTTTAAATGTGCAATACTTTATGAATTTAAACTTAAACGATGAAATAGCTTATAATTTTTTCTATAAGCTTATGTAATATATACAAGTTGCGTGTTTCTCAAGTTTTTTAATTTTACACGGTTTTACTAGCGGATAAGTTTGAAGTGTATTTTAACAGTAACTGCCCGATAAAGAACGCTCTCATGTCTCATTATACATTTCGATACTGAATAAGTTGCTGCTTTCGTGACAAGAATACTTTTAGCTTTTTGTCACTTCAGAATGGGACCTTCATTTTAAGTTTGAGACACTTTTAATCAATTTAAATTTTGTTCTAAACCGTAGAATACGATCGTTAGTTTTCTTTATAATATACAGAAACTAATAATATACACATAAATGCATAAATGCATATGGCAAATTCGTAGTTGTAAAAAGTGTATTTATTTAAGTTAAACGTACTTAACCTTCTGCACGGAACATCTTTTTTTTATTAGTTAAAAGAAACACAGATCTCTCAGGCCAGGACATCTATTCCTACTAACCTATGAAATTGGTTCACATAAGGAGGGTGGACTAATTACAATATGCAATATTTCAAATTCTTTATTTATACAAAAATACACACGAAACTATACATAATGAGGAAAATTCACAATTTTAACACAGGTCCGAGAGACCTGTGTTCCGTACAGAGGGTTAAACTAGTTCAGTCTGCAGAACCGAAAAATAAATTTCCTGAAACAGTATTTATCATAAAAGCGTATCTTTTTTTTTTTTTTCATTGTGTCGCCAACCACCGATAAATCACCAAAAACACGAAATGTTCATAATTTTTTTACGGACGTTATATCGAGGTTCTTCAGTAATTTTGTTTCATAAACATATATATTCTCATGAGAAGAATATTCTGTAATGTTTTCAATGCGCTTATGAAGACCTTCCTTGTAAGTAGTTCGATACAAAATCCCTCTTGGAAAAAAAAAACATTACATGCGAAACTGAAGAAATGACTAGATCACAATATGTACAAACTTAGTGATGGTCCTGCAGAAATCTATATATGATATGAAAACTCTTTTCAAAAGATACATACTTTAATCACAATAAGATATTCAAATATTATTACATCAACGGTACTGCCACATTACTTATTGGCTTATCATCAGTGTCAGGTTATGTATGGAATGTTGAGAGATTAGGAACCGATTTGCAGGGATTATACAATTCAAAGAGCTCATCGCTTTCTCATTAGCAGGGTGCTAATATCGCCAATAGCAGGTATTTTTTCATTTTGATAACGACCCATCACATGCCATTCTTGGTTAAGGAACTCAAACTCGGTCTATTGCTTAAGCATTCCTCCGGTAAAGAACTCTTCTATTTTGCTGGATGCCTGGAAAGGCCCGTCCACGGACACCACTCTCATCTCGTAGAGGTAACCCCACTCCAATCCCTGGACCAAGATGGAATCTTGATTTTCCTCGGATGGGGAACTCTCCCAAGTGCTCTCTCCTGAAAAAACAGGTAAAACAATATATAAGAAGAAATGCTGAGATCTAGTGTATAGACATAAAAAAACACAACTGTAAACAGGGTTCTCAATGGCTTTTGTCCTCAGTCATTCACAGGGCCCGATTAAGGTTGTCAGGGGCCCAAGACCCAGAACCTTTTAGGGGCCCCCTTCAAACATAATTAGTAGGTAGAAATTTTTTATAGAAGTATTTTGAAGTTTTACCTGCATTTTATAAAAATGTTCATGAAACTCAAGTTAATTTAAATTTTCTCTGTTTGATGCCTGAAATATCAAAAATTTCATAAAAAATAATTCTATTAAAAATATTTTGTCTACACATACATGATTTAAGCTGTTTTCAAAGAAGAATTGGTCAAACTTACGTACGTAATTAGAACACGAAGAATGCGCTGTAGGTATAGCAAGTGACTGTTTACAATCGTGCATATCACCTGTGATATTTATCATTAGATATTACGATATGATTCACAGTTAACCAATTTTTTTTTTTTCAAATCATTTCAGAAAACTGCATTTTTAAGGATTTTTTTCTTTCGAAATCAAGTTACTCATTCTGGGGACCCTATTCGCTGTGTGCACAAGGCCGAGGCCTAGTTGGCCTGTGCCTACCTCTCTGGACATTCAGCGAATCATCGGGGAAAAAATTATGGCCAAATGAATATAGCTTCATCTTGAAACACTAATTCTAAAATCGTTCTTTAAACCTCTTCTATATGTGTTTGGGATTTTCTGAAATAGATTTTAGAGCAATCACTCTTCTAAATTGAACTATTGGCTATAGAAACTAATAAAATAAGTAAATTATTACTGCATAACATATTATGTCGTATTAAAACTTTGCAAAGACAAGAACCAAAAATTAGCCCGATTATTTTTAAACTGGCAGTATCTAATGGTTTTTTATGATACAAAGTCCAATGAGATGTATGTAGGTTTAATGAAACAAATAAATAAAATTTCTTATACTTTCCCGTTATATGTACACCATACCAAAATGTATAGCATTGCACCATTTATTTCAACTCTGAAAGTGCAAAGGATTTGTATTGCAAACTGTGCCAAACATTTTGATTTGCTATTTATTGAACGTGACTTGTTTTTCTTCGTATTATTATTTAATTGTAACATCGTAAAACATCTTAATTTGAAATTTTTGGAATCAAAAACATTTATTATTAAGTTATAACTTACATTTATTACTGACGATAAGATCGATTTTACCATCTCGCAGTTAGTTACCTGACGATGAGGAAGCTGGAATAGAATTGTTTCAGGACTTTGGAATTAAAACAAAAAAAGTTTTTGAACGTCAAAAAAATGAAGTGTTTACTTTATTCCTAAGAAACATTTACAATTTCATGCCTGCAGTTTAAACCGAGTTTTATTTTATTACTTTATTGTATAATATTTATACATTAATATATTTTAAGTATATATTAGTATTGATTTAATAAAATAGTTCGTGAAAGTCTGTGATTTTCAAATATTACATTTTTAAATGCTCCCTTTTCTACCAATAAGGCTCTTTTTCCCCCAAATATTTCATTTCACGTGAATTTCAAATTGCAGCAACTATTACACTTGGTGACAATATTGTTGATATAACGGTAAAGTATCAAATTTCTTTCAGCGAGAAAAATGCTTTAAATGACAACATTTTTAACAATGACTAATCTTAAAAATAGTTGAAAATTAATAAAGGTATTTAAAATTTTTTACACGCAATAAAGAATTTTTGAAAAAAGAAAATCTGTTTTTGTAAATTAAGTAATATTTTAAACTTCATTTAAAAAGATCAAATAAAGTCCAAATATTAATTTTGGCAAAATTTCTTTTGCAACTGACATAGATAGTTTAAGTACGGTCCTAGACATGGATACACGTGACCTTGTAACTTCATATGAAAAGCAAACACACAAAAATATAATGGTTGGTTGGTTGGTTGGTTGGTTGATTTATGACGGCTGATTATCTACACGAGGAATATAGGCCCTAAGGAGGAGTGCCCTCCGTGGGGGACTTTCTAAGGGATCCTAACCCGTATTTACGGCAAGGGTCGAAGAAAACCACGGAAAACTCCGAACGGTTAGGTCGACGACCGCGACAGGGGTAAGCATATCCATCTACAACATTAATTCCCCTCCCTTTTTTGAAAATTAAATGTAAGGTGACCTTTTCGAGTTACAATAAAAAACAGTGACATTCTCATTATCCCAATAACAGCATTTAACTCGGGAGGTTTCATTTCAACGGGTGTGCCACAAAACTTTTTGAAAATTATTTATTAAAGGATTATTTTTTTCATTGTTTTTGAAGGATAATTTTTAAAATATCATACAAAAAAAAATCTAATAGAAATACTTCTACTAATCCCAAAGTCATATTTGAGAAAAATTAAAAATTCTTAATGGAAAACCTAAATAAACAGAAAATCGACAAATGCCAAATTTTCCAGCAAAAGTTTTAGGAGTATATGTACCCAATTCAACTACTTTATTCAATGTTAAAATATAATAAATGGATGAAAAAATATTTACAAATATACTGAGTGACTAAAATATTATGACCACTCCTCACTGAAGCTTATATTCTTAAAATCGGTTTTAAAGTCCATCTAGTAGAGTATACAGATATACTTTGCAATGATTCTCAGTTGTATTGCACAAATAATTTATTGTGTTATAGCGTTTCTATTGCTACAAACAAGTGTGTTAGTCAACTGACACCTTTATTGTTTACGAGCAATTTTCGTCCACTGTTCCACTTTACGTTAGATTTTTTTGTTTTAGATGCAATTGTTTGAAGATGCGAGACATTCTTCTACGTGAAAAGCCAAGAAATTTAACGATTTCTGATTACTTGAATCGGCCCATCTGGCACCCACGATCATGTCTCTTTCAAAGTCACTCTAATCTATCCCCCCCCCCCATGAATAGAGAAAATGCAATGTTCACTGGTACTTATGAGCAAGAGCAAACTTTTTGTCAGAAAATCCAGTTTATTATATCAGCGCACATGCTGCACGGGTGAGTTGAAGTTTCAGTAAAGAGTGGTCATAATATTTTGGCCACTCAGTCTATTTTTTTAAAGAATGTTAATTGTTATTGTTTTCATCATGAATATAATCATTTTCATTTAAAATTTGATCATGATTGCACATTTACTATGCGTTAATAAATAAATCATAGAAGGTGTACTGTGTAAATTTACATAGAGGTGTCAGTGTGCAATGCAAATTTATATTTACCTGTAGGTTCAAGTGTGCCACGGAATAAAAACTGTTAAAAAACACTATTTTAACTGTTGCTCTTGTATCCCAAGTGTATAGTCCAAGTGTATAGTTCACCTGTCATAGTTTGAGACATCCTGCACAAGATTGTAGTGTACTACAAAAATGATGTGACAAAACTGTATTCATAGAAAGGAATAACAAAAATTACATAATAGTACCTTTTTTCCTGTACTGTACAAAGAAATGACTGCCAGGATTGCCTTCGTACGCAGGTATCCATGTGACACGGACCTCGGCTTTATCGTGTACACCAAGCAAGAGGGACCACAAAAAGTTCGGCTCGTCAGGCTCTGAAAGGGAAAGAAAAATTAATAGAACTAGGTATATATTAAATACAAGTAGTTAGTTCCCTGATAGTTTATGATGTGTTTTAAAAAAATATCTTTTTTTATTTTACATTCTGAAGAAAGCAAATAACAGTCTTCATTTTATCATGCACAGTCTTATAAAATAATTAATATAATGGCTGTAACCTGTTTGCAATTTTAACTGTCGCAACAAAATTTAAAAAAGTCACTCCTTGATCAGTACATTCAATTAAAAATTCATTAGAGTGAAAAACAGAATCGCTAGAGGTGAGGAAAAAAATCTGCCTCAAACAAGTGTCTGTTTTAGAAGGTATTTCTTTCCCTCAGAACCATACATTTTTTCCCCAAAAGACAGGATTCTGTTACGTACAGATTTCATTGTACTTCTTTCAATAATCCAATTTAATTTTTTATTTTACTCAAAATTGTTCTTTTGCAATCAAGAAGCATGCTTCCATTCATTATTCCGCCCATATCTTGTCACAATGTGTTGTGGTGTTTTGGGGTTCTTTCTAAAACACAACTTACTTAAACTTAAAAGGCTCATTTATTACTCAATCTTCACTTGACAATTAAATATTTAGAAAAAAATAAGTATACCCTGATTAGCTCCACTGAAATCTGTTGCCATGGAAAAGGTAGCAAATTATATTAAACTAATCAAAATATCAAAACTTAAGAATCCGAATAGGTTAATACAACAATGATAATTTTGAACTCATCATTTTAAGACAATATTAAATGTAGTAAGGGGCAACAGATTTCTAAATCAAGTAGCATACTGGATTGCATAAAGAACACCCAACTCCACTCCAACCCGATCAAGCTCAAATCTCCATACACATTAAATTAACAAAAGTGTAATCATCATATAATTTGGAAAAATGCAGACAACCTGAAATTCCTCCAATATGAGGACCAAAAGGGGAAAGAGTTAAATCCGTTAATAGAATAGGGATATGATGATGTACTAAAATTTTAGAACAACCATAGAGATTCTGAACAAGATCCGATCGGTTAACCAAGAATCGTATAGTGGTGTAAAATAACTGGATATATATATATATTTTTTTTTTTTTTTTTTTTTTTTTACTTTTTAAAATAAAACAATTTTGGTGTATATTTTAGAAAAACAATGTTTCTGAAAGAGGAGAGTTAAAGCTTAATTTAACATTTTATGAAATTAAATTTAATATTACTGTTTCACTTATTAATCTATCCATCCTTAAATCAAGATCAAAAATACGATTGTATAACATTGAGTGAACTTCAATTTATGTTCATTAAAACAGTCAGTTATGAATTTAAACTTAAGAAATTTTAAAGTCCTAATTTAATAAAGTTGAATTTTCTCTCCCTTTTTTTTTTTTTATTACTCACAGAAAGGTTAGGCCATTCTTATAGGTCTACTGTGAATATAAAAAATTAATTATTTAGAGATTTATACAAAGAAAAACATACCATCTTTGATAATAAACAAAAAAAAAACACAATTTATTCGAACATTTAAAATAATGAAGCAACTAAGTTATCAAAAATAATCTTAATAAAACAATATAACAGCTGATCTTTTAAGTTGAAACCACTCACTGGTTACTTTTAAATTACACATCATATTTTTAAAATTATCATCACATTATCATTTAATGTTCGTTCAAACATACAAACATTATATATTAACCTACAGACTATTTCTGTTCATAATGTTAATTCTTATTGAAATTATCCAAAGATATTCATTTCACTTTTAAACTCTGGTATAGCAAACATATTTTTTTTTTTTTTTTTTTTTTTAAGAGGTACAAATAAATAAAAAGAAAAAACTATGCAAATAGTACTTACAACAGGTAGAGAGTTCTACAATTTTAGTCAATGGGCACTTAGGAGCATTTCGTCCTTTTTCAAAATCTGATGAAGCACTTAAGCTGGAGTATTCAGGCTGGGGAAAAATTCAGACGTGGTTTCAAGCTAACATTCATCAATCCTCTCATCTCACTGCATCACTTGCCATCAACTACTAGGTCCATCATCTAGTCCGGAGGGGAAAATCGTTCTACGGTCCAGAACTTCACCGTCGGAGTCAGTAATTTCACCTTCCTGAAGCATGTGTTTTATTCGAAGATAGCCATCACCGTAACTCAGAACACTACGACTTCTAACGACCGTTTAGTTCAATATCTATGATCACTTCCGATGGTTAAGAAGTCATAATCTTGGAGCGCCACTACACCAAAAAAAAAACGGGCTACACATATCTTCTTCTTAATTTCTCGTTAACAGTTATAGATCCGCAATTCGAAAATGCCCTTATAGCCTCTTTTCATCATAACATCATGATTTAGGATAGTTAATGTAGGGCCATCAATGCCCCACTCTAAAAAAAAAATCTTCCAGAAACCTGTCCGCCTTCAACAACTTCGCGATCCAGCCCACAGGCCAATCTTCGAGCCCCGTAATAAGTCGAATTTTTTTTACGAGTCAAACGACAGGTCTCTTGGCCAAGCAACAAGTGTCGTAAACATTCATTCTCCCGCGCTGCTTGAAAAACGGGACCGATCCACTCTGCCAGGGGTACGGGAATGGAAACAAAAGGAAAAATGGACTCTTCGTGAAGACTACAGCTTGCCGCTCCACTCTGCCGGCCGCTTCATGGGGGAAGGAAGCCATGCATCACCCCCATGGCGTGTGCTGAAGGGGGTCCTGTTAGCCTCTGTTTACATGGGCGCCAGCTATCCGCCTGATAGCAGAGCCAATTGAAGCCTGTCGTAAACTTACAAAGCCTAATTGCGTATATAGTACACTCATAAGATAACGTAATTCTTATACAGGGCGGTCGGTCATTCTTATATCAAAGTCAGACTAGATGACTCCAAATTTTCCATCTGTGCGGTCTTTAACTGACAAAACATCCCTCCCTTGCTGTCTGCTTTTCGTATTTGAAAACAGGAAGCAAAGCTAGACTATAAACGTTGAATTTACTTTGCAAAAAGAAAAAGAAAGAAGAAAAAATAAAAACTGATTTTATTATTATTATTACAATTACTTTTATTTATTTAAATTTTTATTAGAAACAGAAAAAAAGAGTGCTTTTAAATAAATGTTGAGAAAGTGATTTAAATAATTAATGTAGATTAAAAAAAAAAAAATTTGTTGAAACCAACCGTAACAAATGCATTGAAAGCTCTTGACGTTATATACCACTTTCTAACTACACAGGAGAGAGCCGAACTTACAATTGAGTAAATTAAGAAGTGTTGAAGAGTTTTTGCTATCTCGGCTGAAAAGAAAGCAGACAAAAATTCTTCATTATTTTTTACTAGTGGATTTCTCCCCCTTCCTTCAAAGTCTAATGAGAATAAATAAATAAATAATGTAAAATGAGTAAAACAATTAATTATAATAAAAAACAAGTGGGTAATTGTGATCGAAGATCGCACAAAGGGTTTCGTTTAATATTCCTTTCAAAACACTTTATCCTTTCTTTATTAAATCCAAATAAATTTCATTTTCTAAATAGAAAAAAAAGTCATGTTTTTTATAAAGTAAAAAGTTACCGATCTATTTTTCTCGTTTTTCAAATATCTGAACAGGCCCGATAGCGGACGAAACCCACTATTATACCCTATCACAATAATATCTGTCATGTGGACTAAATGCGATATTAAAAAAAACAATTTCAAAATTAAACATGTTGTATAGAGATGATATATATTATAAGATAGAGATATATATTATAAAATGTTAAAATATGCCAATATTTCCATAATCGGGTTTTTATTATGATTCATTACGTTCCTCAAACACCATATATTTACTATTCTCCATGACTTATATTGATACTCCCTTTGTATTATTTTCAAACATTTGAAAAATCCGTTAAACTTCTAATATGATGTCAGATTAATTATTGAGAAATCTTTAAAAAATTCCGTTTTATTACCGATATGACGTCAGTCATTTTTATTTCATATTAATCTTTTTTTCAATGGGTGAAACTTTTTATTTCATTTTCATTTTTCACGTGGAAATCTTTCAATAGAAAATTAATTACTGTAGAAAGATTTTTATTGTGGATTTTTAATTGTTGGCAACTGCTATAACGGGAAATGGTTAGATTTAATAGGAAAAGGCTGTTCGAATTTTGGTTTTTTATCTCTATTTATTAAAAAAATACAGTTTTTTCAAATTTTAATATTTTGAGCTTCATAGCAGGTATTCAGCTATATATACACAGAGTTTCAACTCTGTAAGTTATATAGTTTCTGAGAATGTCTCTGTGACGGACAGACAACGGAGCGCGAGTAATAGGGTTTCGTAAGATGAACGAAACCCTAAAAAAGAGTCCTCCACGAAAAATAATGCCCACGTCTGGTCAAAGTCAAATGAGAAGTAATCAGCCTGCAGGCCACAAAAACAAAATTACTCAAGTTATTTAATTTTAAAAAAAGCATAGCAAAAATCATTAAAAAGGTGGAATCACCTTTTTACTCCAAAGGAAGAATAAAAAATCCCTGACAGCTCGGCCTACAGGCACAGGTAGATTTCGAAGACGCAAACCGTGGGGCGCCTGTTTGTTGGGAATTGCAGAAGAAATTACCTTTTTCGGCAGTTGGGAACGCCCACTTCGAAATCTAACTTGTTTGTAGGCGGATCCGGCAGAGAGTATTTTGTTTTATTTTTATTTATTTATTTATTTTTTATTTATTTTTATTTTATTTATTTATTTATTTATTTATTTTGCTATAAGGGTTGGTCCTATAAAAAACTTGTCAATATAAAAGTTGCAGATAATATTAAGAAGATTTATAATAAATTTAAGCAGATTTGATATCTTGTGAATTGACGAAGTTATGCATTTTTTTCTTCTGAAACCCCTCTTTTTCCCCCCTTTGGGGCCATCTTTAATTACATCAAAAATCTGTCATACGTACATTTTCGGCCCTTTTCCTAGAAGTAATAATAACTTTAAACGGATTCGGTACGTATCATAATTAAGAAGTTATGGGTTTGTTTCTGTTTTCACAAAAAGCTCCCCCCCCCCATTCCGTCCCCCTCTTGGTTCGATTTTGCCCATTAACGAACTTGGCCTAGATTTTATGCCCTTTGATTTTATGTATCAGTTTGGAAGAGATTTGTGCAGAATTATTGAAGTTATCGTGTCCATAAAAAAGTGACATAGATAGATAGATTGATTGATTGTTTGATATATAGATAGATAGATAGATAAAGTTTTGAACTGAGGGTGGTATTGGGTACTGGGAGTCATGATCGGCGTAGATCTTCAAAATTTTTTCAGAAATTCCAACTTAGGGGAGAATGTAATAGGTAGTATTTCTTACGAAATCTACCTAAAAGGAAGGTTTTGTAAGATTAAAGACTAAAACTTTTATCTCTCATTTAAGACGGAAATCTATTCCCGTTGTCATAATACCAGGTTTTTTATCGATAAATAGGCTATAATAGCAACCTAATGGGGAAAAAAAATCCCTCGTATATCTTCATGTCAGTCAACAAATAGTTTAAATTTTATTGCCTATAAAAAATCGTATAAATTCATTTTTTTTTGTTTATTTATTCCCAAAGAGGATTCTACATTTGGAGATAAAAAATACAACAGTGAATAGCTAAGGTATAAAATAGATATCAGCTGATAAAAGAAAGTTCTCATTTTAGACAAAAAAAATGACATTTAAAACTAAAATCGTAAAAAATTAAAAAAAAATTATGTACAAATTTCGAATACACTTTATTGAAAAGAGGACAAAATTTACTATATTAGGCTAAAAGATTTAATTTGGATTGTTTTTATGAAGGGCTCAAAATGGCTGACAAGCGTAGAAAATTGGGGTAGGAAATAGTCAAATAAAAATTTCATTCAATAATAAAAAAAATGAACTCTGAGAGCCAGGTGAGACCAGCCTTTGTCTATCCAGGAACAAATTTGAAGACCTCTATGTACAGTATACTTCCCTAGCCATCTCTTAAACAACTAGACAAACATCTTTCTTTTATCAATGTAGATAAAGAAATTAAAATTTTACTATTGTTATTCTAACTCTCAGATCTAGAAATAAATAGAAATCAATTTATGAAACAGAATCATTCAAATGTATAATAATTCTCATATTTAACGCCTATATTTAATAGTACATCAATACTTTTTGTACTAATTTATGATTTTAAAATCACAATACAATCTTTAATTTTTTTTTCAGTATGCAATTATGTAAGGCCCATCATTTATACTTTCACTAAATCTCAACACATGTCAGCATCAGACCGAGTCACATGAGCAGACGTCTGATCGAATAGGTTGATGTATGTCAACATTCTGGAAAAGGCGGGCAAAGATAACGAAGTAACGGTGAAGGGAATTTTTAAAAGAGGCGCTACTTTTTTGTCGGATTTAGAAAATCCGTTTTATCTATGAGTTTAAGATGTCAATCTATTCATTTGTACATAGCAGGGCCGAAACTAGCTTTTATTTTCTCGGGGGACAAACGTGAATTTTGGTATCCCCCCTGCCTTCTCCTCAAAGTAAATTTTATAGTTTCTAATTGTCTACTTATTTTAAAATTAAAAATATGCAATCATTAAAATACGTAATATTGAACTACGTAATCAGCCTTGTCAAATATCTACTCACTATAACCTGTAAAACTGAACCGAAAAGAACAGGAAAAATTTTTGCTTTATACCGATTTTCTTCTTAGCATGTATAGTTGTTGGTATTCTTTCTATTGGGACCCTGTAATTTTTTCATTTAAAATAGGACTCAGTTATAGACAGTTCATTTTCACACATTTTACTGTAGTTGTAGTATTACATTATAATTTAGCAGGCATTTAAAATCATAGTGATATGAGACTCAATGTCTTCACAATGTCAAAACCAGGATTTTCTGTAGGTATAGTAATGAATTCCAATACCCAACAATATCTTTGTGTGCTACCTACAGCCAGGTATATGGAACTATCACTTATATCGCTCTTCCTATTAATAAACTGATAGTCTAGATGTTTTCCTGAATCTAACACTAATTTTTAAAATTATAATAGTAACTTAAAAAAAAAAAAAAAAAAAAAAAAAAAAAAAAAAAAAACATTAAATATTTACTAAGTATTTTATTTTGTGAATTTTACGCCAGTTAGTGTTTAGTGTCCCAAATCGCCCCCTCTAAGGCCAGATGTGGATGTAAAAAATTATTCTAGTAAAAAATATAATTTTTAAAATTGCGTATTTTCCACACATTAGTTTTTAGTCCGACCTCACCAATCTTTTTATAAACTTGACAATTTTCAGTTTTTCTTTTGGATTTTCAAGTAGAAAAACTTTTTTACCCAAATTTCATATATATATATATATATATATATATACACACACACACCCATATATATATGTATGTGTATCAAACGACAAATCAAATCTTCATTTGGCGCCCTCTTCGCTTTCCGTTCTGGTGCCTGGGGTACATGCCCCCTCTGCCCCCCCTCCCTTAGGTTCGGCCCTGGTACATAGTTTCATGTATATAGCTTTTTATTTAATATAATTCTTGAATAAGTTAGAAAGTGTCAATTTATTCTCTGTATTGTGAATATCAGTTACTATAATTATGCAAAACTTTACTATCTTGACTATCTAAGTCAACAAGGTTTTTTTTTTATTATTCCTTGGGGTGGTTGAGTTATCAAGGTTCCACTGTGCTAACAAGTTTTTGGAAACTGCTAAAATGTTTTTAAAACTCATTTTAACAGTTATGACTTTATACTTCTCTTCATCAAACAAAGCAGTTGGTTTTAAGAAAACCAGATTAATTTTTAAAGGTGCAGATAGACGTGCATGTATTTAACGAAGTCTGTCACTAAACAGTTTGATTTAAATCATAGAAGGCTGGAAGTTTTTAGTAAGAGATGACTCTTTACTGAGTCAGAAAAGGAGCCAATACAGGTGACAAGACATAACATAATATTATTTTTCTTATTTAATCAATATCCCTTCTTTTGATCTGTTGTCAATAAACCTTGCTTCAAAACCTGTCCCTGCTTGGATAGATTAGCTTGTTACAATTCTTCGTCACATTGACAACAACAATGAATGTGGTATCCCACTCATGCATTATTGACGTTAAATCACATTACTTACAAGTGACAGAATGTGCTTACCGTAATTGGTCAATGCGAAAATACACAAGTGCCAAAGTTTATTTAACATACTACATTTTCAATTAAAACCAATTACAGTAAACACTTTTACGAAACAGAAGATCATGAAAGGTCAATGGATCCACGCTACTATCAGTAGTAACACTCTAGTTCCTCCTGTATAATGTACACCCTGTTTTGAAGGAAATAGGAAAAAGCAAAAACAAATTATATCATGTATAAATGCACACCAGGCTATTTTAGAAGCAGAAAATTCAGAAATTTGAAAAAAGAAAAAAAAAATCAGTAGAAATCCTGACACATTTTTACTTTCTGGACACATATAGTGCAAGGAAAATATTATGGAAATTTTGGTACATCTTTACATTTTGAAGTTCCCTGAGTTTGTTTTGCTATTTTTACAATGGTTCTAAATGTATATGTCTATACATGCATGTATGTTGTTATTTTTTTACCCTTTTAGGTCCCCCGAATCCATTTTTGATGTTTTTACATTGATGTCTGTATGTATGTAAGTGAACACGATAGCGTCCAAATAGTGTTTTTCATTTGGCAAATATGTTATAGGCAACTGTCATAGGCACTATATACATTTTTGTATCAACTGGTTAGTAAGTTTCGTAACTAAACCATTTTTAAACCAAAGAAAACCGATGAGTATTTTCTTTTTTAACTCAATTATTCAATTAAATATTTTTCTTGATCATGCTCATTTTATGTCGATGCAAAAATAAGGCTTCACTTTGACTTCACGATTAAAACTTTTTTTTTCATTAAAAAAAATAAATACATAAATAAAAGGTATTAAAATCCAATTTTTATTCTAAAATTTAAATTAAATACTTTCTAACACTTAATGCGTAATCTGAAGTTGCCTTTTTAAGTTGTTTTTTTAGCTCGACAAATATTACTTTGAGATATTAAATTCTATCCAATCTCAAGATTAAAAGTGCAAGCTAAGTGCATCTTGCAAGCGTTTGTGGTTAGTGGCATCCAGGACTCGGCCTTGTTTCGTCACAAAACCCCAGACATCAATCAAAAGCTAATTAACCAATTAAGTTAAAGTAGCTTCCCAGTTTGACACCTTTGCCCCCTGTTTGAAAGTACGACAATTTTTTTTTTTTTTAATGCAAACGCGCACCAAACAGAGGGACTTTTGATAGATTTGAGCTGCTCTATAGAGCTGACCTCACGACAGTGTAAGTCTTTCAAAGAATATTTACAACCGGGAGAGGTTGAACGCTCAACGGCATGGTTCGCCAAGCCGAGTGGCCTCCTCAGGCATTAAATCTCATGGGGCTTACGATCGAACTCGCGAATATGTCTTTAAGATGGAACTGTAAAACAAAAGAGTTTAGTCAATGAAGAGGTTCCAGAGTCAAATTATTTTATTACTTCCTTTTAATTTATGTTAATGCTACTATAAGTCAACGTTCTTTTACAAACCCTAATTTGTGACATATATATATATATATATATATATATAAGTGAGATTTCATTCAAGGGTGAAAAGGTGCTGAGAAAACAACGAGTCGCTGAAAGACCGAAATATTTCCGGATCAGTCATAATTGTGTATGATTTTGTGATTCTTTTTCCAGATTATCATGTTTGATAAATAATGAACTTGAAAATCACTTTTTTTTCTCTGATTTTTTTTTCAAATTTCTCTGATATTTTCATATTTTCATGGGTTTTCACCCTGTACTTGCGATTTTGGGTTGAGTGGGAAAATTCTACCCCCATTCCTCTAGAGCAAACCCTGCCTCATGTCTTTAAATGTGCACACAATAATACGTCACGAGTAAACTTTTTTTATTTTACAACTGTTTAGTTTATTATGAAAACAAAAGCAAAAGTTAATGCATGAATACATACAAACAAAAAGCAAACATGTTCATCAAAAGTTAAATTTATGTGTGTGTTGAATTTTGTGCAAACATCTTACCTTCCCGATAATAAATATTATACCCAGTCAGTATGCCATTGGGTTCTGTCGGCCTTCTCCATATCAAGTGCAGAGCAGTGGAGCCTAAGGGAATGCCATCAAAATAGGCAACGGGACCAGGGGCTGAAACGAGAAAGATGAAAACGTTGAAAACTACATTCCGATTTTTAAAAAATACATTCAAACTTAAAAATAAGTAATTTTGTTTAAAAAAAAATAAACTGATTTATGTTATCTTTCAAAATAATAATAATAATAATAATAAATGAATGAATGAATAAAAAAAATTCCACTTTTTAATACAGATTTGAACTCAGTGTGCCCTGACCAAGATGATAAAAATAAGGATGCATTGAATATTTGGCATTCTGCCTATTCAGTTATCTATTCAGTTATACCACAGAATATTCAATTTGGCTGAAGATTCCACAAAAACCGAATAGGTAAAAATCTTATCAGAGAATTATATATAAAAAAAAAAAACTTACATAACTGTCCATAAATTGAGATACTGATTCAGAATAATTATAAAACAGAATACTGTTTAAATATAAGAGATTGCTTCAATATTATTTATTTTGTTGTCTGAAAAGGGACACTTAATTAAAATTAATTATTAATGAGGTTATACATAAAAATTAATTATGTTTAATATTTACAACAATGATAGCAATTTACACGCTCAGTCAAATACATGTAGGTGGAGTTCCTCAAAACCAAATCTAGATTTTAATTCATAACTTTTATGACATTTTCAAGAGACTTGATCTGTTTTCTATAAAATGGGAAGACATAATGCTGCAAATGGACACCTTCTGCATACAAACAACACTAAGCTAGATGCCCTAATGAACTCTTTATGCCCCAAATTATGAATCAAGAAATTGCTCCATCTCAATAATTATAATTATAGTATATAATATTATAATTATAGTATTATAATTATAATGATAATTCTCTTCCTTAATGCCTGAAGACCTATAAGAAAATTTATTAATATTTATTAACAATATGAAATTCAGATATTTTCCCATTAAAACCGATGTAATCAGTAGTTATCCCTTACAAAAATTTCTTATAGAATTCTATAAAAAATATTTATAGAAAACGCATTATAGAATTATGGCCTGTTTTACTATAAGCTTGTTTAACCGAAAACTATAGAAATATCTGTAGAAATTCAATAGAACTGTGTATAGAGCTTCTATAAAAATATCTATAGAAAAAATATACAACTTCCATAAAAATATGTATAGAATTTTATATAGAACCCAGGTGGTCACCCTCTCAACCACTAACCACTCTCGATGCTGCTTGTCTCCAATGATCGGACGAAGAACGAATACTTTCAGCATTGACAATCTCTGAACTCTTAATACACTATTTCAACTTTATTTCTTTTGTTATTTGCATTCCCAATCATATATAGTCTTGTAAAAATATTTAAAGTCTAATAAATTATTATTTGTTAAAACTGACACAATTGTTTAAATACATATTTATATTTCAGATTAAAATATTTGAATAAAAATTACAATATTATTAGTGAATAAAATTGATTAAATTAGATGGATGGTTTTATAAATTTAACAGAAAATTAATAAATGATTATAAAATTAATAAAAAATTAATGAATTATAAACAAATTAATTAAGCATAATTTAATTCAGTAGTTTGACTGATAAAATATTACATTGACAGTTTAATTACAATGTATTAAAATTGAATTAAATTATATATATATAAGTTATATATATATATATATATATAACCATATTAAATCTATGGAGTACATTTATATACTAAACTGATGTATTACAAAATTAATTATTATTTTTTAATTTTAATATATAGTTATAAATAAATTACTACACACATAAATTTTAAAAAGACCAAGAAATATGTTTTCTAATGAAAAAAAAAATCTATAGAATCATTAGTTTATAAAATTTAATTCTATAAGATGTAAAATACCCTATAGAAAAACTGTTCTATAAAAAAAAATTCTATAGAACTTCTAAGAATCCTATAGAAACATTTTCTTTAGAAAAAGTATTCTATAGAACTTTCTAAAACTCTATAGAAATAGTATTCTATAGAATGGCTATTCTATAGAATTTGTAAAGAATTCTATAGAGTTCTATACAGCTCTATGAACTATTTTCGTAAGGGATAGGTCTTTTCCTAAAATATTTCCTAAAATAATTAACCGAAAATACTGTTATGCACAGGGTATGCTGATTGAAATTAGATTCAGTAAAAGCACGCTTTAAATCTGATTTAGAAAAACACTGATTTAAATCAATATTGAAATTTTAATCTTTTGTAATGTGTAGTTTTGCTTTGATTTAGAATATAATAAAACTCAAACAATCTGCTTATTATTATGGTCAAGTAAGCCAAAGTATATAAGACAAAATTGACTCAGAATGAACTATTTACATTCCCAATTGCAGCTATTGGAAATAAATTTGGGCACTTTTTTCAGAGCCCGAACCTGCTCAAGCCTGATAATTTAAATCCGAGTCTGATGCCGAAAATACACAGTAAAAATTAGCTAATAACAGTTTTAAATTGTTTCAAGATTATTTTTCTCATTTTAAAATTTCTTCTAACGTAGAAATATCTATTAAAGCTGAAGACTCCCTCGTAAGAACATTTCATGTCCCTGAAAACCTGTTTAAGATACCACATTTGTTATTTATAGCCAAACACTGACAGAAATCTGAAAAAGTCACAATTCTTTTTTTTTTTAATATCATTGTATGGTATGGAACCGTTTATCCGGAAACCAGTTATCCAGAAAGATATTTCCAATGGACCTTATTCACGCGGCCTGAGTTCCAGGCTAAAATTCGTCTGCCGCACACTGGTCAAAAATCGAAAAAAGCTGGCCGAAAGTCGAAAAATGAATGTTTCTTAATTCATTTCAGTACCTCCTTTTTACGTTCAGGGGGAGCATCTGCGCCTTATCCCGCATAGAGTAAGAGGTATCTTTTATACCTGCTTATGTATCGAAGGTCTAAGTCAGCTGCTCTGTAACGCTCGCTCGCACGTGCTCTTACCCGGTAAATGTTGCGCGCGTTCTACAGTGAATAACTTTTGTTGTACGTGTGCAAATTACATTCTGCAAAGTGTGTAATCTTCCGAAAAGTAAGAAGAATATTTGCACATATTTATTTTATGTAATTCATTATAAATTATGTCTTAAAAGTGAAAAGAAAAGACACACGAAAAAATCACGTATTGATGCACAAAGTAAAAGTTAATTAACGAAATACTTTTTATCTTGCGTTATCCAGAGTTCTCACTATATTTACGTAATTCCTGATGATGTTTTTTATGAAATATCAAAAAACCAGCTGCATTGGTTTGCATTCTTGGAAGTATAGTTGTTTTTAAGTTTAACAATTTCAAACTGCTTATATGAAATAATGCACTGTATTTTTTTTATTAATAATACAAAATATTTATATTTCACAAAATATAAGCTCTTTTCATTTATTTGCTTACCATATTGAATGCGCTAATGTATTTTGTTTTCATTATAATATCAAATTAGTACAAAGTAACCTCCAGAATCCCCTTAAACAAACTTTTACAGATTTTTTTTTTTATAAAAAAGTCCGCCATATTGGATTTGCTATTTTGAATTTTTGAATTTTAATATCAAATACGTAATCAGCGACCTCAAAAACCTCCTTAAAGAAACTTTTACAGAAAAAAAACAATTTAAAAAAAAAAAAGTCCGCCATATTGGATCCGCCATTTTGAATTTTTGAATTTCGATATCAAATTCGTAATCACCGACCTCAAAAACCTATATGTAAAAATTTTTAGAAAGATCTACAACCTTTTTTGATTTTCGGCCAGCTTTTTTCGATTTTTGACCACTGTGTGCTGGTGGTAATTACTTTCGAATATTTGCATAGATCTAAATGGAGTATGTATTATTAATGTTATTTTGTTAAAAATACCGCAAAACAATTCATTATTGTGGCAATAGATATTTAACATATTATAATATAAATTCAAAATGCTGTTCTTTATTCAAGAATATACTTTTAATTTGCAAAATTTCGGTTAATCTTTATTCACGCAACCTGAGTTGAGCGATGTTTGTGGCTGCGCATACTGGTATTCGGGCGATACAATGTACCCTACTCTCCGTTTGGATTCGAGGCTACAATTTCAGAAATGTTTCCCCAAAGCACGTGACTCAATGTCACAAAAATATGGTGCGTCACTGCTCTATAGCATGCAGCCTTGGTTGCGAAATGAGTCGTTGCATAATTAAGACCTACTATGTCGGAAATGGCACTTCTTAAAAATACCAGCGGAGCATAAAGGGTTAAAAATGCAGCTGATACCGTGTCATTTTTTGGATAGTATGTGGTGTGTATAAATTCTGCTAATCATACAGGGCTTTTGTTAATTATACAGAGGTACATAAAGGAATTCGCAAAGATTACTGACTATGGGAGTGAATTGCTTAAGGGTAGTTTTTAATTGTGTTACATATTCTCCTGTTGAATTATATTTAGTATACTAATAGGGTTTGAGGAATATAAGTAAATACACGGCTATGCAAAGAACAAGATACATTGTCGTTTATGATTGGTAATTGCTGGAAGTGCATTTTAAGTTGCCTTATGCATTTTTTACCTGATTTAAATTTTAGTTTAATAGATTGTGTGTACAAAAGTCTATAGATAATAAGCAGGGCTGTACAATAATAATTTGGGTGCATTTACATCGATTGGTGAAAATTGCTAAATGCAAATTTTCTAAATGAACAAATTTTTATTATGCTATCTAGTATATATCCTAATCTATAGATCCTATACAGGGCAGTACAAAATAATTTGACTACTTTTTTTGACTATGGAAGGTAATTGCTGAAACTTGATTTTAAAATTTGTTATAGGTTTCTTAAATTGTTTATTTACATGGTAAACGTAAATCAGCTATATGTCCATGTGGTAAATCTTCAGGAAATTGAATTTATTATAGTATCGGAAACTGTGTTCACTAATGAAATTTCAATTCAAATTCAACAAAAATAAAACACTCAGAAAGAATTTACAAAGAACTCTCTTGGATCCGATCAATTATATTCAGCTAACAGAGAACTATAATATTCTAAACAAAAACTTTTCATATATCTCTAAAAGTTTATAAGCACTATCTTAACTATATATGTTTCAAAAACCTACAATATACAAATTCATTTGATTCTCAGTAAATTTTAGATACTATCGTTTTTTCATTCTATACAATAATTCTGCTTCTAACTCTTGAAAAAATTTTAATTAAAATATCTGTATAATTATTCTTTAATCTCTCTGGACAGTTTAAATTTAGTTTCCATGATTGTTAAAACTTACAGTTGAAATATAAATACCGGATTTGTTAATTTTGATGGACATTGATATTAATGTTTGATTTAGTACAAGTGTAGTTGCTTATGAATATTGCTATAATTAATTTCATTTGTCGTTAAAATCTCTTGCTGCTCTATGTACAAATGAATTGTTATTGATATTCATACACATCTTAGCAATTTTGTAAATAACTATTTGTCTTTAAATATTCATGTTATGCAATTATGTTATATTTTGCAACCATTGGTAGAAACTTTAATATAAAATTGTAATTCCATCTATTGTGTAAATACTTATTAACTACTGCTTTTCTTATATAGGGGAAAAGGGGGGGGGCACAGTGGGACAAATTTCACTTATTTTATGATAATTTCTTCCTTTTTAATTAAAAAAATAAAACAAATACAAAGCAATATTTTGGCAACTTTTAGCTTTCATTGTAATTTTTTTCATAATTTATACTTATTTTATTCTTTAAAAAAAATTAATTTTCAAAAGGTACTCAAGATGTCCCATTGTGCCCCCTGTCGGGGCACAGTGGGATAGGGAATGGGGTACAGTGGGACGGTGAGTAAGGCACATACAAAATTAGCTATATTATCACAACACATTTATTATTATTAAATACAGGTTTAGATATTGAACATAGAAGATATGAAAGCCATTTTCAAATGATAAAACTTAAACATAGTTATAATCAAGGAACACATTTAAGAGTTGAAAAATTCTTTGCAAAATAATGTATGATGAATTGAAAATAATAAAGTAACATCAAATTAAACATTAAAGGATAACAAAAAGTTCTCAAAAGTTCATTTTATCATGGAATAACCTTGGAAGTCTACAGGAAATGATAATTGTGTCACTGTTCTTTCTGTCCCTCCGCAAGCCATTGGTTTTGGTAATTTCATTTCAATGTCAGCAAGAACAGCTGAATATGTTGTCTCATCATCAAAGACAAAATTGTATGCTGGCAAAAGTCTTTTCATACACGCTTCAAAGTCAATTTCAAATTTTATTTATGATTTCTGCAACATAATAGTATATAGCTCCTTTCTTTTTCCCACACACTTTGACTAATACAAAGTCTTCAATATTAATATAGAAACACTTTCTCTTTCTTCCATATAATCTTCAAAAATACTTTCTCTTTCTTCCACCTCATCGTCAGAAACACTATCAATTGAAGAGAGCTTCCAATCTTCGTCTTCTGAAAAACTGCTTTTCCATAAATTTTTTATTTACAATCTTTTTTTTTTTTTTTTTTTTGTCAATTTTGAGACATTAGAAGAATACTTCTTTTTACATTTATTTTGTTTTTCAATTCTTTCAAAAGAGACAAAAATATTCATAATAATGTGTTTAGATAACAATAAACTGTGATAGTCCAAAATATATTTACATTGGGGGTACAGTGGGACGTGTTCCACTGTACCCCTATCAACATGTCCCACTGTACCCCCCAAGGAGTAACTTTACATCCAAAGTCAAAAGTTGCACAAAATTTATTAATAGAATTAAGAACATTGCACACATGTAATGAAGAAAGTTTAAGCTTTAAATTAATGCAATGATATTCATTATTGGATGATATTTTATTGTTCAAATTCAAGAAAGTAAAATTTACATGATTTTTCCAACAGTGATAGTAAAAACAAAAATGGCTGTAACTTCCCTACAAAATGAAATATGGCTGAGACTAGTTTACACAGTGTTGCCATACAGGTTAACTAAATGATGCATACTTTTCTAATTGTTGAGTATTTGAATGGTAGGGAAAATACCTTTTGTCCCACTGTGCCCCCCTTTCCCTTAATCTGTATCAGAATATTGAAATCTTACATCAAGTTCTATGTGCAACTTACAATTTCGCTCGCCCAGCCTTAGGCGATTTGGGCAGCACATGTAATTATTAATGTATGTATCATTATATTGTATAATATTGTATATATCTTTACAATCAATTTAATTTCATAATCGGAACGGAGACCAACCGTTTACTTCTCAGACTCTCTCGGAGGTCTGGTGGTGCGGCTTCTGGGGGTTTTCATTATCCCGTTGCTTCTTGGGTCCAGTCTTCTGGCTGTGGTCCGGTAAGTGGCAGAATATTTTTTCCTCTCGTGGACTTTTTGAGCCTATACCTAACCGTTGGCTGTCCACGAGTGAGTGATTTCTGTAAATTTCTGTTTACTTACATGTCTTCTTTTACTCTATTTAACAGTGAAGTTCTGTTACAGTATTCTGAATGTGGTTGGAAAGTGTTTCATAATCTATGCATGATGCGTGCTTTTTCGTTATTATTCCTATTTACTCATATAAATCTCATGTCAACAATTTTTTGTTTCCGCACACACTTTTAAAAACAACTTTCAAAACAAAAAAAAAGTAATTTTCAAATAAAAATATCATACAACTTGATTCAATCATTTGAAATTCTATTCTGTTCTGCACAAGTGTGTCTTCTGATTTTCATTTAAAATTTCTTTTTTTGTTTTTCAAATCTGGTTTAAATTTGAATTTTTTAACAAATACGAAAAAATTCTGGATGCCTGCCTACATTTTTTCCACATGCGTAAGTACAACATTTTTAATACATATTCATGTAATAATATAATAAACTAATACAATAACTTCAAGGCCCGTGCAATTATGGAATATTCTCATTTGTTTTTGAAAAGGACTCGGAGTGAGTCGAAAGATGTCGAACAACCTAATAAAAGATATTTTACTATGTATTTATTATGTTGTTAATTTACACCTTTTAGCATTTAAAAGAAATATAGAAATATATTCATGTTTAAAAGCTACTGATTAAATGATTTTTTAAAATCAAAATTCAGCTAATGCAACCAAGCAATATAAAAAAAGAACGAAAAATCATGCGTCAAGCATAGATTATGTAACACTTTCCAACGCTTCCAAAATAATTTTACAAATCATACTCTTTAATAATCTCAAAGATAACATCTAAGTAATCCGAATACTTTTATTCAGCCCTGTATAGGATCTATAGATTTGTATATATACTACATAGGATGCTAAATTTTAGTTCAGTTAGGAAACGCGTAGCACTGTTTAAAATTCTACGTCTGGAGTTAAATAATACGGAAATGTGTTCGCGAACTTTTGTGCTTCCCTGTATAGGACCTACAGAATTTATACACACCACGTAATAGACAAAAAGCGAGTTAAAATTAAAATCGCGTTCAGTAACTTAAAACGCACTTCCAGGAATTATTGTTAACATACAGTAGAGAATTCTTTTGTGTGTCCCTGTAAATGAACGATGACTGCTATACACACACTATTCTGTAGTAAGTCTCTTGTAATGTACCTTATATAAATTTCAATGCGTTTAAAATAGGGAAACATTATTTAAATAAACCGCAGACGATTTTTCTCCATAGACGTAATGTAACGGAATTCTTTTGACTGTCCCTGTAAAGTAACTATAAGTGCTATGCACACCCTATTCCATATTAAGCTTCTTGTAATGCACCTTAGTGATATATATATAAATTTCAATGCGTTTAAAATAGTGAAACATTATTTAAATAAACCGCAAATGATTTTTCCCCATAGACCGCAATGTAACGGAATTCTTTTGAGTGTCCCTGTAATAAAACTATAAGTGCTATACACTTCCGCTGAAATAGGGAACATGCTATAGATAACGACAATAACATATAAAAATTGCAGAGCAATCCGAGCATATTTACGGGAGTTAGAGCACGGACAGACGGCCAGACGGCAGACGGCAGACGGCCAGACGGCAGACGGCAGACGGCAGACGGCCATACGGCCAGACAAACCGAAGTCATAAGCACTTTTCAACTAGGTTGGAAAGTGCTAAAAAGAGCAAACAATATATTATGCATAAAAATGCCTTTAGATTTACTTATTTAAAATCTTCTCTACTTACTTCCTTCAGGCGTTGTAAATTCAATTACTTCTGAAGGAGGACCCGTATACATGTCGTTAAAGGCAAGAACATATACGATATTACGTGAGAATGGTCGGAATAGGGTGACTAGGGATTGGGTGACGTTTGCTTTCACAATTTGTTCTCTAAGGCGTTCTTCCCCCTCATCCGTTGTCCAGGTGCGGATCTGAAAAACAGAGCAACTCAAAAATCAGAAACAAAAATTATTAAAATATTACTTAACAGCAAGAATCAAAATCCTTTGCTAAAACTCTCATTAGATACATTGAACCATGTTTTAACATTTTGTTCTCCTCTTTGATGATAATAAATGGATCTCTTTTTTGGCAATCATTTAAATAGACCCAAACTTCAGCTATTGTATAACAACATTTTTCCATTTTTCTCCGTATAAATGCTTTCCATGAAGAATTCTGCATAGTTTTCTACGTTCGGCGATAGGTCGTGGAGAAAGACAATAAACATTGTTTTTTTTTTACCTTTTTAAAATTCAAAGCAGTGTAAATGAAACAAGTTCGGAATGCTTAAATTCATCTTTGTTTTCAAATTAAAATAAAAAGTAACATTAAAATCAACTACTTTCGGCTGTGAACCCAGCCTTCATCGGGATTTATAATAAATTAGAATAAATTATTAATTAATTATTAGAATTAAAATCTAATGAGAGTTTTAATCATCTTTTAGGTAATGTGAATCACATGTTTTTGTGTGCACTTTTTATTTTCAATATAAATGTTTTGCTAACAGTTGACACTAAGCATTTTAGTGATTTAGCAACAGTCCTTTGACATGGAGGATTTTCTTTTATCATGAAAGATCTTACCTTTGGATTATTCGAAGAGTTCCTTTTAGTCCTTTGGTACCTATTTGGAACAATTTTTCCACTTGAAGCCAGACATTCATGTTTTTTCCCCTATCTTATTTACACTATTATCTACTGTGGCTTTAGATATAGATAAAAACATGCCTTTCACAGTGTTTTTTAATAACCGAATACGAATCATTCTCTTCGGAATATGCAGAAATATATTCTTCCATCCATCGGTTCTTTAAAAGCGACATTTTGCATGTAACCAAAATTTCAGTTGTCAGACAAAAATTTACATTTTCAAAAACATATTAGCTGTGAAAAATAATTTTTTTATGAAGATGATTTTTTTTTTACGCCAAAACAAACCCGTCTAAAAATTGTGCGAACGGTCTCTGTATATCACTTTTTTATAAGGAGAATCTTTATAACACTAGATACTTGTTAACTTTCTAGTTGATTCATTATGATAAACAAAAGTATAAAATGAAGTATATGTTTTAGAAATAAATTTCTTTGATATGAAATGGGAAAAGGCAATTGCATTCCATGCCTATAGGGTTAATACTGAAGATTTGACGCACCACTCAAAAACTTTTTTTAAAGAAAGCAAAAAACTAAAAGGGGACACTCACTTTGTAACCACGAAAATGACCTCTGACCGATTCAGATGAGACAGGGTCCCAAGACAACACGGCAGATCGACCATCCATGTTCACGTACAGAAGCTTGAAGTTCTTCGGTTCCTCCAGAGGAACTGAAAATATCAAAGCCATTGGGAGAATGCTTCTCACTACATTATAATATTAATTTACATAATTTGAGATAAGCTTCTTTAATTCATTTTTACTTTGAAATTCAGGGATCAATGCGGGTTTATTTCCTAGGGGCCCATTTTGCGAACAGTAAAAGTATTTTTTGTGAAATTTATTGTATTTTTGTGAAAAATAACATTTTGTAACAAAAGACGAAATCCATTTACTCAAATCCAAACGAAGC
Organism: Maratus michaelseni; assembly: GCA_963931845.1. Lineage (NCBI taxonomy): Eukaryota > Metazoa > Arthropoda > Arachnida > Araneae > Salticidae > Maratus > Maratus michaelseni. Next base: position 37,005,832 of record OZ007592.1, on the reverse strand, counting down.
ATTTATTAATACTAACTTCTTCAACTATTTCTGCTAAAATTTTCCCTTTTGGTGAACTTGTTTTGTTTGCAAATTACACATTTTAAAAGATAGCAAAATAAAACAAGTGGGTAAGTGTGATCGAAGACCGCACAAAGGGTTTCGTTTAATATTCCTTTCAAAACACTTTATCCTTTCTTTAATAATTCCAAATAAGTTTCATTTTCAAAAAAAAAAAAAAAATCATGTTTTTTATAAAGTAAAAATTTACCGGTCTATTTTTCTCGTTTTTTCGAAAACCTGAACCGGTCCGATAGCGGTTATATCCGCTATAATACTCTGTCATAATAATATCTGTCATGTGGACTAAATACGATATTTAAAAAAAATTGTTTATGTAAAATACATATTTAAACCTATTGCGTAATACTCTGTACTCCAGGTCCTACTGCCAAATTGCGTATTTTAGAAAGTGAGACTTTTTGTGACAGGTCTTTAAAAGTATCTACATTGATTTTAAACTATATTGTTGCTAGAAAACGCCCATGTTTGGAGCTAATCTTGCCCACAGATTACGGAAGATCAGTTTTCTTATATTTTACTAGCTGTTACCCGTGACGTCGTTCACGTAACATTAAAAGAAAATTAGATGCATTAATTAAGGAAAACGTTTCACCCTCGATAATTAAAAACATATGTACTCTTTATAACAAACTCCGTTTTTTCGAATATTTGAACAGGCCTGATAGAGGGCGAAGTGCGCTATTAAACTCTGTCATAATAATATCTGTCAAGTGGACTAAATGCGATATTTAAAAAAAAATAGTTTCAAAATTAAACATGTTGTACACCTTCAAAATGTTAAAATATGCGAATATTTCCGAAAACAGGATTTTATCATGATTCAATACGTTCCTCAAACTCATATTTACTATTCTCTATAACTCATATTGATACTCGCTTTGTATTATTCTCAGACATTTTAAAAATCCATTATGACATCAGATTAATTTTCTTTTTAATTCTTTAATGACGTCATATTAAGCTGGTTTCTGTACATACATATACTCATACTCCTTGTATTATTGAGAAATCTTTGAACATTTCCGCTTTATTACCGTTATGACGTCATATGAATTTTTTTTTCAACTGGTGAAACTTTCTATTTTATTTTTCATGTGGAAATCTTTCAATTTTTTAATTGTTGGATTTTTAATTGTTGGCAACTGCTATAACGAAAAATGTTTAAATTTAATAGGAAAAGGCTCTTAGAATTTTGGTTTTTTATCTCTATTTATTAAAATAATACAATTTTTTCAAATTTTAATATTTTGAGCTTCTTAGTAGCTATTTAGCTATAACTACATAAATTTTCATGCCTGTAAGTTATATACTTTCTGAGAATGGCTCTGTGACGGACAGACAACGGAGCTGGAGTATAGGGTTTTGTGAGATGAATGAAACCCTAAAAAATAGGTACTTATCCATTATACCGACGACCGCTTCCCATAAAAAAAAAACTATAGCCAAACTATAGGATTTAACACCGAAAACGCATGACTGTGGCATCAGATTCACTTGACCTCAAATGCAATTCATACACTTGTTTGTTATGCCATCAAGGGAATTCAAATTCGACTTTTATCTGTGTTTTAAATGATGTTTTACAGGTTTATTTGTTATTTCGTTAATTAAAATAACAATTACATCCTCAAACGGCAACGCAAAGTGAAAGAGAAAAATCATTGAAAAAATGTTCAATAGATCAATTTCAACTGACGTCACAAACATCCACCAGCTGATAATTAAAAAAATAATGTAAATAAATAAATATCCAAGATATTTTTTTTTTATCTGTTTTCATCAATATATGTTTAAATTTACTGATAATTGACGCCTCAGTGAGTGAGGATTTTTGGAATTTCTGGTATTTTTTTGAGATTCTAATAACAACGTTCTTCCATTTCGTTACTGGGCGTTACAGTTTGAAGAGTTATTTTTTTCCTTATGGACAGTGGTAGATCGGATAATGGAGAAGTAACTAAAAATAATTTATGGAATGGAATTTTGCGAAGGGTCCTGTTTTATTAAAGAGATTTTTGTGAAGGACCACTACATAAGCGCCAAAATTTGCTTGGATCGGAAATTTAAAAGATTTTCGCAATTAATTAAATACAAACGTATTTAAATTAAGTTGGATGTAATATTATATCTGACAAAACTAAAGTCCTAAGATTCTTCAATCCTGCCAGTGTGATTTACCCTCCTTATTTTTGGGAAGATGTATGGTGAAATTTTCTATGTAATTGAGGACATTTCAAGATAAGCATCCTTTGCATTTTTATGATGTATTATCTGATATTCTAGATATGCAAGAAAAGTGGTTTCACGTTTCTGATCGGTAAACAGTTTCGGTTCAGGATCAGGGAAAGGCAATCAGTAACTCATTCAAAAATAAGTACTCTACAAAAAAAAAATAAGCACTTGTAATGATCTTTCAAACCTATTTTCCTACATAAGCACCTGTAAAGACTGTTACACATCCTGCAAAAGACATTTACGATGGTAGTTTTATTTCCAGCAGGTTGTTATGGCTGCCGGAACGAATATAATATATATACATATCCTATACATCCACAAATATTAGTAATCATATGCTCTCTGTCTGTGCAATTACAATGTAGAAATAATAATGATAACGGTTGCTGATATTCTTCCTGGCGCGGTTAATACGTAACTACCAATAAAACATTAAGTACCAAGTGAAATTTTACATAAAACGAAAGAATGTGTAACATTTAAATGTAAAAAGTTTTGTCTGAGTGTATATTAAAAACAAGTTATACCATAAATACAAAAAAAAGATACTGCAAAATTGTAATACAGATTGAAAAAAATGGACTGGAACTGGTTGACTAGCTTACTTAAATTGTGGAAAAAACACACAACCATGCATACCCAAGATAGAAAAAAAAACTCACCATCTTCTCCAGAATATCCTATGACTTCCGTAGCAGCAGAGCGAGCCTGTCCTCTGACGTTATGGGCTTCTACCTTGATTCTATAGGGTTTGAAGGTCGGCTGGTTGGGAATAATAAGACTGTTATTCTCCCACTCGGAATTCTCGGCTATTTGCCAAGAAGCCTCGGAAATGTCTTCGCGTTTCCAATAGATTTTGTAGAAAAAACCAGGAGCATTTTGTTCAATCATCGGCATGGCCTGCAATGGATTAACAGTAGTAGGTTATACGCTATCACATTCCAATCAATAAGATTAACAAAAAGACCATTTCAACTCCTTTTCATAGATTCAGGACCCATTCAGAACCAAAGTTTGATATTATGTGGGAAAGGACAATTTCATTAATCTGCTTTGTGATGACATATGTTGAAGGAGAAATGTGCCAACTGAGATTTTTGCTATACATAAAAGGTTTCATTCGGAACATTCCATTTTCATGAAGCAAGCTCAGAGCTAGGTTTTCTGTGAATCAATTATTATGCAACACTCAATGCGGGAGAGTCAATAGAGTCAAGATATTCTTACTATTCCAAATGTATCCAATTCCTTCTGAAATAAGATGAATGTACAAAAAAAAGGATGGAAAAGAAAATTTTTCATTTAAATGTTCTCTATGCAAAAAGAGAGTGGATAATACTGTAACATTTTCACAATATCCCATCTCAAAACACAATGTGCGACATTACATATATAACAGAGAGTCAAGAAGATTGAAAGTAGATCACTAAAATCAATGATAAGTAAGCCAAACCAATCTATTCATTTTGTTCAAAATAATCTGAAGAAGGAGGAAATAGTAATATCTCTAAGGAATGACAGTCAATGAACAGTACTATATTTTGCACACTTTACATGTGAATTAATTAAATCTTGTAATTTATTTTCTCAAGTAGATTGGAATTCTTATTCGAAAGAATTTCTTTGTAAGAAAAAAATATGCATCAAATATTGAATACAATGAAAAAAAACGCCTAATATGTGAACATCTTATGCAGAAGTGATATATATGTATTGCTTTTGAAAATATGCATCATCAACGCGCTTCATGACAAACTTAGGGAATGCTTCAGGGAAATTTTACATGCAGTCAAAAGAGAATAGTAGTGAATAGTTCTTACTGTCGGAGCACAGCTCCAGCTTCCCATCAAATACTACACTATTGTTAACATGATATTTCCCAAAATATTACTTTCGAATTGGACTAGAAGTCCCCTAGTTAGCCCTAGTCTCAAATAACACTAGAAGCAGACAGGCTCAAGATCTCACAAACCAATTGAAAAGTAAAAATATTCGTCAACATAAATGTGCCAAAACGTCACCTCCAGAATGTGAATTTTTTTCTATAGCGATAACATTATTATTGTTTAATTTTAAATGAAGAGATATAGCTCCATTGTTTTATCTAATAAATTTGAAACACATTGTTTCCACAACATTACTGACGCACACATTTGTGATTTATAATATGGAATGACTTTTAGAAGTTTCACTTCTACTGTACCTGGCGGCCATGTGTATACGATACATACATTTTTTTCGAAGGGGGGTGGGGGAGAGAGATAAATGAGAACTGATTGGTAGCCAAATTAGATGTTACATTCTTTGCATGTTCCAATATTGTATATATTTATTATTTACTGACATGTTTGGATGTTAAGCGGAATTTAATAAGTGTAGTAATAATAGGTATTTTGGTTCACTGTGCATGCAAATTGCCTTTTTAATAAACGCCATATTGAAATTTCACATTAACAAATTTTTCAGTATGACGAATTTAATCGGTGGTCTCCAGAAATTCGTTATAACGAGATTTTACTGTAATTCCAAATCTATATAAATTAGTTTGAATTCCCAATTTGTTTCTTATCTGTATAGTACTTTTACGAAATTGGATACTTTTGTATTATCCGCATGCTAGCAAAACCAACAAGAATTTAATCTTATGTAATGTATTCAATATATGTATGTATGTATGTATGTATGTTTGTATAGGGGAAAGTTCTGTGATCGGGTTCTGAGATAATCGCAATACTCTAGCGAGCGTGGATTGTGCGAATTTATTTTCATTGTATTAACCTGGATTTTGTTTTCTTTTGTGCATATACACTTAAATTTAAACAGTTACTTCCATGTTTATATAACTTCTGTTTGTATCATTAATTAGATAAAGCACAAGTTACGTTGAACATCAAAATTTGCTTCCGTGTTTATATAACTTGGCAGCCAAAGAAAATCGTCAATCTTCATAGATAATAAATGTCTCTTAAAATAGATGCATTCTTCACCAAAGAAAAATGCATCGAAATGATCTTCGAAAATGATCTTTATCTCTCTATATCGTAATCGCTTGGCTTAAAGTTTCATCAGCATTTTGAACAGCTTCCAGCTTGGGAAAACTTGCGAAAAGTAAAAGCTGATACAGATTATTCAGCAAAACGTTTATTTTAAATTTATTCCATCTCTGAAGTAGATTGAACTGATTATATATATATTCCTTATCAATTTTCTTTTCAGTTGAATGGGGAAATGTTTATGAAACTTAATCAAACACAGGGAAATGTCACACATTTCAAAATCGGTGGCAATTTTGTCACACTTTATGTTTTTGACTCACTGACTTTATCATAAAACTTCTTTATAAGTTGCTGGGGATGAGTACAGGGTGGCTGAAAAGTATGGGCGCGTTGTTTGTCGTTGATATTTCACAACTAATAATCGGAGAAAGCATGCTTATTTTTTCTATTTTTATAGTATTTTTAGGGACTTTCTTGTGATATAGTATTCATTTTTTTTTTTTTGTGTACTTGTGAAGAATGCCCTGCGTTCATGTTTTAGTTATTTCTCAACTGTCAGCAAATGGAGAAAAGACTTAAAAGCTTTCTGCTCACCTGAAAGTACCACTTTGAACGTTTTCTGCTCACCTGAAAGTACCACTTTGAACTTTGGACATTTTTAACAATTTGTTTAAATACTGTTATTTGTTATATTTTTGGTTTTTATAATAAAAAATGTCATCATGTAGCATATATTGTTCAGAAAAAAGCAATTTTATGTGTGCTCATACTTTTCAACCACCCTGTATATTTTTTACCAAAGTGTGGTGTAAAAGTATGTGATCAGCGGGAAAATAATACCAATCTTCCAATTAATATTGAAGACATCATGAAATTTCCCTTTAGGTATGATACATCCACATCTGCACAAAATGCAATAAAAACTTAAAATAAAAGAATAAATAAATATTATACGATACAATATTAAATGAAAATTATATTTAAGCTGCAGGCATAAAACTGTAAATGCCTTCTAGCATTTCAGTAAACAGTTAATTTTTTGAATAAAGACGTCGCCCCGTGAAGTCTATGAGGTAGTATTTTAAATAGTGGTGGCTTTTATTACGGCATTTTGCGATGCCCTGTAATCTCTCAGTAGATTGGATATGATAATCAAGAATCAGGATCTACAAAATTATATTTGTGATTTACTGTTAAATTTTCGTAGCCAGAATCTCGCAAAAAAACTTTCTTTGTATATACAGTGGAACTTCCCTTTAATGAAGTCTCTATTTAACGAAGTTTTCTACTTAACAAAATTTCCTGCTGAACCTTGACTTTGAACACCGTTAGCATGTAAATGAATCTCCATATTACGTAAAATGTATTCTATATAACGAAGTTTATTTACTTTCGTGTATGTACAGCATTCAAACGGAGAGGTTGCTGTTGCGATAGATGTTTTGAATTTATTTCAGTGGATTGTATGAAAATAAAATTACTTATTTATTTAATCAATTTAAATCATTTATTTATTAACAATTTTTATCACATTAAAAATAAAAACACTTACAATCGCCACTCTCTTACACGGGCTCTCTGGCACTAGCAGCGGAGAAGTCAAAATCCCTTTTTTAGATTCAATGATCAAAAAGACACAGTGACTAAATGGCGCAAGATGCATTGAAGAAAAAATATCAATTAGAGTCTGAGAGTTACCATTCTAATCCTCCTACACCAATATAACAAATGGTAGTTTCCGAATTCTGGGGAATATCATTTATACAAATGGTTTATACACTCTACAGTCTGAGGCCTGTTGTGGGAGGTAAATCTATTGATTTCCTAATTTACACGTATTTCTTGCCTCTATTAACTCGTCCAAAATGTCGAAAAGGAAGTGTTTGTGCCTTTCGTATAAATTAAATGTTTTAGATGATGTTGATAAATGAATGAAAAAGAAAGATATGTGGCTATTAAGTATAATATTGCAACAAACATTGTCTCAACCATTTTTAAAAAATCGTTGTGCAATCTCGGAACAAGCAATTAGTAAGAATGTAGATAGGAAAAGATTTAAGCAGTGTATGTATGAAGACGTCGATAATGCTGTTTTGAAATGGATAAAGATAATTAGGAATGAAAATCTGCCAGTCTGCGGCCCAATGATCCAACAAAAGCCTTGGATTTTGCTAAATAATTAGGACACTTAAATTTTAAAGCTAGCGTCGGGAGATTGGATAAATTTAAAAAGAGACACGATATTACGCATAAAACCATATCAGGAGAAAGAGAAGCTTCAAATCTTTTGGAAAAATATCCTACAAAAGACATCTTTAATGCAGACGAAACAGGATTATTTTTTAAATGTTTATCCAATAAAACATTAACATTTAAAGATGGCAAGTGCTGCGTGGGAAAACATAGCAAAGAAAGAATAACTGTTTTGTTATATTGGGACATGACTGAAAAAATTAAACCACCAGTGATCGGAAAGGGTGAAAAACCCAGATGCTTCAAAGCACAAAATCTTTAGAGGTAAGCTATGAGTTCAATAAGAAGTCATGGATGACTTCGGACGTTTTTGCAAAGTAGTTATTAAAATGGGATAATAAACTGAAAAAACAACGTCGCAAAATTGCGTTGCTGATAGATTGCCCTGAACGTCCACAAGACTGTGCATCAAAAATCAAATTGAAGAGCATCAAAGTTATTTTTCTTACTACCAATACAACTTATAAACTTCAGTCATTAGACCAAGGAATAATAAAAAATCTTAAAGTACATTATCGAAAAAGAATCTTGCAAAAAGTTATTCTAGAAAAAAGCCAATGTAATGAAAAAATTAGTTTGAGAGCCTGTATATCAGAGCTAATGAAAGCTTGGGAATGTGTTGTGACTTCATCGAACGTACACAATTGTTTTCTTAAAGCCGGTTTCAAAACAGATACTGAATTAGATGTTTCTGAATCCGATACCTGTTTGTCAGATCTGAAGGGAAAGTGGCAACAATTGAATAACATCGGAGGTCTTGAAAAAGGTGCAGAACTCTCTAACTTTCTCAACGTTGATGAAGACATTGCGGCAACTGAATATCCTACTGACGATGACATGTTGCAAAGTGTAATAAAATGTAGTGAAGAAACTACAGCGAGCGATGAAGATAATGAAGAAGAAATTGAAAGATCTTCAAAATCAAAAATGCTAAAAGCCTTCGATACAATAAGAAGGGGATTCCAGTTTCACGAAAATGTTACAGATGAATTGTTCGGACACTTACAAAAGTGCGTATATTTTTATGAACAGTGTATGTTTTCTGAGAAACCTGTACAAAGTAATGTTACAGACTTTTTTTAATTCAAGGATTTGGAATACTGAGAAAAAGTGAAAAGGTACGCTACGCTTCACTTTTTGTTTACTCCTCTTGATTACGTGTTTTTTAATACATTATTCTAATTAAATTTTCCTCATATGTCTACATCACATTAAACAAAAGTTACTGCCCGAACATTCTCCAAATATTTCCATTTTAAGTGCATTTTTCATTTTATGTATGTGTATTTTATTAAACAAATTTCATGAATTTAAGTTGATTTCTATTTTACGAATTTTCTTTATAACGAAGTGTTTAAGTGTAACGATGAGACTTCGTTACATGAAAATTTGACTGTAATTCCATAGCTTTCAAACAATTTTATTGCAGCTTCCTTATCATAGGGTAACTGACATATGGTAAAATCCATTTCAGCATCAGTGAAAAGTGAAAATTATAACTTAATTAAAAAAAAATTTCGATTCAAAAATAGCAAATTAAGATATTTTGCATGGTTATGATTAAACAAGAATAATAATAATAATAATAATAATAAAATTTTCATTAAATAGATAGCGAGTCCCAATGTTTGGCACCGTTTGTAATACAAATCTTTTGCACAGTCAGGGTTGAAATAAATGGCGTATTAGCATACATTTGGCATGTTGTTGGTATAAAGGAAAAGTACCAAGTTTTTTTCTCTTCATCATTGTCAGTGATAGTTTCTTGATCTTTCAGTATCCAAAGTTGCAGTAAAGATTCAATAGGCATTTCCGATTCTACCTGGTTAATTTGTGAAAAGAATATCTGCATTATCTTATGAGTAGTACACATTAAACAATGTTCTTCACATTAGATGCAGATAAAAAATAATGGGAAATACGAAATTGTCCTCATTAACTGGAGATGCATCTTATTTGATAAGCAATGTCTTTCTTTATATACATATATAAATAAATATAACATAATAAGTAGTTCTGAGTGATCCAGTACAGATTTTTACTCATTTTAAAGGACAGTAAATCCTGTGAAAAATGGAACTTGTCTATAATGTGAGATTTTATGGCCCCAATGTAGGAAAAACACATATTTATACTTGATCATATATTCTTACTGTTATTTATGGCCCCAATTATGGCGTACAATTATCAGCATATTCGTAATTATAAATGAAAATATTTAACTAATAACTAAAAAATAAAGAAACTTTAATTTAATCAACATACAAATTGCTTATTATTTACACAATGCTGGATTGATATAGTATCTCAGATTCCTAATTAGGCCAATATTTATATATACAACACAATAAAAGAAATTATTATATGCAAAAGGAAACAAACCCTTCTGCAGGGAAAACATTTCTGAATATTTATAAAATGGCTTTGCTTTTTTATTTTTTTTTCATTTGTTTCTTAAATAGCATGATTAGAAAAATATACAAATGCTTTAACCTTTTTTTCTTTCTTTTTTTTAACCACATTATTTTTTACTTTTGCAACACATTTTAAAACATTAGTTTTCAGTTTTACAACACATTTTAAAACTTTGTCTGCTACGTGCCATTTTGATTGTTAAAATCGGAAAACAACCGTTAGCAATTTTTGAATATCCCATGGCCGTGGAAAGTTTTCTTTCTCGTCTTCATCATTATTATTACGGCGACGGGGTAATTATTTTACACTGTTCCTTTTAAATGACGCCTCTGCTAAAATTTCAGTCCCTTTTGATACCCTTTTCACTTATCTGGAAATCTATCTAGAAAGTTGAACAAATCGGATATTAAACTGGAATAGATTGTAGCCAGTTTCTGAGGATTGAAAAAGAAATTTTTGAAATCATGATATATATATATTTTTTAACTTACAGTCCATGTAATGACTAGATTGTCTTTTTCGGTTCCCTTCCCGATGACATTGTCTGGATTCTTGTAGGGTACATCTGCAGGTGTCGTACACACTTCAGAGTGTCCACTGGGTTCGCTCGGACCAATCCTGTTGCGAGCAATCACACGGAATGTATAATTGGCCCACGGTGTCATGGATACCTGGGAAAAAAAAGAAGATGCCTCTCATTATTATGAGAAGCATAGCATACAAACTCACATTAAAAATAGAGATATACGCTGCTGTCCAAAAATCAAGGGGCAATGACCGGAAGCTTTCGCTTTTTACACGGTTTGTCGAATGTCTGTTGAAATTCTTGACAAATTGTTCTTGAAATTCGATGATGAAAAGCACATGTCTGACTTCAAGAACAGTAGAAACAGTATACTGCAATTAAAAAAAATAATATATTGATTGTTTGATGAGATATGGGCATTTGTATAAAATAATTATAACTGAGCATGCGCGAACTATATCAAAAAAATTTTGTAGTCAATTTTGGTAGTCAGATTTGGTAGTCAATTCCATAGAGTAATTCATATAATACTGGTAAAATATCGTGAAACTCAGAAAGATACCAGCAATACAGTGAACCAAATGACAAATTCTGGGAGAAATCCCATTGGATTATATAGGATTTCCCCACCCGAATATGTCAGTTACAGTGACACATTCTAATCAGTCAACGGCAGTGTAATCAGCTTAGAAGCAAATAAGACTTATACAAGGGATTTGTTAGAGGCTATTCATATAGCAAATGCTGCTTGGGAAGTAGTTTCTCAGGACACAGTTTCCAATAGCTTCCATCACGCCGGATTTTTCAAAGAAACAAGCATGTGAAACTGAACCTGCTGTCGAAGGATTCAAAAAGCTCAACACTGAAATTGAATATTTCAATCATCGAATGCAAGCATTACAGAAACAGGTTTTTTGTCGGAAAATCTCACATTTGAGGATTATGTTGCCGCTGTAGATGTTAAATTAGAAACTGAGGGGGAAGGAATTTTCCGAAGATCATTTATTTTGCAACTTTTTCATTCATGAAGAGGACATTTGAAATAATTCTTCAGATGAGGAAATTGATGATGTTCCAGAAACACACTTTACATCAAAAGAAGCCAAGGATGCCATCATGATTCTATAGAACATTTTTGAAAGGAAAGAAAGTTCAAATGACTGCTTTCAGACTATCAATAGCCTACGGAATTTTGGAAGCTTCCAGAAATCATTTTCAATAAAAAAGTATAACATCATTTTTTACAAAAAAAAATGTTAATTAACCAATGTAAGTCATTTTTAATTTTATCAAATGTTTAAGTTAATTCTTATACTTAAGTTAATTCTATATTTTTTAATTCTAAAAAATTAGACAAATTACTACGAATATTTAAAAAAAAAATAGTATAAATCAATATTCTATTATTACATTAGAATTTTAGGTTTTTTTGAACTGGATTAAAAACAATCACTATTAGCAACTTTTAATTTAACGACCATTCGATTTAACGTTCCATTTGCCGAGGTCCCGTAAAGGTCGTTAAATCGCGAGTCTATACTGTATTTAGATATCAGGGCTTTTGTATAAATAATTGTTCTCTGTGCAAAGTTTAATAAAATACAGTCTTTTCATAAAGTTGTTTATATATTTTTTAAATTTTATCATTTAAAGTTATAACATATGTAACTCTATCTATATAACATATATAACATATATAACTATATAACTCTTTATATTTTCAAAGCAGATAAAATTAACCATTCATTTTTGAGGAACTGATTGATTATTCCACTTGAACCACAGTCTTAAAGAAACGTTTAGATACGGCAGTTTGAGAGAAGCCTATCATCTTACCTTGAATTTTGTTTCAGGGGCGGGGATATTAACAGAGGCATCTTCCCACTCGTCAGGCGTGAAGCTCGTATTATACTGAATGGTGTAGCTGATGATGGGGGCTCGACAATCTCCGTTAGGTTGCCACATGACGAGAGACGTGAGTCTGTCACACTGAACTCCCAGCATTCTCGGAGGATTGGGTGTATCTAAGTTTTAGAGGCATTTTTTTAATTCTAAAATTCTTTTATATTAATTGAGAACGTTATTATTTCATTTATTTTATATAAGAAAGAAAAAGTGCAAAAACGGCTGCAAAAACCCATTAAAAACAGTTGATATTGATGTACATTTTTCTTAAAAACTATTTTAATTTTCTTTTTTTGGTGGGGTGTTAAAACTATCATATTTCAATTACTTCTTTTTAGTAATATTATTATTATATTTTTTTAACTATACATGTATAATTACTCCACTTTTATTTTTATTTCTTGCCGAAATTATCCTTTTTTACACTTTATTATTTTCAATATACGCAATCATACTGATTAATAAGGATGTCATACAAGATGTTTTCAACTTGTATGATTCATTTATAGTTTAACTGCACCAAAAACTGAATAGTTATATTTTTAATATTTCTAAAATTTCCTCATTTAATTTACTATTTTTCGTCATAAAATACTTTTCTTCTGTATCCCATTTTTTTCAAATTGACAATGATTTTTAAGCATAATGTTTTTTTTTAGTCTTCTGTCTGAAATGCACTTAATTTCAAACATTCTATTTGATTAAACATAGTCTATTTTTTCCATGAGGATCTTCGTTCATACGTTTTCATACGTTTTTGAGAATATCATTTCTCCAGTTTTCTGCACACACACACACACAGTACCAAGCGTGGTCCTTGTTTAGAACTGGAACACAGCTCTATCTGCATTGTGTATATTTATCCTCCTACGCAATGGCTATAAAATCCTCATGCCGCAACTTTATAACATCAGTAAAGAACTGACATGCTGAATTTTTTTATAAAATTTTGCCATTTAAAATGTTTATTAGAATTTAGTGTGTATTCATTTTAAGAATGCTCCATCGGTTTATAAAAAGGTTGTCAATAAAGACGATGAGATCAACTTATTTGATTATTTCTGTGGGAAAACGTTATGGGATTTTTTTCGATGACCGTTCATGCCTGTTTATTTCATTCGACTGTAAAATAAGAAGCTACTTCACTTACGTGAGAACACCTGTTCGTTAATGTTAATCCTATGGGAAAAATATTTTAAGATATTTCGTTTGCATTTCAAAAATTTTAAATGATTTTTTCTGCATTGGATAACTGAGGTCGAAAAAAATAGAATTTTAAACACATAATCATGATTTATGAAAGTTACACAACTAAGTCACAAGTCACACATATGAACATTTCTATACTTCTAAGTAACGCTGAATTTCTTTTTTGAATCAAAGTCACTTCAATATTTTGTTTTGAAATATACTACTCCCACACCCATTTATCTTTAGAAAGGTATTTGTCTAAGCTTTTGCTTAGAGGTCCTCGATTTTTACGTGACTTAGGATTTTTTTTTGTTTTATTTGTCTTTATTTGTTACCATTTGTCCCATTTTCTGTTTGCGAAAGGCTGGAAATAGAAAGTTACCCTTTTGTCGAATCAGGCATACGTCTTATGACTTAGGATTTTAACAATTTTGACAAAGGTTAGTTTGGATCTGTCTGGCTGTTCACAATGAGTCTATTCAAAGCTGCTGAACAGAAAACTCACAAACTGTCTCCCAGTAAAGAAGCGAGATTAAGTGAATTATGCTTGAATATTGAGTGCGAAGAACTTTTGAACCCTTATTAACAATTTCAACGGCAGTCCGGAGATAAGTTAGGGGTAACAAAGACTGTTTCCTTATCACTGTGGCTGTTGAAGTGGTTAAGGGCTTGTAGTATTCCGATGCCTAGTTTGAATCAACACACGGTCTAAAGAATGACTGTTTTGGCTTATCTCCTCATTCATTTTAAAAGCATTTCTATCAAATAATGGTCATGAGTCAAGAGTCAGCTGGACGGGGAGGCCTACCAAATGACTTAAGCACTCACAAGCCCCGTCGAGAAGATGGTCTCTTAACTTTGAACCAATTCCAGATGAGAGACCTGCACCTGGATTGGCACCCCATCAAATAAGGGTCAATGATGACAAGACATTTTGATTAAACTGACTCTGACTCTTCACTCACGCGAAAACACCCGCACGCTAATGTTAAACCTATGGGCAGGTTACTTTCGAATATGTTGATCAAATTTGAATGTTTTTAAAAGATTATTTTTGCATAGGATAGCTGAGGTCGATCACTAATATGGCCATTTTTTACTTTTACGATTTTGGTAGCAGATTTTTTTTTAATAAAGATACTTTCACTTTCGGAAACGGTTTAAACAGAAAAAATACTGTTCCAACTCAACTCAAACACAATCTTACACAGTACAAATACACTAACAATTTTTTTTTTTTTTGGAAAGGTCACACAACAACATGAAATAAACAAAGAGGTTTTTACCTTGAACAATTAATGTGGCACTTGCTTCATCTTGATCCAATTCAGTCTTGGCTACACATGTGTACGTGCCAGAATCTCCCTCTACCGTTTTTGTAATGGTTAGGGATCCATCAGATGCCTGTACCATTCGTGTATTTGAATCCATGTCAACTGACTTCCCATTGAATAACCACACTGTATTCAATTGCAAACTGAGATCTGCCTCGGCACCGCAGCGAAAAGTGGCTAGTTTTCCAGCAGCAACTTCAGAATTTTCAGGGGGGAAATATATTTTAGTTTTCCCTGAAAATGAAAAATACATTAATATAAGGAAAGGGCACCTGACGTCACTGTTGGTTAAATTACTGTTGGTTTTGGGGAAAAACCTGTTCGTTCTTTACGGCTCTTACAGTACACATGAGATGGAGCGATTTGATTGGTCTACGTTAAACTGGTCTATGATATGATTGGCCTACGTCGCTATGACGATTCCTGCAATGATAGCTGCGACAAAAATGCAGTGGTAGATTGGTTGATGGAACTGTTTGTTTGTAAACGTGCCCTTTCCTTATATTGACATTTACTTTCAGGAATGTTCTAACAAATGAAAGACACGAAACTAGAAAGTCCTTCCGGAAAGTCCAAGTTTTAAGAAATTCAGCTCATTTTACTCAAACACCCGAAGCTAAAATGCTTGGAACCCAATTATAGAAGATTCAATCCCGACTTTCGTTAATACTGAATTTGAATTCTAATTTCAGCATGAGAGTTACAGCATAACAAAAAGCAGATTGTTTCAAAATGTCAGCCACCCTAGAATTACAAACTGCCATATCTCAGCCATTTTTTAAGATAAAACTAAACCAAAAAATGTTCCGGAACCTTGTATCAAGATGTAGGATTTAACGGAAACAACTTTTCAATTTATAATTTTTTATACATCTTTTTGAATTTTTTTTTTAAATAAAAAAATTAACTTGCCGCCATTTTGAAACAAGATGGCGCATGAAGCTGGCCAACGAACTCGGTCGAGACCTTGGTATGTTCTGTACACATGATCAGTCACATTCAAATCGGTTCATAAATACGAGAGTTATAGCATAACAAATATCAGATTGTTTCAAAATCTCAGCCACCCTAGAATTTTAAACTGCCATATCTCAGCCAATATTTAAGATATAGCAAAAACAAAAAATGTTCCAGAATTCTTGTATCACGTTCTAAAACTTAACAGAAACAATTTTTTCAATTTATAATTTTTTTATACATCTTTTTGAATTTTTAAAAATTAAAATTTATTTAACTGGCTGTTATTTTTAAACAAGATGGCGGATGAAGCTAGCCAACGAACTCGGTCGAGACCTTGGTATGTCCTATATTCATACTCAGTCACATCCAAATCGGTTCATAAATAAAAGAGTTACAGCATGACATATGTCAGATATATATATATATATATATACAAGGTGGCCATAATTAAACTGACGGTACTCAGAGTGTTCTGTAGCGCGATCTAATTGCGGAAATGGCGCCAAATTTTGTCAGAAGATTAAACAAGACGGGGGACGAAGGATTCCCCGAAAAAAAAATTTAGTTCCAAAAGTCACCGCCAGGGGAATATGCGGCGCTGTGTATTCGAAAAAGAGAGTTTCAAAAAAGAAGAATCAATACGGAAATAAAATTACCGTTTATTTAGCACATCCAACTCAGGTTCGATGCGGCCGCCATTTTTGTGGACCACATATTGCATTCTGTGCACAGCATTTACAACAGCTGAGAATAACATGTCTGCAGGAGTCTCCCGTACAGTTCGTGATATGTTATCCTTCAACGTAGCCAGGTCCTGGACACCTCCGTGATAGACCTTGGATTTTAGGTAACCTCATAGCCAAAAGTCGCAGGGTGAAAGATCAGGGGACCGAGGTGGACATGCAGTTGGAAAACAGCGGCTAATGACTCTTTCTGTTGTGAATTTCTGTCGTAGCAGCTGCTGTACCCGCAAAGCAATATGTGGAAGGGCTCCATCTTGCATGAAAATGATTTTCTCCAGGCACTGTCTTTGCTGAAGTGCCGGAATAACAAATTTGTTTAGCATTTGGCGATATTTGTCTCCGGTAACAGAACAAGTTACAGATCCTGTCGGAGTAATGCCCTCATAGAAGAATGAACCTATGATCATATCTGCTGTGAAACCACACCAAACAGTTATCTTTGGTGAATGCAAAGGAATTTCCTTGAATGCTCTTGGTGACTTGTTATCCCAAATTCGGCAGTTCTGGGTATTTACAGTTCCATTCAGGTAAAAGTGGGCCTCGTCTCCCCATAAGATTTTCCAGGGCCAAGCATCATCAAACTTCATTCTGGCAAGAAAAGTGAGAGCAAAAGTCAATCGCTTAGCATGGTCGGTGTGACGTAACTCTTGTACACGGCTGATCTTGTACGGATAGAAGTGGATAATCTTTCGTAGGATTTTCCATACCGTACAATCATGGAAGATTCCATGCGTACAATAAGGCATATCCAGATTCCGAGCTATCCCACGAGCGCTGGAAGTGGTAGCAATATTGTCTGGTGCTCTGTTGACAATCGCCATTGCTACTTCTTCGATTGTGTCCTGTGATACGGGTTTTCGTCCTCTGCCTGACTGAACATTTAGAGAACCTGTTTTCTCAAACTTCTCAACCATTGCTTTTAAACCATTAACTAACAAAGGACTGTTACCTTTACACATTTTTTGTGGTTTCTAAAAGCACGAAGAGCGGCTGGCGCATTGCACTGGTTGAGATAAAAGAATTTTACTAGTAGAGCTCGCTCGACTAAAGAAGGAGACATTATGAAAGATAACTTTCAATGCAATTGCTTCTAACAGTAGCACATTACCTTTTAAAGCCGAATAAGCTGGCACTGAGCCAAAAGATGTAACGTGAAATTTGAATAAAGAACTTCTTCTTCTGCTGTTGCTTTCTTTGAGGCTCTGAAAGTGAAATTGCAGATAAAGAAACTTTAGCAGTGTTTATGTAAATTTTTAGCTTTTTATAAACTGTTACGATTTTGAGCTTGGATTAAATTGCTAAATTCGTTACATAAACGGTAATTTTATTTCAGTATTGATTCTTCATTTTTTGAAACTCTCTTTTTCGAATACACAGCGCCACACATTCCCCTGGCGGTGACTTTTGGAACTAAATTTTTTCGCGGAATCCTTCGTCCCCGTCTTGTTTAATCTTCCTACAAAATTTGGCGCCATTCTCGCAATTAGATCGCGCTACAGAACACTCTGAGTACCGTCAGTTTAATTATGGCCACCTTGTATATATATATATATATGTGTGTGTGTGTGTAAATCAACATTTAACCGGTGGGTGGTTTGGTGGTCTGGGGGTCATGATTGGTAAAAATATACAAACATTTTTTTGGAATTGCTTTTCTCCGAACGGCTGCAATAGGTAGTTTTTTGTAATGAAAGCTACCTAAAAGTCATTTTCATATAAAATTATCATACAACTTGATATGATCATATGAAATTCTGTTCTATTCTACACAAGTGTGTCCTCTGATTTTCATTTTCATTTTTTTTTTCCAAATCAGTTTTAAATTTGAATTTTTTGACATATACGAAAACATTCTGGATATCTGCCTACATTTTTTCTCATGCGTATGTACAACATTTTTAATATATATTTATATTTTAAAAGCCCCTCACTGATTGATTCTTTTTTTTTAAATCCAAATGCAGATAATGCAACCAAACCATATAAGAAATAGACAAACAAATATCAAACTATAGACTATGTATAAAAATGCCATTAGATTTATTTATTTAAAATCTTCTCTACTTACTGCTTTCTGGCGTTGTAAATTCAATTATTTCTGAAGGAGGACCCATATACATGTCGTTAAAGGCAAGAACGCGTACGACATTTCGTGAGAATGGTCGGAAGATGGTGACTAGGGATTGGGTGACGTTTGCTTTCACAACTTGTTCTCTAAGGTGTTCTTCACCCTCATCCGTTGTCCAAATCTGGATCTGAAAACGGAATAACCCAGAATTCAGAAACAAGAATTATAAAAATATTACTTAACAATGTCACAAACATATATATACCCTTTCAAATATCTCATATTACAGAGTGTGTCCGCACATTTTTTAGACGATTTTCATGGTACTTATAGAACTATGATACTTAACACATTGTGTTTTAAATGTTCTATTTGGTAACCCTCATTCTGAATTACCTATTCTACAGCATAATTTTCATGAAGGAAGAGGTGCTTTGATCCATTCCTCTTGCAAAGTTTTCCAAACTCCATTAAGGGTTATAGATCGCCATTTGGATAACATGCTTTTTAAAAGTCCAAAAGCACAAACATCGATGGGTGATACATCAGGAGATTTAGAAGCTATACCAGTGAAGGGCCTTGACACCGGTTTCTTGTTCCATGTTTTCCAGGAAATTAACAGTAGATGGTGATGTGTGGCTGATTGTTTTATCTTGATGCAGTTCAACAGGTTGATGGCACTGAGGGTAAGAAGACGGTATTTTATGTTTGAAGATTAGGAGTAAAATACGGAATTGGGAGTAAAATCATAAATCCTTTGCTGAAACTCTCATTAGATACATTGAACCATGTTTTAACATTTTGTTCTGCTCTTTGATGATAATAAATGGATATATTTTTTATTACATTCATGTAAACAGACCCAAGCTTCATCTATTGTAACAACATGTTTTTCTTTTTCTCCGGATAAATGCTTTTCATAAAGAATTCTGCATCGTGTTCTACATTCGGCGATAGGTCTTGGAGAAAAACAATGAACACTGTGTTTTTTGGCCTTTTTAAAATTCAAATCAGTGTTACTGATTTTGTTAACAATTGACACTAAGCATTTTAACAATTTACCAACAGTCCTTATACTTGGAGGATTTTCTTTTACCATAAGAGATCTTACTTTTGTAATATTCGAAGAGTTCCTTTCAGTTTGGAAAAAAAATTCCACTTGAATTCCACTGACATTCACGTTTTTTCCTCTGTCTTTTTGACGCTATTATCTACTGTGGCTTTAGATATAGATAAAAATATGCCTTTCACAGTGTTTTTTAATAACCGAATACGAGTTCTCTTCGGAAAGTGCAGAATAATAGTCTTCCCTCCATCAGCTATTTGAAAGCGCCATTTTGCATGTAAACAAAAATTTCAGTGGACAGACAATAATTTATATTTTCAAAAACATATTAGCTGGGAAAAATAATTTTTTATGAAGTTGATTTTTTTTACACCAAAACAAACCTTTCTAAAAAATGTTCGAACAGCCTCTGTATATTAAATTTTTATAAGGAGAATCTTTATAACAATAGGTAATTGTTTACTTTGTAGTTGACTCATTATGATAAACAAAAGTATAAAATGAAATATATATTTTAGAAAAAAAATTTATTTGATAAGAATTAGAAAAAGGCAATTGTATTTCATATCTATAGATTTAATATTGAAGATTTCACGCACCACACAAACACTTTTTTTTTTAAGAAAGCAAAATATTAAAAGGGGACTCACTTTGTAACCTCGGAAATGACCTCTGACCGATTCAGGTGAGACGGGATCCCAAGAGAACGCAGCAGATCGAGAACCCTTCAAGTACAGGAGCTGAAAGTTCTTCGGTTCCTCCAGAGGAACTGAAAATATCAAAGCAATTGGTACACTGCTTCTCACTACACTAGAATATTAATTTACATAATTTGAGATAGACCTCTTTAATTCACTTTTACTCTGAAATTCAGGGGCCGATGCGAGGCTATATTCTAGGGCCCCATTTTGTGAAAAGTAAAAGATTTTTCTGCATAACTTATTATGTTTTTCTGAAAAATAACATTTTGTAACTAAAGATGAAATCCATTTTACTCAAATTCAAACCTAGCATTTATTAATAATAACTTCTTCCTGTCTTTTTGCTAAAGTTTTCCCTTCTGGTGAACTTGTTTTGTTTGCAAATTACACATTTTAAACCTAACAAAATAAAAATAGGTACTTCTCCACTATCCCGTTGGTCGCTTTTGATTAACAAAAAAAAAACTACAGCCAAATTATAGGATTTAAAGACAAAAACACATGATTGTGGCGTCACACTCACTTGATATGAAATGCATTACACATGTTTGTTATCTCATCAAGAGATTTCCAATTCGATATTTATGTGTATTTTAAATGATGTTGTACTGATTTATTAGTTATTTAGTTAATTAAAATAATAATTACATCTTTAATACACTGACTGCTGAGCAAAAGGACAAATTTGTAATGATGTTTTCTCTGTAATGTTGTAAAAATGCTAAAAAAACATGAATTTTCAATCTTGATATAAAAAAACTTAATTATGTATATGAGTATAATCTTTGAGAGTTTTAATCATTACTCGATATTTTAAAACTTCATTATATTTGTAGAATTATATTAATTTAAACAACACTTCTATTTCAGTGAAACCTACAGCATAGTGAAGGATATATCAGTTTACGGTGGTGAGAAGGTTTTAAACGACAAAGTCTAGTAAAAGAGAAAAAGCATTCAAAAAATGTTTAATAGATCAGTTTCAACTGACGTCACAAACATTCACCAGCTGATAATTAAGAAAAATAATGTGAATAAATAAATATCCAAGATAATTTTTTATCTGTTTTCATCGATATATTTCACATTTTAATGTTTAAAGTTACTGATAATTGACACTTCAGTGAGTAGTGAGGATTTTTGGAATTTCTGGTGATTTTTTGAGATTCCAAAACAACGGTCTTCCATTTATTTATTGGGCATTACAGTTTGACAATAGTTCCTTTTTTATGGAATGTGGTCGATCGGACAATACAGAAGTAACTAAAAATAATTCATGGAGGGTATGTTTTTATGGAATGGAATTTTGTGAAGGGACAAATTTTATTAAGAGGAATTTTGTGACAGGTCCTGTTTTATTAAGAGGCATATTCGGACAGGTCCTGTTTTATTATTTAATAAAAAATTTTGTACAGGTGTGCTAAATAAGCGCAAAAATTTGACTGGATCGATACCTGAAATTTCAAAGATTTTTGCAATTATCTAAAAAAAAAAATCGCATTTAAATTAAAATGGATATAATTTTGTATCTGACAAGACTAAAGTCCTGCCACTGTGATCTCTTCTCCTTATTTTTGGGGATATGAATGGGGAACTTTTCAATGTAATTAAGGACATTTTAAGATAAGCACCAATTGTATTCTTGTGATGTATCCACTGATATTCTACAAATGGAAGAAAAGTGGTTTCACGTGTCAGATCGATAAACAGTTTCGGTTTAGGATCAGGCGAAAAGAAATAAGTAGCTCATTCAAAAATAAATAATCTATAAAAGAAATAAGCTCTTGTAATGAATTTTCAAATTTATTTTTCTATATAGGAACTTGTAAGGACTGCTACACACCCTGTAAAAGACATTTACTGTAGTAGTTTTATTTCCAGCAGGTTGTTATGCCTACCGGAATGAATATATAATGTATATACATATCCTATACATATACATCCATGAATATAATATTTATATCTATATCTATGCAATTACCATGTAGAAAATAATAATAATAAGAGCTACTGATATTCTTCCTGGCGCGGATAATATGTAACTACCAATAATACATTAAGTACCAAGTGAAATTTTACATTAGATGGAAGAATGTGTAATATTTCAATATAAAAAGTTTTGTCTACTTTTATATTAAGAACAAGCTATACAATAAATACAGCAACAACAACAAAAAAAAGATACTGCAAATTGTAATATAGATTGAAAAAAAAGGATTGGAACTGGTTGACTAGCATGCTTAAATTGTGGAAAAAACCCACATCCATGCAAACCCAAGATAAAAAAAACTCACCATCTTCTCCAGAATACCCTATGACTTCCGTAGCAGCAGTGCGAGCATGTCCTCTGACGTTATGAGCTTCTACCTTGATTCTATAGGGTTTGAAGGTCGGCTGGTTGGGAATAATAAGACTGTTATTCTCCCACTCGGGATTCTCGACTATTTGCCAAGAAGCCTCCGGAATGTCTTCGCGTTTCCAATAGATTTTGTAGAAAAAACCAGGAGCATTTTGTTCAATCATCGGCATAGCCTGCAATGGATTAACAGTAGTCGGCTATACGCTATCACATTCCCATAAATAAGATTAACAAGAAGATCATTTCAACTTCTTTTCATAGATTCAAGACACATTCAGAACCAAAGTTTGATATTATGTAGAAAAGGATAATTTCATTAATCTCTCTTGTGATGACATATGTTGAAAGAGAAATGTGGCAACAGACATTTTTGCTGTACATAAAAGATTTCATTTGGAACATTCTATTTTCATGAAGCAAGCTTAGAGCTAGGTTTTTTATGAAGCAATTATTATGCAACACTCAATGCGGGAAAGTCAATAGAGTGAAGATATTCTTACTGTTCCAAATGTATCCAATTCCCTCTGAAATAAGATGAATATGCAACAAAATGATGAAAAAAAATGTTTTATTTAAAGGTTCTCTATGCAAAAAGAGAGTGGATAACACTGTAACATTTTCACAATATCCAATCTCAAAACACAATGTACGACATTGCATATGTAACAGTGATTCAAAAAGATTGAGACTAGATTATTAAAATCAATGATAGCTAAGCCAAATCAATCAAATGTACATTAATTTTGTGCTCTATAATCTGAAGAAGGAGGAAATAGTATTATCTCATGACATTCAATGAACAGTATTATATTTTGCAGTCCACTCATAAAATGTATACATATTTACAATCTTCTATTGGGATTCAGCAACTACATTTTTACCTGTGAATTTGCTAAATCCTGTAATTTTTTTTTCTCAAGTAGATTGGAATTGTAATTCGAAATAATTTCTTTGTAAGAAGCAAATAGGCATCAATTCTTGAATACAATAAAAAAAAAAAAACGCCTAATACGTCAAACATCTTATGCAGAAGTGATACCCGAGTATTGCTTTTGCAAATATACGTCATCAACCTTCTTCATGACAATCTTAGTGAATGCTTCAAACAAATTTTACATGCACTCAAAAGAGAGTAGCAGTGAATATTTCCTTACTGTCGGAGCACCAGCTGCAGCCTCCCATCAAAAACTGCACTATTTTTAATTTGATAGTTCCCAAACTATTACTCCCGAATTGGACTAGAAGTCCCCCAGCCCTAGTTTTAAATTGGACTAGAAGTCGATAGTGCCAAGATCTCACAAATCAATTGAAAAGTAAAAATATTTGTTAACATAAATGTGTAAAAAACGTCACCTCCAGAATTTGCATTTTTTTCTGTAGAGGTAACTTTATTATTTATATCACAAAAATATGTACAAATAACAAATGTACTCATTACTTAAAGGTGCAAAAATCCGTTAATTGTATTCAAGATGTTAGAAATACTAAAAACACATACTCCAAACGTTTTCAACCGAAACTCGGTCGTCTTCAGGTATAATGCTATTGTTTTTAGTATTTTTAACATCGTAACAACAATCAACGGATTTTTGCAACTTTAAGTAATGAGTACATTTGTTCTTTGCACATATTTTTGTGATATAAATTATTTATTTAAGGTGATTTGTGCACTGAACTGAAGTTTATAAAATTTTTTTCTTTTAACATTATTATTGTTTAATTCTAATTGAAAAACTAGCTCCATTGTTGTAATCTAATAAATTTTAAACACATTGTTCCCCCCACATCATTATGATGTCAGCATTACTGACAAACAGATATATTCTTTATAATATGGAATGACTTTTAGAAGTTTCACTTCTACTGCACATGGCGACCATGTGTATACGATACATATATTTTTTTTTTTCGAGGGAGTGGGAGAGAAAAGCGAACTGATTGGTAGCCAAATTAGATGTTACATTCCTTATAATTTCCAAATCTATATTTTACAAAATTGGATGCTTTTGTATTAGCCACATGCCAGCAAAATCAACAGCAATTTAATCTCATGTATGTATTCAATGTATGTATGTTTGTATGTTTGTCTAGGGGAAAGTTCTGTGATCGGGTTCGCAGATAATTGAAATACTTTAGTGGGCGTGGATTATGCAAATTTAATTTTATTGTATTAACCTGGATTTTTTTTCTTTTGTGTATATACGGTAAACATTTACACTTAAATTTAAACATTTGCTTTCATGTTTATATAACTTCTTTTTGTATCATTAATTAGATAAAGCACAAGTTACATTGAATATCAAAATTTGCTTCCGTGTTTATATAACTTGGCAGCCAAAGAAAATATCATCTCTTCATAGATAATAAGTAGCTCTTAAAATAGATACTTTCTTCACCAAAGCTATCTATATCGAAAATGATCTTTATCTCTCTGTATCGAAATCGTTTGGCTTAAAGTTTCATCAGCATTTTGAACAGATTCTAGCTTGGGAATACTTGCGAAAAGTTAAAATCTGATACGGATTATTCAACAAAACATTTATTATAAATCAATACCGTCTCTGAAGAAGATTAAAATGATTCTATTTTCCTTATCAATTTTATTTTCTGTTGAATGGGGAAATGTTTATGAAACTAAATCAAACATAGGGAACTGCCACACATTTTAAAAGCAGTGGCAATTTTGTCAAACTTTATTTTTTTTTTGACTCACTGACTTTACCATAAAACTTCTTCATAAGTTACTGGTGATGCGTGATGCGTACAGGGCTTCTAAAAAATATGGGCACGTTGTTTATCGTTGATATTTTGCAACTAATAATCGGAGAAAGCAAGCTTATTTTTTCTATTTTTTTTAGTATTTTTTATGGATTTTCTTGTGATATAATATTCATTTATTTTTTGTGTACTTGTGAAGAATACCCTGTCTTCATAATTTAGTTATTTCTCAACTGTCAGCAAATGGAGAGAAGACTTAAAAGCTTTCTTCTCACCTGAAAGTACCACTTTAAACTTTGAAAATTTTAAACAATTTGTTTAAATACCGTTATTTGTTATATTTTTTGTTTTTTTAACAATAAATATGTCATCGTACAGCACATATTGTTGAGAAAAAAGCATTTATATGTGTGCTCATACTTTTCAACTACCCTGTATATCATTTACCAAAGTGTGGTGGTAAAAGTATGTGGTCAGCGAGAAAATAATCACAGTCTTCAATTAATTCTGAAGACATCATGAAATTTCCGTTTAAGCATGAAACCTCCGCATCTGCACAAAATGCAATAAAAGCTTAAAATAAAAGAATAAATAAATATTACACGATACAATATTAAAAGAAAACTCAATTTAAGCCGCAGGCATGAAACTGTAAATGTCTCTTAGCATTTCAGTAAACATTTAATTTTTTGAATAAAGACCCCATGAAGTCTATGAGATAGGTTCTTAAATAGGATAAGATAAGATTTTAAATAGTGCTGGCTTTTTTTTTTTTTTTTTTTTTTTTTTTTTTTTTTTTTTTTTTCAGTATTTTGCGATGCCCCATAATCTCTCATCAGATTGGATATGACATCCAGCGTTAGGATCAACAAAATTATATTTGTGATTTACTGTTACAATTTCGTACATCACGAGTAAAAACTTTCTTTGTATAATATTTCCATAGCCTTCAAACAATTTTATTGCAGCTTCCTCATCATAGGGTAACTGACAGAGGATAAAATCCCTTTCGGCAGCAGCGTAAAATGTAAGTTATAACTTAATAAAAAATATTTTTGATTCAAAAATAGAAAATTAAGATGTTTTGCATAGTTATGATTAAACAAGAAGAATGATAAAAATATGATTTTCTTTCAATAGATAGCGAGTCACAGTGTTTGGCACTGTTTGGAATAAAAATATTTTGCACGGTCAGGATTGGAATAAATGGCGTGTATTAACATAACACTTCAAAAATAGCAAATTAAGATGTTTTGCATGGTTATGAATAAACAATAATAATAAAAATAAATGGCGTATGAAATAAATAGCGTATTAGCATAACATTTGGTATGTTGTTGGTATAACGGAAAAGTACCAAGTTTTTTTTTTCTCTTCATCGATTTCACTGATAATTTCTTGATCTCTCAGTATCTCAGTATCTCTCAGCAAATATTCAATAGTCAGTTTTGATTCTACCCAGTGAATTTGTGAGAAAAATATCTGCATTATCGTATGAGTAGTACACATTAAAAAATGTTCTTCAAATTGGATACAGATAGAAAAGAATGGTGAATACGCAATTGTCAACTGCAGATGCATCTTATTTAATAAGCAATGTCTTTTTTTTATAAATAAATATAAGATAATAAGCAGTTTTGAGGTTATCCGGTACAGATTTTTACTCATTTTAAAGAACAGTAAATCCTTTTAAAAATGGAACCTGTCTATAATAGGCAGATTTTATGGCCCCAATGTAGGAAAACCATACAATTATACTTGTTCATATATTCTTACAGTTATTTACATACAATTATCAGCATATTCATAATTAAAAATGAAAATCTTTAACTAATTAGCTGACCCGCCCGGCGTTGCCCGAGACCACGTAATAAACTTAAATCTCTTAAAAAAACAAACTCTGGCCACGGTCTCTGATGGCTTCGGCACCGTATACCGGGCATACTCGTATGCTCCGTAAAATCTTTTATCCCTCTTCCAACGCGTGAGACAGGCGTGCTACAAAATTGAGCAGGTTTGGAGAAGATGGGAACATTACAAGATATTGAAATAAGGCACAGTTAGAGAAAATAACCTTCAGGGAGGTGCCGGGGGGAGGGGATTGTCAAGTGTCCTTCAGAAAATGACTAATTAGGAGGACCACTATGCATCTTTAAAAATTCGTTCGTTTGGGTAAGTCAGGAAGTTAATTACAAATTTGGCTTCAACTTTTATTCGGAAATAGTGGTAACTGCAACTCATAAATCTACTTTAATGTTAAAGAGGGTGATTATTAAGTTAATTATAACGTTTGGTATCAGTTGCGTTGAAATCGGAGAGATAGTTGCTGAGATATGGAAACGGGGCATAGTTAGAGAAAAAACCTTGAAGAAGGGGCCGGGGGAGAGGATGTTCAAGTGCCCTTCAGCAAATGACTAATTAGGAGGACCACTATACAACTTTCAAAATTCGTTCGTTTGCTTAAGCTAGGAACTGAATTACAAATTTGGCTTAAACTATTATTCGGAAATAGTGGTAACCGCTACTCATAAATTTAGTTTAATGTTATAGAGGGTGAGTATATTAAGTTAATATAATGTTTAGAATAAGTTGTGTTGAAATCGGAAAGATAGTTGCTAAGATATGGAAACGGGGCGTAGTTAGACAAAAAACCTTGAAGGAGTGGCCGGGCGGGTAGCGGATGTTTAAGTGTCCTTCAGCAAATAACTAATTAGGAGAACCACTATACATCTTTAAAGGTTAAATCATTTGGTTAAGCTAGGAACTTAATTTGAAATTTGGCTTAGACTATTATTCGGAAATACTTGTAACTGCTTTCTAAAAATACACCTTGAAGCTATAAATATTGATTTTTATGATAATTTAGTAAAAATGGGACTGGTTTGGAGAAGATCAGGGCATTATTAGCTGAGATTTAAAATAGCGGTATTCTGTATATAAAACAGCAATTAAACGCTACGGAGGAAGCTAAAAATGTTAAAATTGTTAAATGTAATTAGTTCCGTTGAAATCAGAGCAGTAGATTTGGATTTATTAATAAGGGGGATCAATTAAGGAAAAAGCTGCTGCCAGGTGGTGCACGGTCAAGTAAAATAAATGCGATATTTAATAAAAAGTTGTTTACCCTTACAGCTCTCCATACCCGCAAATTTTCCAAATAATCTGTTAAATAAAGTTTTCTGTATTAATAATCTCTATCATAATAATATATGTCATGTAAAACAAAAACCTTAAAGCCAGTAATCTATACTAATAAAATAAATTTTCGCTCTGTGTGTCTCTCTCTCTCTGTGTGTGTGTGTGCCTGTTGGCAATGGCTAGCAAAATCTAGCCCACCTAGAAGCCTGAAATTTTAGATTTAGGTAGTCCAAACCCTCTCCTGGTGCACCTGAGCCTCAGAATTTTAAAATTTTGAAAATTAGAGTAGTTATTAATTAAAAACAGATCAAAGATCACAAATAAAAAGTTATTCTTCCGAAGCTAGCTCGCGCATGCTCAGAAACCAATATCCGTATCTTCGGGAATAGAAGAAAGAAAACACAAGTCATCCTTTTTTTTTTTTTTTTTTTTTCTAAATTCGCCATGGGCGAACGGCTAAAAATACGGAAAAACCGTCTACATATTCTGAAAGAAAATACTTTTACGTATCGAACGATTTGGTTGGTCTGAAACAATTTTACATTTAACCCTTTTAAAAAAAATAATCAAAAAGCATCGAATTCATGTTTTTTTTCTCCCGTTTTCCGAGTCTTGCATCCACCGGAATACAAAAGATACGAAAAAACAAAGGTCACCAAATTAAAGAGCTGACTTGGGGACGCTGATATCTACCCCCAGTATATCTGCCCCCATACGTCATTTTTATCTCACAGCAGAAGGGGACACATATCCAGTTTTTTAGCATTTCACTTTCTTCGAGAGTCGGATATCCGACCCCTGTATATCTGCCCCCACATCAGAAGGGGACATATATCCAAAACCAGACCATGTTACCTTCGTCGAGACCTGGATATCCGTCCCCTGTATATCTGTCCCCATATATCATCTTGATGTCACAGCAGAGGGGACACATATCCAGTGCTAGAACATTTTCATGCTCGTCGAGAGTTGGATATCCGACCCCTGTATAGGCATAAGCCACCTTTGGTTTTAAAAAATACGAAAATTAACCCTTCTAAAAAGTATATTTTCTGTATGCTGTTTTGCAATTTTTGCGATTTTGGCAATTTTTAAAAATTTACATCGCCGATTCAAAGAAAAGTACGAAAAACTAAAAATACCAGACAATATCTACATTTATTCCTTTTTCGACATCTGTATTTGTTTTTGAAAAATACGAATATTAACCCAAAAAAAAAAATTCGTGCGCAGGACTCTCTTTTGCGAATTCCGATTTTCTGCGATATATAAAATCTGGCATCGGCTTTCTAAAATAACCAAACAAAAAACAAACACACCTAAAGACATGTACGTTCTATCGGGTTTAGGCAGAAACCTTTAGTTTAAAAAAAAATCATGTTAACCCTTTCGAAAATGTTTTTTACCGTAAGTCAATTTCGCTTTTTTAACTATTTCTCCTATCTTTAAAAACCCGAATTGGCGTTTATAAACAAGATACGAAAAACTAAAAATAAAGCGCCTAATCTACATCCCTTTTTTTTTTTAAATCTGGTATACGTTTTGAAAAATTTTAATTTTAACCCTCCGAAAAAATTCCTTTCCAAAACTCACTCACGCGATTTTCGTTTTTCGGTCCAGGTTAAAAAATTGGCATCGACTCGGAAAATGCGAGTACGGACAAACAGTAGACTCCAGATCATAGACACGTTCATTTTCTTCAAAACGCACTGTTGGGTTTTAAAAAATATCTGCATTAACCCTTTCGAAACCAATCGCAATTTCAGCTATTTTGGGAATGTTTACCCGTAGTTAAATTTCAATTCTACTAGGAAATTTGGTTGGGTCGAGTGTTCTGAAAAGGCCTCTTTCAAAACAGACTACGCCCCCTGGCGGTCAAAAGTGGAACTATAGGAGTATCTCTGGTTCTATGGGCCCGATTACGACGGGGTTTGGCTCATTCGACTTGATATCTACAGCCTTAAATATTTTAGTTGCACTTTCGACCGCCAGGATGCGCTTTCCGATCTTGGGTTTTATGAGCTCGATTACGACGGGGTTTGCCTCATTCGACTTGATTTCAATAGGCTTACAGATTACAGTCATATTCGTATAGAACAGATTATTAATATCTCGGGGCCTGGCAACGCCGGGCGGGTTAGCTAGTATCCAATAAAGTATCCAATTTATAAAATGGATTTTCTTTTTTTCATATGGTTTCTTAAATAGCATAATTAAGAAAATATCATAAAAAACGTTCAAACTTTTTTTTTAACCACATCATTTTCCAGTTTTGCAATACATTTTAAAACTTTGTCTGTCACGTGCCATTTTGATTGTTAAAGTCGGCAAACAACCGTTAGCAATTTTTAAATATCTAATGGCTTTCTAAAGTTTTCTTTCTCTTCTTCATCATTATCATTGGGGTAGGGGGCGGGGTCTGGCAGAATAATTATTTTACACTGTTCCTTCTAAATGGCGTTTCTGCTAAAATGTCAGTCCCTTCCTGTACCCATTTCACTTACCCGGAAATTTTACTAGAAAGTTGAACAAATCGAATACTAAACTGGAATGGATTGTAGCCAGTTTCTGGGGATTGAAAAAGAAAAAATTGTCATTATGACATTTTTTTTTAAACTTACAGTCCATGAAATGACTAGATTGTCTTTTTCGGTTCCCTTCCCGATGACATTGTCTGGATTCTTGTAGGGTACATCTGCAGGTGTCGTACACACTTCAGAGTGTCCACTGGGTTCGCTCGGACCAATCCTGTTGAGAGCAATCACACGGAATGTATAATTAGACCACGGTGTCATGGATACCTGGGGGAAAAAAAGAAGATGCCTCTTATCATTAGGAGAAGCATATCACAAAAGCTCACGTTAAAAATAGATATATACACTGTTGTCCAAAAATTAAGGGCCAGTGACCGGACGCTTTCGCTTTTTACACGGTTTGTCGAATATCTACTGAAATTTTTGACAAATTGTTCTTGAAATTCGAGGATGTAAAGCACATATTTCACTTCAAGAACAGTATAAACAGAAAACTGCAATTGAAAATTAATATATTGAATATTTGATGGGATATGGACTAATATGGATTTGTATGAACTAATTTATAACTGCGCATGCGCCAACTATACTAAAGATTTATTTTTTTCATTATTTGGTAGTCAATTCTATAGATTAACTGATATAAAAAGACCAGCCAAATATCGTGAAAACTCAGAAAGATACCAGGAATACAGTGAGTCAATTGACAAATTCGGGGGGAAATCCCATTGGATTATATGGGATTCCCCCCCCCCCCCGAATTTGTCAATTGCAGTGAGTCAACGACATTCTAATCAGCTTAGAAGCAAATAAAACTCATACAAGGAATTTATAAAAGGTTATTCATATAGCAAATGCTGCTTGGGAAGTAATTTCTCAGGACACAGTTTCCAATTGCTTTCATCACGCCAGATTTTTTAAAGAAATAAGCATGTGAAACTGAACATGCTGCCGAAGGGTCCAAAAAACTCAACACTGAAATGGAATATTTCAATCATTTAATGCAAGCATTACAGAAACCTGTCGGAAAACCTCACATTTGAGGGCTGACTATACTGCCGCCGTAGACTTTAAGCTGAGGGGGGAGGAATTTTCGAAAGATGACTTAATCTACAACTTTTTCACTCCTGAACAGGACATTCCAAATAACTCTTCAGATGAGGAAATTGATGATGTTTCAGAAACACACTTCACATCAAAAGAAGCAAAGGTTGCCATCAGGATTCTATGGAACATTTTTTAAAGGAAAGAAAATTCTAACGACTACTTTCAGACTAACAATAGCCTGTAAAGCGGCATTTTGGAAGCTTCCAGCCACCATTTGCAGAAAAAAGTACAGGGTGTCGCAAAAGTCTTTGACACATTTTAAAATTTAATAAAAGATCAAGCAATTGCCGTAAGAGAGTGCGATTTCGACGAAAATGCATTTTATGATCGGAAATTTTGTTTAAGCAATTAAAAAAATTAGTTCCAAAAATTTATCATAGATGGCGCTGTTTCTGGAAAGTTATCGAATATGTAGAATGCCTTTATACATAACAATGGTGTAAGACGC
Organism: Maratus michaelseni; assembly: GCA_963931845.1. NCBI lineage: Eukaryota > Metazoa > Arthropoda > Arachnida > Araneae > Salticidae > Maratus > Maratus michaelseni. Next base: position 36,973,072 of record OZ007592.1, on the reverse strand, counting down.
GCAATGCGTATGCACAGTTTTTGTCCAAACCATGGCAACCGACATTCCAGAACTTAACGATACTCGTCTCCTCAGTTCAATTAAACTAAAGCAGGTGGTATTATTAACTTCTGGAATGTAGGTTGCCATAGTTTGGACAAAAACTGTGCATACGCATTGTGCATCTTTCACCATTGTTATGTATAAAGGCATTCTACATATTCGATAACTTTCCAAAAGCATAGTTTATCTATGCTTTATCATATAGACCTATTTTATCATATAGACCTATAGCCATCTATGAGAAATTTTTGGAATTTTTTTTTATTAGATTAAACAAAATTTCGGATCATATGAAGTATTTTCGTCGAAACCGCAAGCGAATTTCTTGATCTTTTATTGAATTTTAAAATGTGTCAAAGACTTTTGGGATACTCTGTATAACATCATTTTTTACAAAAAAAAATGTTAATTAACTATTGAAGTCATTTTTAATTTTGTAAAATGTTTAAGTTAATTCTTATAAAACTATTTTATATTTTTTAATTCTAAAAATTTAGACAAATTACTACGAATATTTAAAAAAAAATTGTACAAATAAATAGTTTTTTATTACATTAGAATTTTAAGTATTTTTGAACTGCATAAAAAACAATCACTATTAGCAACTTTTAATTTAACGACCATTCGATTTAAAGTCCCATTTTCCGAGGTCCGTGAAGGTCTTTAATCGCGATTCTTACTGTATTTGGATATCAGGGCTTTTGTATAAATAGTTATTCTCCATGCAAAGTTTAATAAAATACAGTCTTTTCATGAAGTTATTTACATTTTTTCTAAATTTTATCATTTTAAGCTATAACATAGTGTGCTCGTTGTAATTTCAAAGCAGATAAAATTAATCATACATTTTTGAGGAACTGATTGATTATTCCACTTGAACCACAGTTTTAAACGTTTAGACATACCGTAATTTCCGGTGTATAAGCCGCGGCTAAAAAAATTCTGTTACGAACCAGAAATTTTACTTATTAAAAAAGGTCAAATAAGTTTCATGCACAAATAGCTTATATTTTATTAAATAATCTTTCTGATCGGAAACAGATCTATTTCAGCCGCGGCTTATACACCGGAAATTATGGTAGAAGTTTGAAAGAAGCCTATCATCTTACCTTGAATTTTGTCGCGTGGGCGGGTATATTAACAGAAGCATCCTCCCACTCGTCGGGCGTGAAGCTCGTGTTATACTGAATGGTGTAGCTGATGATGGGGGCTCGACGATCTCCGTTAGGTTGCCATGTGACGAGAGACGTGAGTCTGTCACACTGAACTCCCAGAATCCTCGGAGGATTGGGTGTATCTAAATTTTAGAGGCATTTTTTTTAATTCAAAAATTCTTTTATATTAATTCAGAACATCATTACTTCACTTATTTTATATAAGGGAAAAAAAGTGCAAAAACAGTTGCAAAAGCCTATTGAAAACAGTTGATATTGATGCACCGTTTTCTTAGAAACTGTTTTAATTTTCTTTTTGGGGGGTATATTATAACTATCATATTTCAATTACTTCTGTTTAGTAATATTAATTTGAAAAGAAAAAAAACTATAGCCATATAACTATCCCATTTTTATTTTCATTTCTTCCCAAAATTATCCTTTTTTGCACTTCATTATTTTCACTCATATCCTATTTTCAATCTACACAATCATACTGATTGATAAAGATGTCATACAAGATGTTTTCAACTTGTATGATTCATTTATAGCTTAACTACAACTAAAACTGAATAGCTATAACATATTTTTAATACAGTGACCTCTCACTTATACAACTCTCTCGGTTATACGCCGAATTCTCTTGCTCCCGTCCACGCTTTATGGGAAATAATGCTAAACTTCTCTAACTTATACGACGTTTTAAACGGTTCAGGCGATTTTACATTTCTCACTCAAGAATTAATTTTTATAATCTTTAATGTACAAATCATTCAAGTTTTCTTACCGTTAACCTGTCACTATTGATAAAGTGTTTTTTAATAATGAATAACATTTCTTATCTACCTTCGTGTGTTATTAACGATAAAATCTACGCCGAGAGGGTGGTTGTATGGAGTTATCTTGTGCCTGCCATTTAAGAAAAACGACTAACAAAAGCCAAATGACCACTTGCAAACACGTTTCTGTATAGTACTGAGTGTGAAATCATGGTTATTGCAAAATGCACTTTCCTGGAAAAACTTAACAGTTTTTAGGAATGCGTCGTCTTTCAGGAATTAGCCTGTTTTTTTAAAAAATCGACTTTTATTTCAAACTTAGCAAATTGAAAATGACAGTTCGTGAACGTCACTAAGAAAAAATACTAAAGCGAGAACACATCGGAAACACATCCCAAGCTAGAATCGCGCCAAAAGACCGCAGAGCGAAGAGGGAAAAATTTACCATTTCTGCAACAAATTAAAGTCCAATGTTGGCCAGCAAATTCTACAAGCAGATTACAGCCATTAGATTTAGGGATTGTAAAGAATTTCAAAGTAAACTACGGAAGGAGTTTGATTCGTCGTTTTATTTTTGATGGGGAAAACAAAACATAAGCTAAAGCAATTTCCATTTTAGATGCTATGCATCTTACAGAATCTGCATGGAAAAATGTGACATCGCAGACAATTGAGAAATGTTTTAGGAAATGTAGATTTTCACAAGACCAAACTGCTAGTTCAACGAATGAACCAGATTTTGAGAGCGTATGGGAATCCTTTAATGACGAAGACTGGGGTAAAATGTTTATGGACGAAGGTATTAATTTCAAAGATTATGTAGAATGTGATAGTAAACTTCTGTCAGAACTGAGAACTGATGAAGAAATCTTTGAGAATATAAATAATGAAGACGTAAGCAAGGAGGATGACGAAGATGAGAGCAATGTTCCTGCTGTCCTAAATTTTTTAGAAGCAAGTGCCGCTTTAAATACATTAAACAGTAATTATGTCCACCAAAATGGTTATTCACAGAATAGCTTAAAAGCTTTAGTAGACTTTTATAAAGACATTTTCTCTTTTCGTCGACGAGGCAAACTAATACCTATCACTTCATTTTTTTGAGAAAACCTGATCTGTCAATCTTTAAAATAAACATAATGGTAAGTAAACTATTTTTTAATATATTTGATGTTTTATTTGTTTATATATTTTATAAATATGTTCTTAGTACTCAAAACTTATCGTTTCTAATATAGGTAAAATAATTAATGCATATAAAGTTTGAAACTTGTATAATAAAACGGTCTCTCACTTGTAGGACTCTCTCAGTTATACGACTTTTCACTACGGTCCCCTGCAAGTCGTATAAGTGAGAAGTCACTATATTTCTAAAATTTCTTCATTTAATTTACTATATTTTGTCATAAAATACTTTTCTTATGATTTTTAAGCATAGTACTTTTTTTTTCAGTCTCCTGTCTGAAATGCATTTGATTTCAAACATTCTATTTGATTAAGCATAGTCTACATTTTTCCATGAGACTCTTCGAATAGTACTTCATACGCTTTTGAGAATTTAATTTCTTCAGTTTTCTGCCTCCATGAACACAGAGCCAAGGTTTTGATCTTTGCTTGGAACTGGAACAGAGCTCTATCTACATTGCGTATTTGTCTTCTTACGCGATGGCTATAAAACCATCTGTGTGAGCTCAGAAGGCAGCTTTACGACAACAGTTACCTGCTGATTTTTTAATAGAATTTTGCCCTTTAAAATGTTTTATTAGAATGTACTGTAGATTCATTTTAAGAGTGCTCCATCGGTTTACAAAAAATTGTCGATAAAGACGATGAGGTCAACTTTTTTATTATTTCTCTGGGAAAACATTATAGGATTTTTTTTATGTCTGTTCATGCCTGTTTATTTCACTCGACTCCACATTAAGAGGCTACTTCACTCACGTGAAAACACCCGCTCGCTAATGTTGATCCTATGGGGGAAATATTTTAAGATATTTCGTTCGCATTTCAATATTTTAAAATAATTTTTTCTGCATTGGATAGCTGAGGTCGACCTCTATGCAGGCAAGTTTTTTTACTTTTTGATTTTAATTGCAGTTTTTCTTATTGAGGATACCTTCACTTTCTGAAATGAGTTCCGTAAGTAAAAGTATCTTAATAAAAAAAACTTGTAACCAAAATCGAAAAAGTAAAAAAGGGCCTGAATAGAGATTGTCCTCAGATACCCAATGCAAAAAAAAAATCATTTAAAAATATTGAAATGCGAACGAGATATCTTAAAATATTTCCCCCACAGGATTAACATTAGCGAGCGGGTGTTTTCAAATGAGTGAAGTATCTTCTTAGTCTAACTGTATGCTAATATTTTCCTTTACAACGCCACTGAATATGAGATCGTTCTGTGTGCACAATTCTGATCATTGGTGGGCTAACTTTCTGCCTGCTATTCTCCTAATTCCAACAGCCTCTGCTATTACATTCGTTCCACTGACAAACTGTACAGTCTTCCGTATGATATGCGTTATATATATATAAATATTGAAAATTAAATCAGTCCGGTAGTTCCTGAGACAAAGACATCACAATAACAGCTGTTTTCAATAGGATTTCACAAGTGTTGTTACCCCTTTAAAAATGATTGATAAATGATGATGAATGAGTGATTAAAAATGAAATTAAAAAAATCCTTTGAAAAATTATCGAAAAAAACAAATTATTCTATTAATGAAAATGCGATTTAAATACACCTTTATTTGAAGGTAGGTTTGCAAGCTCAATTTTCAGGCAGAAAAACGTTTAAAAATGCATGTGCGTGCATGTATATTATATAGTACAAAAAGTAGAAGTTTAAACACATCATGATTTATGGAATTATGATTTATGGAATCATGATTTATTGAATCATGATTTATGAAAGTTACACAACTAAGTCACAAGTCACACAAATGAACATTTCACTACTTCTAGTAACGATGAATATCTTCTTCGACTCAAACTCACTACAATATTTTGTTGTGAAATATACTACTCCCACAACTATCTATCTTTAGAAAGGTATTTCTCTAAGCTTGTGCTTAGAGGTCCTCGATTTTTAGGTGACTTTTGATTTTTTGTTTTACTTGTCTTTATTTGTTACCTCTTGTCCAATTTTCTTGGGGGAAAAGCATACGTCCTGGGTACTAACTGCATTTAGTTTATTAATTAGAGTTTTTAGGACAAAAAATATTCAGTTTCTAATATTTTATACAGATTTTTTTTATCTTATCATGCTATCACATGTCATCCAATGTGATCCAGCAGATGATTGAAAATTTCCATAGAATAGAGATATTTTAAAAGATTTTTATAATTTGCGTATTACATTTATCGAAAATATTGCTTCACAATGATGCGATTTCAAATTTATTGTCGAAAAAATGCATTCAGAGCATTTCTTCTACTACACCGATTAGATAAAACAGTATGAAAATAAATGTGCCTGACTGAAATAGAATAATCCTGTGTGACAAGATGGAAAGACTGGAAATAGAAAGCTACCATTTTGTCGAATCAGCATACGTCTTGGGATTTTAACAATTTTGATAAAGGCTAATTTGGAGCTCTCTGGCTGTTCACAATGAGTCTATTCAAATCTGCTGAACAGAAAGCTCCCAAACTGTCTCCCAGTAAAGTTGCGAGATTGAGTGAATTATGCTTGAATATTGAGTGCAAAGAACTTTGGAACCCTTATTAACAAATTCGACGGCAGCCTGTCGATGTTAGGGCTAACAAAGACTTTTTCCTTATCCCTGTGGCTGTTCAATTCGTTAAGGGCTTTTAATTTCCATTCCGATGCCTAGTTCGAATCAACACACTATCTAAAGAATGAATAGTTTGGCGTATCTCCTCATTCATTTCAAAAGAATTTCTTTCAAATATGGGTCAATGATGACGAGACATTTTTGATTAAAGTGACTCTTCACTCACGCGAAAACACACGTTCGCTAATGTTAAACCTTTGGACAGGTTATTTTCGAATATGTTGATCAAATTTGAATATTTTTAAAAGATTATTTTTGCATAGGATAGCTGAGGTTGATCACTAATATGGCAATTTTTTACTTTTACAATTTTGGTAGCAGATTTTTTTTAATAAAGGTACTTTTACTTTCGGAAACGGTTTAAAGAGAAAAAATACTGTTCCAGCTCAACTCAAACACAATAAATTCACACAGTACGAATACACTAACAACTTTTTTTTTCTTTTGGAAAGGTCACACAACAACATGGAAGAAACAAAGAGATATTTACCTTGAACAATTAATGTGGCATTTGCTTCATCTTGATCCAATTCAGTCTTGGCTACACATGTGTACGTGCCAGAATCTCCATATACCGTTTCTGTAATGGTTAGGGATCCATCAGATGCCTGTACCATTCGTGTATTTGAATCCACGTCAATTGACTCCTCGTTGAACAACCAAACTATATTCAATTGCAAACTGGGATCTGTCTCGGCATCGCAGCGAAAAGTGGCTGGTTGTCCAGCAGCAACTTCAAAATTTTCAGGCGCAAAATTTATTTTAGTTTTCCCTGAAAATGAAAAATACATTGATTATATTGACATTTACTTTCAGCAACGTTCTAACAAATGACAGACAAAACTAATATATATTTATTTTTATTTTTAGAATTAAAAATATAAACATCAGAAATAATACTAAAGTGTGCTCAATGGAATAAATTAGCCTGATGCCTAGTTAAAGATTTAAAATAAACTTATTATTTATATTTAAATAAAAAAAGAGTAGATAAGGGTTATCCCCCCCCCCCCCTTCCCGATAAGATCATTTTTTTCTTTTATCTAAGATGTTTTCACTGTTTGAATATAATTTAGGATCTGTGTTGACTGCCTCTTTGATTTATTTTTGTTTGACTGCTGCTTAAATGTGTTATACAAGATCAGAAACATAGGTTTATGTAGACAAATTATAATGTCTATTTTTTTCCAATATAAAGCACCCATTGTAGTTTCTTTATTGGAATAATAAAGTAAAACACATTAAAAAAAACTACAGTGTTGTTATGAGTGTTTCCTACTGGAATCAAAATCAAGGTGATATCATTGAAAGACATTAAAATTTGCTAAATATACCTATGTTTCTAATCTAAATACAATTGCCAGATAACATTCAATCAGTGAGGCGGTCACTACAGATTCTAAATTACATTAAAACTGTCAAAACATCTTAGAAAAATGAATAAAATGGTACCTTACCGTTATACCAACACCATTGTCACTAAAACATTGTTGGTGCGAAAGTGATCATTTAAAAAATATAACATTTGAAAATTACAGATGTTCATGAACTTTATTATACCAATACGAACGAGTCGGAATCCGTCGAATTCGGCGAATGTAAATATTTATATTTACATTACATTTTTACATTACATGATCATTTTTACATTTATCATCATACTTACATTACAAATATATTTAAATACAAGTCTTATCTAAACATAACGTCATTTGTATCGTCGCAAAATTGACATGCGTACTTTTCATATTCATATTCACTATTTAAAAAATAATTTAACATCTATTAGATTATAATATATAATATAGATTATAATATATTAGATTATAATATAGATGAATATATTTTTAGATAAATATATTACCGAACTTGATGTCCCGTTTGACATCTACAACTTTGCATCTACTTACATTCACACACTCATGCGCACCAAATCATCGAAAGAACTGTTAGATTGAATTTATAAAAAAATACTTACAAAAACAACTACAATAAAAAGTCGATCTGACATTGGCTGACCTAACTTTTAGAACAAATATTATTTTAAACAAACTGCTGTTCCGTTTCCACTAACTTCAACTTTTCAAATTATTGACATATTAAACTTTTATACTATAAGTCATCAAGATAAATAATTTTGAAGTTATCAATTATACCTATCAATTATACCACCTATCCTAGCAAATATATGTATGTTTGCAGCTCGCTAAATAAAAAAACAAGTAGGAAATTGTACGTTAAACGTGACAAATGAGGTGCGTTCTTACTATAACTAGTTTTACAATGTAAAAATTCATCGTTATTATTTCAGGTAAAAGGGTTGAGTTGAGCTGATTATTGACGGCCAATTATCTACACTTGGGATATAGGCCCGGGGGGGTGCCCTTCGTGGGGGTCTTTCTAAGGGAACCTAACCCGTATTTACGCATGGATAAATCCACGGCTCGAAGAAAACCACGGAAACTCCGAACGATTAGGCTGACGGGCGCGATTGGGATCGAACCCAGCACTTCCCGTCTACCAGCTTCGAGAGCAGAACCTCTCAGCCACTGGTGGGGCTTCATGTAAAAGGAATTATATCGTCTGTTATGAGCGAAATGAGCATGTCTTTCTTTTCTCTTATTACGTATGCCACGTTTACAGATACGAATTTTTTTTTACACCAGACAGCGCTGCAAAAGTCACCGTGGAGATCTTGCTTTGCGAATGATTACCTCCATGGTTTAATATTTCTATGATTCACGATGAACGAATAGCTTGTGTTTATTTATTTTAATGGATATTGGAATAAATATTGGGCTGTTAACCTAATTTTAACTGAAGTTACCTCAGAATCTATACATTTTTCAATGTAACTCATCTCTCAAGCAAGCAATTTTTCTAAAAATGTAACTTTGTATGCAATTTTATTCGAAAAAATAATTTTGAATAAAAATGGCCGCCTGGCATATGAAAACAGAAGTGGTTAGCCCGTATTTGTTTTCCTCAGTCACATGACTTGCGCATTTATCATATAGATTACGTATGATAGGGTTTAATAGAATAAAGAAAACTTTTATTAATATCTTTTTAAGTTTTGATTCGATTTCCATAAAATTTGAAATGACTCGACAAAATTCTGCAACGATTATATATATATTAAATTTCAAAACATTCGGTTTTTGCGCTGTTATATGCTGACGGACGGACCAGACGACGACTATAGGTGCTATTTATTTATATGATTACGAACGCACTTAAAAAAAGCTTGAGTAGGGCTCATATAGATTCATAAAGTGTCTGTTCTTTGAATTAGCATCTTTCACATATTCGCACAAAATTTTAATACACTTCTCGCACAAAGTATTGCAATGCTGCGGAAAGAAGTGATTTTCAGAAAAACGCGAAAATAACTTTTAAAATGTTATGATGATGATAGCATTCGCTGTTTTTTAAAGGGCTGTATTTCCTGTCCTAAACCAGACATGAACTAAAAATATACTTCTCTTCCTTTAGAGTAAAATCCATTCCAACGAAATAATTTAGACTCATGTAATACAATTTAGGAATTATATTGTTATTGCCTTTATATACAAGTCTTATCTAAACACTATTATTAAAGGTGTGTAATTTATAGCACTAGAAATCTAATGTGTATTTCATGTTTTATGTTAGAAGCAATTTTCTATTAAACAATTCACGATTTATACATATGTGATGATTTGAGGACGAGAGATGATGAGTGCGGTGGCAGTTCCATTTTTTTATAAATGGTTTCTCGAATACTGGATGTTCTTTTTCGAGATTCAGCCGAGGCGTTTCCTCACTAGGGGTTTACATTGCAGTCGGCATATTAACAGCATATATTGGGTGAGTAGGTTGAAGAAAAAACACCATCGAATCACAAACAAGCTTTTATTTGGAAGCCCAACAAAAGAGGTGGAGGTATCTCTTCACATCATCCATCGTTTCAGACGTTACGACAGATTTCCAATTAAAAATGAGCACGATGGCTGTAGTTGTTATCAGCCTTAAACATTCATCTAGAAGTAGTCACGTGAAGAAATATCTGCTCAATTTCACCATTACCAGGCAAGCGTTCTAATTTATTAGTAGCTCAAACGCCGAACACAGTCCCAGCGCCTCTCTTTTCGACTGTCTCTCGGAAGCACGGAACCGCGATACATGATGTTGAGAAAAGTTTGAATACAGGGATCACGTGACGGCCGATGCGCCAATAGAGAACCTGGATCCTATGCGGGAAGCGTCAGAATTTTGAGGAAAAATGGTTTCCGGTAAGAAAAAGCGCCAAAGACGCTTCGAAATCATTCTATAATCTATATTAATATTATAAAATAGTAAAGATAGTTTTTTGTTTGTTTGTTTGTCTGTAGGGGGTAATCTCTGGAGCTACAGAACTGTTTTCAAAAGTGATGGTGGCAAATTGATGGTGGCAGTCCCTGCTCCAACATAGGCTATATTTTAAGTCTCCAGGGGGTGCAAGAGCGAAAAACGTTCTAAAATGGCGATTTTTTTATACTGAAGGAGCTAGAAATATGAAATTTGGCATGGTATTTACTTATAAGATGTAAATGCTCTATAAGAACAAATTCTAAAAAAATTCGAAATTTAAAAGGGTGAGAGGAGCGAAAAGCGTTCTAAAAACATTCTAAATTATAATTTCTATGGAATCTCTAGAACTACAGAACTGTTTTCAAAAGTGATGGTGGCAAAGTGATGGTGGCAGTCCCTGCTCCAACGTAGGCTATATTTTATGTCGGTGCCACTATCCGCTGGAGGGTGCAGGAGCAAAAAACGTTCTAAAACTGCAATTTTTTTTATACTGAAGGAGCTAGAAAAATGAAATTTGGCATGGTAGTTACTTATAAGATGTAAATGCTCTCTAAGAACAAATTCTAAAAAAAATCGAAATTTAAAAAGGTGAGAGGAGCGAAAAGCGTTCTAAAAACTTTCTAAATTACAATTTCTATGGAATCTCTGGAACTACCAAACCGTTTTCAAAAGTGATGGTAATAGTCCCTGCTCCAACATAGGCTATATTTTATGTCGGTGCTACTACCCCCAGGAGGGTGCAAAAGCGAAAAACGTTCTAAAATTTCGATTTTTTTTATACTGAAGGAGCTAGAAACATGAAGTTTGGAACGGTAGTTACTTATAAGATGTAAATTCTCTCTAAGAACAAATTCTAAAAAAATTCGAAATTTAAAAGTGTGACATGAACAAAAAGCGGTCTACAAAATTTTTAAATTACAATTTCTATGGAATCTCTTGAACTACAGAACTGTTTTCAAAAGTGATGGTAGCAAAATGATGGTAACAGTTCCTGCTCCAACATAGGTTACATTTTATGTCGGTGCCACTACCACAGGGAGGTGCAAAAGCGAAAAACGTTCTATATTTCCATTTTTTTTATACTGAAGGAGATAAAAACATGAAATTTGCCATGGTAGTTACTTATAAGATGTAAATGCTCTCTAAGAACAAATTCTAAAAAATTTCGAAATTTAAAACTGTGAGATGAACGAAAAGCGTTCTAAAAACATTCTAAATTACAATTTCTATGGAATCTCTGGAACTACAGAACTATTTTCAAAAGTGATGGTGGCAAATTGATGGTAACAGTCCCTGCTGTAACATAGGCTATATTTTATGTCGGTGCCACTACCACAGGGAAGTGCAAGAGCGAAAAACGTTCTAAAATTTCGATTTGTTTTATACTGAAGGAACTAGAAACTTAAAATTCGGAATGGTAGTTATTTATAAAATGTAAATGCTCTTTAAGAACAAATCCTAGAAAAATCCGAAATTTAAAAGGGTGAGATGAGCGAAAAGCGGTCTAAAAACATTCTAAATTACAATTTCTGTGGAATCTCTGGAACTACAGAACTATTTTCAAAAGTGATGGTAACAGTCCCTGCTGTAACATAGGCTATATTTTATATTGGTGTCACTACCACAAGGGGGGGGGGTCGGGGTGAAAGAGCGAAAAACGTTCTAAAATTTCGATTTTTTTTCGACATTAGTGTGGCTTAATTAGTAATTTCTGAATTATCTGTGGCAGTAAAATTAGTGTGGCTTATTTAGTAATTTCTGAATTATCTGTGGCAGTAAAATTTCCTCTAATGAAAATAAGACAACGAATACCACTTGGCATTTTTCAAGAATTACGCGAGCAAAGCCGCGGGTTTTGCTAGTAACTAATAAATTAGATGTCGAATTGAAAATCACTTGATAACATAACAAACACATATAATGCTTCTGACATCCAGTCAATGGGACTGCATTTTTGGCGTTTAATCTTCCAGTTTGACGATATTTTTTTTATATGAAAAGTGGTAGACGGGATAATAAAAAAGTACCCTCTTGCATATACAGGGTGTCCGAAAAGTCTTCAAACGGTAGAATAACTCGAGAAATATACATCGGATTGAAAATACGTATTCAATATTTTAGAAAGAGTTCTCAGACTTTTAAATGGAAACGATTCTCACTGCATTTTATTCTATTACAGCGCCATCTACGATTTTTCGAAGAAAATGTTACACAGTCACAAAGTTACGTATTTTTTCCCGTAGAATCCAAATCTGAAATGAAAAAAGGGGGTTGCCATTTAAGATTTCGATGTTGCCCCCCCCCTTGATGATGATGATGCGATGGATAAGAATGAAACTATTATTTTTTTTAACCTGGGGCAAGTATGAATTTCGGCGGCCCTCTCCCCTTCCTTTCCAAAATAAGTTTTCGATCCATTGGTTTATATTTTATTTTAAATATGATATAATTATTTCATATTTAATAAGATAAAAAAATGTTATGTTCGAATAAGATGCTCGTCTCATAGATTCGGATAGTCCTTTAAATATTAGAAAATATATTAATCCGAATAAGAGACCCATATTTTAACAATTCAACGCTAGTGTTATCGATCAATTTTTAACACTTTCCAACCTAGTTGAAAGTGTTTATGACTTCGGTTTGTCTGGCCGTATGGCCGTCTGGCCGTTTGTCCGTGCTCTAACTCCCGTAAATATGCTCGGATTGCTCTGCAATTTTTATATGTTGTTCTCGTTATCTATAGCATGTTCCCTATTTCAATGGAAGTGTGTAGCACGTATAGTTTTTTTACAGGGACACTCAAAAGAATTCCGTTACATTGCGATCTATGGGGAAAAACAATTTGCGGTTTATTTAAATAATGTTTCACTATTTTAAACGCATTGAAATTTATATATATATCACTTAGGTGCATTACAAAAGGCTTACTACAGAATAGTGTGTGTATAGCAGTCATCGTTCATTTACAGGGACACACAAAATAATTCTCTACTGTTTGTTAACAATAATTCCTGGAAGTGCGTTTTAAGTTACTGAACGCGATTTTAATTTTAACTCGCTTTTTGTCTATTACGTGGTGTGTATAAATTCTGTAGATCCTATACAGGGAAGCACAAAAGTTCGCGAACACATTTCCGTTTATTGACAGAAACTCCAGACGTAGAATTTTAAACTGTGCTACGCGTTTCCTAACTGAACTAATATTTAGCATCCTATGTAGTATATATACAAATCTATAGATCCTATACAGGGCTGAATAAAAGTATTCGGATATTTTTCCGAATATTGTATATGTTGGAAATTCCTGAAATTATATTTTTAAATATGTTATGCGTTTTCCAAATTGTTTACTTAGATGTTATCTTTTAGCTTATTAAACGGTGTGATTTGTAAAATTATTTTGGAAGCGTTGGAAAGTGTTACATAATCTATGTTTGACGCATGATTTTTCGTTCTTGTTATTAGTTTTTTTTTCCGTCATTGCGGCAACACTAAACGAAAAACAAATATATTTTGTATCAATAATACTTTAATTACGTCATTCAGCAACAATGCTTTCTGAAAATCTGTTCCGTTAATTGTTCACGTGCGTCCATTGTTGCATTAATAATTTTTCGTTGTCGAAATAAATTTTTATTGTTGAGACCAAAACACAACAAAGGGTTAATTGTTGCAAGTATATTTAAACAATCAATAAACATTTCATTCATTCCTTACGGAAACTTTTGAAATTGTATCTTGGATTGCTAATCCTCTGATTTCAAACTGTGTATTTTGTGAGAAAAAAAAACTTTTTGCGAGTAATTTAATATTTTTATCGTTTAATTCGAGTGTGTCATACTTGAAATATCTAAAATCACCATGTTTTTCGCATTGTTTTGCGTTCTATGGTTCCTCACTGTTTATGAAGGAAGCTATCTTATGGCTGCGGGCATTCTCATCCTCCTCGGCATCGTTATCACGGTTGATCATGTAACTAAAAATAGGGCAAAACTTCTAGCTGATGATGAAGATGTGTATTGCGATGTTTCTTCTGAAACGAGTTCAGTTATATTTTTCGATGTGTCTGAAGCGAGTTCGGATATATTTGTTTACGAAACTGCTACTGAAGATTCAGAACCAGATGCTATATACGAAGATGCTCGACTCATCGTTTCGGATATTCCTTTTCCAAAAACCAAAGACGTATTGTGACAAAGACCACATGGAAAGATTTCTCAATGATTGCTTAGAAGAATCTGGCTTCATTAGGTTCGAGGACATACAATGGATCTCGGGTCCCCTGGCTGATCCAACACCCAAAAACGATTAACAACTGCCTCAAAAAAAGGAAGGGAAATTTCGAAAAAGGCTTAAGAAGATCTTCTGCTGTTGCTTTTGTTGTAGATGTTGTAAAGTCACTGATAGTCAGTGACTGAATCATTAAAAGCGGGACACACTCTGCTCTGTTTCCTTCTGGGAAGACAACGTTCAGGCAAGAACGTATGAGCAGAGGAATGGTCCTGCGAAGGGGAGAGATGATAGCCCACCTCCACGTGGTTCTCCCTGGAAACGTTGCTCGTTAGACGAGGGGCAACGGCTGAGATGCTTCGTTTCTAAATAAAATGTGTCAGCAAAGCGTGAAATCGAAAGAAGAAACAAAATAAATATCTGGCGCTGTGTTGATCATAATTTCATAATAAGAGTCTTGTGTTCTATAAAATAGCTGTGAACCAGATGAGTTTTAAGATAACTGATTATCGTTAATTACTGGTTTGAAAATATGGTATAATTTTTACGTTCACGAAACGGCAAAAAAGAAAATAAGAGAAATGATTTACCGAACTTGGATCAAAGCCAGAATGGAATTAAAATAAAATGTTTTATATTTTAATATAAGAAAAAGATTTTATGATTTTGCGAGTTACATTTAATATCGGAAATTATTAAAATAAATGCAGGCTTTTTAGGAATTTAGAAATATAAAAAGGAAATAATGCGGGTATTTTAAGGGATGAGTATTAGGAAGCTTTTAATAATTTTAATCATGACAAGTTTTATGCATTATTATTGCTGAGTTGAGTATGAATGAATTCTGCTGAATAATTGCAAAACAGATGTTACTCAACTTACAATAATGGATTGTACCATCGTCCGGAACAGTTTGTAAAAAAGAAACCAATAAAGTTTTGTTAATTTTTTGAATTTTATATTGTTTGTTTGTTGTCTTATCTCTGTCTGTAGTAGAGCCCTGCACTTGCCGGTTTGTACCCAGCCCAAACCCGAAAATTCTGCTTAAAGTCTACCCGAATCAGGCAAAAAAAATTTCGTCAAGCCGAAATTCAACCCCAACTCAAAATATTTAAACCTGCGCCTGGACTGAACACTAGGAGAAAGAAAATTAATCTATATTTTAAAGCAATTATAGAAAAGTAGTCTAAAATTATATCTCTAATATATAAGTTTTATATTTTTTCTATTAAAATGAACACAGATACGCTCAATAATATTAAAGTATATAGCTTTTTCAAGTGAAAAGATATTCAGAACTTTCTTCTAAAAAACCGGGTCAACCCGAAATCGGAATATTTAAAGTCAACCCGAACCTCAACAAACAAAAGTTAGCCGACCCTACTCGAACAGCGGGTTGGGTCGGGTTAGACTAAAATGGGGTTACCCGACCCAATTTAAAGATTAAAAATTGAATTTTAAAGATTATTTTAAAGATTAAGAGATAATATAAAAATAACTAAACAAATAATAAATAACAAAATATTATTAATATTATTAATAACGTTTAATTATATATAACGTAAGATGTAATTCATAATAGATAATTAATATTAACTATTTTAAAGATTTAGAGATTTACCGGACTCTGCAATACTTTTTTTTCCTTCAAAAATACTAATTTTTTTTTTAAATTATTATTTTTAAAATTTTTAAATTTTTATAATTTTTGTAAATGTGCGTAAAAAAATGGGTTAAAATTACATTATTTATAATCTTCTCATAAAACTATATCACTTACCGGCAACTATGGCCAAAAGAGTCAGGCATAGTATCAGTTTGAGAAACATCGTGAATAGTGAGTGGACGTATAAGAAAAAAAAACTCAGTAGACTTGTGAAAACACTGACTGCTCTGCTAAACAAATCTGTTCGTTTTTATCATGTTTATATACTGGCGCTCGTTTCACCCTTTTAATCTGTGGTTTCACTATCGCTTTTAGATGCCAAGGTTGCACTACGGGAGAAAAGGAAAAGAACCGGTTCGTCAATCTGATTTCAATGTTCTCCTTCCTATTCTGTCACGCAGTAGCGCAACTTATATGGGCCCGTGGGGCCCGAGCCCACCCAATAATTCGCTCTTCCAGCCCACCCAATTTTCATTATTCTATTTTCGTGCTTATTTATTTTTCAGTCGCAGAAAAAATAAATCTTTCATTTACCATCACAAAATTATTTTGTTTGAAATACAGTAAGGATAGCAGTAACAGACACACAGTAGCTTAAAACATGCCTCCCCCCCCCAACCCCCTCTCACCACACACCCTCATCCTAAAAGAGGTAAAACCAATTTTCTCTCTAAAGAGAAATTTCCTGCATATTCGCTAATTAGTTTATCATTCTAAATGCACTAAATTTGCATTGTTATTATTTAAAGTCTTCCATTATTTGGGTTAAAGGATCTTTCATAAAACTCTGCCAAGGCGTTTTAAGACAATTTTCAACATCCGTCAGTTCAGAAATGGTAGTTATGAGACAGCAATTAATTATAACTGAAAATGTCATACATTAAAAAATAAATAAAAGCGCTGTTCGAATCCAAATCACTTTAGAAGTCGTGCCTTACAAATTTCATGTTTTTTACGTATACGAGTACAAGTGACTCTGTTAATGCGGAGAAAGTTCGCATTTATTGAGTGGAGAAAAATATTTCTTTTTAGGATAGCTTTAAGTGGACAGTTTCACTTATAAAGGTAGGGTTAATTACAGTGGTGGATCCAGGGGGGGGGGGGGGTCAAAGGGTCAGCTGACCCCCCTGTGATGAGAAACACCCTTATTAGTGGCACAGCGAGAACTTTTTAGATAAAGGATTTTTTTTTAATTTTTATTATTTTTTGTTATTTCATACATTTTTTACAGTTCCGAAAAATTCGTATAGGAAATCAATGTTACCATTTTTTTCTTGATCCTGTAAGATATTTTTGCTCTGCTCAGGTCGTCACACAAAAGAAAGTGGGTTCAAGAAACATTGTTTTTTCTCAACGTATGTTCCTTTTAAACTGCTCCTGTGACTTGGCATCGTTGATTAGGCGATTTTTCCACTTTTCTGGCACCTTGCAAACGATACTTATAATGTTCCTGGTTATTTGGTAATCCTTTTGACGTCATCAACCAATCGCAAGGGAGAGAAAATTTTGTCAACGTTTGGTTTGGCGAGAGATGAAATTTTAGCTCGAAAAGAACAGTTCTTTTTGGCGAAAAGAAACAGTTCGTTCAGGAACGTGCTGTGTGTTTATTTCTGTCTGAGCATGCGACCAGCCCATCACTCTAAATATGCCTAAGCGAAAATCTCAAGCAGATATTTTCCATTTCTTCAAGAAGAAAACACCAACAGATGATATACCAACTAATAGTCAAAAGGAAAAAGAATATGTGAATACAAGCAAAAGTATGAAATCCAACGAAATCCCACCGAAAGCAAAGAATCCAACTGAACCTTTTATATCTACAGAAATTCAACCAGATGAGTTTGATATCGGAAATTTAATTGGGAAATCGGAAAAAAATCGCAGATGAATTAAAGTATCGCATTGTGTAAAATACTTGGATTCCACTAGCAAAATATGAATTTCCGATTGTTATGCAATCAGGAAGTAAAAGGCATTTTCAACGGTAGTGGCTTACAGAATTTTCCTGGTTGAGTTACAGTGCTAAGCATGCTGGAGCTTATTGCAAAATATATGTACTCTTTGGAGCAAAAGAAGGGGTAAAAGCAAGATATAAGCTTGGCAGTTTTGTACAGAGTCCATTTCATAACTACAAAAAAGGCAAGGAAAGTCTGCGAGGACACGCTTTTAAAAGGAGTACCACAAAATAGCAACAATTAACTTTACCGACTTTATTAGGACATTTGAAAACCCAGCAGAATCAATTGACGTGAAAATCCATATTGAAATGAAAAGAAGAATTGAAGAAAATCGTTTACGTTTACTACCCATAATAAAAACGATTATATTATGTGGTAAACAAAATATTCCATTACGAGGTCACCGAGATGATGGGAACCCGACGGAAGAGGATGGCTGAATAGCAAATGAAGGAAACTTTCGTTCATTATTCAGGTTTCGCATTGACGCAGGTGACACTGTTTTGGAAAATCACATAAACAACGTTCCTCGTAACGCTACTTTTACCAGTAAAACAACTCAAAATGAATGAATTGACATCTGTGGGGAGCTCATATTACAAAAAATACTGAACTCTGTCAAAGAAAGTCGGTTCTTTAGTATCTTAGCTGACGAAACCACCGATGCTGGTACTATCGAGCAGATAAGTCTTAGCATTCAATATTGGGATATAACTACGAAGAAAATCAGGGAAGCGTTTGTAGGCTTTGTAGAAGCTAGAAGCTTAAGTGGTGAGTTCCTTGCAGACCTAACTGAAGAAAATCTAAAGAAATTAGGATTAAAAATTGAAAATATGTGAGGACAAGGTTACGACGGTAGTTCAAATATGGCTGGAAAATTCAAAGGGGTGCAAGCACGCATAAAAGAAAAGCAGGCACTTGCTATTTACATGCATTGCGCGTCTCACAAACTAAATCTTGCCACATCTAAAGCCTGTTCATTACGCAGTATTAAAAACGCTGTTGGTGTCATGAAAGAAGACATCAATGCAATTAGGAAATCCGCTAAATGAATGAATTGAATGCGAGAGGAACTACAAGAGCATCATCCTCAAGAAACGCGATTGAAGCTCTCAAAACTATGTGAAACTCGGTGGATTAAACGCCACGAAACAATTTTACATTTTCTACAAGTTTTCGATGCCATTGTGTGCTTTCTAGTATTATTAGATGCAGATGAATCGTCCTCCAAATCCGCATCTTTAATAGCACCAGTTCTGCGATTAGATTTCCGTATTGCAGTGCAAATCATTTCCTCCATCTTGAGTTTAACTATTTCTTTATCTCGTAATTTGCAAAGCCCTTCGTTAGATTTGAAGCAATTCTATGATATGGTAAAGCATGTTGTAGATACTTTAAATGATTATTGAAATTCATCATCAAGTTACTCGCAAATATACGACGAAGCATCGAAAGTAGCAACTAAACATTTCATTGAAATTACTATGCCGAGAATTGTGAAAACACAGCACCACAGATCTAATACTGCAGCGTCAAGTCCTGAAGAATATTACAAATTTAATTTATTTTTGCCGTTTATGGATTTTATCATATCAGAGTTGGTAACAAGATTTTCCACTGCTGAACATTCAAACGAGCAGGGAAGACCGAGCTATGCTCGGTCAAAATTAACTTTGAGTTCAAATACCCAGACGCATAACCAAAATGACCCACTAATAAAATTTTCTCGAACATCTGACCTAGCCCAACAGTCTTCTCGTGCCCCAAAACCATAGGAGGCAAAATTTAGTCTAAATAGTCTGAGCCGTTTTTAAGATAAAAGAGCTTGACCCATAATAACCAATGACCAAAATGACCCACTAATTGAATTTTCTCGAACATGTGACCTAGCCCAACAGTCTTCTCGTGCCCGAAAACCATAGGATGCAAAATTTAGTGTAATTAGTCTGAGCCATTTTTAAGATAAAATAGCTTGACCCATAATGACCCATTATCAAATTGACCCACTAATTGAATTTTCTCGAACACATGACCTAGCCCAACAGTCTTCTCATGCCCGAAAACCATAGGATGCAAAATTTAGTGTAATCAGTCTGAGCCTTTTTAAGATAAAATAGCTTGACCCATAAGGACCCATGACCAAAATGACCCACTAATCGAATTTTCTCGAACACGTTACCTAGCCCAACAGTCTTCTCGTGCCCGAAAATCATAGGATGCAAAATTTAGTGTAATTAGTCTGAGCCTTTTTAAGATAAAATAGCTTGACCCATAATGACCCATGACCAAAATGACCCACTAATCAAATTTTCTCGAACACGTTACCTAGCCCAACAGTCTTCTCGTGCCCGAAAATCATAGGATGCAAAATTTAGTGTAAATAGTCTGAGCCGTTTTTTGGATAAAATTAGCTTGACCCACAGTGACCCAAAAATGACCTACTAATCGAATTTTCTCGGACATGTGACTTAGCCCAATAATTTTGTCGTGCCCGAAACTCGTAGGATACAAAATTTAATCAAAATCGTTTGAGCCGTTTTTTAGATAAAATTAACTTGACCCGGGTTGACCCAAAAATGACCCACTAATCGAAAGTTCTCGAACATGTGACCCAGCCCAATAGTCTTCTCTTGCCCGAAAATGGTAAGATACAAAATTTAGTCAAAATCGTTTGAACCGTTTTTTAGATAGAATGAGCTTGACCCTGACCCTTGATGACCCAAAATGACCCACTAATCGAATTTTCTCGAACACGTGACCTAGCCCAATGGTTTTCTGGTGCCCCAAAACGGTAAGATACAAAATTTCGTCAAAATCGTTAGAGCCGTTTTTAAGATAAAATTTGCATATATATGTGGCATTTTGACGAAGATTAGACATTACGAGAAATATTATTCCATGAGAAAAGGGTAGTCTGTTAAATAACTAACATATTGCAGTTGATATTCACGATCATGGCGAAGAGGTAAGGCAATGAAATGAGATCACAGAGAGTTTCTCCAGTAAATACAAGCCGATTTGCAGACAATTAGTTTATTTTGAATAAGAGAGATGCAGCACAATTCCACAGGTATAAAACTTATAGAATAGCCCTCGGCTTTCACGATGGGTCACTCCATTGATTACAAGTTGTTAAATGGCCAGCTGAATATTCTACGACATAAAAACAGCAGATACATATTTGTTTACACTTTCAGCTACGTCAAAAATCTCCTTCTCCGACCGATGCGGGCGAGTTTTGTTCTCTCCGCGGAGACATACAGAAATTTACGTCACGAGCGCACAACCCAATGAGTGAGAGGCGACCTACGGACCAGCGAATGAGGCTAGAGGGAGGAGCTAAGACAGTAAAGAATTCCTTACTTGGGCGCGGATCAATTTTGAAGTTAAAATCCCAAGCGCGCGAAAAAATCAGAGCAATAATAATAATAATAATGAAAAGAAAATGGCTTTTAAAAAACATTCGAAATGAGAACGCGTCTCGGAATTTTATAGATTGGGGAGCTGATAAAAGCTACGAATGTACTTAAAATTTTAGATTAAGATTTAGAATAAGATAATTATTAATATACGGATATTTACTTTTAAAAGGACTTTAAATAGGAATAAATATTATTAAAAATTAAGGAAATACTGACTATGTCAGTAGTTAGATTAATTTAAAAGATTAATGCGAATAAAATGGAAGGATACGAAATAAATAATTTTTTTATATAACATATATATAACCACACACACGATTTGCTCGTATTAGAATATATGATATGATATCGTTGCATTACATGGATTGATCCCGGCATTTGCCAATGAGGATACTGAAACTTTAATGAATGCAGCTGAACCTTACAAGAAAGATATTCCAGGGACATTTTCTGAATTACGAGGAAAAATAGACTTATGGCAGCGGCAATGGAAAAAAAACGAAGAGCGAACTTCCACGCAGTGCAAGTGAAAGCATATTACACGCTTCAGAATTTTCCCCGAATATCAAGACTCTTCTCTACATTTTATGTGTCCTTCCTGTTACAACCTGTACCATTGAACGGTTTTTCTCAACATTAAGACGGGTAAAAACTTACTTGAGGTTAAATATAAAAGAAGAAAGGCTAATCGGTTTAGCAATGCTTAACACTCATCGCGATAAAGAAATTCACCCTGAAGAAGTATTAAATAAATTCGCAATGAAGCAACACAGGAAATTGCAACTGCAGTATTTTTAAGGTAATACAGCAATGTTTTGCCATTAATTTTTCCATTGCAATAAAAAGTGTTCTCCACCTCTTAAATATGAAAACGTTTAATTTTATTTAATTGAAGAATTTTAACATTTCTGTATTAACTACCTATTCTAGAATTAATAAATTGTATGTTTATATATTTCATACAAAATGATAACAAATTGGTTACTAAAAGTTAATTTAATAATATTATTATAAGTTGTAATTTATATATTAATTTAGTATTAATATAATTTTTAATGGTTAATTTAATATTATTTCATGAAAATTTATTAATTACTGTGTAATACATTATATTTTGAAGCAGGTTTAAATGATACATCGCTTTTCTTCCACTTTACTGATAATTTTATAAGTAGAAGGTATAACGCTGGCCACTGAAACTTGACTCCCCTGTGAAAATTTTCTGGATCCGCCTCTGGGTTAATACAAGCATATGTATGAAGAACTCAGTTATTTCATAGAAACTTGCGCAGGAATAACAAAGAGCATCAGAATAGAAATACTTTTTATCTGATCTTAAAATGTTAATAAAATAGCAAAGTGTATAAATGTTGAACTTCTCTCCCCAAGGAAAAGACTGAAAACATATAATTTGCGTTCCACTATTATGTCAAAGAAAGGGCTTAATCAAACTACTATTTCAAACGTGAATAAGGACAGTGAGGAAAAATTCGTTTTAGAGGATGCCTGTGATGCATTTATTGGAAGATGTGCAATTAGGAGATCATATTCGCAAAATGGCGTGCTACATAACAAGTGGGTTCATTTTATATAAAAAGAAATTCCTTAAGTACTTTTTAGTACCAGAAAACACTAAAAATTCACAAAATTTGAAGTATCATAGCTCGGTAAGTTTTGTCCATAAAAGAATTTTTTTTTTTAAATATCCTTCTTAAGACTTTCTTCTAATATCCTTCTTTTTCTAAATATAAGTTATACGAAAAGGAGGCCATATAAAAATTAATTTCGTATATTTTAATCTGCATTCAATCTCTTTTTTAAAAAAATGCCATACCTGAAACATGTACTTGATTTGTATACTTTTTGTAATTCAAAGTAGCTTTCTGTTATCAGCGGTTCAAGATATTATATCTATTTTGAATCACCCGGTATAATTTCAGTAAATAGTAAATTAATTAATAGACGACGCATTTTAGTATATTTGCATTAAATGCCCATTTTAATATTTTTTAGTCCTTTGCGTTTTAATTTGTAGTCAAATTCATGAAAAATTGAACTTGACTTATCATAACTTGAAATATCACCTTGTCCCAAACTTTCAGCGAAAACAAACTGGCAGTGTCATTTTACGTTAATGGTGTTGAGCCCACCCAATATTTTTCAAAAGTTGGCGCCACTGCTGTCACGACATTATCTGTTGTGTTCACTAATACTTTTTACAATACACAGAGTTCACTAATACTTTTTACAATGATTTATGAAGTAAATCATAGCCGAAAACATAAACACCATTATATAATCTTATCTAAAAATTCTAAAAAACAACATTCATTTAAAGGGCATTTTAAACATGCTATGACATAACCAGCGTTGCCGAGTTGGCTGATTTTTGAAGAACACTATTTCCGCATAATCATCTTCGCTTTATTCAATTTCGCCAATTTATCCTTACAAATAGAACGAGTATTACCAGTCGAAAACAGTGGTATTCAAAAGTCCTCTAAAGTGGTAATACCAATACCACGGATATTATCACTAATCACCGGAGCAACAGGGAGAGGGGAGAGAAAGATTAAAAATTAAAACCTCTCACACAGAACCCTTAAAAGTCGAGAAAATTATATAAAGCTTATTTTGTTAAGATGAATTTGTGCTGTGCCAAAACAAACGTCAAGGCAAAGCATGAACAAACAAAAAATTTCAGCATACAACTGTTTCAAAGCTTCATCATGAAGCACCTTCTTTGGTTCAAAATGATCGTAAAAGAGAGGTTTGGTAGCAAAGTACATGCATTACTGCTTCAGCAGTTTCTCACATACTTTCGGTATAAAAAAGATACATTTAATATGAGATCGAATATGATATATCGAATATAATAATCTAATATAATCGGATATAATAGATAGTATCGAATATGATTTTGATATGAAGCTTGAAGAAGGAGCTAGAACCTGTAACATTTGGATGTAAAATTTATTTTGGCTGTTTATGCTTTTCATTGAGTCGGTTTTCACAAGTCACGAAGTAACTGAAAACTACATTTATATGTATAAAAAATAATAATAAATAAATACGTAAAACAGCGAAATTGTTCGTTTTATGAGTAATAAGCAAAGCTTGTGGTTTTGCGCATGTAAGTTGTTGAAATGTGCCAAGTGGTATTTTTGTGTCTGCTAACATGAGGTGAAAATGAAAATTATACTTCAATTGATAATTTAAATATTACTAATTAAGTCACGTTTTGATAAAATAACATTCTTGTATCGACATAAAATAAATGTGAGCACTAAAAATATTTAATTACCTATATGAATTAAAAGAGAAAATCTTCATTCCAGGGTAAAATGTAGGGTATTTTTGAATTCCACGCACTACCTTTACAATGAAAGAATTTTTTTTAATCACTATTTTTTCTGAGATTACTTCCTACAAACAAACAAATATTTCTTCTTTATAATGTTAGTATAGATACAAACATCATAAAAATCCAAATATTAAATAATAAGTTGGAAAACATAGGTTTAGCATAGTTAACCATCATTTTTGTACTGCAGAAGGCAAAACCTGCAGTATCTCTTTATTTAGTTGCCAATAATTTTTCATCATTTATTACTATTATTTTAAATAATTATATCAGTTACTGGTACATCTATTCTATATCCCTTTGTTTAAAACGTTGGCGCGAATATTGACGGGGGCGTGTCTAACGTTGAGATGAAACATTTGTATTATTATTATTACAATGTTTTAAAATCTGAATTAAAAACATATTGTTAGTGTCCATTTATGTCTAACAAGTAATCTTTATGCCAAATTTGAAGTTTCTTTGACTGGCAGTTTCTCAGAAATTATTGTAAAAAAATATAATTGTAAAATGTTTTCCTACCACCTCACCTATCTAATAAAATTCGAAATTTTTTGTTTTAATTTATTCTTTGGGAGCATCACATTTAATAACAAAACTGCACATTCAGCAATTATTAATATTTGAAGGGGTAGTTTTGTTAATTTTTAGCATCATAACTGATTGTGGGGAATGAATTCTCTTTTTCTTTTCTCTTCAACTGGTTAAAATTCACCTCTCACTTCTGTGTTTGATTTCAAGGCTGAGGTCCCTTCCTTAAAACGTTCGGATTTGTTTTGAACTGTCCAACTATGTGAGTTTTACGACAGCTTTATTGGTTTTAAGGCCTTAGTTTAAAATCATGCCTTAAGACGCATAAAATCTCAACATTTCTATCACTATTTATGTGAGCTAAAAAGGAAAGAAAGAACTCTGTATGATTGTAGAATATACAGGGACATATATCCTCTTAAATAACATTTTATTATTCAACAATAGGGGTGATAAAGTGCCAGGTACAGGTTTTGGTATAAGAGCATTCAAAGAAACAAAAATACTTTTGATAGGGTGAAACCCCTAGTAACTGACACTTTAAAGAATCTTTCTTTTTCAAATCACTATTACAAAAATTTAAATCTATTTTACACTTATCTTTGTTTTTGAAAGTATAGTAGAGATATATTAAAACATTATTGTTGGCAAAATTTTCAAAAAATATACATTTTATTATTAAAAATTAATTTTATTTACAAATATGGTCAAAAACTTCAGTAACTGACACCATCCCTATTTTGAAACACCAGTAACTAACACAAAGTGAACCAGTGACTGACACTTTATTTTAAAAGATTAAAGTACTTTAAAAGAGTTTTATTATTTATTATAAAAACAAAATACATTAATATTTATTATAAAAAGTGGGATTTAGTAAGCTGCACTGCATTATTAGTAACGCAGAGTATATAGTAAGAGTATATAGCAGTAATATTTAGTACTGCATTATTAGTAATGCAGATATCCAATAACTGACATTTATGAACCAGTAACTGACATCTGCTGTCAGACACATGTAAAATAACTTAAATTTTAATGGTGTAATCCAGTTAAACTTATTGATTATTACCCAGTTTTTGAAATAATTGTCTTAAAATTAATCTAGTGTAATCACGTATCCAGCGTTTACTGTAGTTCCATTGCCTGCGATCTTTTCTGTTCAACTGATTAAAATATCAATAAGGTTAACTGGATGAATTATGCCCTCCAGATTCGACCGGGCTAGCTCAGTTGGCAGAGCGTGGCGGCTTCAGCCAGGTGATCCCAGGTTCGAATCCTGGCCCGGGCATTTTTCGTCCAGTTGGAAAATTACAACTCATATGATTTATTTATCAATTTTTCTTTAATATAACCAATAACTAACACCTCTGTCAGAAACTGGTCAAATGAAATTCAACGAACCAATAACTGGCACCCCCCCCCCCCCCCCCATTAAGCTAAATTAAATAACTATAAACCCTAAATCATGGTCCTAATATATCAAATACATCTTTAAACTAATTTCTACAAGTATAACTTTAAGAAAAAAGTTTAGGATGGTTGCGTTATAAATAGATTAGAAAAATCACTTCCTTAATTTTAGAAATAAGATGGTTGCTTCACAATGGCACTTTTTGTATTCTCAAAAGTTTCTTCCTCATTGAATATGTTCTTCCCTCTAGTGGTGAATAAATCGACTCCAAAATAAAAATGTCTCATTTACCACTAGATGACATTATTTTGTAGAATTTTGAAACAGAATGCTTATTTGAGTCAGATTTTTGCTCTAGTGTCAGTTACTGGTTAGGTGTCAATAACTGGAGGTTTCACTCTACAGCCTAATATTTTACACAAAAAGCATCCTTTCGTGTACAGATAAACACCTGCAGTAAAACACTCAGTTACAGAGATTTGAATAACTTTTCGTTACATATTTTTTCCTTTTAATCTTTTGATTGGTTTCGAATTACATGTTTCATGTGTAGTCAATTGACATCACTAGTATGTGGGGGGATTTTCGCAGCAAATAAAATATTGAATGAAAAAAAAAAAAAGAGACAAACAATCAGAAAAAAAATACGCCATGTTTAATTTGTGATACAAATGAGGTATATTCCAGTGAAATGGGAGAAATGGATTCTAGATGTTTAAGTTCAACAATTCAAATGATACAATCAAGCAAAAAGCTTTCTTTCAGTTCCAACTCTATTTAGAGTTCTGTACGGGAAACCCGAAAATATTCTTACAAGAAAATCCGAAACCCGATCTGAACCCGACAAAAAATTGCATTCACCCGAAACCCGACACACCTCGAACCGGAAATACTTAATTTTGAACCCGATCCGAACCTGAAATGGAAGAAAATTAATACATATTTTAAGGAAAGGGGATTGGGGGGATTCTACATTCTACTACTTATATCTAGGCATTTTGGGGAGGAATAGTTTTTTTCAATATAAACAAAATATATTATTGCAATTTTTTTTAAAATTAGTTGTATTTTAAATTAATCTTTTTGAATTTTTTGTAGCAAAAGAGAAAAAAAAATTGTTTTTACAAAATGGCGGCGAAATTAAGCGGGACAGTTATAATGCACACAGTCGTAATCTATAAATCAATAGAATTTATGAACAGTTTTATAATCTGTAGTCTTACAGTTATGTTTGCAACCGACAAAACACATAATTTCGTCATTTTTTGTCAAAATGTTGTTTATCTGAAAAAAAAAAAATGGACATAAAAAATCAATATATTTTTTTTTGTCTTTAATGGGGCAGAAAAAATAGATTATATCGAAAAGTATTACATATTGTCGGTTCCAGTGGGACAAAGTAAAAAAAAAAAAAAAGCTGTCTTAAGAAAAATATGTTTAAAGTTTCTTTTTACTAAAAACACTAAAAATTTTAAACTTTCCATTAATCAGCGATTCCGGGACTTTAAAGATATATCCCTGTTCCTCCAACAAAGTGTTTATCAATGTTAGTCTGAGAATGTTGAAAACTCCCTTAATACAATTATGGACACTAGATTAATTTTACTGCAATTATTCTAATTGATAATGAAATCATATGAGATGTAATCTTCCCAACTGGGCGAAAAAGGCAGGGCCAGGATTCGAACCCGGGTTGGTTGGTTGATTTTATGACGGCCGATTATCTACACGAGTGTTATAGGCACTGGGGGGGGAGTGCCCTCTGTGGGGGTCTTGCTAAGGGATCAGGGATCCTAACCCGTATTTACGCCAAGATTCGAAGAAAACCACGATCGGTTAGGTCGACGAGCATGACAGGGGCTTGAACCCAGCACCTCCCGTCTACCAGCTTCGAGAGCAGAACCTCTCAGCCACTGGTGGGGCAATTCGAATCCAGGATCCCTTGGCTGAAGCTGTCAATGCTCTACCAACTGAGTAATCCCGGACGAATATGGCTGAACTAATTCACCCAGTTAACCTTAATGATCCTAAAATCTGGCCTGATATCTGAATCAGCTCCACAGAATAAATCGCAGGTAATGGGAACTCCAGTAAATGCTGGATACGTGAGTTCCAGTTACCCTGTTTCGAATCCTGGACCGGATTTTTTCGCGCAGTTGGGAAGATTCCATCTCATATGATTTCTTTACAAATTAGAATAATTGTGTCAAAATTAATCTAGTGTAATCACGTTTCCAGAGTTTACTGGAGGTCCCATTACCTGTGATTTATTATGTTGTGCTGATTCAGATATCAGACCAGATACTACAGCCATGGAAAAAATTATAAGGACACGTTGAAAAATGAATAATATGTATTAAAGTAATTATCAACTGAAAACAAAATCAAACATAATTTACTACTCGTAATTACAAAACATTAGGAAGCTATTCATACGCAATTAAATTACAATAAAATTTATAAATCGCATATTAATATAAATATTTGACGTGAAACATGGAAAAAATTATAAGGATGACATAATGAAATATGTCTTCAAATAAGTTAATATTCTACAAAATCACCTTTTTTTGAATTATTTTTATTAATCGTGCAGCATTGACTCAGAAAGTTCAGTTAAAGTTTGTTTAGAAATGTTTTTCCACGATAATTCGATAGATGATGTCAAATCGTCTGCATTCGCATATTGTGTGCAATCCATATATACTTCTCTAGCTAAAATGCCCCACAGATTCTTTGTGGGGTTTAAATCACGGCTTTTTGGCAGCCAATCCAAAACTTGGACAGAATTGGCCTCAAACCATGAACGTGATGCACGAGACAAGTGGCAATTTACATTGTCTTGTTGAAACAAATAATCACTACCTTGTTGAAACATCTAAGAGGTGCTTTTAGGCAATAATGTTTCAGCTAGTATATCCACATATGTTTCTGAATTCCTGCGACCTCAAATGGACATGATTGGTGTTGTTCCATTGGCTACAAAACCTGCCCATATCATGACAGAACCTCCTCCAAATTGGCGTTTGGAAGAAAAAAGGGTTTTTCTTTCCGCAAATCATACCAATAATGGTGAAAACAATCTATTCCGTCAAAATTATTATTTTTTAACACTTTCCAACCTAGTTGAAAAGTGTTTATGACTTCGGTTTGTCTGGCCGTCTGGCCGTGCTCTAACTCTCGTAAATATGCTCGGATTGCTCTGCAATTTTTATATGTTATTGTCGTTATCCATAGCATGTTCCCTATTTCAACGAAAGTGTGTAGCATTTATAGTTTTTTTACAGGGACACTCAAAAGAATTCCGTTACATTGCGGTCTATGGGGAAAATCATTTGCGATTTATTTAAATAATGTTTCACTATTTTAAACGCATTGAAATGTATATATATCACGAAGGTGCATTAGAAGAAGCTTAATATGGAATAGGGTGTGCATAGCACTGATAGTTACTTTACAGAGACAGTCAAAATAATTCCGTTACATGACGTCTATGGAGAAAAATCGTCTGCTGTTTATTTAAATAATGTTTCACTATTTTAAACGCATTGAAATTTATATATATCACTAAGGTGCATTACAAGAGGCTTACTACAGAATATTGTGTGTATAGCAGTCATCGTTCATTTACAGGGACACACAAAATAATTCTCTGTCTGTTAACAATAATTCCTGGAAGTGCGTTTTAAGTTACTGAACGCGATTTTAATTTTAACTCGCTTTTTGTCTATTGCGTGGTGTGTATAAATTCTGTACATCCTATACAGGGAAGCGCAAAAGTTCGCGAACACATTTCCGTTTATTGACAGAAACTCCAGACGGAGAATTTTAAACTGTGCTACGCGTTTCTTAACTGAACTAAAATTTAGCATCCTATGTAGTATGTATACAAATCTGTAGATCCTATACAGGGCTGAATAAAAGTATTCGGATATTTTTCCGAATATTGTATATGTTGGAAATTCCTGAAATTATGTTTTTAAATGTTATGCGTTTTCCAAATTGTTTACTTAGATGTTATCTTTTAGCTTATTAAACGGTATGATTTGTACAGTTATTTTGGAAGCGTTGGAAAGTGTTACATAATCTATGCTTGACGCATGATTTTTCGTTCTTGTTTCGTCTGGAAATACCACATCTTTCCAGCGAGACCTAAAAGAAAAGTGTTTCTGAGCAAATTCCAATCTAAGCTTCTTATGTAGTTTTATAAGTCGTGGACGTGACCGTAGTTTAGCATATCTGACATTGGGATTCTTTTGCAGAACTTTACGCACTGTTCGGCTAGTGCATGGTAGATTCGTTTCTGTCTTAATTTGAGTAGAACTGTTTTTTTAAACAAACCCGATCACATTTCTGGTGCGTAGTCAGAGAAACAGGCCAACTTGTATGTTTCTTCTTACCATAATCTTATGGATTCTTCGAAAAATTATCAATTACTGTTTTAGATCTGCTTATATTCTCTCCGATTTCACGTCCACTCATTCCACATTTTCTGTAAGCAATGATTTTTCCCTTTTCAGATTCAGATAGTTGTGTGCTCTTTGGCAGGATGAAGAACGAGAGAAACTGAACAATCTTACTGCGCAACAGTTTTAGACAACTTTAAACAATCCTATGATATTACCAAGTATGCAAAATTTTGTTTGCGGTTTCAAAAGAAATGCGCGCCCTTATAATTTTTTCCGGCTATTAAAACAAACTTTTTAAATTCATGACTTGTAATGATTTTACAAATTTTCAACTTAAAGTTTGTTTGGAAATGTTCTGTTTCAAGCATTTTCATCATACAAATATTTGCATAATTTTCTAGCCAAGCGGCTCCTACATTTGGCGACTTTTCGCTTGTCCTTATAATTTTTCCATGGCTGTATGATCATTAAGGTTAACTGGGTGAATTAGTTCAGCCATATTCGTCCGGGATTACTCAGTTGGTAGAGCCTTCAGCTAAGGGATCTCGGGTTCGAATCCTGGCCCGGACTTTTTCGCCCAGTTATGAAGATTACATCTCATATGGAAAAATGGCCTACTTTTATATTTCAATAATCAATTTTATTTTTAATGTTGAAAAAAGAACGTATGTATATTCTCATCAAAGTTCAAATATATAGCTTTTTTATTTTCAACTGAAAAAATATTCTAGCCTTTATTTGGAAAATCGGGTCAACCTAAACCCGACCCGCAAAAACCAAATACCAACCTGAACCCGACCCGAATCCGAAACAAATAAAGTCAACCCCGCCTGCAAGGAAATAAATTTACATTGTCCCAACCCCTCCCCTGCAAGACTCTACTCTAAATAAACACGTCGTTGCACGATTGTGATTTATCGTGTGTTTTGAATGTATGTGCGATTCTGTGTAGATGTATCAAGAACGCTATAACTTTAAATTTCAATAATTCATTTATTTACTATAATAAATATACAGATGAAATAAGCGACCTGTTTATCAAGTACATAGCTTATAAGTTTTGTATACAATAATTAAAAAAAAGTAATTTGAATTTTCTTTAATAGATGGTTCTGCTCTGTTCCAAACTGTGAGATTCCTCAAACTCAAACTAACGTATAAAACTGCCTCAAAGATCTCCACATTTTTCTTTTTTTAATTCTATTTAGCTATTGAAATGCGTAAAAAGGTTATTTGGAAGTCAATTTTAACATTTTTACAGCTTGAGACAACACAGTGGCATCTATCGGTGAAATCTGACTTATTTTTAAAGTTATATGACACTCATTCCATTTATATATTTATTATAGTTAATAAACTATTAAGTCTTTTATACCATGATATATTTTATAATTTAATATTACATGTAATACAATTATAAAATAATATTTATTTGATGTCCGGATGTTACGCTATAGACACAGTGATTTTAAACCGGCGCGGCGTACCAGAGTAGAGTTGTGTGCCAAGAAAATGTTAGACGAGTTTCACCAAAATTTTACAAAGAATCACAAAGTATCTCCCGTCGGGGTAATTTGGGTATAAACTTCATTTTCATTTATAAAACCTAACATGGTGTTGAATTCAGAGGGTGGCCAGAGAAGGGGGAGGGGGGCATTCCTCCTGGGGATTTCTGGTTATTAATGATCTTGAAGTCCAATTCACCTCCACCTCCCGGAATTGGAGCTGCAGAAATCTCTCCCGGAGAAAAATGTCTAAATTCAACACTGCTTGGGGGCAATTCAAATGTACAGTCAAATTCTAGAATCAGGCCTGTACACTAATCTAGCTGTTCTTTTCCAGACATGCGTCGCACTTATGTAATGTGTTTCTATGGCAAACTTGGTATAAATTCAAATGCGTAATACGTTTTAGTTTACATTTAAACTAACAGATGGCAGCACGAAAGATGAGGTTGGAGAAAATTTTAGATGTAACTAAAAAAAAAAAGATATAGCTTCCAATGTAGAAATAGAAAATAGAAATATATACTTAAATTTAAATTAAGGTAATCGTTGTTTAATATTAAATGATAGAAATATTTATTTCCAATTGAAGGACATCATTTATCATTAAATTAGAGATCTTGATGTTGATGCAGCTAAAAGTCATTATACGAATGGATAATCTCTTTACTGAATTCCAACTATAAAAGAACGATGAAATATGCACAATGTGTGACAATGTTTGTTTACAAGATATAATGTCTTAGATGCATTATTACCAGGCAGAAAAAAAGAATCAACAATAATTCTAAATTAAGGGTTTTTTTATCATTTTTACTACGACTTTGATCTGTTTATATTTAAGAAGGAATAAATTATTCTGGAACAATTCACTCTGATAAGGAACTCTATCTGATAATCTTGGGCATTCCCCCATTCTTGTCCAAATCAAAGAAATCCATAAATAGATATTCTATTACCATGGTTCAAATCTTTGATCGCTTTATTGTATAAATTGTTTCATTTAAAAGTTTGTCGTTAAAAATCAAGCTCATAGATGGCAGCACTACAAATTAAAATAAAAGGAAGAAGCTCCTCAAAAGTTCTTAAAACAAACTCACTCCTCGCAATAAAATTGTCTTGGCCAAGGGCTATTTCAGTACATATCTCATTGATCATGGGGCATTAAGCATTATGAGGGGCTTATTAGTTTGGAATGTAAGTAGGAATAAAAGTATCACTGGATAGTAGTAGTGAAGAATAGTCTTTATATTTTTAATAGCTTACCATTCTGACTTACAGAAAATTTAGTTTGATGTGTTATAAAATACAAACTCTTAGTTTTTTGGGTACTTCTCTATTATCCCGTCGACCACTTTTCATAACAAAAAACTATCGGCAAACTGTAAGATTAAACGCCAAAAATGCAGTCCCATTTACATGATGTCAGAAGCATCATATGTGTTTGTTATGTCATCAAGTGGTTTTCAATTCGACATTTGCGTGTATTTTTCACTATGTTTTACTGATTTATTAGTTATTTCATTAATTAAAATAACAATTGTGTCCTTAATTTCTTATATTTTATTTATTTATTTATTTTGATATTCCAATGACAACGTTCTCCAGTTTATTTGGCGTTACAGTTTGGCGATAGTTTTTTTTATATGAAAAGTGGTCGACGGGATAGAGAAGATCTGTTTTTGTATTGAAGTAAGTTTTCTAAAATAAAAATTAATTTTTAAAAAGTACATTTAACAGTGGTAAGAATGAGTTCCTATTTCAGCTAAAATGTATGGGTCTACAGATAAAATTATGCAATTAGTAATTGAGATATAGAAAAAGTTATATTGCTTTATTATTAACACCAAGACGTTTGAAAATCACAAAAAATACATCAAGCTGTTAAAAATTTTAAGCACACAAATAGTAAATATCAGTTTTGATTTGTGTTTAATTTTATTTCTATTTTTTGTACTTTACAAAAATGGTTGATATCCGTCCCCCGAATAATCTATATCTGGTACATCCTTTATATTATACATAAATATTGCTTTAAAATTTTAGATATTTTTTAATAAATTTCAAAAATCACTCTAATGAAATAGTGAACTGCATGCACTCTTCATAGTGTTAGTCATTTTCATGCGAAAGACTTTCATCTTTTGTTGACTCTACTGTAAGTTTTAATGCAAGATTTCTTTTTATGTTTAACTTGAAAAATATCGAAAAACTTTTAAGAGTGGGAGAATACACAACAATAAGCAGTTTTTGTATAGGAATCCACGGTTTTAATCCATTTGTTTATTAAAAAATACAATTTGTTTCACTCCAATCTGAACCTCTATTTTTGATCGTAATTTTAAGAATAATGAATACGTTTTAGTGAAATTAGCGACAAACTTACCTTTCTTTGTGTGAAATGTTACACAAAAGTGATAGAAGTGACCAGCCTCTATATTCAAATAGCGCTGATGTAGGAACTTGATATATCCGGATGTAATTAACATAACACACTGCAAATTCGCAGCACATATTTGGAACAGTTTGATTTTTAAAAAAAAATAAAAAAAAAGTGTTTCAGTCACGTTGATGTGTACTAAATGTGTTCCGAATATGCTCCACTATAAAAAGTTTTCTGGAAGTGTACCGAATGGGTTCTGTTCAGGATATCTGTTAAATCTAAACTTGAGAACACATTTGGGAACGGATTGGGAGCATATTTGTGAAATCGTTATTTTAAAAAAGTGCGTTAGAAAGTGTGCTGTACAAAAGAAGTGTTCTCAGAAGTATTCTAAAAACTGTTCCAAAAAGTGCGCTTCAAAGTGTTCTAAAAAAGGTAACAAAATAAGTGTTTTAAAAGGCGTTCTGAAAAGTGTATAAAGATTTGCAGTGCATGAGGTCTCACTTACAGAAATACCTGTTAATTTCTTGGAAAAAAATGAAACGAGAAACGGGTATCAGGGTTATATCATTCGTTGATATACCTACTAAATATCCTGATGGATGGACCCATCGATTTTTACGATTTTTGATTTTTAAAAAGCGAGCTGTTCAAGAGGAATGGGCCTTTTTCCAAAACTACAAAAGGCATTATTGTCATGGAAATTACAGTGTAGAAAGGTAGTTCAGAATAAGGGATGCAAAACTGAACCTTTAAAACACAAATGTTTTATGTAAAATAGTTCTGTATGAGTACGATGAAAACCCTCTAAAGAATGTGCGGACACCCTCTGTAAAATAACGTGTCAGATTTGATTTCAATAGAAACAACAGCATTAAATAAACTTATAACGAATCATAATGGATACTTTTTGACTAATTTTAAAATACTTTTAAGTAAAAAAACTGCATCAATTGCTTCTCAGTTGTGTACAACATAATCCAAAGAAATTATTTTCTCCCTAATCCCTCCCTCCCAAAAAAATAAGTTTTGAAATGACGCCTTTGAATGCGCTACGAAAGCATGAATAATGCTGCTTGATTCAGTTTAACACATTGGTGGCACTGGGGATACAGAGATGGCGTTTGAAGATTGGGGCAAAAATGTTTCCAATAGTATGTGGAGTTCAGCTTAACATTTTTCTCTACTACCTTTATTTTTAATTTACCGTTATAGACCGGGAGACGGCAGCACAAACAATCATCTCATCGAGTTCACGGCTGAAATTCAAGAATTAGTTAAAACTCGATTCGCATATTAAAACGCAATCGGTCTGCCAAGTCATATCTTGGTGGAAAACACCTTAAAACCCGATTTTAGCGGTTGACTCCTAGGTTTACCATTGTGTTTTCCTGCACCCAAACGTATGAAAACATGGAGGACTGGGAGCAGGAACACGCAATAGTAAACCTACCAGCCAACCGCTAAAATCGGGTTTTCGGGTGTTTTCCACCAAGATATGACTTGGCAGACCGATTGCGTTTTAATATGCGAATCAAGTTTTAACTAATTATGGAATTTCAGCCGTGAACTCGATGAGGTGATTGTGTGTTGTGTGCTGCTGCCTCCCGGTCTATTATATATGCAAAGCTAGCCACAATCATAAATCCTTTGCTAAAACTTTCTTTAGATGCATTGAACCATGTTTTAAGATTTTTTCCTCCGCTTTGATGATAATAAAAGGACTTCTTTTTATTACTGCCATTTAAATAGACCCAAGCTTTATCTATTCTAACATTTTTTAAATTTTTCTCTTGATAAATGCTTCTCAGAAAGAACATTCGAATATATGTTATGTAGGAAGACGAACAATGTGTTTTTTCCCTGTCTTATTGACAATATTACCTGCTGTGACTTTAGATATAGAAAAACCGTACCTTTCACAGCGTTTTTTAATAACCGAATACTAATAATTCTCTTCGGAAAATGCAAAAATATAGTCTTCCACCCATCGGTTCTTTAAAAGCGTCATTTTGTACGCAAACAAAAATTTCAGTTACCAGACGAGATTTTATACTTTTAAAAACATTAGCTGTGAAAAATAATTCCCCTATGCAGACGATTTTTCTATGCACCAAAAAAAAACTTGTCTTAAAAATATGCGAACAGTCATATAGCTTTTATGCCATTTCTGAAATTTTGTTTTAGAATCTGACCTGGGATAACTTGAGATAAGGCAGTACCCCCTTCCCCCCCCCCCCTCCTCCCCAGCCTCCGCCAAATGACATCCCTGTTAGCATTTCGCGTTAAGCAAGATAAGTCTGTTGAAGATTTCATTAATATATCATTAATTTTGTAAAGTTATGAACCATACTTGTCGAAACGTCAAGTGAAGGCTTACTATGGAGAGACTAAAAGTTTTTGGTGTCTGTGTGTTTGTCTGTCTGTCTTTGATTGTATGTCTCACGATAACTGCAGCGAAAAGCATCCGATTAATTTGTAATTAGGTATGTATGTTTGTTGATTAAATTTGGTTCATTCGTTCGAAAGTTATATAATTTTTTTTTTTTTTTACATCGTAATGCTTTTCAGTAGGATTTAAGACGATTTTCAAATTTTACCATTCACTGAAAAGAAAATGACGCATTTGAATATTTAACTTAAATGGTAAGTTATGGATGGTAAAATTCCCCAATGGGGATCTTAAACTACTCCGATTAGGTTGAAATTTTCTCAATACAGACTATGCCACACATTCTTAATATTAACAATCCAGCGAACAGCGTGACTTAGCAACATTGTATCTTCAGCGATAATTGAAGGGGTTAGAATGACAGTGGAGTAAGTCAATATTTAGTAATTTGAGAAAGGAAGGGTTTTGTGAAACTTGTCGTATTGTCGTTGCATTCAGTGGTACAACTTCTTTTCCCCTCCAGCGACTAAGTGAACTATGACTTATTTGACTGTCACACTGAACAGAAATTAATATACGTTCAGTAAAAATATGGTTATCTAGATTTTTCAAATTTTTGACTTACTCCACTGTCATTCTAACCCCCTCAATTATTAATTTTACTACTCGAAGAACATGTGCTTCTGGTGATGAAATTTTCATTGATGATGTAGATGTTTCTGTAATTGGCACAGGTAATTTTAATCCACTATATACCGTTCGACCAAATTTTAGTAAAACTGATGAAATTCCAGTAGTTGCATAAGGTAAAACAACTTGATTTTGCCCTCTAACTAAACACATTAGTGCATTATATATATAAGTTTTTACTGAGCCACCAGGACCATCAAGATAAAAGCAACGCTGCATTATCAATGGACTATCTAGTGCAACACATACTTTGTTAAATGCTTGTCTTCGTTATTAGTTTAGTGTAGCTATCTTGTTAGTGGCTTCTAAAGCTTCAGTAATGGGATCAAAGGCCGGCATGAAAATGCTATATTATTGTAAGTTTTGGGGATTTGGTAAAAGAAAATCACTGCAACTTTTACCATGCATCATTAAAATATCTTGTATTTCACAGAGGGCTATATTGACAGCTTCTTCATTAGAAAAGTTTAATCTGAAATCTTCACATATGTTCGTAAGAAAATTTTAAAATAATAAAAGGAGGAAAATTTTAATAAAATAAAGTAAGAGCATTGGCGGGTGAACAAAAGACACAAATGACCGCAAATGTTTGCCGAAGATGTCTTGGCATTTGAGTTGTGGCTGTCTCTTCCAAACATCTTTCCCGTTCTCGATAATCAGCCAATAATTGAGGTACTCAGGCAGCTTCTTAAAATGTTGTATATATAACAGTATTATGGGTTAGTAAATATTCAAAGCTGGTTGCGCCAGGAACATAGGCTTATAACAGTCGAAGTGAGAAACGTTTAATATCAGTTGGGCATACAGTATAAAGCCTAGGAATTATATTTCCCTTTCTTTGCTTCCGTCTGTGCCAAGATCCATTTCTGTATATATAATTATATGGAATTTCATGATAAAAGTATTTCTTAACCTGTACATCAATTAAGCATAACTTAAACCGTGCTGTGAGGAGCGTATATATATTTAACTGATTTTATTGAGGTTCAAGATTCAACATCGATGTGTGCATCATATTTTTGCGACAAAAAGTAATTATATGGAACAACATAACGATTATCTACAGGCTTCTCTCTCACCATAACATTAGAAGTTTTCCATCTCTGATACAATGGATATCCATTAACATTAACTTGTGTAGTTTGTTAAAACTGTTTTGGAAAATCTTTTGAACATTTCCCATCTAGCATTCAGGATGATCTAGGATTTAAATTACCACATGGGCCGTGAATCATCTGGCATTTAACAATTTCACAATGATGTGAGAAATCAATTGAATCTGGCATCTCTGCTTTGGTACTTTTATGTTAGCGCCCGGCTAACATAAAAGTACCTCTGCTTTAATCAATCGGTCCACTTGAGATGGTTCACGAAATTTGTGGGGCTCATCTAAAATTATAAGAATAGGAGCTAAATTCTATTGTGTGCTCATAACCAAGCGTTTCGCCAAAATTTTCTCCGTCGGTGATATCTTTCATTAATGCATTCAGTTTGATGTGGAATATCCTTGCGACTAAGTCTGGTCTGTCGCTTGCAGCTTGACCAAGATTCAAGTTTTCAGTTATTTCCCGCCACTTTGAATTACATGTGGAAGTACAAAATATGTCAGGTTTTCCAAGTTTAGTTAGAATTGTCATTGCATCATTGTATCGTTCTCTCATGTTTCGTGACTATCTTTAAAATGTAGAAGGTAAAATAACTGCTATTCCAGTTTGAGCTCCAGCATTTGTATCACCTCGTTCAATAAAATCAAGTAAACCACTATATTCTTCTGCTCGAAGCTTTGCTTGTTTGC
Source organism: Maratus michaelseni (assembly GCA_963931845.1). Taxonomy (NCBI): domain Eukaryota; kingdom Metazoa; phylum Arthropoda; class Arachnida; order Araneae; family Salticidae; genus Maratus; species Maratus michaelseni. Next base: position 36,933,203 of record OZ007592.1, on the reverse strand, counting down.
AGCGAAAATAATTGAGATTGTTGGCCTTCACTTGTAAGTATGAATCTACTGCATATTGTTGAGTTAATTTTCCTCCATGCAAAATCGTATTCAATTCATCTTCGCGAACTATAAATAATGTACTTTTATATTGTAGCATGGTACATTTTTATCTAGACCCAACACAAGATATGGATTATATAATAATTGTGGTTGCCATTCTGGTTCACCATTGGGGAAAAATTGGATATGTCAATAGGATCAAGATTTGAACTTAGTATATTAAGATTTAAATATGGTCGTTCACTGTATTGTGGATATACTCTTATATCGTGTTCAAAAGGTGGTTTCCCATGATCATTTAGAAACACCATAGCTACTTCATTACATTTGGCAAATTGTATAGGTGTTGGACCGAGTGACGATCTCTACGTAAAACCAGGTTCACTCGGGGCATCGGAAGATTGTATCGTCTAGCATGCTCTGCTGTTCATGTTCAACCTCGCTAAGAATTTTATATGCTTGTGGAAAAGTATTGCGTGTCACAATTTCATTTAATTCACGTAAAATATGCGATAAACAATAATTTTCATTGTGGTCAATATTAACTTGTTCCTGTACAGCTCGTGTTGTATCTAATACATACAATTGTGCCTATTTTCAGCTCAATTAAAAGAAATATTTATCCTATCATTATCTAATGAACTGGCTTAGATGGATTTTATTAGTCAATTTTCAAATGGTTTTCATGTTCTTATATTCCTAGACAACTTCCCAAAACATATGGAACTTTTCCGATTAAGTCACCTACATCTAAAGTTATGGTTAATGCTCTTACTAGTTACATATAACTAATTTTGATCGTCCAGAAGCTTTAATGTTTGATTTAGGTTCTCAGCTTACATCTCAAGTATTTAATAATTTTACTCAGAGTCTAAAAACCAGCGTTATTTACTCTTCGCCTGTATATCCTCAGACTCAAGGATCAGCTAAGAAAATTAGCACGAGCGTTAAATCATCAAATGTAACCTTAGCTCAATAAGGGTATCATTTTAAACAAGCATTGGTGATCCTCAGAAATTTATATACTACAACCATACATTCTTCTACGGGGTATTCACCAGTATTTCTTCTGTTTCTTCGATCCTTGTCTAACATCCATTCGAAGAGATTAACTCTTCGAATATCCCAATTTAGAAGCCTTATTGTATACTTACGAATATACTATAGATACATGTCATCCATGAAGTAAGTGTACTAAAAAGTGTTTGACAACATGAAGGAAGCCCAACATCTTCGAAATTAGAAACTGTATAAATATACTACACTTAGAAAATTCTAAGTTGGTGATACAGTGTTCAATAAAACAAAGGAAACTTCCAAACCTAGAAACATCGATCCTTTTACAATAAAGTACTGTATAAAGTTCTTTATCTCCCTAAAAAGATGTAGAAAATCGAATAGCCCAGCCTTTTAATATAAACATAGACAGAGTTCTCCCTGCTCGTAAACGAATCCAACCTCTAATTCATTTGCAACAGCAATCTCAATTGTCAAATCCCTATAATCCAATCTCTTGTTCATTTATTTAGGTAGCCGTCACTAAATCTGTAATATTTTTTTATACTTACATATAATTTTTAGTTTTACATGCATGTCCGTGGGTCGCGGATGCTGTTTGTCATGTCTGTAAAATTCCTAATAATTCTATTCCTCTTATTGTGTTATACATTTCTTATTTAAAAAATGCAGTTTTCTAAGTAGATTTGTTTACAATAATATTTTTTTATAATTATTGACACGTATAGTTATACCGATTTTTTTAATTGCTTCTTTCATAAAAAATATTAATAAAAATCGCATTCTTGTGATTTTTTTCTTCATAAGTAAATTTGAATAATTTTATCAAATGAAATTAAATGGTATACTGTAATTTATCACGTTTATGTCAATTGTTTTCCTTTTTATGTTTTTTTTTTTTTTTTACCTGTTGATTTTCATTTCATAATACTATCAACCATTTCATTATTATGGTACTACTATTACTATTACTATTGCTGTTACTGTTACGCTATGTATTGTGTACACTGTGTGGTACTGCTACTGCTTTAACTGTTAATTAATTAGTCTATAATTTTCATGCATTAACATCCAATTTCTATTTTCATACTTAAAATTGTAAGTAATCATTGGATTATAACTTTTGTTATTGTACGATATTTCTTGTTAAGAGTACGTTTCAAAGTCATGACTAATAATATTTATTTTGTTTTTTATGTTGCAACAATCTTAGTTTTGTGTTTAAAGCATGCAACTGCTCAAACATATATGTTGCTCTTTTATGATAGCATCTTCATAACAGAAAATTCTGTTAATACTTTATCATTGAACGCTACAATGTTATGAACTTGCATAATTTTCTTTGAGAAATTTTTTTTAAACTTTTATTGTGTAAATGTTTTTCACAAATATTAGTTGCAATTATTTGGTAGCATTGTGTAAAATACAGTTTATGATTATTATATTTTTTGTGTATCATGTATAATTATTTGATGCATACTGTAATACTTGATATACGAGGTATAGTCAATAAATTCCCGGAATGGTTGACTACATTCACGCAGGTCGTTTGAGGGGAAATATCTTTTTTGGAGGTTGGCAGCACTGATACGGAAAACATACAGGCATCTGGAATTCCTTTCCGGTACTTTCGGCGTTAGCTGCGGATCATTTCTGACAAAGCGAATTTTTCATTCGTCGGATTTTGAAATGTCGTTTTTAGAGCAGCGTGCAAACATCAATTTCTGTGTTTTGCTTTAGAAATCCCCTTCTGAGAAGCTCGAGATGTTAAAGAAAGCATACGGAAACAATTCCATGAAAAGAAAAACGGCTGTGTACGAGTGGCATAAGTGTTTTCGTGAAAGTCGCACAAACATCGAAGATGACTCTCGGACTGGGCGAACCCTCCTCTTCGACCGCAGATGAAAATGTTGAGCGTGTTCGAGAAATCGTGCGTGCAGACAGACGAATAACCATTGATGCCATTGCCTCTAAAATTGGAATTTCAGATGGAAGTGTTCACAGCATTCTTCATGATGATTTGAACATGCATCGTGTTTGTTTGCACATGGTTCCAAAAATGTTATCACCTGAACAAAGAAATGAGTGAACATGTGCAGGGATTTGATTGACATGGCTAATGAAGATGACAGCTTCTTGAAGAAAATCGTGACAGGTGATGAGACAGACATGGTGTTTTCTTTACGACCCTCAGACAAAACGTCAGTCAAGTGAATGGAAAGCAGAAACATCACCAAGGAAGGAAAAATTTCGCTTGGACAAAAGCCGAGATAAAGTGATGTTGGAGGTGTTTTTCGATTACGAAAGCGTCATTCACTATGAATTTATTCCTGAAGGCCAAACTGTCAATAAAGACGAATCAATCAGACGAAAAGGGCCTGAAAAATGGCAACAAACGATTGGTTTTTGTTACACGACAATGCTCCACCACATGGCGCTCTGATTGTGGAAAATTACCTTGCCAGGCACAGTGTTACCACTCTGGAACACCCTCCTTATATTTTTACCTGCTTTTACGGCTGAAAATGAAATTGAAGGAACACCGTTTTATGGATTCAGATGAGGTGATTGAAAATGCGACGAAGCTACTGAAGGACTTCTCAAAAAATGGATTCAAGGTGTGTTTTGAACAGTTATACGAACGCTAGAAAAGTGTGTGGATGTAGGTGGAAAGTACTTTGAAGGCCAATAAAGTAAAATTATTGTTCTATTTTTTAATAATTTGTAATTGACCTATTACGGGAACTTTTTGATCCGACCTCGTATATATATTTCCTCTTTAGCCACTTTTTCATATTCATTTCTTAATGCTTTAATTATTTGTATTTGGCTATATCAAAAATTTTGTTTCCCACCTCTCTGTAAAAGATTTTATTTGACATTTTACCTTTTATATCTTTTCGTCATCCAAAATTTTTATTCATAAATGGAGGGTATTGTGAGGATTCTTACGTTGTTTGTGTTTTCCAACCGACATTTTAGTTCGCCGTGAAAGCAACTTTCTGCTATTTGTACAGTTCCGATTACGTCATTGTCACTCTGCACGATCGTGTGTGCCCGATCACGTCAAGGAATAAGGTCAGTTCAGAGACTTCCTGAGCAATTCGTTCTGAGATAGCCATAAATCCTTTCCCTTCCCATTCTTCTCGAATCATTTTGTGATCGTTGATAAAAGAAAGGGGAGTTTCAACAAAAGAAATGGGTCACAAAAGATGAAAGGGATTTTTACACTTTACCACATAAGAGACACCACCCACTTGGACCGTCGGCTGATCGATCCCTTAAGCTGAGTTTAGAAGCGATCCTGAGAAAGTCGCCCTGAGATAGCAATAATTCATACAAGTTCCCATACTTCCCGAATCCTTTTGTGGTCTTCGACAAAAGAAAGACCTGTCAGTATGCTCCCCTGCTTGGCCTCCGAACTTTAGACATGCTAAGAAAGTCGTAAAAGATCAAATAGTCCAATATAGCACATCAGAGAGGCGATACACAAAACGCCATCTGTTTGGATCTTTAGGTAATGCATTTACTGCATATCATTTTGAGCTTGCGCTGACCGTTTCTTATTTCATTTTCAGCGTATAGTTTTAACGTTTTCCTGAATTTATTTTTGGAACCCCGTTTTATGAAATTTGATGTCTTATCATTCCGATCCGAGTCGGTGGTGTTTGTACCATCGATCACTGAAGTGATGCTGATGCTGAGCTGGATAGATTACCGCTATTAAATTTAATAAAAATAATCGCTTGCGAAGAGTTATTAAATATTCCTCCAAGATGAACTTTTTCTACAATATTTTTTTAGCGATCCAAGAGGAAAATTAATTTTTCTACTAATTATAATGATCAAATAAAGAAGATTTTTTATTAAAAAGGATATCATTAATTTTCCCACTTCATATACATTTTCCATAGCGATGGTAAGAATTAAAACTCTTTCTCTCTCTCTCTCTCTTTTTTTTTTTTTTTTTTTTTTTGTTGTTGTTGTTGTTGTTGTTTCTGACTTCAAAGAACGCAAAGTAGAGTTATTTGTACCATCGAAATTCGCAACGGCTAAAAATTTTATAAGATCATCCACTTTTGATAGTATGCGCGTGGGTTTCAATTTAAGCTTTTAACATCGTCTATGCCACTTATGATCTATAATTTTTCCTCTAAAACACGATTTGTATAAAAAAAAATTACGTGAACCATGCCGGCCATGTCAGCTATCACTGTGCCGAATTTGTCACTTTAGGAGAAATATCGTTACGAAGAAACTATTGTAGTGGACGCAACAATAACGGTCTGTCTATTAAACTGTCTAAAACGGATTTTTTTTTTCAGTTTCTTCCTATTTCGTCTTACCAGGTTTAACGGTACTAATTTACATATCTTTTTTTTTTTTTCAGTTTGAGTATCGTTATTTCTTAAAGTCGCTTCACGTGCATCTAGAAGGGAAAAAAACGATTATAAAACGTTTGTGTAATCGTAATGTTTTGTTGATCCGACTGGTGAAGTAGAAAGTAGCACTCCTACAGCATTTAATCACAAACCCATGTTTATCCATACTTAAAAAATAATTTGCAATTCAAAGTTTCAGAGTTTTTTAGGCATATGTACGTATATCTGTAACCTCAAAATTTTTTCAAGTGTTCTTTTTTAGGAACCTAATACCTCGTTCATATCGAATATTTAAGATATCTTAGACCGCCGAACTCACTAAGAGAGTTCCACAAACTCTCTCAGCGAGTTCAAAGTTTCTATGGCTAGATACAGCCACTACCACTCACTTTGATTGGCTGTTGAGGCTTATTTAAACTTATGCGCATGCGCACACTTTATATTTCTTTAGATCTCTGACATAATAAGTTACCTTAGATGAGTTTTTCGGTATGAACAGAAGCTCTCATTCCGGGGTGTGCCACCTCCAAAATCGCGATCTAAGATATATTAAATATCCGATCTGAATGGTGTATAAAACTGTACAACTGTAAATCTGCTCGCTTTCCAGTACCCTATGGAATAAAACCTTTACCATTTCTTTCGTTGAATTCGCATAAAGTAAGGTTATCTTGAGGTTAAAACAATCCTTTTGTGCATCTGAAGTCTGAAAAGTGCAATTCGAAATTGCCTCTCTGTTTTTATCTGGTTTATATTAATTTCGTACAGAAATCAAACTCGTCGACGAATAAAAAACAAAATCGCCACAATTGGCGATTAGCAAGCAAGTTATCGGCTTCTAATATTGGCACGCTGCAAAAATTTTTAAAAATCGTTAGTTAAATTATTTTCTAAAAAAGGCTAAAGTATGTTAAGTGGACAAATCAAGATTAAACCCCTTTAAATTGATAACATTGTTGTTATAAAAAATGTGCATAATTTAAATTTGTTTAGAAATTTATTATTATAATTTACATAGAGATATTACCTTTTAGTATAAATTTAAAGAACTTTAAATTCTTTCAAGGCAGATTTCAGTTTTTACATTTTCAAAGAAACTTTCATGTTCCTTAAACCGGAAAAGAAACTTTTCAAAAAATTCAATTTCAATAAATAATTTGGAAGAACTTTGTGAGAGAATCCTTATAGTACCGTCACCTTTTGGTAATTAGATCATAACAATTAATAAATATACATCTCTGTTTTTTATCATGTAAAAATCCTAATGTAATCCTAAAGCACGGATTTTTTAAAAGGTTCAGTTTAAACAAGCGTCTAGTAGACTATTTATGACATCATTTAAAAAGCTAAAAGCAAACTGAAATCGCATGTAAATTTACAAAATGTTAAGTTTCGGCATAACTGAAATGGATTTCGCCAGTTGCTAAATCATGAATGTATAATATGAATGCTATATTTTCTTGAATCATTTCAGGCAATTTATATTTTATATAAACCTTCTTATACTTGCTGCTACTATAATAGTCAATGCTAAGATAAACCATGTAATTGCTACATATTGGAAACAGTGGAACATTTTCACGACAATTTCTGTAATAAGGCTTACTCCTAGCTGTATTTCTACAATACCTACTTGATTCACGAGCATACGCTGTACTATTTCTAAAATGTAATATTCCGGTGATGTGCACTATTTTTACGATCATACGATATTATATTCCTATAAATTCCATCAATAATCCTTTCTGGAAAGCTAGCAGCTTTAGCTGAAGAGACGCTCTTTATGCAGAATGGTTTTTCTCAGAACAGGATTTTCATTTCATATTCATCATTCATCTATTTAATATTCCCTCAAAAATCATGCAATAGTCTCTTACCAAGGTAAAGTATATTTCAATAATAATGATAAATCTGAACTTGGTTTTTCGAAATAACTTTCAAGTACACTCTAAAAAAATAAGTGTGTAAATTAGTTATCTTTACATAAGTGTATGTCTAAATTTGTAAAATTACACTCTTGTCGTTAAAGATTACATGCTTGTCGTAAATATTTACCTATATTTGTGTGTTTTAATCTGCTTAAAGGAAATATGTAATTTGTTACGCTTTCAAAAACTCAAAAAAGTATGTAAATATTAGAAAAATGTATAGATTTTTCCGAATTGGCGTGTTATTGCAAATTTACACATTTTGCATATTAGACAAAAATATGTGTGTTTTGCATATTACACAGATATACGTGTAAGAAAAAATACAACATATATGAAAGAATATTACACATATATATATGTGTAAGAACAGAATAATACACAGAAATATGTGTATGAAAACATAGTTGTTACACAGATATATGTGTAAGAACAAATTATTACACAGAATTATGTGTAAGAACAAATTATTACACAGAATTATGTGTAAGAACAAATTATTACACAGAATTATTACACAGAATTATGTGTAAGAACAAATTATTACACAGAATATGTGTAAGAACAAATTATTATACAGAAGTATGTGTAAGAACAAATTATTACACAGAATTATATGTAAGAATATTTACACAGAAACATGTTTACTCATGTGCACTCAATAAATAACGATACTTGAAAACGTGGCTTATGTAATTGTAGATTAATGGTCAAGGTGGTGCTCTGGAAAGTCACAATCCCGTTCCGGGTAAGTATTGTTTTTTACTATTTATTTTTTTTAAGGTTTCTGTTTGATAATGTGCTGCCACCAAGCTGCAATATCATAAACTACTTAAGAACGTTACCAGAATGTCCCCAGAACGCGCAGTTTGTCGGTCGGCGTCAGGGCGCGTTGTGTAAATAAATATTTGTTTTTCGTTTTTGAAAATTTTCAGCAAATACTTTTTCAATATTTTTCATTCATCAGTTGAAGTAATATTTTTGTACTGAAATTAAGCTTAATGTGCACCGAAATACGAGCTGTTTATGATGTAATACTCGTTCGTTTTTTAGCTGGCGATTCACACCAATAAACATAGAGATTTTTCCCCAAACCGGCGGTGTCGAGTTATATGGAATACCATCATCATCATCATCATCATCCCAAAACATGGTTTCAGGCTATAAGCCTGTTCCGGCCTCAATCCATCTTTTCCGCGGCCTTCCTCTGTCTCTTCTCCCCCTTGGCTTATAATTAAAGGCTGCCCTTGGTATACGATCAGTATCCATCCTTTCGATGTGGTCCCTCCATTTCCTTCTGTAATTTCCTATTTTATTTAATGTTGGTATAATTTCAAGCTCTCTTCTGATGTAATCATTCTTTATTTTGTCTATTATTGAACATCCATTCACACTCCTCAAAAAATATCATTTTTTGTGAGTGTCCGTGCCTCACTTCCGTATAATAAAGTTGATATTGCCATTGTCTTGAAAAAATTTATTCTTGTGTCTTTTCTTGTATTTCGAAGAGTTCTTCTTATAATACCACAGATGTATTGAAATTTATAGAGCTTATTTTGTATATCGTTGTCATAGTCATAAAATATATCACATCCTAAGTAATTAAAATGTGAAATCTGCTCTATTGGTTTATTTTCTAAAATAATTTTTGTTCTTATAGGATCTTTGCCCCTAAATGCCATTACCTTTGTTTTATTCTTTGAAATCCTTAAATTATAATCTTTTCCGATTTTCTTTAAAGTAAAAATTGCACGTTGTAAATTGTCTTCATTATCCTGAAATAAACAAAGATCATCTGCAAATAATATATTGTTAAACAGGATGTTTCCGAGATCTATTCCAGTTTTGATTTTTTTTTCCAAATTCTCATAACATAATCAATATATATATTAAACAGATGTGGTGATAAACTACATCCTTGTCATACACCTTGATTAATGATTATCATCTCTGAAACTTTAAAACCCAGATCCAAAACAATGAAAGTTTCTTTATATAGGCTCTTAATACATTTGATGAGATGGGGAGGGTACCCCATGTAATCCATAATTTTCCTCGATCTACTCGGTCAAAAGCTTTTTCGAAATCTATAAAAGCAACATGCGTTTCCAGATTGAATTCTCGACGTTTATCAAAAAACTGTTTCAGAGTGAATATACTGTCTATACAAGATCGTCCTTTCCTAAAACCATTTTGTTCCTCTAGTAATAGAGAATGCGAGATATTTTTCAACCTGTTATTTAAAATTCTTGAATAAATCCTATATCCAGTGTTCAGTAGGCTAATGCCTCTGTAATTATCACATACATTACGATCTCCTTTTTTAAATAAAGAGATAACTTTAGCGATTTTCCAGTCATCAGGAATTACTCATTGTTTCCAGCACAAGTTAATGAGATGTAACAATCTAGTCTTTATAATAGGGTCTGCATATTTAAATAATTCAGAATTTATTCGATCAGTTCCAGTAGCCTTTGGATTTTTTAGAGCTTCCAAAACTTCATCAAGCTCTTTTTGCTCTATAGGGTCCACTTCATCAGAATTCACAATTATATCCTCTGTCTTATCTGTTGTTGCTTCTTCATTAAACCATAATTTTTTATAATGTTCAATCCATTCCTTCTCCTTAATCACATTAATATTTGCTGTATCTCGTTCTCTGCTATTTAAAAGCTTTAATGCCTTATAGGCCATGTTCTGTGAACCATGAATATCATTCTCTATGTTACTTACGAAACGGTCCCAAAAGTCCCTTTGATTTTTTCATATCATTGCTTTAACTTTATTTCTATTTACTGTGTAGGCTTGTCTTGATTCCTCTGTATGTTGTTGTAAGTGAATCAAGCATGTTCGGTGTTTTTCTTTTATAGCATTTGCTATTTCTTCATTCCAGACACGTAATCTCCTTCCTGCCTTTTTTCGCTTTCTGGTTCCAAGTGCCTCTAAAGCAGCTTTTCCAATACATGTGGTTAAAGTTTTCCATTCAGTATTAACATCCTCTGTAACATGGGAATTTTCCATTTGTACTCTCAGTCTTTGTTGATATAATGTTCTAATACTTTCCTCTGATAATAAATGTATTTTATATACGAAATCATTATTGTATGTAGATGTCGCAGAACTTGATTTTCTCCATCTTGTCCATAGTCCAATTTTCGCAGAAGTCAGAAAATGATCTGAACCAATGTCACTTCCTCGAAGAACCTGGACATCCTTAACCAGTGTGGATGTTTTTCTGTTCACAATTATATAATCAATAAGAGGTCTGAAGCCTCTAGCATTCCATGTAAATTTATGAATGTCTTTCTTTTTGAAAAAAGTGCTTGTAATCTTCAAATCATTAAAAGCTACGAACTCCCGTAGGACTTTACCACTTTCATTTAATGCATCCTCTCCCTCAGTTCCAATAATTTTCGGAATAGGTTGTTTTCCAACTCTTGCATTAAAATCTCCACATAATATCAAGAAATCATTTTTATTACATCTGTCGATCAATTCCTGTAATTGTTCATAAAATCGTTCTGTATTTTACATGATTGGAGTTTATGCTCCAACAGATGGATATATGGAATACCAATACCTCATAATACTCCATGATTATGATGGCTTAAAGACACATCCTTTTATTTGTGATTTGTGCAAATATGAAGTATGAATTCAAGTTTATTGTCTGACTACTTAGATATTATATTTTGATCATGCCCTATTGATACCATTACATCTGTCTTTTGCCAAATTTTGTTCATTTACTTCATTTTTAACACCCTATTCCTATAGGTGAAAATTAGTGGTCGCCACTCGCCACGTGGCGATTAAAGTTTAAAAAGTGGCAATTAAAATATCCGCCGTCGATCGCCACCCTAGTCGCCACTCGCCAAGTGGCGATTAAAAATCTGTTATCGATCGCCAAGTGAAATACACCATTTTTCATGGAAATATACATCTCTACATTGATTACCTCTAATTAGAGAACTGGTTAATTCTTTTTACTACCAGATGCAAACAGATTTCAACGACTTAGCTGTATTTTCAATATTTCGACTTTTTCTCATGTGCTTACTCTTTAGTTGGATTATTTTTTCAAGAAATACAGTTTTATTCGGCAAACTATATTCATCAGCTTTGATTCCACATTTTTTTCAAGTAATTTATTCCCTTTTTTTCTCACCGGCTACAAGCGGATTTTAAGGACATTTCAGTATCTTCAATATTTCGACTCCTGCTACATGCTCACCAGTTGGATTGTTTCTTCAAGAGATACTGTTTAATCATGCGAAATACACTCATACTCACATACAATAGGTATAAAACTCTTATACAAAAATATGTTTATATACAGCGATTATAATTTATCTAGATGTCAAGAAAGTTTGAAACATAATAGTGGCCAACTTAAAAAGTGGCCACTAATGAAACTGAGTCTACCGGCCACTTGCTACTAACTAAATTTCCCAGTTTTCACCTATGATTCCATATTTATGGACTCCTATTAAACCTCCAAAAAGAGTTTTTCATTATTATTATTTGTTTGCGTGTGATGAAATTTCGTAAAATGATTTTTGTCTACAAATAACTAATCACAGATAGTTGAAGTTTGTGATTGTATTCGGTTTTCGAGGTTTTAAACACTATCGAAGCTGTGATATTACCTCAAACATAAATGGTATTCCATTATACCCGAACTTCCATCTTCTCAAGTTACACATTAAACTGTGTATTTCAGACTTATCTGACACTTAACTTTTCACACATTTCAGCAGCTTAAAGTGTTATCATCAAAATACACAGAGCAATGTGTATTTTGAAATTGACACACAAGCTTTGTATTCGGCAATTTACATGCAACTTTACACATATAGACAAATCGGTTTTGTATCATCAGTATACCTGCCTTAATGTGTAAATTTACGCATTTATTTTTTAGAGTGAAAACATTATGTTAAAAAAAAAAAAAAAAAAAACACCAGGATATATAATAGTTAGCGGCACAATAGTCGTTATTTTTTAAGCCAACAGTCAAAGCGTTGTTACCATAATACTTCTAATATAATTGTATGAGATGTCAATGGTTGTTACCCACAAATATAGACTACTCATTACGTCACCATTTTTCACTTGTGCTGGCTAGAGCTCCTATTATAGGAGTCTTAGTGCTGACTTATGTTGATTTTGAACCTTTATTTATTTTTATCGTCAGTTGAAATTGTTAAATATCTGCTTCATCTGCAGATTTTATTAAAGCACCAGAGTGGGCGAAATGTATTTTTTTTTTTTTTTTGTATGAAATACTTACCGTAATTTCCGGCGTATAAGCCGCAGCTCAAAGAGTCGTTTTTCGACCCAGAAATTTTATTCAATAATTGTAGTTAAATATTTACAGCGATCTTTTAAGTTACATTTTATAAAATAATATTTCTGGGTCGAAAAACGACTCTTTGAGCTGCGGCTTATACGCCGGAAATTACAGTATTAATCTTTAGCTCTCTGGCGCGTTTATAAAATCTGCCAATAACACTGTAAAAAAAAAAAAAATCTGTAATTTTGACAGAAAAATAATGTATTTTTTTACAGAAAAAAAACTATTTGAAATAAAAACTGTTTTTTCTTGTAAAAAAATGCTGATTATGTAATTTTTACAGAAAAAACTGTTTTAATGAAAATATACAAATGTTTTCTGTAAATTAAACGATTTTCCACTGGCGCCAAAATTGACAGTTTTTTCTGTCAATTTGAGAGATTTTTTTTTTTTTTACAGTGTAGTTTTCATCTAAAGGAGGCTAAATCTTTAAGCAAATGATCAAAGCGTTATTTTCGTTGTCATTGTACTTTTGATGCTGCAGGCATACCCGACTTTTTAAAAAATCATAATTTCACTTCAAATGAATATAGTCCTTCCTCCCACGATAACTTGGCCGAAGACCTTGAACGAGTTAGCGATGCTACAGAGAAATAAAGTTTCGAACAGACACAAATGGCGCAGAAAAGGCATTATTTAATTAATAACTTCGATCTTGCTGTAGTTGCTAGTAATTATTGTCACCATGATTACCGAATAAATGAACCTAATTTTGCTTTGCTTCTCTGCCAAGTTATGGTGGGAGAGTTAAATTTTGGATTTGAATAAGAATGAGTATAAAATAATTATATAGACAAAAGGTTCAGCTAAAAGTAGATGGTATTTCGAAACAAAAATAAAATCCTACATTACAGACGTGAGTATAAAACAACACAAATTTACTGAATGGTGTATACCTTTATATTAAAAATAAAATCATACGAAAAGTTGAATGAAAATATCAAATTTATTTGCAGAAAAAAACGGTACACAGAAGCCAAAGTGAATCACGCGTAGTGACGTTGCTGAGGTGGGTACAGATCTGTGCGTAATATAATACAGAAAATTTCGAAAAGATTACGTAATGTAATACATACCATTTTCAGATACCACAATAATATTTCAGCGAAAATATGCGTTCTGAATTAAAAAGAAAAAGTGGAAGAAAATTAAATAAATTTCACCTTAAGGGACATATTAATTTTATGTTAATACAGGATGCGTCAGAAAAATTTATACACAGTTTGAATGATTCTAACTCCAGTTTCTATTCGTATTTAACTAATATTTAAATTGAAAAAGAATCTACATAAAATGTATAACTTTTCCTCCTCCCGCTGATGTTCAAAATGATTACCGTTCAGGTCAATACACTTCTTATAACGGTGGGTTATTGATTAACAAACTTCAACAACACATTTCATTGGGTGTTGTGGCGTATTCTTGCTCCATTGCGGTTCCGGAGCGTTGAAAGGAACATCCATTCGTTTCAAACTTATCTTTTACCCGATGACTTTTAAGACGCGTAGGTGGATATGCCTGAAACTCACTGCGATATTGTCTTTCTACTTCTGCTACATTTTCATACCTACAATAGCCTTTTAAAATAAATTATCTTTGTTTAAAAATCTAATCTTGGTCCACTCATTATTTCCAATTAATTACACACTGAAAAGAAAAAAAATCAGAAAGTTATGACCTGTTAAAAAGTGTATGCATACATTTTTCTGAAGCACCCTGTAGATATACCCTCAAAGTAGCCATACCAAGGTTAATGCGTGATGATGCTTTTCATCATCACACGATATCACTAAGTTATTTGCATAAAAGTCAGAGTAAAATCATAAAGAAATAGATGCAGCAAGAAATACTCTTTTCAAAATAGCTTCTCTCGGAAGATATACAGTGGTCCCAACATTCAGCCTTCAATTCGTAGCAAGTGGAGAAGTATTTTGTGAGATGCTTCTTTGAATCCAACGCAAATGAAAGGACGTGTGTGTTCGGTACGAATTTTTTTTTCCATTGAACTTCTCTTTCAAGGGACTATTTTACAGAGTTCTCACTCACCAAAAGATTTGTATTTGGTAGGTTGATTCATGAAACTATTTGTTTTTGGAGATATTGTGTTCAAACGATAGCTCCCTGGAAGAAAACTGAATACAATATTATTATTACAGTCATTGGAAAAACTATTATTTTTTGTTGAGAACTACAACTGCATTTACTTTATAAAAATGTAGTTAATTACAACTACATTTACTTTAAAATGTAGTTAACGACGACTACATTTACTTTATAACAATGTAGTTAACTAACTACAACTACGAGGGAAAGTCATTAAGTAAGTCACAAAAGATAATTAAATAATAACTTACAATGATACTCACTTCAAAACTATTTTTATTTCTCAACATAGTCTCCACTAATATTTATGCACTTATATCACCGTTTTATCAGTGCCCCAACACCAGCTGCATACGATTCTTTGAGTTGGTGTCTCAGCCACATTAGGACTTCCAGTTTAACCTTTTCATCATCTGTGAACATCATTTTGCAACTTCTTCAACATCCACCATATAACTTCGACCTAACCCCAAGCGATTTTCGTCTGTTTAGTCCACTAAAAAACCATCTTGGAAGCAAGATGATGTTCACAGATGATGAAAAGGTTCAACTGGAAGTCCTAATGTGGAAGAGACCAGCTACCCAAAAAATTGTATGCAGCTGGTGTTGGGGCGCTGATAAAACGATGATATAAGTGCATAAATATGGGTGGAGAATATGTTGAGAAATAATCACTGTAAGTTATTATTTAATTATCTTTTGTGACTTACTTAATCACTTTCCCTCGTACAAATACTTGTTTTGAAAAGTAGTGATTACAAATTACTTTTTAAAAGTAGTTACTACATCACTACTTTTTAAAATATATTTTTCAAAGGAATACTACTATTATTATAATACTCATACATATCCATACTCGAAATTGAGTAAAAAATAATAAGCATATATTTGTTTTTGGAGCTGTTGTGTTCAACCGATAGCTCCATGGAAGAAAATTGAATAGAATATTATTATTACAGCCATTGGAAAAACTATTCATTTTTTGATGCGAGCTACAACTACATTTACTTTATAAAAATGTAGTTAACTATAACTACATTTACTTTATATCAATGTAGTTAACTAACTACAACTACAAATACTTGTTTTGAAAAGTAGTGATTACAAACTACTTCTTAAAAGTAGTCACTACATCACTACTTTTAATAAATAATTTTTTTCAAAGGAATACTACTATTATTACAATACTCATACATATCCATACTCAAGTTTGAGTAAAAAATAATGATCAGCATACATATTCATGTATAACCATGCTCTGCATAACTTTTATTTACTGTCGATACAGTAATTATTCTATCTCAACATACAATTGATGCTTACAAATACTTGTTTTGAAAAGTAGTGATTACAAACAACGTTTTTAAAGTAATCACTACTTTAAAAAAAAAATTTTTTTCAAAGGAATACTACTATTATTATAATACTCATACATATCCATACTCAAATTTGAGTAAAACATAATAAGCAGCATACATATTCATGTATAACCATGCACTGCATAACTTTTATTTACTGTCGTTACAGTAATTATTCCATCTCAACATACGGTTGCTGCTTACAACCCCCTAATTACCGAAAAGGTACGAGAAGAGCTTGTTTGCTTCGGAAAGTTTTCCAGTGCTCTGAAATTGAATAAAATTGGGAAACATTTAAAAAATGTTTCAGTTGCGATCGCATATTGCGAAACATGTAGTTAACTAGAACTACAAATACGTGTTTTGAAAAGTAGTGATTACAAATTACTTTTTAAAAAAGTAGTGATTACAAACTACTTTTTAAAAGTAGTCAACTACATCACTACTTTTAAAAGAGAATTTATTTCGAAAGAATACTACTATTATTATGATACTCATGCATGTCCATACTCAAAATTGAGTAAAGAGTAAAGCATACATATTCATGTACAACCATGCGCTGTATAATTGTAATATACTTTTTATTCTTACAGTAATTAATCCATCTCGACCTTACAACACCCCCCCCCCCCCCCGATAAAGTACGAGAAGAGCTCTTTTACCTCGGAAATTTTACCAGGTCTCCGAGACTGAATAAAACGGAGAAACATTTAAACAATGTTTCAGCTAAACGATCTCATTTTGCGCAAAAATGTAAAAGAGGTTTTTACTGTCTTGATTCAGTCTTTTCGGTACTTACGTATTATCCAAGCCAAGTCAGATACAATTGCGCCAAGCATGGCACCAATTATACTATTAACAGTAACCCTTATTTTTTGACAACTATTTAGTTTATTTATTTATTATAGTTTTTTTTTCTTATAATATGCGGTTTATTATTTTTTACTTAAAATTTTTCTTGTTTATTTATTGTTGCTCATTTATTATATTTCATTTATTTATTTATTTTACATTATTTACCATTTTAGACAATGTTGTGTATTTAATAATGTTAAATTACTGTTTTGAAGATGATTGGCTACCATTTTTGACGATCTATCTCCTGACCTGGATAATACGTAAGTACCGTATTACCGAGGCTAACGAAAAAGAAAGGCTACCGCGGTGCTTTACGCGTATCTTTTTTTACAGACCGCCGGAGTCACGTGATGCTCGAATACACCAATGAAGGTGTACGAAAAGAGCCTCACGTCACTCTAGCGGTCTGTAAAAAAAGATAAGGGGAATGCACCGCGGTAGCCTGTCTTTTTCGTTAGCCTCGCGTATTACCTAAAAATTTAGAAAAGTAACCTTCATAGAATCACAACACGACCTAGACATCGTTCAAGCATATTTTACAGCAAAGATGCATAAACAATATGATTTTCAAGAAATTGCTTGAAATTTTTGTGTTTAAATGATATGCTTGAAAATGTGCATTAATGTCCTTTCTAATAAATAATGTGCATCCACTCCAACATCCGTACTGTTGATTGTAAGGGAGGCTTTAGCTGTAGTTTAAATCAAATAAAAAATTATAGTCGAGACAGGTCTTCAATATACAATTTGGGTAATGCACTGATTATAAATAATGGAATTCGTGAAAAGGGGTTTTTCAACTTCCAATATATATATATATATATATATATATTTCAAGGTTCTAGGTCAAACGGAAGTACCTATAGGCTTTTGAGAGTAAAACCTATAGTATACTTCCAGTTGACCAAGAACCTTGAAAATTTTCACGAATTAAGGTCTTATAGCATATGTAACGGAAAATATCCGAAAATCTTTCATTTTTAATTTTATGTCCGTTTATTACGTGATTTTCTACAATCGGGATTTCCCAAGAGAGACTGTAAAGGACTATAAGAGTATAACTTTCCCTTTGAGGTACCTTAAAAAGAAGAAGTGTGGGTAACGGCGAGGAGATTTTCAGATTTTTTCCTTTACATATGCTACAAAACTTTTCTTCGTGCTAAATTTCAAGGTTCAGGTCAACCGGAAGTACTTATAGGTTTGACAGTAAAAACTATAGTACACTTCCGGTTGATCAAGAACCTTGAAATTAAGCACGAATTAAGGTCTTATAACACCTTTAAAGGAAGTTATCCGAAAATCTTTAATTTTTAATGCTATGTCTATTTATTACATAATTTTCCACAATCGGGATTTCCAAAGAGAGACTATAAGGATTCCGCATTTCTCCTTTGATGTACCTCAAAAAGAAGAAGTGTGGGTAATATAGAGAATTTTCACGCTCGGATTTCGATTGAAATAAAAATTTATTCTGGGCTTTCTGTATATATGACTAAATTTTATATAAAAATCTGAATTCTGTACATAATACTAAATTTTAGTAACTCTTTATTCTCGCGCCAAATCCAATCTTTGAAAATTGATTAAGCAGTAGATCGCAAGATTAATTTTATCAGCTGAATATGTTTTGCTTTAGAAGAGGATGTATTAGTGAGAAAACGATGAAATTTATTATTTAAGTATTGCGCGGCAGCGCAATACTTATTTATTTCCAGTGTGACATCTTAATGTTAATTTAACACAGCAAATCCCATTGAACGAGTTAATTTACTAGAGTTTTTCCCACTTTTTGTACGCGTTGCCACAAAATTTTAACTGTGTACTAATTCTAATAAAATTTTAAATTTGAAATAGTGAAATTGTTTGGCTGACGGCAGGATCAAAACGGATGATTAAATGTCATTGAATATAGGTGGATTATAATCCAGGAATTAACATAGGCTATGTTTTATTTACGTTATTCAAATATTTTTCTTAATAATTCAAAATTTCATAATTTTTATTGGGAATCAGTGAACGTTTTTCCTATAAAATTTAACTATGTTTCTTTATTGTTGCCAACAATTCGAAAACCGTAATAATAATTTGACCACAGCAATAAATTTTCAATTGAAAGATTTACACGTTCAAAATGAAAATGAATTAGATTTTTTAAGTTTAAAAAAAAATGGAACACGACGTCATACTCTAAATAAACGGACATTTTCAAATATTTGGTTATAATTCAAGCAAAAAGCAGGTGAGTATGTCGCCACATTTGTAACAAAAAAGGCATTTTCTTAGTTCAGTATACATTTGTTCATAATACAAGGAGCATCAATATGCATAAATACAGGAAGCAATTGTATATATGACGTCATATTTATAACAAACAATTGAAATAATTTTCACCGATAGTAATTAATAAATATGAATATTAGTTACATACAAGAGAAAACTTTCTATCAAATAGTTTATAGATTTCGCTAGGGAGAAAGTTGACGTCATATTATATATTAATGGCGTAGATGGTTATTATGAAATAGATTGTACTGGTTCAACACAATTTACTTTTTCGTTTATAGCACCACCTGGGAGGAAATAAGGTAACCAAATTTAAATAAAATTGATTGTTTTAATGTTTCATTGTATAATAGCTATATTGAAATTAAAAGTAGTTGGC
This sequence comes from Maratus michaelseni, assembly GCA_963931845.1. Lineage (NCBI taxonomy): Eukaryota > Metazoa > Arthropoda > Arachnida > Araneae > Salticidae > Maratus > Maratus michaelseni. Next base: position 36,913,497 of record OZ007592.1, on the reverse strand, counting down.
ACAGATTCAACACAATTTTTTTTTTGTGTTTATAGAGTCTCCTGGCGAGAAATAGGATAACTATTTTTTTTAAACTTTATTTTTTACGGGTTTGTATAAATTATTTGAATAATGCCATGATCAAATTTATGTTTAATAAACATTTTCGCATGATTTTTTACGCTGGTAGCGCCCATGGTGGAACATTGCCTAACTAAAACTTTAAAATCCATTTTTCTTATGTTTTTTCATATGCCTACCATGCTTCAAGTTAGAATTAGGTAATACTGATACAATAACATTTATTCTTGCATGTATAGCGTCACTGGTGGAAATAGCGTAACCAAATCATATATTATAATACGAGCAAATCTTATTTATGTATTAGAGCACGAGCCCGTCCGATCCCGATACCGAAAAAATTGCATAATATTTAAAAATTGTTTTAAAAGTAATATCTCATTTTTAAAAATCTTCGTACAAGAAAATAACTGTTAATCCCGTGCACATAATTAATTTTATGGAAATTTACATTCAATTTTATCAAAAGAGAAGTTTGGTATGAAATAAAAATATACTTTAAAAGGATCGATGTTCCTATTTTTCTCTACCAACAAGCAAATCTGATGGTCATATTAACGAAGTACATTTTATGAATAAATGCATGAAATTTGCAAAAATTACTTTTCTATGCCGAAGAATCGAACAACGTTTTCTATTTCCTATAAAAGGTGTATATCGTAAATTAAGTCTTGCGCGGCAGCGCAAGGCTTATTTATTTCTAGCGCGACTTTCCCATGCTATTCTAACACAGCAAATCCCGTTGAACGAGTTATTTTACTAGAGTTTCTCCCACTTTTTGTACGAGCTTCCACTAATTTTCTTCAAAACACCTAATTTTGTAAAAAAATAAATTCTCTAATCAAAAAACTCTAAATTCTGGTGTTGTTACTTTCTTTAGAGACCTGTCAGGTTTCGACTAGCGCTTCGACCAGGAAGACAGATTATTTTCGACTATTCATCCAATCTGTTTAAATTACATTATGGGTAAATTAAAGCTTTCTATTACAGTGCGGGCCCGAGATATTATGATTTTAAGAATTAGGCCGTGTAAAAAATTATGTGGAGGAGGGGAAGGGGGGTGCGTTTTGCCCTTTCGGGAGGGGAGGGGGAAGGGCGCGAACACAAAATGGAAATACAATAAAGCCATCTGTTTTAAACTTTAGGATATTTTATAACACAAATCATAATTTTTTTAAATGAAGACGCGTCAAAAATTATGGGGAGGGGTGGAGGGATTTTCTAAATTTTGCCGACACCACTCATGTGATATATCGTTCGAAAGGCCTGTGACCGCTTATTCATATTATGCACTTCCGGTGTCCATCCGTCCACTTTGCCCCCCCAAGGGGGGCACTATTCTAAATTTTGCCGATACCCCTCTGTGATATATCGTTGGAAAGGTCTGAGACCGCTTAATCATATTATGCATCTCCGGTGTCCATCCCCCCACTTTGCCCCTCCCCAAGGGGGCACTTTTCTAATTTTTGCCGATACCCCTCATGTGATATATCGTTGGAAAGATCTGAGACCGCTTAATCATATTATGTATCTCCGGTGTCCATCCCCCACTTTGCCTCCCCAAGGGGGTTACTTTTCTCAATTTTGCACACACCCCTCATGTGATATATCGTTGGAAAGGTCTGTGACCGCTTAATCATATTATGTATCTCCGGTGTCCATCCCCCACTTTGCCTCCCCAAGGGGGTACTTTTCTCAATTTTGCACACACCCCTCATGTGATATATCGTTGGAAAGGTCTGTGACCGCTTAATCATATTATGTATCTCCGGTGTCCATCCCCCACTTTGCCTCCCCAAGGGGGTACTTTTCTCAATTTTGCACACACCCCTCATGTGATATATCGTTGGAAAGGTCTGTGACCGCTTAATCATATTATGCAGCACGTGCGCAGCACGACTGCTATACGGTGCCTCAGGCAGCGGGGACCCGAGCCGGAGGTTCGTTCAGTTAGAGGTTTATACTATTTGATGTGCAAATTAAGGGATCATCCTGTGTCGAAGGCAGCGGGGACCCGGGTCGGAGGTTCGTTCGGTTCGAGGCACCGATGTAAGTTAAGGGCGCGCTAGTTGGCGAAGGCAGATAGGTGTCTTATTTGAATTATATAACAAAAATTCTTGACACGTTCCCTGTTTACAATTATATTCAAGAACATTCTGCTCATATATACTCGTTATTATTTTTATACTTCTTATTATGTGATAAAACAACATAAGATTTTATCGATAGCTTTCACACATTACTTACTCTTCCACTGTTCCATCTTCCACTGTTTCTTTCCAAAGTGGTTGCAAGCGTATTTTGCACAATGGAATAAAATTATTTGCAAAAATGAACATGATTTGTTTATTATTATCATTATGAAGATGAGAAACAATCCGTTGAAGTCCGTTATATACTTTTTTTTGTAAAAAATTACTTTTATTTTTTTAATTGTTTCAAGAATAATCAATGTTTGAACTGTATATTTCATATTACCGATACTGATTTTGATCTGTGCAGTCTTTTACATACTTGCCTGATGTGAATCTTATCTGCTTCATATTAATTTGTTATTAAAAAAACTTGAGATATTAAAAAAAAGGAACTTGCCAAGCAAATTAAAAAAATAAATTTATTTCTATATTGTTAAGCCCGAGAAGGGACAGATATTAAAATTATTTTATTTAGTCAATGATACAATAATGTTGCATTTTTATATTAAATTTTTCTCAGTCTATTTAATCTTAAAAAAGAAAATTTAAATTTGAAACATGATATTAAAGCAACTTTAAAACATTTCATTTAGTTGAAATGAAATCTAAATAAATCTTCAACTTTTTTTTCAGTTTTACATGCATTATGCAAAATTTGTATTGTAGCAAATTCTAACAGACAAGAAACATGAGAAGTTCAAATAATTTAAAAAGTAGAAGATTTATTTAGATTTCATTTCAACTAAATGAAATGTTTTAAAGTTGCTTTAATATCATGTTTCAAATTTAAATTTTCTTTTTTAAGATTAAATAGACTGAGAAAAATTTAATATAAAAATGCAACATTATTGTATCATTGACTAAATAAAATAATTTTAATATCTGTCCCTTCTCGGGCTTAACAATATAGAAATAAATTTATTTTTTTAATTTGCTTGGCAAGTTCCTTTTTTTTAATTTTTCAATCGCCAGTCTCCTCCACCCCATAAAACTGACCCAAACCTCTCCATTTGTTATGCTTTTTAATCGCCAGTCTCCTCCACCCCTAAACTGGCCCTTACCTCTCCATTCATCGCCAGAAACCTTATTTTTTGAAGAAGAGATTTTTTTTTCTGCCCTGAACCTTCACCTATGATCATTTGACTCTCCATCTTCTATCATTATTCTCCAACATAAAAAAAAAGAAAAAAAAAGAAAAGGAAAAAAAAAAGAAAAGGAAAAAAAAAAGAAAAGGAAAAAAAAAAGAAAAGAATAAAAAAAGAAAAAGAAAAAACGAAGTGAATCTCTCTCCCTCTCTCTGTGTGGGTGTGTGTTTGTGTAGTGAGTGTGTGTTATAGAAAGAGAGAGAGACTACCTAACTATTTTAAACTATTGTATTGTTTACTATTGAATGCCGTTGATTACTATTGTTTATTTTTTTACTATTGCCTATTTTTTACTATTACCTATTTATTACTATTTTTTATTTTCTATTGTTACTATTATATTGTATGGAAAATTTTGAATTTAAGGCCGAAATATTCGATAGAATTTGGAAAATAAAAATATATTAATTAGAATTTAGTCATATATACATATAAAAAGCCAGAATAATTTCTATTTTTATCAAAATGCGATGAAACTCCGATAAACTAAACTTCACCAAAGATACACAAAATCCTGTTTTAAGATTATCCTATCGTAAGATTTTTTTTTTTTTTTTTTTTTAAGTTATATATTAATTTCGAAAAGAAATTTCGACATAAATGCATAATTTTTTATGTAAAAAAATCTGCAAATTTAAAATTAAAGAAAAGCGAAAACTCTCGCTATAGTTTTAATTCCTGAATTAAATCTCATTCTTACTGGTGTGCCAGTTTAGTTTAGAGAAGTTTCATTACATTAGAATTTAAACACTACACTTTAATCTAAACTTAAAACTACATACTTAAAAGCTACAAACTTAAAACTACAAACTTAAATACTAGATAAGAAAGAAAAAAAAAGAAATGCCACCCATCTTCAGCCTTCCAACCCCTTCATCCCCATTACCCGAAATTTTTCAATTATTTCCTCAAACACTATCGTCCCTGATACCCTAGAATTTCTTAAAGAAACCTAAGACTTAAAACCTATAAATGACTGACATATTGCATTAATTTTTTTTTTTAAATTTCTCTTACTTTAATCTTCTTTTAATCTGCCTAGTATCCCTCACACTTCTTTCTTTATTATTATTATTATTATTATTTATCTTATTTTAATCTTCAACTTAATCTGCCGAGTACCACTCACATTTTTTTTTTTAATTTATCTTATTTTAAACTTCTACTTAATCTGTCTAATACCCCTCACATTTTTTTTTTTTAATCTTCTACTTAATCTGCCTAGTACCTCTCACATTTTTTTTGCCTTAAATTCTATTGTCAACTAGTCAACTTTTAAATTCCCTCCCGCTCCATCCCCCCTCTACACTATCCCCACCCCCCCAAAGGTGAGCTGCATTGACTTCAATGGTCCAAACAGCTATTCACCCCCGACTCTGACCGCGCCTCAAAAAAAGGCCGTAACCAACCCCCCGAAAACCCTCAAACGTGGCCTGACCGCGAATTCCCCAAAAACCGCAGAGTCGTCGGTGCATGAGTGCAAAGTGACGACTGCCTCCTGCGACCCATCCTGACACCCTACCCCCCCAAAGGCAAGCTGCATTGCCTCCAATGGGCCAAATAGCTGCTCACCCCCGACGCGGACCATCGCGAAGTCCCCATGAACGGCAAAATCGTCGGTGCATTTCTGCATAGCAACGATTGCCTCCTGCAACCCCTCCTGACATGCTGCCACCGCTGCCCCAACCTGACAGGCCCCAGTCCCCAAAGGAATCCTAGGACGTACACTGGGCCCATCCCAGTGTACCACGCGTCCCCCTTGCCTAACCGGCCATTCCCCAGCCAAAACCCTACGAACCATCCTAAAATGCTCCCGAATTTGTTCCCTTATACCCAACTCACGCGACCCAGAACCCCCCTCTCCCTCCTCAACTAAACCCCCCTTCCCCCCAGAATCCCCGGCTGCCCCCCAACCAGGAAGACCCCCCTCTCCCTCCTGACCAAGTCCCCCCTCTCCCTCCTGACCTACACCTCCCTCCTGCACGCCCACCCTCTCCCGAACCCGCCTGCGACAAAACCCAAAACAACCCCGGGAAACCCCATCCCACACACCCACCTGACTGGCGTCAGAAGGTGGCACTCTTTTACCTGAAGGCGTCTTGCGCCGGAAAACTGCTGACCTGTGTGAAAAAAAGAAACAATTACACTTAACAACATTTAAATTATTCATACATATAACATTATATTTATGTAAGCATTTAGTGTTAGTAAGTTGAACATATGTACGCACAGTATGATATTTTCAGGTTTACGTTGATCGATAAAATCCCGGATGTTGTTTTAAGGCGAGTTGTGTATACAAAACAATTTGTGTAAAAGCAAACAGAGGCAACTTATCTGATACAACATGAAGAAATTTATTTATTATACACAAACTAGCATAATAATTCCCCAGTTTTGTTTTTATGGCTCTGAATATAGCTTAGCAACCAGCCAAATCCTAGATATAGGTCATAGGTCAATTACCCTGGCATTCAGAGAATTAATTGCTCTGGAAGTTCCCAGACAGAAATTGTCCAGTTACCTTGATGGTTTTCCACTGCTCCGTTGGAACAGAATATCGGATTGTGGTGTGAAAACGAGATTTTTTTCATTACTAAAACGGTTTTGGTAATGAAAAAATCTCGTTTTTACACCAGGTGAGATAGAATAGATAATCAGATAAAATATATCTCATTTTATCCCATCAATAACAATTCAGTTCCCTTTCAAACTGATTTTAAAGATTGTAGAACATTTTAAGAAACTTAGGCTGCATTCTTGTTTATCAAATAGCCAAGGTTCTTTTCCTTTTTAACACTTTCCAACCTAGTTGAAAAGTGTTTATGACTTCGGTTTGTCTGGCCGTCTGTCCGTTTGTCCGTGCTCTAACTCCCGTAAATATGCTCGGATTGCCCTGCAATTTTTATATGTTATTGTCGTTATCTATAGCATGTTCCCTATTTCAAGTGAACTGTGTAGCACTTATAGTTTTTTTATACAGAGACACTCAAAAGAATTCCGCTACATTACGGTCTATGGGGAAAAATCATTTGCGGTTTATTTTAATGATGTTACACAATTTCAAACACGTTGTAATTGATATATATTACTAAGGTGCATTACAAGAAGCTTAATATGGAATAGGGTGTGCATAGCACTCATAGTTACTTTACAGGGACAGTCAAAAGAATTTCGTTACATTACATCTATGGAGAAAAATCGTTTGCGGTTTAATTAAATAATGTTTCACTATTTTAAACGCATTGAAATTTATATAGATCACTAAAGTGCATTACAAGAGGCTTACTACAGAATATTGTGTGTATAGCAGTCATCGTTCTTTTACAGGGACACACAAAAGAATTCTCTACTGTCTATTAACAATAATTCCTGGAAGTGCGTTTTAAGTTGCTGAACGCGATTTTAAATTGAACTCACTTTTTGTCTATTACTTGGTGTGTATAAATTCTGTAGATCATATACAGGGCAGCACAAAAGTTCGCGAACTTCGCCTTCAAAGTAATATCGCCTGAGTAAACTTCGCCTTCAAAGTAATTTTTATAATGCTGTCTTGTTATATGATAGTATTAAAGTTTTCAAATAGAATTAATTACTTTGACAAATTAATTTTCAAAAAGAAAATGTATTTCATTTTAAATGTTGCCAGGAATTATTACAAAAATCACCGGAATGGAAATTTTTAAAAATATACTAAAAAATGAATTCAAAAGAAGATGTTTAAATTTCAAGAAATACGAAAATCAGTTTACATCAGCTCTAATGATTGATGTTGAAATTATTGTTCAGAATTTATTACTGCAGTCAATCAAAATTCAGTGCGATTTCATATTATAGCGAAAATATATGGATATGAAGTTCCAAATTTCTATAATTATTCATCAATCGACCAATTTTTTAAAGTTTGGTGTGCAACCTTTTCTTAAGTTTCAAGTCAAATTAACATAATTTGAACCAGGCAATGTATTAAATGAAATCAAATAACTAGCGCATAGATACCAGACACATTTTCTTATTCAAAACATATTTATTTTTATTTTTTACTTTAAGAAAACACGGAAGATTGAAAGCTATGCCTTTGCTAAATCAAGATTAGCAGACCAGCGTGTACGATCAACTTTTAAAATATATACAATTTAGAAAATTCAATTAAATTTTATAAACTTGGTTGATAAAAAGTAATTTTGAGTATTTTTTCGAAAATAAGACAAACTATGTATAATAATAACTTTTGAACTTTGCCTGAATATTTTTTTTAACATGGCTGTGTTTTGTAAGAACAAATTTTATTCTTTGCAACAGTCATAATATTACCTATTTTTTTATGTGGCCGGCGGACTTGTATATAATGCTTAATTCGGCCTGCAGCGATAAACGAGTTTGACATTCCTGCTGTATATGATCGATAGATCTGTATATGTTGTAGAATGCTAAATTTTAGTTCAGTTAGAAATGCATAGCACAGTTTAAAATTTCCCTTCTGCAATTTCCGACAATAAACGGAAATGTACTCGAGAACTTTGGTGCTGCCCTGTATACAATCTATACAATTTATACCCACCAAGTAGTAGACAAAAAACGAGTTCCGTTCAGCAACGGAAAAAGCATTCCCAGCAATTATTATTAATAAGCAGTACTTTAACCGAATTATTTTGTGTGTCCCTGTAAATGAACGATGAAAGCTATATACACAATATTCTATAGTAAGCATCTTGTAATCCACGTTAGTGATATATATCAATTTCAATATGTTTGAAATAGTGAAACATTATTAAAATAAACTGCAAACGATTTTTCTTCATAGACCGTCATGTAACGGAATTCTTTTGAGTATCCCTGTAAAGGAACTGTAAGTGCTATGCACATCACATTCTATAATTAGTCTCTTGTAGTGAATCTCAGTGATATATATCAATTTCAATGTTTGAAATTGTGTAATATCATTAAAATAAACCGCAAATGATTTTTTTCTTTAGACCACAAACCGCAATGTAACGGAATTCTTTTGTGTGTCCCTGTAAAAAAAGTATAAGTGCTACACACTTCATTTTCAATACCGAACATGCCACAGTAAGCCTCAATAACATATATCAATTGCATGACGATCCGAGCATATTTACGCGAGTTAGAGCATGGACAGACAGACAGACAGACTAAACTGAATTCATAAACACTTTTCAACTATGTTAGAAAGTGTTAAAAAATATACCATGATGATTCTAGTTTGGAATCAGTGGTTGGACAAATTAATAATTAAAAAAAAAGTTTCCAGTGGCAGTACTGTATTATTCCTCTTACAAATTGTAAAGGGAAAAATGATTACAGGTACTGATACACTAAAACTGTTTCTTTTCAGTAAAATATTCTTATTATATAACACCTCGTTGTAACAAAAATCGTTGAGTGCAATAGAAATATTACGAATAATAAAATACACCAAACAAATTAAAATACAGTATGAGTCGTAAACTCAAAAAACACTTATTAAGATTATTATTTTTATAAATTACTTTCGTTTTATAGCGGCCCCCAACGATAAATCGCCAAGCTACCAAGATTTATCGCCAAATTGTAAAGCATATATGACATTATAATAATATGTGATGTTCGTGTAAATAAAATGTATATAATGATGTATATGGCATATATATGAGTTTTTGGAGAGTATATATGAGGCCTATATAAGCTTTGCAATGATTTTGACGAAATCACAGCTGCGACTTTTGCATAATCGTAATTGTGGGGGCCGTTATAACACGAAAGTACCGAGTTTTTTTTTATACATTAGTGTATTAACGCATAAGAAAACTGGTCAGTGTCATGAATTCCCTATAAGCATTGACCCCTTGAGGGGCAAAGTACTCTTGTAGCTAAAATATTGAAATGATTGATTGACACCAGGATTCACAAACGAATTTATTTTTAAAATAAGTAAAAGCATCATGTACCTTATAAATTCAAAATTTGATTATAAAATCCTGGTGTCATTGTGGCATTTTGGGATTAAAATTAAGTGGTATATATAATATACCGGTGCCCTTCAAGGGGTTAACAACAGCCGAGAAAAATATCGCCAAATTAGCAAAAAAAAAAAAACACTAATAGACGAAAGGGACAAAAAAAAAAAAAAGGGATATCTATCCAAAGAGAGGGAGATATTGGCAAAATATTTACACTCAAAATATAATCATTTTGAGAAAATAAACAATATCTACATTATCTACATATTTGCCAATTACGTAAGCACGCTAAATAGTAAAAAAAAAAAAAAAAAAAAGTCGAGTGTTTGCTACAAATTTCACGCCAAAATGCATCGGCAGTTGTTATCACGTCAGAACAAGCAAACATCGGATATCCACTCGGTTATGTAAAATTCTTCAATAAAACTTGTGTACAGAAAATTTAATGATAAAAATAACAGGTTTTCCATTACCAATATCGGTAAAAAATCAGGCTTAGAAATCAAATTTTAGAATATGTGATGCAAACTGACGAAATATGTTATACTATGAAAGATTTGCTACGTTTTTATATGATAGAATGTAACGGACGCACATATTTCACACAGAAAGTCAGATTCACATTTTAAATTCATAGCAAAGTACTTTTATCTTAAGATAAATAAAACGGCAGGTTAAATTTTTTAGTGTATCTTACGAGAAAATTTTAACTAGATTTCATTCCAGTTTTGTTGCGGAAACTACTTTAAGTAGAGTAACAAATTATTAACGTTCATTTTTATAACTTAATTGAATAAAAATGCGTTTAAGATTTATTTTGACTAAAAATCGCTTTTAGAATGTAATCTGTTTATTACAAAACATAAAATTTCATAAAATATGTAAATATGTGCTTTTCGTTTTGGATTGATATCATCGCATATGCAAGTACTCATATAATAACGATCTCGCGATAAAATACTAAATTACATTAAACTAAATAAAATATTTAAATATATATATACTTACAAACATGAAAACAGTCCCATGTTCTTCAAATATATCAGCTATGTCACAAAATAATGTGATTTGTACAAATTTCAGCAGACTTAAATATCGGACAAACCAAGTCAAATCAGCTTTTTTTAAAATGGCGTCTTCTATTTCTTCAAATTTGTTTTACAACAATGAGTCTCGTGCGCTAATATTTTGCAACAATGGGTCTTGTGCACCAAAATTGATATTCAGTTAAATTTTTTACTTAATTTTTGTACGGCAATATATTTCCTGTGTTGCCACTCATTTTCTAATTTTGAAGCATTTTCTTGCAGAAATGGGAAATCTTGGGACTGATTATATATGTAAAATATAAACCGGGTTTTTTTTCGTCACTTGCACCGAGTTTTCTATCGAACCAAATAATTATTTTTTAAGTGAAAGCTTTTAATTTTCAGATGAGCCAACACTAACTTTTTTTTAAATGTTTAAATTTTTCAATTTATTTTTAATTATAAAATTTTTTAATAAAATTTCTTCAAAATTGTGGTAATCGGACTATTTTAATAGCTTGAGAGGAAAAGGGAGTTGGGGGGGGGGGGATGAGGGTTAATCTTTGTTGATTCTATTTTTATTGACCCATTTTCAGAACACAATTAAAAAAGAAATATTATTTTTAATTTAGATGGTGCTCAAGACCATTAAAAGGTTTAATGGTCCTAAAAGTTAAATGACATACTTTTTAAAAAAGAGCATTCATTTAAAAACTTGAAACTGCAACATTTTGCGTCAAAATCACATTATTTTTAGCGATTTTTCATTCCAACAGTAAAATTCCCAATGGAAGAAAATGTTTTCAGCTGTGAAAATGACATCATTTTTAAAAGTCATTCGATAATCATCGAATTATCCTCCCGATAATCAAAAGGCATCTTTTGATCTTGAAAAGGAACGAAATTCTTCAGCGTGTGAAAATGATATAATATTTAACAAGAAGCGAGTACTTTCACTGGTAAAAGTAAAATGTTTTACTACAAATTCGTCTAAATAACGTAAATTTTAGCTATACTTTGCCGATATTTGATTCAGACGCCAAGAGCCCAAAGACTTTTAATATCTGAATCGGCGGGTTGTAAAGCATTTGAGAATGTCATCATTTTTACGCAATCGTTATGAAATGTTCCAGTTTTATGAATGAAAGTGCACAGTATGATTTGTAAAGTGCGTTTTATGATTTGAAAACGTGCAATTTCATTCAAAGTTCACAGTAACCATGACGTCATTTTCGCTGCCGCCTTTTCTAAGATTACCGCCCTACCAGTGCCATCAATTCCAATTTTCATATTAATATTAAGAAAAGAATTTTGGATTCGAAGAGATTTCCGGCTTCCGGTTTCTGATGATTTTGGGATGTACTAAATACGGTTTGACTGATTTGGAAAATTTCTGTCTTGTGTCTGTATGTGTGTTACACAAATTTTGTGACCGATCAAACTCAAGAAATAGAAATTTTCATGAAGACTTCTACTTAGATCTTGACATAAATTGGTACAGATTATATTTTTCGCCACTATGCGTGGAGAAAATTACATAGTCGTGTCTATAGCCAATTGGCATATTTACGCGAATGTGGTTTTGTGTAAACCTCCAATTTAAAATAGGTGGATTGAACTTTGTGCCGTTATGTTAAAATAAATGATCAACGTAAAACAGCACAAATAAAAATATATAAAATGGCAACCAGCTGTTTCGGAGTCCCTAAAGCTCCATCATCAGTGCCAAATTTAAAAGATTAAAAACTGATCCAAAAGTTTAAGCCATGTAGGTATGCTTGCACACGCAACCAAGATAGAATAGCGCCAAGTTTAAAAAAAAAAAAACGCAAGCATACCTACATAGCTTAAACTTTTGGATCAGTTTTTAATCTTTTAAATTTGCCACTGATGATGGAGCTTTGGGGACTCCGAAACAGCTGTTTGCCATTTTATATATTTTTATTTGTGCTGTTTTACGTTGATCATTTATTTTAATAAACCTCCAATGTTGTAAAGCTCACACACACTGTAAAAAATTGCAGCAGAGATTCCAGGCAATGTCCATAAAGAAATAAGTTTCGTCCCCAGATAAACGAGCTTTGTTCTTACATAAAATGTTTTTCCACGTAAAAACATGAAATTTACGGAAATTGACCGTTTACCTTGAAAAAGGGGCATTTTCCGTAAAATTATGGCAGCAATTCACGGAGAATGCTCGTGAATGTACAGCTTTTTTTACTTTGCACTTGCAACCACATTGTTACCAGAATCGTTTTTTATTGCCGGCAAGCTGAGCTAAAGCTACCCGATTAATCAAGAGTAGCCCTATAGACCGAGAACTGATGAAGAAATTTATTTATGTATTTGATAAAGATTGAAGTATTACAAAAAATGATTTTTCTTGCTTACCTATAGTAGGTATGGATGACGTGGATGGTTCCCAGAGTTTTAAAAGCACGATAAAATTGCACAGCCCGCTGAAAAGCGAAATGAATGACTCCGATTATATATGTTGTTGATTAGGTTGGAGTCATCTGAAATCTGGATATCTTTCATTTTGCTTTGTAGCGGGCTGTGTGGTATTGTTAAATGCACTTTTAAACAGCGAGCAGCCTTTTAGAGCATCCATACCTGTTTCAGGTAAGCAAGAAAAATCTTTTTATGATGTTTCAACCATCAAATATCTAAGTAAATGTCTTCATCACCTCTCCCTCCATATGCTTTTTGTGATGACAACTATACAGTGAGCAAAAAAAGTATGCGAACACACGCAATATTTTGTATAAGTAACCCTAGCAAGCAAATGTGACGAAACTGTTTTAACTATTACTGTATTTAAATAATAAACAAACACAAATAACCAACCTTTTACCTATAAAATAATAATACTAATTTTAAAAAATAAAATAGCATTTTCTCATGCCAAAAAAGTATTTGCAAACGAAACATTGGCAGTTTAAAAAGCAATTAAATTTAAGCATTATGCCAATTTTTAGCACACCAGTCCCACACGACACTAATTCCGCACTTTGAAGTAGTTTGAAGTTACTCAATATAATGGAGGGAACGGGGATTATGGCAGTATCTATTGCCATGGCGCCGAAAACGTGTGAACTTTCTATAGCTATCCGTGAGAAGATTTACTCTTCACGATTAGGGATTAAGTTACCTACAAATTGTTAAACAGCTAAATTTATACTTTTCTAGTGTTTGTTAAGTAATAAAGAAGAAAAAAAGAGACTGGTACGACATCAAATAAGCTGCGAACTGGGCGTCAAAAAAGCAAGGCAAAGGAGGGCCATCATAAAAAAATCTAAAAAAAAAAAAAAAAAATATTTCTAAGTGCTCGAGAATTGGCTGTTGATGTCGTTTCAACTTCGGAAACAATAATTACACCCTAGACTGTTATAAATATGCTTCATAATGCAAATACTCAAGGAGAGCTCCTCGAAAAAAACCATTTATCAGTGGATCAAATAGGCTGAAAAGACTTGCTTTTGCCAAAGCTTATGCCGGAAAACCACCGGAGGTTTGAAAAAAATGTCATTTTTACCAATGAAAGTAAGCTTAATATTTTCGGCTCAGATGAAATAAAAACTGTGTGGCGAAAGCCAAATACATCCCTTCAAATAAAAACTTTGAAACCAATTGTAAAACATGGCGGTGGTCATATAATGATTTGGGGATGCATGTATTTTAATCGAGTTTGTGAAATGGCCTTTATTGAAGGTAACATGAATGCCAAACAATATGGATGATATATCGATCTTTATTGGGAGATATTTTATTACTTACCCATCATACGTAGTATAGGGTAAGTCTTGTAATCGTTTTGAAAATCGAAAAAAAAATTTTGACGGATTTACACGTTTCAGACACTGGAGATTCCGAAAAACATATTTTTAGAAAAAAAAATTTTGCCGTCCGTCTGTGTGTCTGTGTGTGTGTCTGTGTGTGTGTCTGTGTGTCTGTAAACGCTCTATCTCCCGAAAAAATTGAGATAGAGACTTGCAATTTGGTATGTACTTAGTATGTAATAATGGGAAGAAGCCTATTTCATTTCAATAACCTCGATTAACCGGAACTATTTTTTTCGGACTCTCGAAATATTCGTTCTGATAAAAGGTATACAAAAATTTTCGAAATTGTTTATTTTAAGAAATGAATATAAAAGACAATAAAAAAACATAAATTTTACATAAAGCATGAAGTCGATCGGATAATTAGTTGCCGAGATATTTGGAATCCTATTTTCCACACTCTTCGATTTTTCATGACCCTGTATTTCATCCAAATTTCACTTTAAAGATATATTTTAATTGAAAATTTGACGCTTAATCAGATGCAATAAACCACAAGTTAATAGGATTATTATTTTTGGAGTGATAAGGAAAAACCTCTTTCAAGCAATTCAGTAATCGAGCCTTTAAAGTTTCTGACGTCATCAAGCCACGATTTTATTTGAATTGCAATGCATTTTATAAGTAGTTTACACATTTTTATTTTAATATTTTACATTATACATATCCATGATGGGTAAGTATTACGGTGGCCCCCAACGACTAGTTTAATATTGCACTGAAATGAGGAATTGCTGATTCCTATTATTTTCAACAAGATAATGATCCCAAGTACACGGCGAACATTATGAGGTTAGGGTTGCTGTAAAATGTAAAAGATCGATTGCAAACACCACCACAATCACCAGACTTCAATTCTATTGAAAATGTGTGACCTACTTTGGATATGAAAGTACGGGAAAAGAAATTTTCTAACAAAGATGATCTTAAGCAAGTTCTTGAGAAGGAATGACTAATAATCAGCAGCGAAACGAGTCCCAAATTGATTGAATCTATATGCCCAGACAATTACACTCTGTAATTGAAGCAAAAGGGCATGCATTCTAAATACTAGTACTGTTTTTTACTTTTAAATATTTACTCTATTTTTATTCTCACTGCTAGTGTGCAAATACTTTTTTGGAATCACCAATATTACTTTTTTATATTTTCATATTTTTTAATATAAATACCAAGTCAAATATTAAATATGTTTGTTTGTTTTGTAAATATTTTTTTCATATTTTTTATTCGTAGTTCATTTTGTGTTTATCTGTGTGTGATACAACAAATTCACTTGGTGTGCAAATACTTCTTTTGTTTACTGCAGCTGTGTCTCAATTTGTATAGGGAAGTAAAACACCTTATTTTATATTTGAAGTTATCAATTAAAAATATACATCACGAATTGTAATTTTCCAACTGAATGAAAAAATACCCAGGCCAGGATTTGAACCAGAGATCTTTGGCTTAAGCTGTCAATTGCTCTACCAACTGAGCTATCCTGAACAAATCTGGGCGGCACAATTCCCTCAGAAAACTTTTCGATAATAAAAGGTTTAAGTCAAAGGTCCCTAGCTCAAATGTTGGGCTGTACACTGTTTCACTCAGTTGAAAAATTACAACTCGTATGATTTATTTACCAATTAGAATAATTGTGTTAAATTGATGAAACGTATTTACGTATCAAACGTTTTTCTTGGAGAGCCCTTAATTACGATTTATTCTGTAGAGCTCTTTGAGATAACAGACCAGAAGTCATTATCAAAAAGTTATCTGAGTGAATTGGATCCACCAGATTTGACCAAGATCGCTCAATTGCTAGAATTATTGGTAGATATTATCTGCTTAAGCCAAAGATCCCTGGTTCAAATCCTGGCCTGGATACTTTTTCACTCATTTGGAAAATTACAACTTATGTAATTTATTTGGAAAATTACAACTTATGTAATTTATTTACCAATTACAACTAATGCCAATCCAAAACTTTCTTTGATCTCATACATGTTAATACTTCAAAACTCACTGTCACAGTGCCAAAATAAATTGACACTATATGCCTATCATGAGGATTCTAAAGGTATAGGTTCGTTGAATTGTGTGCATTTAAAGAATGGACACAGTTAAACCTCTGAATAGCGGACAACACTGGGAGCACGAGGAGGTTGCCATTATTCAGAGATTTCGCATTTTAAAAGCTTAAAATTACGTTACATTGAAATCAAAATAACTGACCAAAATTATTTTATTTTTACAGTTAAAAAATACATACTATTATTTTACAGTAAAGAAATTACTTATTCTTAATTGTTTGTTTTTTTAAAAGCATCTATCTTTCTCTAAATGCATAATCGTTTCCAAAGATTTGTTGTACAATTCGTTATCTTTTTGATTTGAGTGCAAAATTTTTAATTTCTCTGAAGCTAGAAAAAACATCAGAATATGATTTTATGCAGCCATTTTGTGATAATTCCAAATTATCTTCCGTATCATTTTCGTCATCACTTTTATTCCCATTGACCTTGCTGTCTATCAGTTCTTCTGTACAATTAAACGTAGAAAAAACTGCCAAACTATTATATTACATTCACGTATACTCACTTCCTTTCCATGGTTACTCCGGTTCTATTTAAAATATTATTTAACTCAGCATAATCTATTACTACAAGTATTAACTAAATAAGCAAATCCCCCCTCTACATTCTTTGCAATCTCAGTTGTAGTTGAAACATAACGTTAAAAAATTGTTATGGGGTGGCCGTTGTTCGAATTCGTTGTCTGGAGGTTTAGTGTAATATTATTTCTATGAAGGAGATTCGGTACCATTAAAACATGACCGGTATTCGGAGGTTACCGATGTTCGGAGTGACCGTTGTAGGCGGTTTCACTGTATAAGCATCGTATTTTTCAATCAAATCATTGAATTTCGGCGTCCACCCCTAAGATATCTGCAACCAAAATTCCCAACCCAAAGACCATAATAGTGACAGCTGTTGGTCAGTATATACCCAGACCTAATTATCTATTTATGTGAATGTGTGACAGAATATGAAGTTTGATTAAATTCCGCGCATTAACTTTTGAGATATGACTTTCGTTAAAATCGCGTAAAATGTTCTTGCCACTTGTTGGGAGATTTACACCAAAACCTAATCAGTAACAACTCATGTCAACGTCAAACTGAATCTTAAGTTTGAGGAAAATCCGTGCATTAGTTCTTCAGATAGAGCACCCACAAAATGTATCTCTCTTACTCCAAGTAAGATTTTAAGTAGGGGATATAACCCTTATGAATTGTACCGGGAAATAGGATTACACGTACTGATACACTAACACTGTTTCTTTTCTATGAAAAATTGTTATTATATAACCCCTTGTTGTACCAAAAATCGTAGAGAGTAATAGAAATACAGGGTGATTTTTTTTTTAAAGTTGTGAAAGTAAAACTCTATAACAGAAGAACCACTGATCCAAATGACCTCAAATTTCACTAGTATGCTCCCAAAGCAATGGGGATTTTTAAGGCGTAGTTAAAAAACTTAAAATCGCACCGACAGATGGCGCTGTACGTACAGTAAAGTCGGGAGACGAACTTGCGCACGGCACACGCACATTGCGATAAGAACGTGAAGTACGCACAACTCGTGTTCATTATTCTACGGAAATCCTCGCAATGACTGCGCCATTGACGGACCGTGCGTTGTTAGCGAAACTGTATTATCAGAATAATGACAGCGCAGCAACCGCTCTTAAGAGATTTAGGACACTTAAGAATTTAAGAAAAGGTCCAACGACGACAGAGGGCCTACGGAAGATGGTTTCTCAAAGTACCGTCCATTGTTTTCCTCCCACAGACGATATTCTTTGTTTCTGCTACCTTACACCATCTGTCGGTGCGATTTTAAGTTTTTTTTAACCATACATAAAAAATTCCCATTGCTTTGGGAGCATAGTGTTGAAATTTCAGGTCATTTGGATCAGTGGTTCTTTTGTTATAGTGTTTTACTTTCACAACTTTAAAAAAAATCACCCTGTATTAATTGAAATACAGTATGCGTCGTAAACTAGTTTTTTTTTTTTTTTTTTTTTTACTTTCTTCTATCTTTACAAGAAAAAAATATTGGATTCGTGAAAAAATTCGACTTTCGATTTTCGGCGGATTTATGCGTTTTAGAGAATCTTGAACACGATTTGACTGTTTTTAGAAAATGCCTGTCTGTGACTCTGTCTGTCTGTCCGTATGTCTGTCTGTATGTAACAAAAATTTTGTGAGCGCTCTATCTCAAGAACTAATGCACGGAATTTAATAAAACTTTAGATTCAGTTAATCCCTGATATAAATTTGTGCGGAATAGTTTTTTCATGATTTTCACGAGAGGTATATCTCAAGAACTATTGCATAGAATTTCATCAAACTTCAGATTCAGTTAGACGTTGACATAAGTTGTTGTTAATTAGGTTTTGGTGCAAATCTCCCAAGAGATGGCGCTGCTATGCTGCATTTTTCTGGATTTACACGATTTTAGCGATAGTCATATCTCAAGAACTAATGTTCGGAATTTAATAAAACTTTAGATTCAGTTAGACCTTGATAGAAGTTGGTGCTGATTCGTTTTTGGTGTATGTGAAACTTGTATGTGATAGAAGAAAGTTTTGGGATTGGCGCATCCGACTAGTTTTTTTATACATTAGTGTATTGATGTATACGGGTTTCGTAGACTTGTACACTACAATTTTTTGACAGAATTTTTCGCCTTATTTAAATGCAGAAAAATATTACAAATCCTACAATTAAACGAAGCGTTTACATTTTCTGCTATTTAAATATTAAATAGAAAAATTCTATTAAAAAATTGTGGTAAAAGTGTACGAACCCCTGGTATAAGAACTGGTCAGTGCCCTAAATGCCCTATAAGCATTTACGCCAGACATGAAAAATAGCATCAAATTCACAAAAGAAATGAAAAAAAAAGCACATCGAAACGGAGCCAAAGAGAGGGAGATATTGGCAAAATATTTACACACAAAAGAAAATCATTTTGATAAAAATGAAACATACCTACATATTTTCCAAATGCGTTAAATAGTAAAGTATCGAGTATTTTACTGCAAATATCACGCCAAAATGCATCGGCAGTAAGACATTGCGTCAGAACAAGCAAACATTGAATATCCACTAGGTTATATAAAATTCCTCAATAAAATGGAAAATTTAATGATACAGAAAATTTGGTACTTTTATGTTAGCCAGGCGCCAGTGATCGCCAAAATGTTTTTAATCACGCCAACCTTTTTTTCTCGACAATAGTCTATCTTGGGCTAAAATATAATCATGATAAAAGGCGTAAACACATCAATACAGATAACAAAATCTCAAGAATTGAATTGAAATCATTGAATTCAAATCATTTGAATTGAAATAGTTGTAATTGAAACAAGATTTGGTGAGTTAACACTGACGCCCAGCTAACATAAAGGTACCGGAAAGTTAATGATAAAAATAACAGGCTTTTACACCTTTTCATAACCAATATCAGTAGAAAATCAGACTTAAAGAAATAAAATTCTAGAACTTGGGATGCAAACTGAGGAAATATGTTGCATTATAAAAAAAAAAATGTATTATTTTTTTACATTATAGAATGTAACAAGTGAAAATATTTCACACAGCATGTCAGAAAATATAAGTCGCATTTTAATTTTATAACAAAGTACTAAAATGAAGACTTTGATATATTGGTGAATCTTACGAGGAAATTTAACTAAATTTGATCCCAGTTTTGCTGTGGAAATTAATCTAACTATTTAAACATAAATTAATAGCGTTCGTGTTTATAATATGATTAGATAAAAAATGCGTTTAAGATTTATTTTGACTAAAAACACTTTTAGAAAGAAATGTCTTTATTACAAAACATAAATATGTGTACTAAAAAGTTCATGAAATATGTAAATATTTCATGGAAATTAAATTTTTTCGTTGATTGATATCATCGCATGCATTTATTCATATTATAATGATCTCGCGATAAAATACTAAATTAAGTTAAAATAAATAAAATATTTAAATATATACTTACAACCACGAGCAAAAACCCATTCTTCTCAACTGTATTAGATTTCACACAAAGTAAGAGGATTTCTACAAATTTGAAGAGTTCAACAGCAGAGAGACCAAGTCAAAGCTATTTAAAATGGCGTCCTCTATTTCTTCAAATTTTGTTTTACAACAATGAGTCTCGTGCGCTAATGTTTTACAACAATGAGTCTTGTATTTTGCAACAATGGATCTCGTTCGCCGTTATTCACATTCATTTCTTAAATTTTGAACTGCATTTTTGTACGGCAAAATATTTTCTGTGTTGCCACTCATTTTCTAATTTTGAAGCAATTTTATTATTGAAGTGGAAAATCTTGGGACTGATTATATGTTTAAAATTCAAGCAGTTTTTTTTTTCTTTCTTGTTATTAGCCCTGAGTTTTCTACTGAACCAATTTAAGAATTAATTTTTTTAAGTGAAAGCTGTGAAATTGCAGATGAGTCAGCAACTAACTATTTTGTTTAATGTTTCCATCTTTATATTTATTTTTAATTATAAAAAAATTTAATAAATTTCCTCAAAATTATGGTAATTAGGTTACTTTTATAGCTTGAGAAGAAAGGGAAATAATGGAGGTTAATTTTTATTGATGCTATTTTTTCAATACAATTGAAAAAGAAATATTTTTAATTTGAATATATGATGGATGCTGAAGATTATCAAAACGATCATTGTCCCTAAAAGTTAAATGACATAATTTTTAAAAAAGAACATTCATTTCAAAAGTTGAAACGGAAATATTTTTCTATGACTGAGTCAAAATCACATCATTTTTAGAAACTTTTCATTCCAACAGTTCTGAAATTAGAAGTCAAATCTTCAATGGAAGAAAATGCTTTCATCGGTGAAAATGACGTCATTTTTAAAAATGCATTCGATGACCTTTTGATTATCGATTATGCACCCGATGATCGAAAGGCATCTTTTGATCTCGGAAAAGAACGAAATGCTTCAGTGTGTGAAAATGACACCATATTTAACAAAAAGTGAACATTTTCATTGATAAAAGTGAAATATTTTACTATGAATGCGTCTAAATGACGTAAATTTTTAGTTATACTCTGCTGGTACTTAGATTAGGACAACACGAGCACCAAGACTCTTAACCTCAGAATCGACGGGTTTATAAAGCATTGGAAAATAACATCATTTTGATGCAATCCTTATGGAATATTTCATTCATAGTGCACAATAAACATGACGTCATTTTCGCCGTCGCTTTTTCTAAAATTACGGCCCAACCTGGACCATTAATCTCTGAAGCAAAGTCAGTGAAAATTATATATAATTTACATAATTATGACTCAATCGAAATAAAATTCAGTCTGACCTGGTTAAGGCGCTTACGCGATCCTGCTTAATAGGCGGATTTTTTCCGGTATTTTAAACATCGTCATTAGACTAATGTTGAAAAATCTCGTTTAGTACGCGAATGGTTACTATGTGATCCCGCTTAATATGTGATAGAGTTTCGGTTCCCTGAAGCAAAAAACCTCGCTTAAGACGAGAATTCATAGACCAAGGTGCGCATTCTTTCTCTCTCCTCCAGTGTTGATATAGTGCCTTCTTTTGACATGTTAACAATATTTTTATACAAAGATTAATAAGGATAGTTTTTTATATTTATATTAAAAATCAAGGACCGATTATAAGGGTATACTCATTATCACAAGTACTAAATATGATTTTAATAAAATTAGGTTGTTCTGCAAAGGTTTAATATTTTTTTTGGGTTGTGTTAAAAAATTAGGCTAGCAGAAAAATTATCTTTGTTGCTTTATTTTTGGTTGTAATGTATTAGTCGACAACAAAGCCATAAAGGGTGCATAAAGAGTTTCGTTTAATATTCCTTTTCGCAAAAAACATTCAATATTAATAAAATTAGGTTGTTCTGCAAAGGTTTAATATTTTTTTGGGGGTTGTGTTAAAAAATTAGGCTAGCAGAAAAATTATCTTTGTTGCTTTATCTTTGGTTGTAATGTATTAGTCGACAACAAAGTCATAAAGGGTGCATAAAGAGTTTCGTTTAATATTCCTTTTCGCAAAAAATATTCAATATTAATAAAATTAGGTTGTTCTGCAAAGGTTTAATATTTTTTTTGGGGTTGTGTTAAAAAATTAGGCTAGCAGAAAAATTATCTTTGTTGCTTTATATTTGGTTGTAATGTATTAGTCGACAACAAAGCCATAAAGGGTGCATAAAGAGTTTCGTTTAATATTCCTTTTCGCAAAAAATATTCAATATTAATAAAATTAGGTTGTTCTGCAAAGGTTTAATATTTTTTGGGGGGTTGTGTTAAAAAATTAGGCTAGCAGAAAAATTATCTTTGTTGCTTTATCTTTGGTTGTAATGTATTAGTCGACAACAAAGCCATAAAGGGTGCATAAAGAGTTTCGTTTAATATTCCTTTTCGCAAAAAATATTCAATATTAAAATGCTACTCGATATCAGACAGTGATACGATACGATAGCGCCTAGAATTGCTTGTGTAAAAATCAGCAAGCGAAAACGCATCTAAAATGCATTATATAATTTAAATTTTGATTGATAATACAAAAATGACTTTAATAGAAGAAAGTTTAATAAATTGAAAGTGAGATGGCAGCAATAGTCATTAACGAGAATTAATGATTTTAAAAGGAAACTAAATATTTAAAATTAAGAGCTGTTTAAAAATTTAAAAAAAGTCTACCGGGATTAAAAGGTAGCTTTCATAATCCATGATTTTAAAAATTCAACTCGTTTTACTCGAACACCCGAAGCTAAAATGCTTGAAACCCGATTATAGAAGATTCAATCGCGGGTTTCGTTAATACTGAATTTGAATTCGAATTTCAGCATGAGAGTTAAAGCATAACAAAAGTCCTTCCGACCTGTACCATTGAGGAAAAGGTATTTTTCATAGTCCATGCTTTTAAAAATTCAACTCATTTTACTCAAACACCCGAAGATAAAATTCCTGGAACCTGATTATAGAAGATTCAATCCCAGTTTTCGTTAATACTGAATTTGAATGCGAATTTCAGCATGATAGTTACAGCATAACAAAAATCTGATTGTTTCAAAATGTCAGCCACCCTAGAATTTCAAACTGCCATATCTCAGCCATTTTTAAAGATAAAGCCAAAACAAAAAATGTTTCGGAATCCTTGTATCACGATGTAACACATTTAATGGAAACAACTTATCCAATTTGTAATTTTAAATACATTTTTTTAATTAAAAAATTAACTTGCCTCCATTTTCAAACAAAATGGCGCAGGAAGCTGGCCAACGAACTCGGACGAGACCTTGGTATGTTCTGAACACATGATCAGTCACATTCTTTTTGGTTCATAAATACGAGAGTTACAGCATAACAAATATCAGATTGTGTCAAAATGTCAGCCACCCTAGAATTTCAAACTGCCATATCTCAGCCATTTTTTAAGATATAGCCAAAACAAAAAATGTACCAGAATCCTTGTATCACGTTCTAACACTTAACAGAACCAATTTTTTGAATTTATAATTTTTTTGTATCTTTTTGAATTTTTAAATGGCCGCCATTTTTAAACAAGATGGTGGATGAAGCTGGCCAACGAACTCGGTCGAGACCTTGGTATGTCCTATTCACTTACTCAATCACATCCAAATCGGTTCATAAATAAGGGAGTTACAGAAAGACATGTGTCATATATATATATACAGGGTCTATTCTGAAATTAGTAGGACTGGTTTTTTCCTGAGCGAACGGGTGAACGAGAGGCGGTCTGCGCGCGCACGATCGGTGGAGGGGGATATTGGGAATGCTGGGGAAAATCGGCAGTCGGCTATCGGCCGTTGAAGAGAGCAGGTCACTTGTACTGTGAACCCCTATCGAAACACCTTGTCACGGAGAATCATGGAGCGTTTTTTGGAGCAGCGATACGCGATCAAATTTTGTGTAAAGCTTGGTAAAACGGACAAAGAGACTAACGACAGGATTAAGAAGGCCTACGGTGATGCTGCCATGGGTAGATCGGGTGTTTTTGAGTGGCACAAGCTGTTCCTAGAAGGTAGGGGAAAAGTGGAAGACGATGACTGCTCCGTACGCCCTTCGACCAGCAAGAGCAAAGAAAATGTATCGCAAGTGAAAAATCTACTGAACAGTGATCGTAGGATGAGCATCAGAATGATTGCTGATGAATTGAGCCATCACCAGCAATTGGCGGCTGCACCATGACAACGCGCCGAGCCACACAGCGTTTCGCGTAGTGGAGTATCTTGCCCAGCACAATGTGGCAACGCTGCCTCATCCCCCCTACAGCCGGACTTGGCCCCGCCAGACTTTTTTCTATTCCCGAGAATAAAATCGACGCTCAAGGGGAAGCATCACGGCTGGGTAGAGGCGGTTCAACAGGCCGTGACGAGGGATCTAAACAGCATTGCGGTCCAGGCGTTCCTGGAGGCGTACGAAAACTGGAAAACTCGTTGGTAGGTGTGTGTAGATGCGGAAGGGTGCTACTTTGAAAAATTCTAATCGTTTGTACTATTCTCATGAATATATATTTTTTTAAATGTCCTACTAATTTCAGAACCCTATCCTGTATATATGAATACACATGTGAAGAACGAATATATATATATATATATATATATATATATATATATATATATATATATATATATATATATGTGTATACATAAATCAACATTTAAGCAAAGGGTGGTTTGGAGGTCTAGGGGTCATGATCGGTGAAAATATACCAAAATTTTTTGGAGTTGCTTTCCTCTGAATGGTTGCAATAGGTAGCTTATTGTAATGGAATCTACCTAAAAATAAAATTATTTAAACGAAATTCAAAATTTCAAAAATTTTAAGAATTTAGCGAAAGTTTAAATACAATTTAAAATTTCTAAAAACTAAAAAATTGCTTAGATGAAATTAAAAATTCTGAAATGTCTCAAGATTTCAGTGGATGTTCAAGCAAAATTTAAAATTTCGAATTTTCTCAAAACAAAACAAATTGCTTAAACGAAATTTAAAATTCCGAAATGTCAAAATTTTAGCGGAAGTTAAAACAAAATTTAAAATTTCGCAGTTTCTCAAAAAAACATTTTTTGAATTAAAATATAGTTGTTAAAGTATTTTTCAACACCTTTTGGCCTTAAAATGGTAAAAAAAAAATTACAAAAATTCTCTAAAATTGAATCTATTTGAATTAGATAATGAAATCTATTCCGGGAGAAAAAAAAATTCAAACTTCGACGTCCAGCTTTAAACCAGGAACCTTTTGAACAGCAGGCAAATGAGCCACCTAGCCTGCGCGAAAAATATGGAAATTAAGGTTCTGTTTTAAAATCTATAACGCACAAATGGTCGGATGTCATTAAATTAATTCATTTAATTAAAACTATATACGACTTTTTCAAAATTTTATGATTTGATGTGTGGTCGGAGGTATACAGTTATAACTATCCAAAATTTCAAGTCTCTAACTTATACAGTTTCCGAGAACGAACTCTGCGACAGACAGACAGAGGAGTGAGACGAATAGGGTTGCGTCAGATAAACGAAACCTAAAAAGGATTTTTCTAACTTTTCTGAAATATGTATGGATGACCTGGACGGTTCTCAGTGGTTTAAAAGCACAATAAAATTACACAGCCCGCTGTAAAGCGAAATGAACGGTATCCCGATTACGGATATTGCTGGACTATGTTGGAGTCATCGTAATCGGGATACCTTGCCTTGCCATTTTGCTTTGCAGCGGTGTGCGCGGCATTGCGAAGTGCGTTTTTAAACCGCGAACACCCTTTTAGAGCATCCCTACCTGTTTCATGTAAGCAAGAAAAATCTTTTTGATTTAATGTTTCAACCATCAAATATCTCAATAAATGTCTTCATCCCCGCTACTTTTGCATCCTTTTTGTGGCGAAAATTATAGCTGTATCCCGATTATGGATGTTACTCGACCATGTTGGAGTCATCGTAATCGGGATACCCTGCATTTTGCTTTGTAGCGGGATGCACGGCATTGGCTAATTGCGTTTTTAAACCGCGAGCACCCTTTTAGAGCATCCCTACCTGTTTCATGTAAGCAAGAAAAATCTTTTTGATTTAATGTTTCAACCATTAAATATCTCAATAAATGTCTTCATCCCCGCTACTTTTGCATCCTTTTTGTGACGAATATTATAGCTGTATCTCAGTTTCTATAGAGAAGTAAAACACCTTATTACTTACCCATCATACGTAGTATAGGGTAAATTTTGTAATCGTTTTAAAAATCGGAAAAAAAATTGACGCATTTACACGTTTCAGACACTGGAGATTCAGAAAAACATATTTTTAGAAAAAAAAAAATTGCCGTCCGTTTGTCTGTGTGAGTGTCTGTAAACGCTCTATCTCCTGAACAAATTG
Organism: Maratus michaelseni; assembly: GCA_963931845.1. Lineage (NCBI taxonomy): Eukaryota > Metazoa > Arthropoda > Arachnida > Araneae > Salticidae > Maratus > Maratus michaelseni. Next base: position 36,886,801 of record OZ007592.1, on the reverse strand, counting down.
AGTTAGAGACTTGAAATTTGGTATGTACTTACTATGAAATAATGAGAAGAAATCTATTAAATTTCATTAACCTCGATTATCCGGAACTATTTTTTTTTCGGACTCTCAAAATATTCGTTCTGATAAAAGGTGTATAAAAATTATCGAAATTGTTTATTTTAAGGAGTGAGTTTAAAAGACAATTAAAAAAAAAAAAAAAAAAAAAAAAAGAAAAAAAAAATGCATAAAGTTGATCGGATAATGAATAGCCGAGATATTTGTAATCTGGAGGCACGGCAGTGCCTCCGCCAAGTCGAGAAAGCACGGCCGTAAGCAACTCAGGGCACTTTTGACCCCTCCATATCTCCGCGCTGGAGTATCCCAAAAATTTGAGTATTTGGCACGCAGGACCAAAATTTAAAATTACAACTTTCTGTCTTTTCTAGTTCAGACGATATGTGAACTCAAACATTCGATTTTTTGTCACTCACTCACTCACTCGTTCACGCGTCATCAAAAGGATTAGGTAAATCCTGTAGCCCTAGAAACTTGACATTTGGAAAAAAGGTAGTGTTTAGGATACAAAGAAAGGAAAAATTATAAAATCCGGAAAATTAGAAAAAAAAAAAACATTCAAAAATTCAACAAATTCCATCAAAATTGAAAATTGAAAATAATACGATCTTGTAGTCTTAGAAACTTAAGATTTGGTGTGAAGGTAGTGTTTAGCATCCAGAAAAAAAAAAAAACATCAAAAACACCAAAAAAATCGAAAGCAAAATTGAAAAAAATCGAAAAACATCGAAAATTTTCAAATAATCCGATTTTGTTGCGCTAGAAACTTGGAATTCGGAATAAAGGAAGTATTTGGGATGCAAAATAAGAAAAAATTCAAAAATCCGGAAAATTCAAAAAAGAATTCAAAAATTCGAAAAATTCGAAAACAATTGAAAAATTAAAAATAATTTGATCCTTAGAAACTTAAAATTCGCGGTAAAGATAGTGTTTAGGATTCAGAATAAGTTAAAATAAAAAACGCAATAAAATTCGAAAATAAAATAAAAAAATCGAAAAAAATCGGAAAAATCGAAAAAAATCGAAAAATAAGGAAAATTTGAAAATAATTCGATTTTATAGCGCTAGAAACTTGAAATTTGGAATAAAGGTAATATTTAAGATACTAAATAAGGGAAAATTTAAAAATATGGATAATTCGAAAAAAAAATCGAAAATTTCAAAAATTAAAAATAAAAAAAAAGTGAAAGAAAGAAAAAGAAAAAGAAAAAGTGAGAAATTGAAAATAATATGATCTCGTAGTCTTAGAAACTGAAAATTTGGTGTAAAGGTAGTGTTTAGGATTCAGAAAAATAAAAAAATAAAAACACAACAAAAATCGAAAATAAAATTAAAAAAAAAAACGAAAATTTGAAAATAATTCGATTTTGTGGAGCTAGAAACTTAAAATTTGGAATAAAGGTAGTATTTAGGATACAAGAAAATAAAAAAATAAAAAATCTGTAAAATTCAAAAATTCAAAAAATTGAAAAAAATTCGATTTTGTAGCTTTAGAAGTTAAAATTCGGCGTAAACTTATTGTTTAGGATACAGTAAAAGGAAAAATTAAAACACAATAAATTCGAAAATAGAATAAAAACTTGAAAGAGATCGGAAATTTCAAAATAATTCGATTTTGTACCGCTAGAAACTTGAAATTTGTAATAAAGGATACAAATAAAATTAAAATTAAAAAATCCAGAAAATTATAAAAAAAATTCAAAAAAATCAAAAATTGAAAATAATTTTATCTTGTAGTCTTAGAAACTTAAAACTTGGTGTAAAGGTAGTATTTACTATTCAATAAAAGGAACAATTAAAAAATTCGTTAAATTCGAAAATAAAATCGAAAAATCGAAATATCTTTAAAAATTCGAAAATTCGAAAACAATTTCATTTTGTACTGCTATAAACATTAGTTTTAAGATAATTGTCCTATTTGCTAGTACAACGCGTCTAATTGTTTTATGTTATTTCCAGCGGATTATGGTCTTCTTTTCTTTCGTTTACGAATTTCGTTATAGAAAAGTTCCGCTATAGACTGGCTACGTTATAGGCGATTTTTTTATAGACAGGTTTGTTTTTTTTCACAGGTGCAAAGCCAAGTTTAGCTATCTTATTAACTCTGAAATTTTCATTCACAAATCACTCCTGTGCGTATATAATTAGCCTTAATCATAGTATCTCATCCCATCCCATAACATAGTAAGGTGTTATAACTTCCCTGTGTAGCGTAATTGCCAAGTCACAAAATAATATTTAACTAAAGATGTAAAAACTAGGAGTGATTTGTGAATGAAAATTTTAGAGTTAATAAGATAGCTAAACTTGGCTTTACACGATCTCAGAACTTTTTATGGAAAAAGAGTCACGAGACTTGGCTGCATTTTTTACAGGTGACGTTTTTGATGAGATCCTATTTTCCGCACTCTTCGATTTTTCATGACCCTGTATTTCTTCCAAATTTCTATTCAAATATATATTTGAATTGGAAATGAGACGCTTAATCAGACGCAGTAAACTCTTAGTTAATAGGATTATCATTTTTGTAGTTATAAGGATGTGTCTTTTACGCAATTCAGTAATAGAGCATTTAAAGTTTATGACGTCATGAAACCACGATTTTATTCGAATTGCAATGTATTTTATAAATTGTTTACACATGTTTTATTTTCATATTTTATATTATGCATATCTATGATGGGTAAGTATTACGGTGGCCCCCAACGACTAGTTTTATATTTGATTAATTGAAAATATATATCACGAGTTGAAATTTTCCAACTGAGTTACAAATTATCCAGGCCAGGATTTGTACCAGGGATCTGTGGTTTAAGCTGAAAACGCTCTACAAATTGAGCTATCCTGGACAAATCTGGCGGACACAATTCACTCAGTCAACCGTTTGATAGTAACATGCTTATGTTGAAAGTCCCTGGATCAAATCCTGGCCTGGACACTTTTTCACTCAATTGGAAAATTACAACTCGTGTGATTTATTTACCAATTAAAATAATTGTGTTAAATTAATGGAGTGAAAACTATCTATGTTGTGCATGAATTATCAAGTTTCAGTGTCGACCAGAAGTAGTACATAAATTACGATTAGACACATTGCTATCGATTAGTGACTATCTTACCAGGTCCAGTGCAAGGCAACACTAGATACCGGGCTTGCTCATTCGCTCTCAAAACGTCACAAATGGTGGCTGACCGCGACCAGCGATTGGTCCAAAGCAATGCGCCCATCGTTTTGTGCCAATCGCTGTATGTCTTTCCTCCTAGTCAGCCACCTTTTGTGACGTCATCATAATGAATGAGCAAGCCCGGTATGTAGTGTAGCCCTGTCCAGTGTCATAAAATGCGGGGCAGGCAGACAAAAAATGCGAGACAGAAGCTTCTAAATTTGGACATAAAAATACATAAAACGCATAAAACGTATGAAAACAGAATCCTGTCTTAAAAGTGTCACTGTTCCTACTCTAGGAATACCCATACAATTATACCCGCTTATACGAAATCCTGTTTAAAACGGAATTTTTCTCCATGCCTTCCTATTCCGTCTTAGCAGGTTTTATTATATTAAATAGCCATAACAATCTTACACAAAAATACCTGTGTAAGTAGAATTGCTAGAGACTGAAGCAAAATTCCAATTTATGGAAAAATATAATGGAAATTATAATGGAAAAATATTTCTATCATAGGGATACTGAAATTTTTACTTTTGAAACAGAATTCTGTTTACACAGAGTTTACTGAACAAAATACAGTAAAACTTGTAAAAACCGAATCGCTAGGAAGCGCATAAGAATTTCGTTTTAGACAGCTTTCAGTCAAGAGAGATGTATTTGTGAGTTATTCCTTTGCAAGGGACTACAAAAAATTTTCGTTATAGACAGATTCTGTCTGAAAAGGTTTTACTATGTTAAGTTCCACTCCCTGCAAACTAACGAATAGAATGGTACTAAACACAATTTAAAAGAATTTGGGGATCATGAAAAATCGAGAGCTTTGGCGTACTGCGCAGGGGTTACGCGGGCGGGACAGGTCTCGGAGTTCCTGAAAATCGGGACATCTCGCGTATATCGGGACACCTGGCAACACTAGTTAGGAGGTACATAAAATCAACGATTTTCGAAATTCTTTACCTCGTAATCTGTAAAAGATAAAATGGTGTAAAATTTGGAATATTATGTGGAATAATAATCCTCTTTTTCCATCCAGAAAATTTCAGCTCACGAAATACTTCTATAAACGGAAAAAAATCATGGCTCTGCCAAACAAATACCATGAAATTTTATCTTCTAAAATGAAATTAACCTGTTTAAAATGGATTTTTTCTTTTTTAGTTTCCGTCTAAGCAGGTATTTTTGTATCATACATATGGTGGATAGCATATGTAGTGGATCATTTTTACACGGTGATTGGTGCAAAGCGATGCGCCCCCCGTTTTGCACCAATCACCGTGCAAAAATGATCCACTACATGTGACGTTTTAAACGTCATGCACCGGCCGTGTATAACCAAGGCAACACTAGATACCGGGCTTGCTCATTCACTCTCAAAACGTCACAAATGGTGGCTGACCGCGACCAGCGATTGGTCCAAAGTAACGCGCCCATCGTTTTGTGCCAATCGCTGTATGTCTTTCCTCCTAGTCAGCCACCTTTTGTGACGTCATCATAATGAATGAGCAAGCCCGGTATGTAGTGTAGCCCTGCTAAAACTCAACAACACGTGACTCCAGCAGTCTGAAAATAGAGACACGCGTAATGATCCGCGACAGCCTGTCTTTTTCGTTAGCCTCGGTTTTGCGAGTATTAAATAATATTCTCAAAATGAAACCAGGTTACAATAATAAAATAAAATAGTTCAGCCGCAGTTTCTCTTTGTTTTCATTTCCGCAGTGATTTTCATGTTCACCAGAATCATGTTGCGCTCAATCGAAATGAAAAAGGTTAGTTGTAGGATTAGTTGGAAGTTTATGTTTTGGAATCGATTTTTTGTTGATATTGCTTTTGCTGTTCTTGGTCGTTCTCGTTAGTCGTCCATGGTCGTTTGTAATAGATTCTGATCGCATAATGTACTCAACACCCACATTTTCTGATGATTAGTTAACGGGATTAGGCTTTTTAAATTCCGACCATGTTTGTTGGTGGTGGCATGGCCTCACCAAAGACAGTTAAAAAGCACACGAAAAAACATCGCCGTCACCACCATCATCATAGTCATCACCACACTTTTCACCCACCTGATCTACAGCTTTCCAATCTTGAAGCATCACAAGTGAGTCTCCTGTTTCATATTTACCACCGACTAATAAAATAATTTTAATAGAAAATATTTAATTATGATCTACTGTAATTCTTCGTTAATTGTTTGATCTGATTTGTTTTCATTTTGGCATCCAAGGTGCCAATAATAGACACCCTCCAAAGTTTTTGATTTATAAAAAAATAACCAATAAAAAATCCGCTTTTATTATTTTTTCATATTTTATCATCTGCATGTTTTATAAGGTTTATTGTTGACAATCTTAATCAAACCAGTCAGGCAGAAGAAAATACTGTTTCACAGTTCCACTATTTTTTAATGAAAATTTTACTAAGCTACCTAAAACCTGGTTTTAATGAACCAATTTATTTATATCTTTATTTTATTGAAAAAATGGGGATGTTTTAGTTCTGAAAGTAATCGAAAACTTTAAATTTTAGATACCCACTTATAATATTTCGTTTATTTTTTTAAGATTTTAGGACCAGTTACTAGGATACTTAATTAACCAATTTTCAGTAATGAATACCCGATCTGTCCACTATCAAAAGGTAATTTTAGTATTGGTTACAGTGCATAAAATCTTTTGGTTTAACTGATAAACTAAATAAATCAAATTTAATTTTAAAATTCACTTACCAGAATGTAATAAAAATTAAATTTTTTAAAATAGCTGCTTTTAATTAATTTCATGTGGTTAATATATATATTTTAATAATTGAAGTGTATATATATATATATATATATATATATATATAATTATAATTATAATATCTTTGAATTTCAAAAAACATTAATCAAGTTCTTGTAACATTCTTATACACATAGATGCACATTATTTTTTATTTTTACTTGGATGTTTATTTCCATATTTGTCAACTTGGAGTAACTCAAGCCACAATTTTGGTAAGTTAAACATTATAGGTAAATTAAACATTGCCTTTTAAATCAAAGTTTGATTTGACTGCAAAAAATTGCATGTAGTACGATAAATCAAAATTTATAGGAAAATCAATGTAATTTTTTAGTTGTCATTGCAATCACATTAAAGCAGATGTATTTGATATCAGCAAAAACAATGAATGATTTGATTCTTTAAACACATTAAACAGTCTACACAGTTCATAATTTAAAAAGATACGAATTTGCCATCTTTCTAGGAGTAAAATATAACATCTAATTTAATTTAGTACAGTATTTAGTACATTGCAGTAGTTAGAAGAAACTTTAAACATTGCCAACAAACATATATTTATACATTTTTGGCATATTTTCCATAATCTGCAGTTTTTAAAAGAATGCCTAACAATTCACTCGCCAGGGATGTAATTTCCCCCTCCCCCCCTCCAAAAAAAAGTACTATAGTAAAAATGATAAATGTGCTAGTTTGACTTTATGTTGTGTATTTGACCTTGATGGTTGCATAATTACTAGTCAGGTACTAAAAAAAGATGCCGTTTAAAACTGGAAAAACTGAAATGAAATTAAAATTTCACAAAATACTGTACAGCAGGTTTAGAAATTAGCGGTCGTTAGTCGTCAAATGTAACTAAATTATTGCACTTCACAACCACATAACCATCACAACCGCATAGTCGTCACATTTGATGCCTAGCTTTCTTTCACTTTAATTTTTGTTTAAGAAATGCTCTGATTTGTACTTTAGCATTAAGTTTTCCACCATGCACTTCAAGAGCACCTGTTTTTGATAAAAGATCGGGCAGTGGCACATGTCTTAGGCTCCCTGGTACCTGTCAATCACCTCTTTAAGTTGACTTCACTGTAACCAATGACTGATAAAGTTGACCTTTTAAAAGTTACATCCCTAAAATTTTTGCACACCTGGTTCGAATTCAAAAGCATGGTAAATGGTAATGGACCCTATTCTTCGTTTGGGATCGAGGCTATGATTTCAGAAATGTTTCTCCAAAGCATGTGACTCAATATCACAAAAATATGGTCCGTTACTGCCACAGAGTTCAGAGGAAAATAGAGATGAAATGTATATATTTGGCGTGACAATAAAAATGCAACCCTAAAGTCTGCTCAAACAACTGGCGGCTTGTTTTGAAAACCTCTCCCTGTCCAATGAATCCAGTCCTTGTTTCACGTGCAGCCACTCTCTGTCTAATGAATTCAGCCCTTGTTTCATGTGCTTAGTGTTTCCCCTAGTTCGTTTTCGAGATGGCACAGCACCCTGCCCGTTTTTTATAGTTGTAAATGATCCTTCCCATTTTTATATAGCTGGAAACGTGCCCTGATTATTTTGGATTTGCAAGAATTTGCTGTCGCGAATTTCACCAAAAGGTAGCGGGAAAATATCACAAAATTCATCTATCGGTCGTGAGAAAATATCGCAAAATTCGTCTATCAGTCACAGGAAAATATCACAAAATTTGTCACTCAGTCGCAAGTAAAAATTGCGAAATTCATCAAACGGTCGTCTGTAAAAAATTATGAAATTCATCCACAATTGCATGAAAAAACCCCATAAATTTCGTCATTAAGATGCGGAACAAATCTGGAAATTTGCCTATTGGTCACAAGCAAAATTTGACAAAATTTGGCAATTGGTAGCAGGAAAATATCCTGAAATTCATGAGTCAGCTGCGGGAAAAGTCACGAAACTATTCAGTCAGTCATGGGAAAATAGCGAAATTCGTCCATTGATCGCATGAGAAAAATTTGTCAATCGATTGCGGCAAAAAATAGAGAAATTTGTATATCTGTCATGAGTCACGAAAGAGCATTTATTTTTTTTTAGAATGCTGTATTGAAATTTGTGAAGTAAAATGACTAATTCGTGTTCCAGATTTTTTTTTTTTTTTTTTGATTAAGATATTTTTTAATAAATTATATTGTTTTAAAGAAAAATGTTCCTGAAATAAATGGCTATTTTTTGGAGGGGGGGGGGGGGCAAGTAGTGGATAGGCAGCATAGAAATGTATGAAAAAACTTCAATGTGCAAATTGATCTCAAGAAAATGTGTTTTTTTGGAATAATAAATATTTTTTAAAACAAATTTTGAGAAAAAAAATTAAATATCAAAATTTGTACATTACTAAAATAAAAAGCAACTAAGCCATATTTGTAATGTTTCGCATTTCATTTGAAATAAATATTACTTTTGTTTGATAGACACACTTAACTGATGATGCACTTTTGATATTAAAAAGGATTATAAAGACATTTCTCTCTATTCTAAAAAAAGTAACCGGTGCTCTTTCTCGACTTATATTAAATAAAGTATTACTTATAAAAACATGAAATTGGTAGCTTTATAGAGATAACACATGGGCTGATAAGTTCCCTGTCTGGCACACAGATGGCGTTGCAATCACCGAACCAATGTTTTTTTTAGTAAATACTAACCTTTAAAAGGTAGTAGAAAAAATGCCATGACGATTCGCCGTGTGGATAAAACGTTAGAGTGGTTTTAGTTGAACGACTTTGTTGATAAACAAAAAAATGGATAACAAGAATTTCAAGAATTGTTATTTGATGGGGAAAAAATACCGTTGGCTAGATAAGCGTTATCCGGACACTGCACCAGGTAAATCAACCATTGTTGACTGGTTTGCTGAATTTAATCGTGGTTGTACGGACACCAGTGATGCACCACGCAAAAGAGGTGGTTACTCCGGAAAACATAAAAAAAGTCCACAAAATCGTTTTGGGGAACTGTAAAGTGAAGTTGCAGGAGATAGCTGCTCAAACTCTGAAGATATCCAAGGAACGTGTAGGTTTTATTTTGAATGAACATTTGTCTATGAAAAAGCTGTTGTCAAAGTGGCTGCCGCGCGTGTTGACTTTGGACCAAAAACAACAACGAGTTCTGAGCAATGTTTGGAGCTTTTTCGTTATAAAATTATGTTATTTATTATTAAATTATTATTATTAATCATTTATTAAATTATTATTATAAAATTATTATTTTTAAATTATTATTATTATTAAATTATTATTATTTATTATTAAAGTTATGTTATTTATTAAAGTTATAAAGTCATAAAGTTATAAAGCTTTGTTAAAAAGTTGTGTTTTCTTTATTAGACCAGTAACTTATCAGCCCATGTGTTATGTATGAATGATACACTGAAACAGACAGTTTTTAAATCTAAGAATTATTTTAAGCACTATTTAATATTGAAATTGGTTAATTTATTTCAGTTATATAAGCTTTATAGGATCAAAAACTATGCATAGCAATTTAACCATTTTTTGAAGGTCACATGCTTAACTAGATTGTAGTGTGCAAAGTCTAATAATTTTTTTTTAATTTGAAGAATTTTGTAGAGTTTGTAGGATCTTTTATTCAAAATTTCATTAGCTGAATAAAGTTTTAATTCATAGTTTGAACTAGCCGATTTTTTTGCCAGATTTTAAAAAGGCCAAATAATAAAATTTACACACTTTTCAATAGAAAAATATGTTTATGTGTGAATATTAAAATAGAAAGAAAACTTTAAAATAATTAAACTATTACTTACGAAAAGCACTGAAAAGCTCTCTTTTTCATAAATAAGTGCCCATTTTTTTTCAGCTGAAGTGCGCCTTTTTTGAAGGAGCACCCTGCCCTTTTTTATTCTGAGGGAAACACTATGTGCTTGGTGATTTGAACGACAACCAGCTTCATATTGCAAGCAATTTTTACGGCATAGTGCCCCTGTATCTACCTCTGAACTCTGTGGTTACTGCTCCATGCAATCTTGCATTGCAAAACAAGTCGTTGCATAAATAAAGCCTACAATATCGAAATGTTTCCCCAAAAATAAAATGTTTAATATGTAGTGCAGTCCCCTCATTTACCCTTAAAACATAAAAATAGAAACAATATTATTGTTAACATGGTTGTGAAAAGAAATGAGAAAATATGATATAACATAACATTGCAACCATAAAATGCAGTTTGACACATAGAAAAAAAGTCCTTCCGGCCTGTACCGGGAGGAAAAGGTAGCTTTCCTATATCGTTTTAAAATTTTAGCTAATGTTACACGAAAACAACAAGTTAAAATGCAAAGAAAATGTTTACACAAGATTCGTTAATACTGAATTTGAGTAAGAAATTCGCCAAATTATTAAGCAATAGCCAAATTGGCTTCATTTATGAAGACTTATTTTGACTTATTTTTAATTTGGCGATATTTCGCCAAGTTTGGCGAGAATTTGGTGCTAACGGATATGAATATATAGTTTTATGCGTATGATTGGGAAAATTATTACAACAATGAAAATTTTTGTAATGTGCTGTCTTGTTTCAAAATGTCAGCCACCCTGGAATTTCAAACTGCTCTATCTCAGCCATTTTTTAAGATAGAGGTAAACCAAAAAATGCTCTGGAATCCTCGTATCAAGGCCTAACACGTAATTAAAAAATAAATTTGAATTTTTAACTTTTTTGTATATTTATTTTAGTTTTAAATTTGTAATTGGCCGCCATGTTGAAACAAAATGGCGGACCAAGCTGGCCAACGAACTCGGACGAGACATTGGTGAGCTTAATACACACAATTAGTTTCATCAAAATTGATTTATAAATATGAGCGTTATCGTATGACATAAGTCAGATATATATATATATATATTGATATATCTATATATATATATCAACATTTGAACAGAGGGTGGTCTGGGGGTCGTGATCGGTGAAAATATATCAAAATTTTCCGGAACTGCTTTCCTCCGAATGGCTGCAATAGGTAGCTTTATACTTTTTTGTATTGAAAGCTACCTAAAAGTTGTAGCCATCAATTGACGCCCTACTTAAGAGTTCCTAATTTTTAACCTGCTGAACAGCTAATTCTATAAACCAGTGATTTGTGTAAAGGGCATTTTCTGGGTTTAAAGATAATATGGATTATTTTTTTGCATTCTAAACATTCCAAATATACTTAAGCCTGGTAGTATGTAAGGAATTCAAGATCATGAATCATTGTGGAATGGGATAGTCTGAATAGAAATGTTTTAGTTGACAATGCTGTCAACAAACAATTTATAATTTCTTAGATAAAATAAAATACAGTAAAAAGATTTTAATGAAAAATAATGATGTTCATAGAAAATTTTGTATAGCTTACCTTAACAAATAATTTATAGTATAAGAAAAAATAAAACAGACTTCATTGGATTGTTTCTTGCCTTCACATTTTTGTGGCAAGCATTTAAATTTATTGTTATCCATTTTAAAGATCAGCATGGGTCGGGTTGGGTTCAGGTAAAATGGTCTTACCCACAGGGCTGTGGAATCTTACAGTCAGGCCCATTTTTGAGCAAAAGAGTCGGAGTCTCTAAAAAACAGGTTGACTCTGACTGCAGCTTGTTTTATAGACAGTTTGAGGTGAAATTAAACCAATTCGATGTAATTTTAAATTTATAAACTGAATTATTATATTTACTTTCGTCTATTTTACAAGAAGAAAGTATATTGGATTCATGAAAATTTTCGACGAAGTTATATGTTTTAGAAGGTCCTGAACACGATTTGACTATTTTTACTTTTGGACTACACATACCAAGCAACCCAGGTTAAGGCCCAATAGCTTGTCCAGTGTATAGCATATATAAAAACTGCTTTTAATTGAAAACTCTAGTTGATATTTTATATTTAGTATATAGTTCTTTCTCTCTGTTTTGAGCGGTTTGCGGAACCCACAGTAATGCGAAAATTCTGTTATTTGTGGAGTTCACAGAACCTGAAATATTATTATAATAGAAACCCTTTTCCCATTTTAACACTTTCCAACCTAGTTGAAAAGTGTTTATGACTTCAGTTTGTCTGCCGTCTGTCCGTGCTCTAACTCCCGTAAATATGCTCGGATTGCCCTGCAATTTTTATAATGTTATTGTCGTTATCTATAGCATGTTCCCTATTTTAATTGAAGTGTGTAGCACTTATAGTTTTTTTACAGGGACACTCAAAAGAGTTTCGTTACATTACGGTCTATGGGGAAAAATCATTTGCGGTTTATTTTAATGATGTTACACAATTTCAAACACATTGTAATTGATATATATCACTAATGTGCATTATAAGAAGCTTAACATGGAATAGGGTGTGCATAGCACTTATAGTTACTTTACAGGGACAGTCAAAAGAATTCCGTTCCATTACGCCTATGGAGAAAAAATGTCTGCGGTTTAATTAAATAATGTTTCACTATTTTAAACACATTGAAATTTATATATATCACTAAGGAGCATTACAAGAGGCTTACTACAGAATAGTGTGTGTATAGCAGTCATCGTTCATTTACAGGGACACACAAAAGAATTCTCTACTGTCTGTTAACAATAATTCCTGGAAGTGCGTTTTAAGTTGCTGAACGCGATTTTAAATTTAACTCACTTTTTGTCTATTACATGGTGTGTATAAATTCTGTAGATCCTATACAGGGCAGCACAAAATTTCGCAAACACATTTCCGTTTATTGACAGAAACTCCAGAAGAAGAATTTTAAACTGTGCTACGCGTTTCCTAACCGAACTAAAATTTAGCATCCTATGTAGTATATATACAAATCTATAGATCCTATACAGGGCTGAATAAAAGTATTCGGATATTTTTCCTTATATTGTATATGTTGGAAATATATGTTGGGAATTCAGAAATTACGTTTTTAAATATGTTATGCGTTTTCCAAATTGTTTACTTAGATGTTATCTTTCAGCTTATTAAAAGTTAATGATTTGTAAAATTATTTTGGAAGCGTTGGAAAGTGTTATATAATCTATGCTTGACGCATGATTTTTCGTTCTTGTTTTTCTTCTTTTACCTCAGATTCTTTGGGTCAATTTTTTGACCAGGAAAAATGCCGAAATTGTAAATTTTCTCCTCCATTTTTTTCATGTACATGGGATCAAAAAAAAAAGTGGGAAATTGTAATTGTTTTCCTGAGTTTGCAGTACCCAAAATAATCATGAAACCGTAAAATATCCATTATCTTTCTCCTTTTGATTTTCGGGTCTTGCAGACCTGAAATAATGCTGAAATATAAAATTTTCACCTTTAATTTTGAATTCGCAGAACCCAAATTATTTCCGAAATAGCAAAATTTTCATCTTCACTTTATTTTTCTGCCCTTACATCGGAAATTTTGGATCTGGAAGACACGAAATAGTAACTCCAAAATCACAGCTTTTTGCATTTTCTTTTCAAAGTCTCCAAAATACTAAAATTTCCATTTTGTTTACTTCTCTAGATTTCAATATTTGGATTTTTCGGTTCAGCAAGATCCAAAATTGTACAGTTAATAATGCTGAAAATATAAAATTTTTGCCTTTTATTACGAAACTGTGAGAATTAATGCCAGTATATAGTAACATTTTCACTTTTATTTTTCTTGTACTATTCCCTCGTAATATTTCAGCTTCTGGAGACTTCAAATGATGCTTAAATTGTAAAATTTTCTACTTCTACTTTTTGTGTCTGCTCTGCTGGAATGGATATAAACCAAAATTAAACATCCTTTTGCTCATATTTTGGTATAATATGGGCGATGTTGATATCGCCCCCATATTTGGCATAAAATGTTTTGGTTATTTCTTAAATGACATACCAACATAATATATGTTGTTTGATTCAATTTATAATCTTTGTGTGTGTTGTTCAAAGTAAAGTTTGGAGACTTATTAAATTTCAACTGTTGTTTCTATCTAATAGCTTCAAAATTAACTTTTATTTTACAATTTACATGCATATAAATGTTTTCCATACAGTTTTTTTTCACAGTTTTGACATAATTAATGCACACTGTGTTTTTGTGTGATTGTGCATAGTATATCTGGATGGACAGAGGGGGATATATTATATATTCAAAATATTTTCAGTCTTAACCAGAGCCGATTAAAGCAGGTGCAAAGTTCTGCAAGCATTTTATAAGAGTATTTTTGTCTTATTTTTAAAAAACTCTGCATTTAAAAGAGCTAAAAATTTTTATACTAAAGTACTGGTGGGAGTTTGACGCTGCAGTGACTGGGTCCTCGTCTTGACTACCTGTCATAGCTTACAGCCATGATTCTATCAAAGAAATGAAACAGAAAAAAAAAAAAAACGTTATCGGTCGATATGCAGATAAGATGCTTCATAGTCAAACAGGAACGTGCAGGTAGGTTGCAGTGTTGCCAGTTGAGTATTTTTTTTATTACAATTGCTTGATTACTGCCAATTTTTTTAAATAGTAATATTTCCTTTATTTAATGACAAATTTAATAAAGCAACTACAGGTTGATTCCACCGTTACGTGTGTGACTTTTAGAGAGTGTTTTTTTTTTTTTTTTGCAAATTGAGACAAATTTAGAAGTGAAATTATTTAGATAATGTTTTACTTTTTTTATTGCTATTACAGGACACATACAGAATCATTTTTGTAGTGACACCTTTAGTCTAAAGTAATAACAATTTTTTTTTAAATACAGGGATGTAAGACCTGCGCCAATTGCGCCAAAACTGCTTTCCTGCGCCAAGCTGCTACAAAACAGCTATTTTTTTCAATTTTGCGCCAAACCTGCGCCACATCGCCATTTCTTGCAACTCCGCTTGAATTACCTCTTGACGTCACTGCTGTGTGTAACCCTGCCTGGCCGATCTCCGTACGGTACAAAGTTCATCCTTTTTTTTTTTTTTACTTGAAATAAACGGTGATTCGCGTCCGAAAATTCCGAAAAATTAAGGCAATGATTTCCGAAAAAAAAAAAAAATATATATATATCGGTCATAAATCCGAAAATTCGGACATAAAATGTATCGGTATTTCGGCAAATGATCCCTGAAAAAAGTCAATCTCGTCATTCGTTCGAAGAAAAGTCGCCAATTTTGTCAGAGAATAGCAAAAAAAGGCAAATTTCGTCAAAAACATTGCGAAAAGCGGCAAATTTCGTCAAAAGATCGCGATAAAACGCAAATTTTGTCAACAGATCGCGGGAAAAACATGACTTTCGTCAGAGAATCGCAAAAAAACGGCAAATTTCGTCAAAAACATTGCGAAAAATGGCAAATTTTGTCAAAAGATCGCAAAAAACGACAAATTTCATCAAAAACATTGCGAAAAACGGCAAATTTCGTCAAAAAATCGCGAAAAAACGACAAATTGCGTCAAAAAACATTGCGAAAAATGGCAAATTTTGTCAAAAGATCGTGAAAAAACAACAAATTTTGGCAACAGATCGCGGGAAAAACGTGACTTTCGTCAGAGAATCGCGAAAAAACGGCAAATTTCGTCAAAAACATTGCGAAAAACGGCAAATTTCGTCAAAAAATTGCGAAAAAACGGCAAATTTCGACAAAAGATCGCAAAAAAACGACAAAATTTGTCAACAGATAGTGGGAAAAGCGTGACTTTCCTCAAAAAATCGCGAAAAAACGGCAAATTTCGTCAAAAACATTGCGAAAAACGGCAAATTTCGTCAAAAGATTGCAAAAAAAACGGCAAATTTCGTCATAAACATTGCGAAAAACGACAAATTTCGTCAAAAGATCGCGAAAAAAACGACAAAATTTGTCAACAGATCGTGGGAAAAACGGCAAATTTCGTCAAAAGATCGCGAAAAACGGCAAATTGCGTCAAAAAATACCAAAAAAAACTGCAAATTTCGTCATAAGACGCAAAAAAAAGTGACGGGATGGGGACACCCCCCCCCCCTCCCTCTGTTGTAACTTTTCAGAAAATTTGCTGTGAATTTCAGAATTTTTTTTTTTACTTAGAATCATCCCTGTATTCGGGGTTGACTGTTCGCGCCCGCCACAAATAGTTGCCAGAATATTTTTTTTTTTTTTAGGGGTGGGTGGGGGATTTTATAGATTCATTAATTTAATAGTCTGCTGTACTTGCACATTACTTAGTATTTCTTTAACATACATGCATTATTGCAATCAGTACCCAAATGTTGTTTAGAATGTTCAGGGTTAGCAAAAAGTGTGGCAAAATTTTATCAGAGTAATTTTTTTCAGAGTATTTTCAAGATAGCAATAATTTTTATTAACATTAGAATTTCAATCTGCTCCAAAAACAGTTTTTATTGCTCCAAAATTAGATTTTTGCTGCTACAAAAATGGATTTTACTGCTACAAAATTAGATTTTTGCTGCTACAAAGCTGCTACAAAATGGCTTTAGTGCACTTTCATCCCTGTTAAATAGTAAAGTCGTTATTATGTGTGTGATAATTCTGAGGCACACACGTAGCAACGACTTTACTATTAAAAAAAAAAAAAAATTTTATTACTTTAGAAGACAAAAGGTGTCACTATAAAAATGATTGATTCTGTATGTGTCCTATAATAGCAATAAAAGAAGTAAAACATTATCTAAATAATTTCACTTCCAAATTTGTCTCAATTTGCAAAAAAACACTATCTAACAGTCACACACGTAATGGTGGAATCGCCCTACAGTAGATGCCACATACTGTGATCACTTCGGGACCACGAGTTTTTGATAACAATAAGCGATTTAAGAAATTAACAAATGATAATATCTAGTAGTAGCATTACTAAGAAAATGATGACTTTTAAAGTCATAAACATTTATTTGAATAATTCGGTAATTTTGGTTTGTTTACAATTCTCCCTTAAAAGTTTATTAATGAATTGTACATACTTGTATTCAGGGTTGGCAAGTTTTTGACGCATGACGGTTTTTACCAGTTTTAACCATGGTTTTTACCGTCATGTCAAAAACCCATTTTTTAGTAGTTTGTTTTTACATTTTTTTTTTCATTCTATCTTTAATATTAAGTTGTTTTACATAAACTATTCAGAATCAAAAAGACTCTAAAGTATATTTATCCATCCAAGAAAAACAAAAAAGAATTGCATTAGAGAAATACATGTACATCTCTGTTAGAAGATCGCTACAATAATCTTAAACTATTTGGGAAAATCTACAAAAATTAGATTTTTTGAAGAAATCCTGTAACCTTTAATCCTGTAACTTTAAGTATTAGATTAAACAATGTGTATAAATTCGGTACAATTTATTACAATGTTGAAAACAAAACTTTAAGATTCTACTTATTGAAGTGCAAATGAAAATCACCATAATTGCATTTATGAAATACATAAGATATGCATTTTAAAATATTATATCGAAGAATATTCAAATTTATTCACTGCCAGTCTATGCTTAACATCTATTGTCATACAATGTAACAGCATTTTTGCATCTCTAAAATAATTTTGTATATAAATTTTAAATAAAAATGTATATTGAATGTTATTTAATAATTATAATAAACTTTTATTATCATTTAATATTAATGTTAATTGCAGTTAGTAGAATTAGTGAAGATTATGACAAATATTGTTCTTTTCTTTTACTCTTGTATTATTAAAGCTTTCCCATATTAGAAAATGATCTTCTTTTAAATAAATTTAACAAATGTAATTGTAAATAATAATAAGAAGAACAACAAGGTAAAATCAATCTAGAAATGTATTGTATGTTACACTTACACCATAAATTGGAGGACAATCGAAAATGATAGGTTTTTGACGGAATAAACCGGTAAAAACACAGTTTTTACCACTGTCATGTCAAAAACCAGTTTTTGACGTCAAAAACCCAACCCTGCTTGTATTGTTTATGAAAATTTTCCGAGTGATATTGTACACCTCATTTCAAAATTTTCAACACATTTCTCATTTCCGCATTTTTAGGGTATCTTTCAAAAAGTTGGCTTTTGTCATCCTTCTGATCATCACTTTTTTACAAATTTCAGCTTCTGTGAGCTCTGCAGCTACAGGAATATCGTTATTGATCACCACCCAGGCCTCATAATCTTCATTCATCATATAATCGAGGATGTGTTCCTTTGTTTCTACATTTTTCAGTTCATCATCATTTGAAGTTGAAGCCTTGAAGCTTTACAGAATCCTGCACAAACAAAATAATTTTCAATTGTAGAAGATGATATTCAATTCCATGGAATTATCAGAAGATTCAATGCTTACAGAAGATTCATTTTTTTGGCTAGTTCATTCCCACTGATGTTTATCCTCTAATTCCTCTAAAACTCTTGCACATATTTCATACCGGTAATAGGCAGTAATACTAACACAGCATAAAACAGTGATGCGCTTCTTCAAAATTTTGTGGCCTTTTGCACTCTTGTTCTTAAATGAATATGTGTATTCTGGTAATGCTCTAAAATAGAGCCCTGTTTCGTCGGCGCTATAAGCATTTTCTGCCGAATATGAAAACATAAGTTTCAGCCACTCCTTTCTCATGTACTTTTCTGCAGCTGACAGATCAGAATCCTTTTGTTCTCCATGGACTCTCTTATAAACGATGTCTTCATGTTTTCTCCAACGCTGAAATCCAGCCATCACTTGCAACGAATCCACTTTTAGCCATTTTCTCCACTAAATCAGCTGCTTTTTGTCACATGTGTGGACTGCTGTCTGGTGCATCTTTTTCTCGTACGGTTGAAAACCGCACTTTCAGCACCTTTTCCACTTTGATTTATCTTGCATTCTGTGTTTTTATTCTGCATTTCTTTATTTATTACAACTTCCCAATTTTTAAGGATTTTGCACAGAAGAAGTGGAGAGATTTTTAATTGAACTGCGGCGTTGCGTTGGCTCATTTGAGGTAAATTATCATTACGCTTTTTTTCTTTCACACTTAAATCCGTTCGTTATTTATTCGTAGTACCCATTTTCACTGGCTCTTTAAAGATAACCAAACAATATCTAACTAACAACTGGCTAATAACTAATTGTCTGGCTAGAGCTTTCGCATTTGACGATGAAATAAATAGACACGTGACCCTTCTGTAGCAGGTACACACATTTTTATTCCCATTCCGAGGTTTACTAAAAAGTTTACTACAGATTCCTTGAACTTGTTATCTCAGCTGTTGTGCACCACTCACTTACATATCTTGATTGATTTCATATTGCCTTGCATCTGTAAAGTAAGCACAAAACAGAAGAAACACATAGGGATAAATTGCTATACTCTCTCTTACTTAGAATTTATGCTTTGAAAGGGCTTTTTAATAGAACGCCGGTTTCAATTTCAAACTTTTCAGGAACTGAAAAAACGATAACACTAAATGAAGTATTGATCACATGAAGCGATGCTTTTAACATGAAGCTGAATACAATGAGTCGGCACATGCTGATTTTGATAACATTAACCGCGATCACATTAAGCGGCACCTACTGTATTCAAAACAAATGACAGCGATGAAGCTATTTGAATAATGATAGGAACCCACCCAACAAGCAATACTAGTACTTTAGCCATCCTGGAGTCAGAGTCGGTTCCTTTAAAATTTAGGAGTCGTCATTTTTCCCACCGACTCCACAGCCATTCTTACCCAACCCGATGAAAAACTTTAATCCACATTCATTTTAAATGCCATTGTTGCCGATATCACTAATTTTGATGCACAGTAGATGATGATATAGGAAATTTTTTTAGGTGTTCCACCTGTAAGAAAACTGTACATCATATGGTGACTAATTTTAAAACTGTAAAGTAGTACTATGTACCTCACAAAAAATGTACTTTAACGTCATATTAAAAAATGTGTGACGCTTGGACAATTTTTATGAAAGTTAAGGCTTATAAAGTTAAAAGCAAAACAAGAAAATATACACTCAAAATTTATCATTGTAGATGTTATTGAAATTGGAATGAGACCACATGTAGAACAGGACTTTTGCAGGAAAACAAAAGATCAGAGCATCCATTCAAGAGTTATGCATAGTTAGACTAGGGTTGGTCATTTCCACAAATTGTCGTTTTTTTTTCATTTTTTAATAATGCTTTAGTTCTTGTAAAACCACCAGAACGAGACTGTTCCAAAATAAAAATAAAAAGAACTATCAAAATCAAAGCATCTGCTGCTCCAAAGCTACTCGTCGACATACATTTAAGACTAACTCCTTTGTTGAAAGTTAGTTAATAAAACACGACAATCTTCTTAATATGGGGGTGGGGGGTGGGTGTTGGCCTTTCTCTCACAGCCAATTCCGATCTTCATAAGATCGGCTGTAGTTTTATTCAGTGATGTCGCTAGACTTATGAAACCCAGGGTTCCTGAGACCCAGACACTTCCAAAAAATCTGGGTCCTTCTTTTAGAAATAAGTAATCATCAATGTATATTTAATAGGAAATATGCCTCTTTTCTACTCTTTCTATTTAAAAATTATGCATCCTGAAGGACCCATTGCAATTTTTTGCATAAATGATGAGCTAGAGTGCATCCCCGGCATCACTTATGAAGCAAAAGCTTGGCTTTTATATTGTGCAGAAAAGGAAATATTACTCATTGCGCAACTTCTCTCTCTGCCTGTGCTTTTTAAAATCCTAATGAAAAGCTGGATTGTGTTTCCAATCCAACAAAACGATCGTCTTTTTCTTTACTTCTATTTTTATGGTGTCGTTACAAATATCTTTTTATTTTGACGCGACTTTATCTCGTGCTTCTATGTCTTTTTATATTTTATACATGTTTTTTGTAGGATTGGGTGATTCTATGCAAATAGGCCATTTTCATATTACTGATGATAGAAAAAAAAATCCTGTCAGAAGTTTCTAATTTTTTGTAACAAGATACTAGAAGAGGTATTTAATAGATAAAAAATAGCCGTCACTCTTAATATTAAGAAATACTATAATTCTTAGATTTTAAAATTTTTATTAGAATGAGGGAATGATTACAAAGTGAGGGAATGACAATTTTGTAAAAAAATGTTACATGTAATAATTTTAACAAAATTCATGCCCAGAAAAATTAAATCTGCTTCCTCTGCTATCACAAGGCACTGGAGGTTCAATTTTTTTAACAATGTCACATAATGAGTACTTATGAATATCCTCTTTCATAGGCCACTTTAAACTTTCCATTGCCTGTAGGTTCTATACCATTTACTTTCGGCACTCTATAGCATTTACTTTCAGCACTCTATAGCATTTACTTTCGGCACTCTATAGCATTTACTTTCGGCACTCTATAGCATTTACTACGGCATATAGCATTACTACGGATTTGTCATCAATTTCCAATATTTCCCTAGGATACATTTCAATATCATACTTTACAATTATCCAATCCAAGCATTTAAAATGCCCTGTTAAATGAAATGTATGTAAGATTGTAACTATTATGTCACTAAAATTAAATTATGTCAAATCACTTAAGTTTATTAAAAATAAATTCCATATTTGCATGTATAATACATTTTACTGTATCTCTGTCATTTGCATTTTGTTTAATGATCCAAAACTGTTTAAGTTTGCAGAATGTTGAATATCCAATAACGTAACCTGTTCAGTTTGAAATTTTTTGTGCAAATTTCTTAATGTATCATTCATAAATCTTTTTTGACGTTTGTATTTATTTATTATACATTCTTTCTTTCCGGCACACAGCCTAGTGTTATCATCACTGTAAAAAAAATCAAGAACTTTAATTAATCTAATATGAGACTTTTTTTAGCCCTAGAATAATTCGTGAAACCATCTTTAATGTAATTTTCGTATGTTTTAGTACTTTTATATTTCATGAATGATGTGTTGCTTAATTAACCTGTACTTTTTAGTAATTTTGACCCCAATCAATTTGGCCTAAATTTTTATAAGTTTCTGGGAATTGGGCATTTAAACTTCTCCAAACATTAATTTTTTTCTTATGGCTGGAGAAACACTTTCTTTTCTTAGCAACTTATTTACCTTGCTTCTAAACGCAAGTTGGATATCTTTCCTTGATAATGTATCGGCTTTCATTCGATAAAATTTTGATTTATATTTAATTGCAGTTCTTTGCTGCATATGTAACTGAAGTTTTAACGATTGTATCTCCTGTATCCTTTTTGCCCTATTTTTTCTTTTAAGTTTTTCCCACTTTCTAATCTAGATGTACTTTTAGATGTTAAATGGCACACTTATTAATTCATTATGGCATTCATTAGTCTGGATTTCCAAAGTATTTAATAATTCTATTTTCTTTCTATATATTGCTAACTTATCTTCCATTTTTGTCTTTTTGCTTTTAATTCTCGCCTAGTCATTTCTGAAGCTGATTTTATCTGGCCTTTTTGTTTTATTTAAATATTTTATTCGCTCTTTCATTTATTTTTTTGTCACAAGATCATTCTTAAGTTCTTTTCTTTTTTGTCATATTCCTTATTTTTTTTCAACTTTACATGAACTTTCTTTTTGATCATGATAACTATAAGAAAATTTAAAAATATATATAAATTTGACCAAATTTATAAACCTTATTTTTAATTTATTATAATTAATGTTTCTTACTTAAAATTTATATAATTTAAACATTAAATTGGGAAATTAAACAAAATCTTCATCCATTGAAATTTGTAGTTGTTACTAATATTAATCCTTTATTCCAAATTTTTTTTTCGTCTAACCTTTGGCCCAAATATACTTTGATTCATTTGAGAACTTAGTTTACTTATTTTAGCCAATAACTAACAGCCAGGGTTGGCAAAAAACCGGGTTTTTTTAAAAAAACCAAAAAAACCGTTTTTTTTTTTGTTTAAACCGGGTTTTTTTGTATCTTTTTTAATTACATATATGCACATCAGTAAATAAAATTTAACATTGACAAGAATGATTATTACAATAACAATATATATATATATAATTATAATATCTATGAATTTCAAAAACATATCAAGTTCTAATATCATTCTACTAAAATCTTCAAAGAGATAATTAATGATATTGTGTAATCAGAATCAGGGTTGGGTTTTTGACGTCAAAAAGTGGTTTTTGACATGACATGTCAAAAACCTGTCGAAAAGTGTCAAAAACTGTCGAAAAGTGTCAAGAACTGTCGAAAAGTGTCAAAAACCTTTTACACATTCAGAGTTTCCCGCAGACAGTTTCAGAAGGGTGTTGCACCCTGCCTGGCCTTTGGTTTACAAAATAGCACCCTTCTTGCCCCTCATAAAAATAATTAGCACCCTTATTGCCCCTCAGTAAAAAAAAGTGCCATTTCTCCTTTTTGCATTAAAAAATTTGCTTTCATAGTAAAAATTGACTCAATTATGTCTTGAAAAGAGTGCCCTTACTTTTTAAATATCAAAAGTGGCTTTAAAAACCTAAAGAATACTTTTAACAATTAAATAAATTGACCTTAAGAATCCGGAAAATTCCCTCAAGAATCCAAAAAGTGCCCTTAAGAATAAAAAAGTGCCCTTTTCTCACCAGCAGCACCCTGCCCTTTTTTAAACCTGAGGGAATTTCTGACACATTTTTTTTTAGCAATTATTAGTGATATTTTATATTAACTCAAGCTAAAAACTGATTAAATTATAATTGTATGTTATATAAATATTTTTTATTTAGTTATGCTAATTAAGTTGTAATAAAATTACATATCATAATTCAATTTGTTTCTCTTAATTGTCATGCTAGGAAAAATAGCTAAAAATATTGAAACTATTATTAAGTGCATTTTTCAAAGTACTATTTATCTACTTTTCAAAGTACTATTAAGTGTTCAGTTTATTATAAAAAATTTTAGCAGTCTAATTTATGCTTAAAAATCTTGTGTAAAGCTAAAGTGGCCAATACTATTCAATGACTGATCATAAATTACCTAGACTTTTAATGCTTCTAAATGTTTGTTTTTATACATAAACATTAGATATAAACCACAATTGCAACACAAATGTTCTCTGAGTTATTAAATTAATTATAATATGAAATCAGTATAATTAAACGTTCTTTAAATCAATAACTTAAAAGAAGTTGTTTGTTATTTTCAATATTTACACATATACATAATATATCTTCGTTTTATTATGTTAGTTTCAGCTTAATTATTTAGAACAATTTGGTTATGTTAAATTTAATTTTTATACATTATAAAATAGTGCCTATTTATTTATTGGAGCATATTATTTCAAGTTTGTAGCTGTAAGTATAGCCTTAATCATTTGTTTGTGGAATGTGCATTTACAAGCAAAAAACAGGTGTAACATTTTTTCTTTGTTTGGATTCTATGAACCTGGGACAAACATTAAAACAATATAAAAATTATATGAAATTTTATACATTAAACTATACAAGTATTTAATAGTTTGATTAGTTTATATTTTTAATGTAACAATACTTTTAATTAATTTTTTATTCTATATTTATAGCTTACAATTATTTTTTATTTTCTAAGCAACTTGTTAAACCAAAGTCATGTTTTGAGTTTTCATGGGCCGAAGATTTTTTTTTTCTTGGGGTCCATTTTGTGAAAAATAAATTATTTTTGTGAAATTTACTATATTTTTGTGAAAATTATCATTTTGTTATGAAAGATGAAAGCTGCTCAAATTCAAACCAAGCATTTAATAATAACTTCTTTAACTTTTTATTCTGCTAAAATTTTCCTTTCTTGTGAACTTGTTTTCGTTGTAAATTATACATTTTAAAACCTAATAAAATAAAAATAATCCATGGAGGGTATGATTTTATCGAATAGAATTTTGTGAAGGGCCCTATTTTATTAAGAGGAATTTTGTGAAGGTACCTGTCTTATTAAGATGAATTTTGTGAAGGGACCTGATTTATTAAATCGATTTTTGTGAAGGGAACCATAGATAGGTCCCAACTTTCTCCTGGATCAACAACTGGTTTTATACAGGATATGCGGTTTTTACTGTCTAAAACTGTCAAAAAGTTTACCCATGTGTCTAACACTAAAAATTATGAAAAATTGTAAATTTAATGTTGTTTTAAAAATAACTATAAACAGTTTTTGGGCTCAATTTTAGGTTTTTGACAGTCATTGTCAAAAATTATGTCAAAAAGGGGTTTTTGACATGACGGTTAAAACCGTCACACTGTCAAAAACTTGCCAACCCTGAGAATACCACATAGCTAATAATTAACTTGTGCAATCATAAAATTACCTTATCATGTGCTTCAATGGTAATTAGCCAAATTTACTCATACCTGAAGAACAATTAAAAAGAAAGAGAAAGAAAGGGGGAAAAAATTATAAATTGGAGTTGCTATTAAGTAAACACAAATGGATTAATAAATTAATTATGAACATTATTCAGTGGAAAAACTGGACCACAAGAGAACCAATCAAGAATTGGATATGAAAAAACATATGTGGATGTACTCGTCAGCTTGGCTGCACCCACATGTGTTTTAAAAATAATTCAGTATTTCATAATTCTACTGGCATGATGCTAAGAACAGTAGAATCAGCCAAGTATACTGAATTATTACCAGACAACAATTGGAAAAATTTAAAATTGGAAATATGTAAAATGTAAATAAAAAACCATTAAGAAATATATAATATATCACTTACAACGATTATCCTAAAATCTTTATAAATCACCACACTAAATTACCACCAGATATCATTTTTGAAATAATATTTGAAATTAGAACCCTTAAATTGTAAAAAAAATGTTTTACTCACAAGAATGATACAGAATCCTCAAAATATATCAACTTCTGCATAATGATCAATTCCACATGGCACGTATCAAACATGTTTACATTCGAGTCGAGTTGAGAGAAATGATTTGAAAGACGAGTTGAGAGCTCATTTTTTTTTTTTTTTTTTTTTTTTTTAAACACAACTCGATCAATGACACCCCAACACAAAATAATTCAAAAACACACAAAACTATTCTGTTGATAATACTCTTATAACAAAATTATATCCGTGAATATATAATTACTCCATCTAATTTTAATTCCTGAAAGTAAAATTAATATACAAGCAATAGCTCCCTCTATAGTTAAATTAAAAATAATATCTATAATATCATCAACTAACTAAAACGTAAAGTGTCGCCATCTGTTGGTATTATAATTATTCATAATTAATATTTAGTTACATATCCATATTATTATTAACATTATCACTTCATTAGATTTAATCAATATATAAATTTTAATAAACAATACTTCCTTGTAGTTTTTACATTAAATTCGAATAAAATCCTACAATATGAATAAATATACACAGAATTTATTCATCCTGCACAGCATTTCAGATATTCTTAACAAGAGTATATTTTGTAAAAGAGATATTATTTTAAAACAAAGTGCTATGCTGCCAGCTGTTTTAAACCACTGATATATATTATAAACTTATAATTAAATTATTAATTTTTTATTGTTACTTCTACTTAAATATATTTTAGACTTGTTATTAAATAATTAATGTATTGTTTATACTTATACTTAATTATATTTTAGATTTCAGAGATTAATTTAATATCAAATTAAATAATAATTATTATTACTACTGTGCTTCAATCAAATTTATGCTATGCAGTAATTAAAAATACTCATTAAATTTAATTTCATAGATAAAAATAAAAAACTATATATATATTTATACACTTTGTAAATAGATATGTTTGTGAGTTATAATAACCAATGTTATCCATGTATAATTTTATGTTTTATTGTATAAGTTAAATTATAAATGTATGCCAAACATATGTGATCGGCAACGCACAATCACATACTATACAGAGTGTATATAATGTTCAATCAAATTTTAATTTTCCTAATATGTTATAATTGTATTAATGTATGTTGTAATTGTAATATTATATCTATTGTTATATGTTATCGCACATTAAAACAAAAATTTATTACATACAGTGTTAATAATTAAATGATGTAATAAATGTTATTTAAAAGAGTTGATAATTGAATTTATCATAAAAATTGGATAACCATAAATTTTTGCTTGATCTCGAATAAATCTAATATTTTTGTTTTTATTTACATCTGAGCATAAGTATTTTATGCGATGTAGATAATTGATAATTATATTTTTATATACAGATTTATGTAAACATGAAGCATAATTGGTAAAAATATTTACTTTAAATGGAAAATCAAATCTCTTATCATAAATATCAAAAATTAATTTATAATTATTATTAATATTGATTTTTAAGTCAAGAAAGTTAATATTATATATATATATATATATATATATATATATTCTGAAAACAGTTTAAACAAAATAAATAAACAATTGTTATTAATTATGTACAAATTCAAATCATTAAATTTTATTTAGAGCTGAGCTAACATCATTTACATTCAAATTCAAAACAGTTATATATATACAAAAGTTTCCTATGTAATACATAGAACATGATCACTTGTGCCGTCAGGTTCTACAGTAATGGTGATAAGTTTTAAATAATTTTTAAAGATTACTTTTTAAAAAAGTTGAAGAAATAATTGCTGTTTTATATATACATATTTCCAAATGCAACCTGTAATTCATGTTTACCAAATGATTTAGCACACTTATAAAACATATTAATATGTTTATGTATTTCATATTGCATTCATAGAATGGATTCTGTATCTTAATGTTGATACTTAAAAGTTTTTAATAGTATTTAATTGCAAGATTTATATTAAATTCTTTAAAGACTTAATCTATTGCCTTCCTATATTTTTTCATTTTAATAAGCAACACTTAGTTGTGTTACGTAAGAATATAAAGATATAATGTAGAATTTTACCTTGGTATGCTATACTAATTTTTTTTTAAAATAAAAATAATGCAAAGAAAAGAAAGTGAGACTTACTTTTTTATTCAATTTAAAAAAAACAAATTGAATTTCAGTAAGAAAATTAAATTGAAATATATTTAAAAAATATATATAAAAGAAACATTTTAAAAACATGGAAATTGAATAAATTTTCAAAATTTTAAGAAAATGGAAGTACGACACATGTCTATAAAGATTCTATGTTAATAAACAGGATTATTAGGGTTTAATGTTTTAAACAAAAAAACAAGTTTTGCCGCTTTTAGTAAACCCAGTCTGTTGCGTAACTTTGATTGTACAACACCAAATGAAGAAAAAATTCTCTCTACATTTGCAGTAGTCGCTTTTGCAGTAAGAATCGTTTCAACTTCTTTCAACACACCATCATTGAACTTTTTGATTTCATTTTCTTGAATATGCCACCATTCTATAGCTGATACATCTTTACTAAAATCATTCTCAAAAAGATATCTTTGAAATGGAGAACTTTTGGCACAAAATTTTAGTATCAGAGATAATAAATTGTTTTTGGGAAATTTTGTTTTAGCATATTCCAATGCTTCTTTTTTTTTCCTCCGATGACAATTCAAGATCAGCATCCTTGGCTCTTGGATCCAACAGATAAGCAAGAAGATGGGCTGGTGTTATTGCCATTTTATAACGAGTATCTAGTTTTTTCATAATGTCTTTATTCAGTTTCAAATCTTCCATCTGTTTTTTTAAATTTTTAAAAAGAAAAACAGTTTCTCCAATTGTACAATTTTGGCTTTGTACTTTATCTAAAGCTACACTAATTGGCTTTAATTGTTGAAAATAGTCTTCAGCATTTCTTTACAATGAAATGTTTGAAACTAGACTTTGGATATTTTTATCAATTTTGTCTTTATTATTTTCGCATATAGTTACAAGAACTGACCATGATTTCAGATAGCTGTCTAAAGCGTCAGCAAATGAGTTCCAGCGAACTTCACAAGGCATTATTAGTTTTGATGTACTTGCATCTTTTCTGAAGCACACATTTGCACATTGGTTGTTTCTGAAGTATTTGATTACATGCAAAATTTGTTCTTTTACATTTGGATAACTTATATCATTTGCCAGTAAATTTAAAATATGGGCTGCACATCCATAAGTAATAATATTAAACTCTTCTTTTTCATCAAACATATCCCTCATTTTTCGGACATTTCCAGTATTGTCTGTCACTAATGCTTGTATTAAACATTGAAATTCCGATTGGCATTTATTAATGGTTGTAGTCGCAATATCATACAGATTTTCACTTGTATGAGCAATTCCCGATGTATCAATAGTGTCTGCTAAGTATGTATTCCCGTCTTTTGTTGTTAAAGTAACACAGATCACAGGTTCGTTGTGAATGTTTGACCATCCATCTAATCCTAATGTGACAACTTCATTTTTTAATATATTTGCACATTTTTCTTTTTCTTTGCTGTAAGTATGATCTAATAAATCCCCAGCAATTTGTTTTCTTGATGGTGGAGAATATTCTGGGCGGAAACTCTGAACCATTTTAATAAACTCAGGATGCTCTACAGTGCTAAATGCCGTATTTGTAGCATATATAAACCTAGCAACTTGTTCATCAAACATTTTCTTTTGAGATGGTGTTGATTTACTGACAAAAAAGTCCATAGTATCTCTTTTCCTTTTTAAAGAACCGATTTCACTTGTTGCTCTTTGTGTTATTGCTGAATCCAAAGAACTTGAAATACTGGATAGTGACATTGACACATCATCTACACAAAAATAAAAATAAGAATTGCTTAATGATACAGAACATATTACTTCAAAAATCATAATCATATAATTAACAATAATTCAATACAAAGACTTTTTTTTTTCTTTGTTTTACTGCAAAGTAAACATCTCTATCATATTGATATATTTATTTTTGATAATTTATTTAATACTCGAGATAAAATTACCATGTCTTTTATAATTTTGGATATTTATGATTGGTGAAAACTTAGTTAATCTCTAAGAGCCATGCATAAATTAAAAATTAACAATTTCATTTAATAACAGTTCTGATCACATAATTTGTTCTTAATAATATGATTAATTTGTAAAACTTTCAAACTTTTATCAAATGTAATTTTAAGATTATCAAAATAAAGTTCTCTAACAAAAAAATGTCTATTTAAAATTTTCTTGTTTTTTCCAAAATTTCATTACTTAGAATTACATAAATATTTTTTATTTCATAGAATATAACTTTCTAAAATCAAATAGCATATGCAAATTAAATAATAATATATGTGATTTTTATAATTTATCTTCTCAATCAAATAGCATTTCAAATAATAATGTAATTTTTTATAAGAGTTTAGAATCATCTGAATGAAGATATACATAATGTGTTCTCAATATGCATTACTTGTAATTTTACAGATAAATTAAAAATTTTGAATTTAACAAATATTTAACTTATTAACAAATTTTTAACAATTTTCTTTCAAAATTAAAAATAATAGCAGCAATAATAATGATAAAATAAGTACTTACCATTATCAACAGAATCAGAATCAGAATGATGATGAGAATTATTACAAGTTTCAATGTGTTTCTTCATCCTAGCTACTTGACCTTCCATTTCTTTATTACAATTTTTGCATCTAGCTCTACAACCTTTCCTTTTATCATTTTTTACTTCATTAAAATATAACCAAACTAAATCTTTTCTTCTACCAAAATTAGACATTTTTTGTTCTCAAATGCTAACTCTTGGACCATTCATACACAGGTGCATACTGCATACTGCATACACAGGTGCAACTATGATGCAACTGTGACTTATGCAGGTTGACTGCTGAAATGAGTTGAGCTGTTCAGTTAGAAGTAGAAGTTATTTGTACATCAAATAATTTGAAAACTTAATTATATAAGAAAAAAATCTTTAAAAAAATTAACAAAAAAACCAATTGGTTTTTTTCAGAAAAAAACCATTTGGTTTAAACCGTGGTTTAAACCATGGTTTAAACCATTTGGTTTAAACCGTGCCAACCCTGCTAACAGCTTCAAAAAATAACAAAATGGAACAAAAATATCTTTTCTACTAGTTTTTAAAAATAATGGAATCATTCCCTCACATAAGCATCATTCCCTCATGTGAGGGAATGACCAGTGAGGGACGGATAAAATTAACATTATTAGCTTCTAAAATTTTTACTCATAAATAAAATTTAAAAAACAATACATATTCTCAACTTATTCCTTTAGGGGAAATTAAACTACCCATTAATACATTTTTAAGAAATAAATTAACTTTATAAATTTAAGTGAGGGAATGATAACATCATCTTAACACTTGCCCAATCTGTTTATTCAATTCTTCCTTACACACAGAAGTACTTCTCCAAGAAAGCTGAAAATTGTTTTACAGACAGGTAAGAACATGTGCTCAGTATATGTGCACTGTTTCTATTTACAGTAGTGTGCCACCAAGCTGAAACATCCTAAACTACTAATGAGTGAGGGAATGACTTGAAATATGGGTTGCAAACTTTTTTGCCAAATAAAAATTGCATGTGAAGACCAAAAAAATAATTTAATACATAGAAATAATACTTCATGTGTTTATTTTAAAGGACCAAAGTCAGAAAACAAAAGTATAAGTATTTCAGTAAGAAATAATATTTTTTTGTATTTTTAGGTGGTACTAGTTGCATGTGAGGGAATGATATTTCATACGTTTTAAAATTAAAAAAAAAATATTTTTTTAAATTAATTCTTCAATTTTAAGAACTAATATAATAAAACCAAGTCTAAACTACATGTTTAAAAAAAAAGTTAACTTTTCTGTTGTAAAAATTAAAATATCACTCAGTTTCATCATTATGGCCTATTTGCAGAGAATCACCCGATTCAGTAATGCATTGGTCAATCCCGCCTTTTTCTTCTTTTTCCTTTTGGTAGACTAATTTTAACAGTACATTAGTCGCGTCACTATGAGAGTTACGTTGGCGCTCGCCTCGTATCTGTAAGATACATGATCAAATTTTCGCAATTAGTAGTAATAACTCATGTTGTTAGGGTGAAAGAAATGCACAAAACTAATGTTAGAACATTTATTAACAGACCAAAAAAAAAAAACTTAATAAAAGCCAATTTTGGAGGGGAAAAACCCGTTAAAACATATAAAACCTTTTTTTATTTTTTTATTTTTACTGGTTTTATTTGAAATTTTCGATGAAAAGGATCTGAGAAATTTAATTCTCAGACATTTTGTCTACTCAAGCCTTTGTAGTTTTTTTCTAAGCTCTAGTGCAAAAAAGCTATTACAGGGGTCGATCCAGGAAAAATTTGGGCCTATTTAGGGTTCTTTCACAAAAATCCATTTAATAAAACATGTATCCCTTCACAAAATTCCTCTTAATAAAACACTCTTTTACAAAATTCCATTCCATAGAAACGTACTCTTCATTAATTATTTTTATTCTGTTAGGTTTTAAAATGTGTAATTTTCAAACAAAACAAGTTCACTAGTATAGTAAAAAACAATTTAGCAGAAGAACTTAAATGCTTGGTTCGAATTTAAGTAATTGAATTTCATCTTTCATTACAAAATGTTATTTTTCACAAAAATTTACTATTCACAAAATGGGCCCCAAGAAAAAAAAAAAAAAAAAAAAAAAACATTCATTCGAGCCCTATATTAAATCAAAAATCAGCTTATGTTATAAGTAGAGTCCGGATTACATGCATTAACAAATGCCAAAATATGCACTAAAAACTGCATTTGCAAAAATATTCGCTGAAACTTTTAAAATATGCACTAATAAATTTTCACTTACTTCAATTATCCCCTTGAAGACACGCATTTCCACTCTAAAATAATGCATGAGAAAGAGGAATCAATAATTAATAACAAATAACAATTCTTTTCCTTTATCGGAAATAATTTTTGTTACAATATATAATTTTATGAGCATCTCAAAATCGTGTGTAAAATTGTTTAAAATATCTCTCCAGAGTGTTTTCTAGATTTCAAAAGGAAAAGTAAGTTTGCACAAGGTTGTTTTGGAAAAGAATATTTTGTCCTATCATAAGAGACGGTAGTCTTTTGAGTGACGCAGCGAAAAACCGAAAACCGTAAGCCCAAAACCGAAGATTCCGTCACTCTCATATATACAGCTAGCAGGACATCAAAGGAAAATCGAAACGCCGACATTTAATATCTCAGTAAATATGAGGCATACCGTTTCGATTTTTTCACATTAGTCTTATATCTATGGCCTAACTCTATCCTGAAATTTATAGATTTCTACATGCAGTAGATTTTGAGATCTGGAAACCAATTTTTAAGTGAAAATGGAAAATGTAATGGTGTAATGGGCACAGAGGTGTTATCTCGAAAATGGATCGAACGATTTTTTTTAAATTAATATATTATATTAATCGCTTTTAGATGAAGAGAGTAAGATTTTGAGCTAACGTAGGAAAACTCTTGTTTTTTATATAATCCAGCTTCAAAATCGGACTCTTTTCTTATGCTTTTTCTGGTAGACTAACATTACAGATTTTCGGCCTTTTCACCCTTTTTTATTCCTGCGCGGTCAGGATGTTCATGGGTATCACGGTTATAGTTAAAGGCGATTTCGCAATCATATGTGACTGAAGAACTATTTAGATTTTTTTATGAAAACAGTTTATTATACATTCCAAAATATGTATTAAATTAAATCATGGTTAAATTTTTTTTCTTTCTTGTTCGGATGCAAATAATTCATATTTTTAATCTGCATTTGGTAGAAAAATGAATTATCTTTAATTTTAAAAACGAGAAATTCGTAATTACATGTATAAAATTAGATTGTATTTATTATTGGTATTTATGATTTCAAAATTTTTAATAAGAAATTGTTTTTTTGCTAGTATACAGTGGGCAAAGTCTCTAGCCATGCCAACCAACCAATCGGTTGATTATCTGACTGATAGTTTAGCCACAGTAGTTTAGCTTTGGCTTAGCTGTTATTACTTATTATTAGTTTGTCTTTCGCTTGGCTCTTATTTATTAGTTTGTCTCGACAGCTAAAATTTCACATTTTATAATTTTTATATCAATACTTCAGGTAAGAATGCTTTTTAACTTGATTATTTCCTGTATTTATAATAATTTTTTGTTACTAACATTCTTATGTTTTAATGCGTGCAAAATTTAAGATTGGCGAAAAAGCTGTGTGAAACTGCTAATCTATTTTATTAATATAGTATTAGCATACATTTCTTAAATTTTTATTTTCTAAATTTAAAGCACATACATTTCAAAACTATATTATTATTTTAGAAAAAAAAAACCAAAAAAAACAACTCTTATTCCTAATATTACATTGGGTCGGTGACGAAAATGATTTTTTTTCTTATTATTATTTCATAGCAGGTCGAGTTTTCTCCGACCTTATGAAATAAGATTAATTTCTTTTTTTTTTTTTTTCAGCTGTGGAAGAAAATCAAACGGTTTGTTGATTTTTTTATTAAAAAGTAGGTAGAGGTGCGTAGAGACCCTCGCGCTAGATAAACTATTTTTATTGATAAAACGATGTTTTTGGTTTACGATTTTTTATTTCGCCGTAATGCATGCAAGATTTCTGGAACTTTTGGAAGAAAATAGGTAAAAATCATCTATTTTCATTCATGTTCCAGTGTTCATGCATGCATTACGACGAGAAAAAAAAAAATTGCAAACCAAAAATGTCGTATTTTGCAATAAAAACACTAGATGGCGCCAGCTCTCAACAGCACCCTGCTTTCGCCAAGACTGGTGAAAAAAATATCCAAGTTGGCGGGGGGAACAGAGAACAGAAATGCTCCCGAAGTAACCTTTACTTTTCACAAAATGGGCCCCAAGAAAAATAACTGAACAGATGTGTTACAGTCACGCTAAAATGTAAACAAAAGATTGGCGACTGTTTGGATGGCACGATTTCCAAGACTGCGCCAAGCTACTAAATACAAGCTTAATAGCCAGGTTGCCATAAAAGAAAAAACAGTCCCCAAAGTTTGGAGACTTTTTTCTTTTTTTTAACCGATTAAATTTCTTTTTTTTTTTTTAGCGTGAGTGTAAAGCATGCATCGACCCTTGGCTGTCCTCTTAAAAAAAAAAAAATAAACGCAGTTAAATAAATGTTTCCTAAAAAAACCCACCCTATTACTACATAAAATATTTTACTAAAGTTTGTTTTGTTCTGTTTTTCCGCACCATTTCCAATAATAAAAACAGTTAAAAATACCTAAGGAGTGCTTATTTAGTTTTAAAACAAATTAACAATTGCAGAATTCTGACAAAACAGAGCTTCATTTTTACAGATTTTGTTATATAAGAATTTTAGAATGACCTACATAAATTATTTTTTATGCTAAACCATTAATATGTACTAAAATGTTCCATTTTCAATACAAAATTCAGTACAATCATCATTAAATATATCACTTGCAATAAGCCTGTATTATGCATTGAAATGTATTTATTTCAATAAATTGATTTATCTTTTGTGCCATGCTGTCGAAAATTCAAAGAAAAATTTATGTATGTATACTATCCATTTGCATACATTTCACTTAGTTTGGATACTATGATGCAAAATAAACCTTTACATAAATTTTTCTTTCAATTTTCGACAGCATGGCACAAAAGATAAAACAATTTATTGAAATAAAGAACCTTTTAGTAGCTTTTTCGCCAATCTTAAATTTTGTACTCATTAAAACATAAGAATGTTAGTAACAAAAAATTATAAATACAGGAAATAATCAAGTTAAAAAGCATTCTTACCTGAAGTATTGCAATAAAAATTATGAAATGTGAAATATAAAAATTTAGCAGTCAAGACAAACTAATAAGAGGCAAGCCAAAGCTAAACTATATGAATAAGTGATATAAGCATAAGCAGATCCATAAGCAACCGATTAGTTGGTTGGCATGGCTAGAGACTTTGCCCACTGTATACTAGCAAAAAAACAATTTCTTATTAAAAATTTTGAAATCATAAATACCAATAATAAATACCAATCGAATTTTATACATGTAATTACGAATTTCTCGTTTTTAAAATTAAAGATAATTCATTTTTCGACCAAATGCAGATTAAAAATATGAATTGTTTGCATCCGAACAAGAAAGAAAATAAGGAGACTCATAAGGTTAGACCCCTTGACTCATATTACCTTTATTTTTAACCTCATCGACAAAATTAATACTTTTTATGTACCGGATTGACAATACATTTTTTTATCGCCCGATAGACAAAATTCTTGATTTTTATGCACCCGTTTGATGAAATTTGGGTTTTTTACGTGCAAACTTAACGAAATTAATGTTTTTTCATGCCCGATCAACGAATTTTTTTTTTCTGCAAGCGTTTGATGAAATTTGCGTTTTTCATTTGCTAATAAATGAAATTCATGATTTTTACCGGCCTGTTTGATGAAATTTATAATATTTTCTCCCCCTATCGAGAAAATTCATGTTTTTTCTGTGCCGATCGATGAAATTCATGATTTTTGCACATTGATCTACGAAATTCCTGATTTTTATGCTGCAAAATGACGAAATTTGCAATTTTTTCAGACTAATTGGTATCTAATGCAGTTTAATTCATTCGACTTGACAATTTTTATGCACCTCATCGACAAAATTCATACTTTTTACGGGCCGGATTGACAAAAAAAATTTTATCACCCGATTGCCAAAATTCTTAATTTTTATGCACCCGTTTGAAAAAATTTGTGATATTTACGTGCAAACTTTACGGAATTAATGATTTTTTCATACCCGATCAAAGAATTTTTTGATTTTCATGCGACCGTTTGATGAAATTTGCGATTTTCATGTGCTTATAAATGAAATTCATGATTTTTACCTGCTTGTTCGACGAAATTTATGATCTTTTCTCCTCCTATCGAGAAAATTCATGTTTTTTCTGTGCTGATCGATGAAATTCATGATTTTTGCACATTGATCAACAAAATTCCTGATTTTTATGCTGCAAAATAATGAAATTTGCAATTTTTTCAGAGACTAATTGGTATCTAATGCAGTTTAATTCATTCGACTCGACAATTTTTACGTGCTTCAGCGACAAAATTCATACTTTTTACGTGCCGGATTGACAAAAAATTTTTTTATCACCCGATTGCCAAAATTCTTGATTTTTATGCACCCATTTGATGAAAGTGATTTTTACGTGCAAACTTGACGAAATTAATGTTTTTTCATGCGCTAATAAATGAAATTAATGATTTTTACCCGCCTGTTTGACGAAATTTATAATCTTTTCTCCCCCTATCGAGAAAATTGATGTTTTTTCTGTGCCGATCGATGAAATTCATGATTTTTGCACATTGATCAACAAAATTCATGATTTTTATGCTGCAAAATAATGAAATTTGCAATTTTTTCAGAGACTAATTGGTATCTAATGCAGTTTAATTCATTCGACTTGACGATTTTTACACACCTCATCGACAAAATTCATACTTTTTACGGGCCGGATTGACAAAAAAAATTTTTATCACTCGATTTCCAAAATTCTTGATTTTTATGCACCCGTTTGATGAAATTTGTGATTTTTACGTGCAAACTTCACGAAATTAATGACTTTTTCATACCCGATCATAGAATTTTTATATTTTCATAACGACCGTTTGATGAATTTTGCGATTTTCATGTGCTAATAAATGAAATTCATGATTTTTACCCGCCTGTTCGACGAAATTTATAATCTTTTCTCCCCCTATAGAGAAAATTCATGTTTTTTTTGTGCCGATCGATGAAATTCATGATTTTTGCACATTGATCAACGAAATTCCTGATTTTTATGCTGCAAAATAATGAAATTTGCAATTTTTTCAGAGACTAATTGGTATCTAATGCAGTTTAATTCATTCGACTCGACAATTTTTACGCACCTCATCGACAAAATTCATACTTTTTACGGGCCGGATTGACAAAAAAAAATTTTATCACCCGATTGCCAAAATTCTTGATTTTTATGCTACCGTTTGATGAAATTTGTGATTTTTATGCTACCGTTTGATGAAATTTGTGATTTTTTACGTGCAAACTTGACGAAATTAATGTTTTTTCATGCCCGATCAATGAATTTTTTAATTTTTATGCGAGTGTTTGATGAAATTTGTGTTTTTCATGCGCTAATAAATGAAATTCATGATTTTTATCCGCCTGTTCGCCGAAATTTATGATCTTTTCTCCCCCTATCGACAAAATACATGTTTTTTCTGTGCCGATCGATGAAATTCATGATTTTTACGCTGCCAAATGACAAAATTTGCAATTTTTTCCGAGATTAATTGGTATCTAATACAGTTTAATTTATTCAACTCGACATCGACAGGATATATTGATTTTAGTTTCAAAATTCACCACCAGGGGCCGCTTTCCTCTCTTGGGTTCTATGTGCCCAATCACCACGCAGTATGGCTTATTCGACTTGAAATCCACAGCCTCAAAGATTTCAGCTATGTCTGCATAGTACAGAGTGCGCCCCCTGATGGTGGAAGATGGAACTAACGGATTTTGCAGCTAACTCAAGTTCTATGGGTCCGATCACAATGCAGTTTGGTTCGACTCAGCATCGACAGTTTAATTCCAAGTTTCACTACCAGGGGGTGCTTATCTATCTCGGGTTCT
Organism: Maratus michaelseni; assembly: GCA_963931845.1. Lineage (NCBI taxonomy): Eukaryota > Metazoa > Arthropoda > Arachnida > Araneae > Salticidae > Maratus > Maratus michaelseni. Next base: position 36,848,295 of record OZ007592.1, on the reverse strand, counting down.
ATGGACCCGATCACGACGAGGTATGGCTCATTCGACTCCAAATGGATAGCCTCAAAGATTTCAGCTATGTTTGTATAGAACAGAGTGCGCTCTCTAGTGGTGGAAGATGGAACTAACGGATTTTGTAGCTAACTCGAGTTCTATGGGTCCCATCACAATGTAGTTTGATTCATCGACAGGATTTATCGATTTTAGTTCCAAAATTCACCACCAGTGGGCACTTTCCTTTCTTGGGTACTATGGGCCCAATCACGACGAGGTATGGCTCACTCGACTCTAAATCGACAGCCTCAAAGATTTCAGCTATGTTTGTATAGAACAGAGTGCGTCCCCTGGTGGTGGAAGATGGAACTAACGATTTTTGTAGCTATGGGTCACATCACAATGCAGTTTAATTTATTCAACTCGGCATCGACAGGATATATCGATTTTAATTCCAAATTTCACCATCAGGGGGCGCTTTCCTATCTCGGATTCTATGGGCCCGATCACGACGAGGTATGTCTTATTCGACTCGAAATCGACAGCCTCAAACTTTTGAGCTATGTTTGTATAGAACAGAGTGTGCCCTCTAGTGGTGGAAGGTGGAACTAACAGATTTTGTAGCTAACTCTATTTCTATAGGTCCCATCACAATGTAGTTTGATTCATCGACAGGATATATCGATTTTAGTTCCAAGTTTCACCACCAGGGGGCGCTTTCCTATCGGGTTCTATGGGACCGATCACGACGAGGTATGGCTCATTCGACTCCAAATCGACAGCCTCAAAGATTTCAGCTATGTTTGTATAGAACAGAGTGCGCCCCCTGGCGGTGGAAGATGGAACTAACGGATTTTGTAGCTATGTGCCCCATCACAATACAGTTTAATTTATTCGACTCGGCATCGACAGAATATATCGATTTTAATTTCAAATTTCACCACCAGGGGGCGCTTTCCTATCTCGGATTCTATGGGCCCGATCACGACGAGGTATGGCTTATTCGACTTGAAATCGACAGCCTCAAACATTTGAGCTATGTTTGTATAGAACAGAGTGCGCCCTCTAGTGGTGGAAGGTGGAACTAACAGATTTTGTAGCTAACTCTATTTCTATAGGTCCCATCACAATGTAGTTTGATTCATCGACTCGACATCGACAGGATATATCGATTTTAGTTCCAAGTTTCACCACCAGGGGGCGGTTTACTATCGGGTTCTATGGGACCGATCACGACGAGGTATGGCTCATTCGACTCCAAATCGACAGCCTCAAAGATTTCAGCTATGTTTGTATAGAACAGAGTGCCCCCCCCTGGCGGTGGAAGATGGAACAATCGGGTTTTGCCATGCATTTTCATACTTCTAATTGTGTTACTCTCTCGCTGTATAATTTAAAAGTTGAGTCTTGGATTCCTCTCCCTGGGCCACCACCCTCATATTTTTATTGGGGTCCAAAGGGTCTTTTTTAGCATTTCTTTAAAATTTTATTCTAATGATTAATTTATACCCTATGCTTAATTTTGACTAATTGACATTTTCATCAATAACCTTAAAAAAGTAATGATATCAGTACAAAAACCCTTAACGGGTTAAAAGTTGTGACGCAGCACTTTGTTTTGGCTCTATAAATTTTAAATATGGGTCTTAAAAGTAATGATATCAAATTTAAGTGACGCTATGTTAATAATTTTTTTTTAATCATAATTTTCTTTTTAGTTTTATATATATTCACAGGTGCAATTATTATCTTAATATGAAAAAAATATATAGAACTTATTCGCTGATGCTTTTTCATTCACATCTCTCATGAATTCAAAATATGGGTTTTAAAAGAAATGATATCAAAATTTGAGTGACACCTTGACGTGAATTTAATAGGACTCTTTTAAAATTCAATTTAAATTATTTTTGGTTTGTCTTCTAAAGTATATTTACACATACAAACAATACTTTTAATTTTTCAATACACTTTTAAATATATTACTTTCACTGAGCCTATATTATGTATTGAAATGCATTTATTTCAATAAATTGATTTATCTTCTGTGCCACGCTATCCAAAATCATAAGTAAAATTTATGTAAATGATTATTTTGCGTCATATTATCCACTTGCATACATTTCCCTTTGTTTGGATACTATGACGCAAAATAATCATTTACATAAATTTTACTTATGATTTTGGATAGCGTGGCACAGAAGATAAATCAATTTATTGAAATAAATACATTTCAATACATAATATAGGCTCAGTGAAAGTAATATATTTAAAAGTGTATTGAAAAATTAAAAGTATTGTTTGTATGTGTAAATATACTTTAGAAGACAAACCAAAAATAATTTAAATTGAATTTTAAAAGAGTCCTATTAAATTCACGTCAAGGTGTCACTCAAATTTTGATATCATTTCTTTTAAAACCCATATTTTGAATTCATGAGAGATGTGAATGAAAAAGCATCAGCGAATAAGTTCTATATATTTTTTTCATATTAAGATAATAATTGCACCTGTGAATATATATAAAACTAAAAAGAAAATTATGATTAAAAAAAAATTATTAACATAGCGTCACTTAAATTTGATATCATTACTTTTAAGACCCATATTTAAAATTTATAGAGCCAAAACAAAGTGCTGCGTCACAACTTTTAACCCGTTAAGGGTTTTTGTACTGATTTTATTTATACAACAATTTTAGGCAGTGCCGCAACGATACTATTTGGCGCTGGTGCGAAAAAGAAAAAGTCTTATGGCACAATTGTTCAAAAAGAGAAATATAAAAAGAGAGAGACCCTCTTCCCCCCCCCCCCCCCAGCTTACTCTGCGGCAAATCAACCAATAAAAATGTGACTGATACCAATCGATTAGTAATAACGTCTACTAATTAATGTTATACTTAAATTTTGCTTAGGCGGTCGTCTACATATAGAGATTATACAGGGTCATCGAAAAAGGTCGAACACACTTAAAAAATGTATAACTCCAAAAGTAATTGAGGGAACGCAGTAATAATCTTGGCAGTAATTATCCGAGCTTTTTTAGATGTAACTGCTTCGCAGTCTTAACTTTCAGACAAAGCGAAGAAGCAATTGCACGGTGAACGAGGCCTTCGTTTTTCGATCCCTTAATTAAGTGATTCTATTGGAGGTATGTAAACATGTCAATTAGAAAGCTCTTCAATATCGTCGAACGAATTAGCCTAAGCCAAAAGTGAAAATTGCGAATTTGTGGTTTTCAGATCATCCATTTTGTACATGGTCTAAATGTCACGTCTTTAAAACAATTACATCTAACAAATCTTGGATAATTGCCGAGTACCTTGGTTGGTTAGTTATATGTTACGGCCGATTATCTGCGTTAGGGATATAGGCCGGCGGGGGTCTTACTAAGGGATCCTAACCCGTATTTACGCAAGGTTCGCGGAAAACTCCGAACGATTAGGTCGACGAGCGCGACAGGGGTTTGAACCCAACACTTCCCGTCTACCAACTTTGAGAGCAGAACCTCTCAGCCACTGGTGGGGACCGGGTACCTTGGAAAAAAAAATTATTCCGTTTACTCAAATACTTTTATGGTTATAATTTTTTCAAATCTGCCCAACTTTTTTCGATGACCCTGTATCACATTTTAAAATTTTCAATCAGGGTTCGTTGATATAATATGTATACGATATTTATTTTCAAAATATGATGTTTGATATTTTCATTATATTTTATATTTATTTTCAAACTGTCATTATGGATGGATGTTTTCGATATATTTGGTATTTATTTTCAAAATATCATTGTGTATGTTAGTTTTGAAATTGTCAGTCAAAACAAGTGTAACATGAATTTTTCAACTTTTATTGATTGTGTTCTGTAGACAGGTAAAATTTTTTGCTCTGTCAGTGACTTTTTAACCCCCCCCCCCCAAAAAAAAAAAAAAAATCTCATTCAAGTTTTACGTGAATTTTTAAATGTAGAACCAATAATTATGTGGGGCAATATTTATATAAAACAGCCACTAAAAGATAAACTGTCTAAGATAATAAGTTATTTACAGCAGAAAAAATCTTCTCTTTCTTTTGGCTTAGTTCAGTTTAAACTGCTCAAAACGTTAGGAAATGAAAGAGCAGGCAACCTTACATTTATGTTAAATTCTTTTCATATAAACAAATTACTTTTTATTTAAAGTTTTGTTGTAAATACTATAAAACATAAAAAAAAAGTGTATACTTGATATTAAATATTACAGTTTGTTTTTTGTGAGTGTAAAAAGCAAATTGTGTCTACTTTCAATGAGTTGATTTTCAGTTTTGTACAGGGTTCGTTGATATATATCAATGGATATAATATGATATCTATCATGATATATATCCGATATTTATTTTCAAAATATCAAGATTTTTGATATTTTCGATATTTTCATATTATTTTATATTTATTTTCAAAATATCACTGTGCAAGATATTTTAAGTCAAAACAAGTGTAAATGAAATTTTCAACTGATATTGACTGTTCCATCCTAGCTAAATAAAAGAAGCAAAAATCCTATCCAAGCTTTGTTTAAAGTTTTTATTTTTAAATATAAATTGTATGGGACTAATAATTATGTATGGCACAACTAATTCAGGACAGATATAGAAAGATAAACTGTCCAATTTAGATAATCAGTTCTATACAGCTTCATTAGAAAAGAATCAATTTCTGGTTTTCTTGAGCTTAAATTGTACAACATGTTAGGGAATTAAAAAAGAAGCTGACATTTGTTTAATTTTTTCAATTTAAAAAAAAACTATTTTGTATTTAATTTTTTGTTTTATAAATTTCTGATTTCTTGATAGTTGATACTCAATTTTATAGTTTTTTTTTTTTATAAGTGTATAAAGCAAATTGTTTCAGTTTTGTTGATTAGTTGGATCTTCAATTTTGTTCAAAGTGAAAAGAAAAACCAGTTTTAGTATATATAGTTTAAGTTTTCCTGTTAAATGCAATATATTTTACTTTCTAATCTATATTATACTTGTAAATATTTACTATCAGCAGTAAGTTGACTATTTTGAAAATATCGGATATATATCAAAATATCGGATATTTTTGATATTTTCGAAAATATCATATTTACGAACCCTGGTTGTAACATAAGTGAAAAAAAAAAGAAAAAGAAAAAAACATTTAGAATATTTTTTTATTAAGTTTTCATGTTAAGTGCAATATGTTTTAGTTTCTAATTTATATTAAGGCTGAAAATATTTATAATCATCAATCAAGTTGACTGTTTTGAAAATATCGGATATATATAAAAAAATATTGTGCTGTCCTCTAAAAAAAAGGAAAAAAAAAACATTTTTTGAAATTTTCTCTATATAAAGTCTAATAAAGAATTAAAAAAAATTAAACATGGCTAAATTTTTACAGCTTGTTCTGACTGAGATATTAATGTTGAGCATTTTTTATTTTATCAATTTATTACAAAATGGCAACCAATTAAACAAGAATTTAAAAAAAAGAAGAAAAACACTTTTTCAAAAAATAACCTATGTTACCTGGAAAAAAAAAAAAAAAAAAACACACCTGACATAATCAGCTGAAAATGAAGCATTTTATTACCTATTAATGGTTTAACATAAAAAAAATATAAATTTATGTAGATTATTCTAAAATTCTATTATAACAAGAACATCTGTAAAAATGAAGCTCCTGTTTTGCCAGAACTCAGCAATTGTTAGTTTAAATTATTTTAAAACTAAATAAGCTCTCCTTAGGTATTTTTAACTATTTTTATATTTCTAAATGATGCATACAAACAGAACAACAACAAAAAAAAAATTGACTTTAGTGAAGTATTTGACGTAGTACTAAGATGTTTATTTAGGAAACATTTTACTGTTTTTTTTTTTTTAGAGGACAGCACATTATCGGATATATATCAAAACGTCATGATATTTACGAACCCTGTTTTCAATACTAATATCTATTTTTGACATATTTGGCTTCTTCGGAAAATTATACTTTAGGCTACAAAACGGGTAGTCATTTGCTCAAATAGTTTAGGATTTAGGTTTAATATTTGGAACTCTGAATGTTAAATTCATTTTTAATCGTTGTAAAACAGATTTTAGTGCGGGTAGTTTTTCTAAGTATAACTCAAAAACTACTTCACGTTAGCTATAATTTTGTATTTGCATATTTGAAGCGTCTAGAATTAGATTGGTCTCTCAATCAAAAAGCTATTTATTACAAGCTAAAAATTTTTTTATTGTATTTGAGGAACTGCTCAAGGTCTGCCTCTATATCCTATTCAAATGGGATGGCCTTCCAGCTGTTTGAATTAAAGGATCATTGGCTGTTTTGTGAGTAGTGTATGGGTCACGCTTTAGCGCTTTCGCTTATGAACATATAATTATATAACAATGAAAACTGTGCATTGCTAATTAATATATTTATAATATAAAAACACATTTATTTTCTTTTCATAAATATGAAAATTGGGTGTTCGTCGCATGAGTGTGTGCGTTCAACAGTACGTAAAAACAGATTTGTATGACAAAATATTAAATTTTAAAAACAGAGTTTTGAAAGTAATTGAATCGGTCATTTTGAAAAGGGGTCATCTCTAGTTTTTGAAAGTTTACAGGAGAAGCAAAAAACTGGTTACAATGCAATTTATATCTTGGATTTTCTTGTAATTGATCGGGATTTTTCCTTGGTAGGCAGGCAGGGTTATTCGTTGTATGTGAGACGAATTTAGTGGTGAGCCATCTCCAAACGCCTCGGGTTTTTCAGCCATCTTTCTTCAGCCTGTTTTCAAAGGGAACGCTGGATGTAAACATTGGCTAAAAGGCATGAGAAATTTGAGATGCGACAAGTTTTCATATGAATTCGACGAGTTGACGTTTACTGATTAAGGATCCACTAAAAAACAGTTTTGTGAAAAAATAGGAGTTGACCCCTTTTCAAAATGACCGATTCAATTAATGAAGCATTTTTACTTTCTTCTATTTATAAAAAGAAGAAAATATTGATTTCGTGAAGAATTTAGACTTCCGGTTTTCGACGGACTTTTTTTTAAAACCGACGACCAGACCTACCTGCCAGGTTTCCCCAACTTAAACGGGTTTAGTGCCTGGCACCGGGGCGCGTAGCGACTGGCCATTGTTGGCAGGACGGCTATATGGAGGTCTTTGTTTTGTTCCCATTTTTGTTTTGCTGCTAATTGATGTTATTATTTTTGTATAGACCTGGACTTGGCATCACACCCATAGTCATGCTATGGCTATGTGAGTTGGTCTCATAATTTAGAACCTTGATCAGGTGACGAGACCTTCACCTGACTAGGCATCTCCAGAGGTATAATTCACAGGGAACTTGGAGGACTTTGCCCCCACGACGGATTTTACATGCATCGGGCGCCATTAGCGTACATGATGAAAAAGAGGGAAAAAAGTACTTTGTAGAAGGTCCTGAACACGATTTGACTGTCTTTAGAAAATGTCTGTATGTGTGTATGTGGCACAAATTTTGTGGACGCTTTTACTCCCCAACTACTGCGTAGAATAGGATTAAATTTCATATGAAGTTCTATCCTTATGTGAGTTGATGCTGATTAGTGTTTGGCCAAAATCCCCCAAGAGAGGGTACCGCAAACCGATGATTGGTTCGATTTATGTGACACTTATATCTCCAGTTTATGTATGCGGAATTCAACGAAACATGAAATTTAGAATCCTCGTGATAGGAATAGATTGTCATTCAATTTTGGTTGTGGTCATCTAAGGGGGGGGGGGGGGCTCTCAAAATTCGATGATTTGTTCGAAATAGGCGATGCTTCTATCACCGATTTAAATGCACAGAATTAAGTGAAACTTCACCCTTAACATCCTGGATTCATGAATTTCCCTTAACATCCTGGATATTATGATGTAAAGGTTAATACATTGTGTAAAAAAGCTATATTCTAAATCGATGTACTGTTTATATTTAAATCATTTAATTGAGCTGATTTATATAGAAGAAAGTTCTGTGATGGCCGCAACATATTAGTTTAATTAGTTTTTTTAAATATGTTTTTTTTAAGCCGAATTGCCTGTGCAGCAAAGCTTTGAATGTTTTGAAATAGAAGGAGTTTAACTATATAAATAAGTATATTATTTTCGTGCACAATTCATAGTTTAGTTTTATTCTCTTGCTTCTACTGTTTATTTGCTTTATTTTTTCTTTAAAAAAAATCTTATTTACATTTCATAGAAATAATTTAAGAAAAAATTATTTTATTTAAAAAGTATATATACATACGAAATCTATAAAAATCTAAAATCCGCAAAACCTCTATTCCCAAGTTGTGACGAATGGGTACACAATAGTTACGAAAATGTGAAGGTAATTTTTCTACTTTCACAATATCCGTGTTGGGAAACTAGATTTACAGGGATAATATAAAGGAGCTATTGCTGATTTTCGGGGATAACATGAACTTAGCGATGAAGTTTGGTTCGGTGTCGTAACCCCACATATTAAATGTGCAAAATGAATGATTTCATCTAGTAAAAATAAATGAATCAATTTCAAATGAGTTAAAATGCGGGCCACAGCGTCACCCAGATGTTATCTGGCTTGAAACGATTCAATTACCTTTTGGTATCACCGGTGATGTTGTATTCGTTAAAAAAAAAAAAAAAAAAAAAAAAAAAAAAAAAAGAGAGAGAGAGAGCTTTTTTTTTTTTTTTTTTTTTTAAACCTTTCAGGACCGATTTCTTCTTTTAATTTTGGAGAAAAATTACTTTTAGGTTTAAAAGTTAAAAGTAACTATCCAAATCGCAACATTAAGTTTTTCTGAAATTTAACGAAAATAGTTATTTTACGCACTATTAATATCACAGTAGGCTAAGGAAAAATATTTGAAGACGTTTGGAAAATGTCGTATTACAACAGAATGAAATAGATTTAATAATTTTCCAGTGTTTTTAATTATTACTTATTGGATCGGGAAAGTACCGCCTATTTTAAATTTAAGGAAAAAGTCATATGTTTAAGATAAAGTAATCACAAACGGTGCAAAGAGATTTAAGCAAACGTTTTATTTTTGTTTTATTATTAAATGGTGAAACATAAATGAAAAATGTATAGATATGATAATATGACATGTAGTTTAGACATATACTATCATTACTACATGCACATAACAAAATAAAATAGTAATTGTTAAGATAAAATAAAAGCAATAATGACCGGCACATTTAAGCCTCATTAGTGTCGAAAGGGTTAAGGAACAGAGGGTATTTGGAGTTCCTTTAAAAAAAATGTAGAAAGTATACGGCGTATACCATCCACTACATCCCTGGGTATCATTCTGCAAAACTATTGCATTACTGATGAAAACACGTTACACATGACAACCTCCTCCATAGATCAGGATATCATCCGGGTAGCTCAGTGGCAGAACATTGACGCGTTAGTCGAGGTCTCAGGATCCAATCCTAGCCTAAATGCGTTTCACTCTGTTCGGAAAATTTATTCAACTTTGACTTCACCTTACCCATTGAATCTCAGTTATGAGGGTTGATACAGTTTTTCACATTTTTGAAAAATAACAATGCTATATCAAATTCATTATGTCAAAGAAAAATGTTAACGCAGTTATTGAATGCGCAGTGTTACAAAAAAGGTTAAACTTCCTTGAAAGAACACTTTTACTTTGTTTTCAGATATTAAATACGATCATTGAATATTAATTAAAATATTTCTCTTATGCAAAATTTTGCTACTAAAAGGGAATGAACGTGTTCCGGAGAAATATCGGATATCCGGTTTTTCTGATATTAGAGCATTCATGCGACATCGGAATTCTTTAATTACAATATGTATGATGTAATTCATTGCATAAGTGAAGTGCAAATCACTTTTATATAATTAGGTTAGTTTTAGAATTGTTTGAAATGGTAAAAATGTTTAGCATTTTTACGAAATAGAAAAATAAAGTCATTCAAAACCCGAAAAGTGCGTATAATCTATTTTTACCTCTTTAATATATGCCATGCAAAGTGAAAAATTAATTTAAAGAAAGAAACTGGGTTAAAGATGGCGATCGAGGGTCTGTTCAGATTTTTCTTACGAGGTTCTGTTTTTGTGAAATTGTGAAACATTTATGAAAAATGTAGTCTTAAATTTGTGAATTTGAAGTTATCGTTATTTTCAGATTCGTGTTTATCTATTTTAATAAAATTCTTTACGCTAAATAATAGGGTGTTTTGGAGACCAACTGTTTTGTCGGTTTGTAACAGGTCAAATTTTATTTTTAAACTAGCTGCGTGACAACTCGATGTGTTGCATTTACCTTACACAATATCTTTCGATTTGTTGAGGGAAAAAGAAATACAATGTTATTGCACATTTTAAAAACATTTATAGAATTAATTTTATTAAATACTAAATTTCAAGTAAGAAATCGTATTTGGATTGTAGGTTAAACAGAAATGACATTCTGCATATTACATAATTTTATTTCTTTATTTTTATTTTTATTTAAAATTTTTTTTTAAATGCAAAACGTTATTTGTCAAAAATTGTTGTTTTAAGATTTGGTTTCTAATTTCAGAGCTGGTAAAATAAAAATGACGTCACTTTGACGAACTTAAAAAAAAATATATATATTAGTTTTTTTAATTAAAAAAAATATATATATTAGCGCCCTTGGGAAACGTTTTAATCGTCATCTTTCAAAAGCAAATCATTGAAAAAAAAAATTGTTTTTTCATTAAATTCAATTCTTGTGAATTGGGGGCAATAATTATTAATAATGCACCTAAATGTAAGGAGCTTAAATCTTCCTCCTTGTTTAAATGTAAAGTTGTAAAAAAAAAAAAAAAAAAAAAAAAAAACTACGACGTTATGATTATTTCTAAATGTCAGTAGTCGACAGACAATTTTTGTTTCTACAGAATAAACTTATTCATAAAGCTTGAATGTGTGAAAATATGTTTTTATTTCTTCAAATTTTCTCGAAAAAAATGTATTTTAATCAAGATTTTTTTTTCCTCTCACCGTTTATTTAAATTGAAAATATTTCTCTTTTCAATTTTAACTAGAAAATGGCGCCAATTAAAATATAATAATCTGTCTTATTTCCCCCTTTGACCTCTTTTATCCACAAACATGCAGTAATTTAGTTGCCATCTTTAGACAAACATCATTAAAAGTTATAAAAAAATTAATATCTCTGAAACTAATTCAAATTTTGAAATTCTGGGAGCTTATATATGACATCGTCGGATGCATGCGGATAACTAGTGTTAATTTCGTCGCGCTGCGTTCCATATTCTAAAAGGAGTGGCTGTGAAATACAAACAGGCAGTCCGATTTTAATATAATAGATGATTAAATTTGTAAAAGGCTCATTTTGGAGATTGAAAATTTTGTGAAAGACCTATTTTTAAGACACATTTTTGTGAAGAGCCTTGTTTTAAAATGAAAAATTTTGTGAAGGCCCCTGTTTTAAGATAGAAAAAAAGATGTGAAGGACCCTTTAAAGGACTCAAATTTTGTGATGATATCGAAAAAAAAAAAAAAATATCTTATCGCGGGTGCTAAATACACAGGCTGAGTTATACGTGCAGTTATGAAAGCCAGACAAAAGAAAATTCCAAATGTATATCTTTTTTAAAGTGATATTTTTCTTAGACTAAATCTTTCTTTCCACACCTCTTTTTTTTTTTTTCCTGTCAAACATTTTTTTGTCTCAGTTCTCAAAATGAGACTCTCGGCCTACTGATCTAACATCCCATAAGGATTTTCCGGTTCACTTCAGGTCTAAAGATGCGCCCGAAGGGTGCCCCTCTCGGGATAATATGGCCATAGATTTCCGATGCATGACGGCATATTTTTCCCATCGTGTCGTGTGTCAGTCACCTATATTTCCTTAACCTCTTCAGACACACAAATGTGAACTTCTGTTCTTTTCCTCATAAAAAACTAAACTGTTTCATTTTTGTTACTTTACTTCTATATAGCTGAATGTTTTTTGCTTTGAAATAAAACCAAAAAATGGCATCGCTGATGCTTATTTCCTTATAAAATAAATGTCATTTTCACCAGAATTTGCAAAACGCCATCAAGACAGTGTGGCCAAGAAAGTAAGGAATTTTCATAATTATTTAACTTAATCCTTCTTAACCCCTAGTGGTCTCGCAGACCGCTGCTTTTTTCCATTTGCAAAGTTTAACTTATAATTTTTAGTTTAACTATATAGATACTAGTGCAATTTTGTTTCTTCTGTACCCTAGTAATATCGCTAGAGACCTGTTGAAGAGGTGATTTTTAATTATGATATCCCTGTACAGAATGTTTAGTACTGCAACAAAGTTACCATGAGTTAATTGAGCCTTTTATTCATATTTCGATCAAGCTGTCTCAGAGACCGATCACGGTAGCTAGTATGTTACAATTTCTGTCAACCCTTTACAATAAAAAAAAAAAATTGTGGATTTGTAGAAAAGCCCTTAAATATGCTATTGTGTGAATTGAGGTTATTGATAATTAAATTGATATTTTAAGGGGGTGATAATTTTAGATCCATACATATTTGTGAACCTGTATTCAGAACCCGATTATGGTCATGTAGGGTCAAAGACCCAGTACCTTTTCGGGGCCAGTCTCAAACCAAGATAATAGGTATACATTTTTTGGGAGTATTCGGTGTTCATCATTAGATATTATGATATGGTTACCAAGTTAATCAAAATCTTTTTTGGTTTTGGAGAAAACAATTGCAAAAAACTACATTTTCAATAAACTTTTTGTAAACCATTTTATTTATTTTGGGGGATCTATCATTAGTGGGCCCAAAGGCACGGCCTAGTTAACCTGTGCGTTAATCAGGCCCTGCCTGAATTGCCAGTCCCCTAAAGTATCAGTTCCAGAAAAAGGACTCTTTCTGTCATCTATGATGTTATTTTGTTTATGTAAAAGCAATAAATGTATATTTGTAGTATTATTTTAACTTCTGGTCTCAAGTGGTTATGGCTGTTCTAAAAAAAAAAAAAAAAAAAAAAAAAAAAAAAAAAAAAAAAAAAATGGGGGCAATGATTTTCAACCATTCATTTTTCAGGGTGACATGTTTAGCCTACAAAATGTAACAATCAGCCAATAATCAATTATGAGGAAAAATGTATTGCATTTATAGCACTTTTTTTAATGTCTATTTGTTTGGAATATGGATTAAAAACATCGAAAACTGTAATGACAAACTTATTTTGTATTTGTTTGGAATATGGATTAAAAACATCGAAAACTGTAATGACAAACTTATTTTGTATTTATTGTGAAATGTTTGAAAAAGAAAAAGAAGTTTCTGAATGAAGAACATTTTCAAAATTACGCTAAAATTTATAATCCATACATTGGTAACCATAAAAAGCTGTTACAAAGAACGCACAGACACACTCATAGATACCCACCCCAAGGAAAAAAAACCTACTTTCTAAATTTTATGTTAGCAATAATAAGCTTTTCTATGGTTATTAAATTCTAACAATAAGGCTGTTTCTGTTTATTTATTTATTTTAGACTTAGGCTAGTTCAACAAATCGGTAAAAAAAAAAGCTTTAAAATTTTATTTTGTAGATTCCAACAGTATAATTCATACATTAGTTGATAACAGAATCATAAGCGCCGTCCTTAAACCACTTTCAAACATTCGTTCGAAATTTTAAAGCATTCCATCACATTTTTTCTTCTGCATTATGTATTGCCTAAAGCTAGGTGGTGGGGAAAAAAAAAAAAAAAAAGACTTTGGAAACGATTCAAAATAAACTTTTAAAAGTTACTTTTTACCTGAGAAATTCTTATTTTAAAAAGGCTCCTGTTTATGCAGAGCACTCTTATTACTTTGCTAAGAATTAATTATAAAATGAAATCTAGTCAGCAGAATGACACTTTACATTCCGCAAAAAAGAGGGGAGTCATTTTAAAAGAGTATCTCCAGTGTTAGATAAGATACAAATTAAATATAAACGGATGTAAACACGGATAGTAAACTCCCCGGACTTTATTATTGCATTAAAATTAAATAAAAGTAAAAATAGTTTTTTTTTTATATATAAAACTCTTTTATAATCATTCAATATTTATCTTAAAAAACGTGAATAAATTCATGACCGAAATTAATGTAGTTAAAAAAAAAAAAAAAAAAAAAAAAAACCGTTAAAATTTGGCTCCGCTAATTTGGCGTGGGCTCCGATTATTGAAAATTGACCGCTTTGATTTAGCTCAGTAGAAAGTAGAAACTAGTGGACCTATTTAAACATATATTATTTTTGCTCTGTTTATTTTTTAAGATACAGCAACATGAAAACAAAAAAACAAAAAGAAAGGTATTATTTAAACTATTTGGGATTTCTAAATTGTTTTCTCAATGTAGAATCAGAATTTAACTAATATTAAACTATCAAATGATAACAGAGTATATTTTAAATTAAATTTACACTCTTTATTTTTTATTTATACTTTATACTTTTATTTATTTTTTCTACCTTTTGTGTTTCAAATATCTTGTTGTTGACTTGTCACAGCTAGTTGACATACTTTGGCGAAAGTGGTTTGGCGCGTGGTAGTACCTCCATTGTTTTTGTAACTCGTAAACAATTGAAACCATAAAAAATATTTGACGATTTATCAACGGAAAAATGCCTTAAAATGAATTTATAATTAAGTTCTAAGAATATTAAAATTGTTGTATTGTCATCGGAAATACACCTGTGTACAAGATTTTTTAAATTCTCGCATATCAGGGAGTGAAAAATCGATTACAAAATTCAATTTTGACTTACAAAAAACAATTTAAGTTAAATAAAAGAGTGTAAAAAAATCCCTGACGGCTCGGCCTACAGACACAGGTAGATTTCGAAGATGCAGACCGCGGGGCGCCTGTTTGTTGGGAATTGCGGAAGAAATGGCATTTTTGCCATGATACGGCAGATGGGAACCGCCCACTTCGAAACCTAACTTGTTTGCAGGCGGAGCCACCACGGATTTATTTTATTTTATTTTATTTATTTATTTATTTATTTGCTATAAGGGTTGGTCCTAATAAAAAACTTGTCAATATAAAAGTTTTAGATAATATAAAGAGGATTAATAATAAATTCAAGCGGATTTGATATCTTGTGAATTGACGAAGTTATGATTTTTTTTCTTCTAAAACCCCCTCCCTGGGAGCCATTTTTAATGATATCAAAAATCTGTCATACATAAATTTTCGGCCCTTTTCCTAGAAGTAATAATAACTTTAAACGGATTCGAAACGTATCATAATTAAGAAATTATGTTTTTTTTCTTTTTTCACAAAAAGCCCCCCATTCCCCCCCCCCCCCCCCTTGGTTCGATTTTGCCCATTAACGAACTTGACCGAGATTTTATGCCCCTTGATTTTATGTATCATTTTGGAAGAGATTTATGCAGAATTTTTCCAGTTATCGTGTCCATAAAAAAGTGATAGATAGATAGATAAGACATATAAACATAGATAGATAGATATATAAAGTTTTGGGTTCTGGGAGTCATGAGCGGCGTAGATTTGCAAAAATGTTTCAAAAATTCCAACTTAGGGGAGAATGTAATAGGTAGTATTTCTTACGAAATCTACCTAAAATGTTATTTTGATGGAAAGTGATGTGTGCTGATCTCTTAAAACGTATGCGTTGCGCAGCTGCTCTTGCTTGATTCATTTATTGGCCCTAAGTTGATAAACTGGCTGCTCAAAATTTCCGTGAAATATTTTCTTTTCACGTTTTCTAACATTTGCAATTAAAAGTAAAGCACACACACACACACAAGATAATGATGGTTTTGTTTTCATTTACTCGCTCCTAAATTTTGCAAGTGAAAAAAAAAAATATTAGAATTAACTTTTTGATTTTAAGTATGGAACTTACCTACCTTTGAAATGACGTTTCGTCAGTAGCGGCAACATTAGCAGCAAAGTTATTTCTCACAAGAGGCAGGTTTATTTCACCGGTTGTGTATTCACAGTTTTGTTGTACAGAAGACTTTCAAATTATTTTTATTTATTTAATGATGTCCTTAAATGATTAACCTTGCATTGTGTGGATTATTTTTTGACACGGCACCCTCAGCGCTTACACTACCCAAGGGTTATAGCGAGCTAACCAATGTGACTATAATTGAAATGGATTGATTGTCCATAAAACGAAAGCTTGTGTTATCCTCTAGGAGGCGTTTCTATGTCATTATATGCTTGTTATGTTGAAAAATTTTAATCTAATGAAGAAAATCTTATTGTTGTGTTTTTTTTTTTCTTCCTGATAAAGAGTTGTCATTGTTTTTAAAAAATCGATAGTGCTTTTGTTAGAGGAAATCCGTAATCTCATTTCGTCAAAAGGCATCGTTTATTTATTTGTTCGCTATGTTTTATGTCGGTTCTTCAGAAATATTCGACTACAATTCCTCCGATGACGATCTTGATTCAGAAGTGAGTAACCTTTTCGATTGGTATGTAATTTGGGAAATTTTGAACATTTATTTTGATTTAGACTTGAAAGAGGGAGCCATCACTTTTAGACTTTAAAGAAACTCTTTGTGTTTGTTTATTTGTTTTAATTATAATTAATAATATGTATATTTAAACGTTTCTGAATCATACATGCAGAAATATGTAGTGACATCTAAGTTAACTCGCAGTGCAATCATTATGTTAAAAAAAAATAATAATAACGCACGGCGATTTTTGAATCGAAAACTGTTTTTATGTTTTGTGCGCAGCTGTAAAGTACAGAATAAAATGTTAAAATTTGGGACAATATAAGATTCTATAGTATAAACATGCATTCAGTTCGTTATATATTTGATATAAAAGTATTTGCAAGTCTGATTCATACTTTCTAGCTTTCTTATGAATTGTAAACACACTAGTACAGACGTTTTTCACTACTGTTTGTCTTTTTAAAAACTGCTTTTTCGTGAGAAGCGCGATCATAAATAAACAATTAACCATTAAGCTGTCTGTAAACAGTGACCCAGAGAGAGGGGGGGGGGAGAAGACAGGTAGGGGACAATTCCCGTGACCCCCCCCCCCCCCTCCCAAGGAACCAGGGGGTGGCGCTATTATAAAACTTTATAACATTTTACAGAAAGAATATTTTTTCGGTGTTATTTTTTGATAATGCTTTTCTATGGAAATTTTTTTAATTTTATCATTCATTAAAAAATGATACAATTAGATAATTCTTTCAAATATCAAATTACCAATGCTAAATTTTCGCTGTATGCAGGTCTTAAATTAATTTTATCGGTCTGAAATTTCGTCAATACGTTTGTCACACATTCGAGAAAAAAAATATCTGTATAATTTTAAGTGGAATTTCATTTATCTGTTCCAGTAGTAAATAAATTTTAAATAATTAAGTATCATTTAAATTAAAGAAAGAAAAATGTTACCATAGAAACAGAAAACTATTCATTGGGGGCCACCGTAAAACTTACCCATCATGGATATGCATAATGTAAAATATTAAAATAAAAAATGTGTAAACTACTTATAAAATGCATTGCAATTCGAATAAAATCGTGGCTTGATGACGTCATAAACTTTAAAGACTCGATTACTGAATTTCTTAAAAGAAACATCCTTATAACTCCAAAAACAATAATCCTATTAACTAGCGGTTTATTGCATCTGATTAAGCGTCTCATTTTCAATTAAAATATATCTTTGAATTGAAATTTGAATGAAATACAGGGTCATGAAAATCGAAGAGTGTGGAAAATAGGATTCCAAATATCTCGGCAACTAATTATCCGATCGACTTCATGCTTTATGCAAAATTTGTTTTTTTATTGTCTTTTATATTCATTTCTTAAAATAAACAATTTCGAAATTTTTTATATACCTTTTATCAGAACGAATATTTCGAGAGTCCGAAAAAAAATAGTTCCGGTTAATCGAGGTTATTGAAATTAAATAGGCTTCTTCCCATTATTACATACTAAGTACATACCAAATTGCAAGTCTCTATCTCAATTTTTTTGGGAAATAGAGCGTTTACAGACACACAGACGGACGGCAAAATTTTTTTTCTAAAAATATGTTTTTCGGAATCTCCAGTGTCTGAAACGTGTAAATCCGTCAAATTTTTTTTTTCGATTTTCAAAACGATTGATTACAAGACTTACCCTATACTACGAATGGGTAAGTAAAACTTGGAAAAATAAATTTCACATTTTTAAAATGAATAAATGTACTGCAACAATTTAATATTTGCAATGAGGTGGAAAAAATAATATATATATATATATATATATATAGCGTAAAATTTTATTTGTTACTATAGAAACAAGTTAAAATTTCGGAAAAAAAAAACAATATATAAATATAACATAAATGCAGAGGATTTTATATAATAAAAAATAGGTCATTTTGACACGAAATAAAATGAAAAAAATAAATAAATAAAAAATAAAAGAGCCTAATTTAGGGAGAAGGGGGGGGGGGGGATTTCGACATACTCTTTCTATCGGAATAGATTAGGATTATTTAGATAAGAGCTCTTTAGTTAAGATTTATTTAGATAAGAGCTCTTTTTTAAATAGTATAAAATGGTCAGTGAAAACTGTTTTGCAAACAAAACTTCTAAAAATGTTCAACGTTTTATTGATATTTAAAAAATGTAAGCTAGATTTAAACTTTGTAAAGGGTAGTTTACACTATGTTTTCAATTCCAAATAAATATTTGCTACGCGAGATTTGTATTTAATTTCTGCAATAGCTGCAGATGTTTTGTGTTTGGTACGATAGTAGTTTTTTTTGTTAGGGCATATTAAAATATCCTGTACAAAGAGACTCTTATGCTAATGAAATTATAGTTTATAATGATGCCGTTGATATGCTGAAATCCTGAAATAAAACCAGGGTTGGACGGTATTTACCGTCTGATGGTTTTTACCGGTTTTAACCATGGTTTTTGCCGTCTTTGGAAAAACATGTTTTTACCAGGGTTTTTACCACTTTAGAAAAAACTCATTAGTTTGATTGTTTTTGTCACATTTATGCAAATTTATCTACCAATTTTTCATTTTCCCAGGGGTGAAAGTTTTCTGGATATTTAATACCACTATTTCCACATAACAATATTCACCTAATTTAGTTTCTGATTAGGTAAATAAAAGAATGCTATATGAAAATATTGGTTTTTAAGGAATATAAAAACCTGAAAAACTTTCATCTATGTTTTCCTCCTACAAGAATTCAAAATTTTAAAGATATTATTGTCATTATTAAACCTAAAACTCATTATAACTATTATTATGAGAATGCACACTACATTATTCATCTTGATGGAGATTAGTTTACTAATTTTTACTGAAGGAAAAAAGAAATTATAAGTACACTTTTATCACATTTAAAAACCTTAATCATTTTAATAAAAACAAAATGCTTACAAATATTACAAGTTCTCTCGATATAAAAATACATCAATTACATGAAAATACAGTTTTTATTAATAGTATTAAAATAAAGTGTAATGACTAGTAGAGTTTATTGTATCCTAAGGTATTTACCTCTTTTTCCCAGGTTTTTACCTGTAAAAACCTAGTTTTTACCTGTAAAAACCTAGTTTTTACCATGTCCTGGTAAAAACCAGTTTTTACCGGTAAAAAGCCAACCCTGAATAAAACACATATTGGAAATTATTAATGTTAAATTAATCGGGGGTGCAGAGGCCCTTGAGAAAGGGCATTTCTTATCTTAAAGAAGAAACAACAAGCAGTCCCAAATATACCATCGCGTGAAATCGTGTTTAAAAGTTGCATTTCCTGAATCTTTGAGAAATCTTGAATTATACATAATGTAAAAGAATTAAATTGTGTATGGATGTTAGATATTATATAAAGTCTGATTAAAACAAAAATAAGATTTGCACAGCTAAGGTTGAGGCCTCTGATTTTCATATTTACTAGTTTTATTTATATTTGCTCCTGTATTAAATATTTCTTGGGAAAATCATATAAATCTTCCTTCCGTACGATTAATTATGACTATTAAAACAAAATGCATTTTTGAGCAAGCCTTGAGCTGAAAACCCAAAATAATTTCATCCTAAACTGAATCGGATTTTCAGACAGGGTGTCTATCCACCTGGAAAAGTCAGGGAAATTGACCATTTCTGAGGAAAAGTCAGGGAAATTTGAAAATTCTGAGAAAAAGTTAGAAAATTTTGAACTTTAAAAGAAAAAAAAAAAAGGAAAATGTTCCTTATTAAACTGAGGATTTGAAATTGCAATGCCATTAAAATCAAACTTTGCTCTTCATAAAGAGAATTTCAACCTCTCTTGCAAACCACTTTGTCTACCCCCTTTCTTTGTAACTCGGAGATTTTCCGTTCCAGTTTCACTGAAACTTTCTACTGAATGTTGTAGGATTGATTAGGTGTTTCACTCTGCTTACTTATTTTTGTTTGGGAGCTGAACATTTGTTAGCTTAATTTATTGAATATTTATTATTTGTATTAAAATATGTCAAAGCAATCTGTATTTAACTGTGACTGATGCAATAAAGAATTTCATCCTGATTTGACAAAATGGATAGAACCTGATGCTAAAACTGGGTATCTGCAAAGTGTTTAGCATGTAAAAAGTTCAACAATTTGTAAATTTTGCAAAAAATTATGTAATAAATCAGTAATTTGGGCCTCAGAATCAGTTGTGAAAGTTCCACTTTCAAATTGACAACTTTTAAGATTTTTTGTGTGTAACATCACAAAATCTCGATACCTGGGATATTTCTTTTATTGGTATGGAAAAGCTGGAAATGTCAGGGAAATTCATTGCTGATCTGGAATAGACACCCTGTTCGGATTTTCTAGTTTAGATCCCGAATAAATGGAAATTTTTTTAAAAAATCTATTTATAAAAGTGCTGTATCATGGTTATTTATTTTAGACGTTTTCGCAGACAAAAAATATATTACTTTTATAGGTCAGTGTATTATTAATAATACAAAAGGGAAAATCTTACAAATTATTTTGAATCTAAATTAGAATATTGATCT
This sequence comes from Maratus michaelseni, assembly GCA_963931845.1. Classification (NCBI taxonomy): domain Eukaryota; kingdom Metazoa; phylum Arthropoda; class Arachnida; order Araneae; family Salticidae; genus Maratus; species Maratus michaelseni. The sequence continues at coordinate 36,827,271 of OZ007592.1, read as the reverse complement.
TTCATGTTTCTATGGGTGGTAACTATTTTCTGATATAAACTTGAAAAAGCAGCATGTTTTAAATTCAAAGTTGACCTATTGCTTCTAACTGGCCAAAAGGGAAGAGAATCTACAATCTATTTATGGAGGTGTTTTTTCTTTTCTTTCTTTAAGAGTATTTAAGGAGCGTCTAAAGATGGAATCCAGCCAACGATTCGGACCGGAAGGGAAAAAGCATATAAGTATCTTTTTTTAAACTACTAAGATGATTAAAAAACAAAAAACCTCTCAACATCGCGAAACAACGTGACACATTCACGGAGTCTTTCGACATAAAAGCATAAAATACGCAGGCATGCGAAGAGAAAACTGCGCCCGGGGCAAAGTTTCAATTTGGCGCCCTCCTTCTCTCTGTGACAGGTGTCACAAAATTGATAAAGTGCAGAATTAGAAATAAATTCTATTGAATAAATATTTTGTGTTTATTTTGGAACTTCAAAAGGTTTAATTTTAATTCAAAATTTTCCAAACAATTAAATAACATGACAGAAAATTGCACTTAGATCATGATGTTTTTGCGACAGAGAAAAAAGAATGACAAAGATAGAAAAAGAAATTCCTCTGAAAATGATGAACGGCAAAAATAATATAGTCTGTCTCAAAAGTTTAAGCACTCTGCAAATCTGGTTTAAAATAATTGAAGAAGAAAATATTTTATGCTAATTTACAATAAATAGTTGACATTTAATCAAAATGAAATAAAATAAGCCATTTTGGGTGGGTAAAATAAAAAATATATTTTTATTTAATTTTTCTTTTTTCTTGAAGAAATGTTGTCTCAAAAGTTTAAGCACTTTATGCAAATTTTTTTAGAAACCCGGGATTGGCCGCGTGTAATGACGTTGTATGACATCATATTGCACTTTTATAAAAGTATAAATAAAAGATGGAGAAATTATTTCCTCTCGCTTTAAAAATGCCAAAGGGTAAAGATTTCAGAAAATGTGAGATTTTGAAAGTTTTAAAATTGAAATCTCAGAATAAATCTGTTTCTGAAATTGCAAAAGTTTTAAATCGATCAAAGCGAGGTATATATCAAGTACTCTCTAGAAATGATAATTTTAAGCGGAAACCAAGATGTGGACGACCACGCATGACGACTGTTCAGACTGATCACAGAATACGGAGATTGGTATCTAGACAAAATATGTCCATACGGCAAATTAAAAATAATCTCAGTATACTGGTGTAAAAAGACACTACATAGACGTATTAAAGAGTGTGATTATGTCATAATAAAGAAAATAGTTCCCAAACCGTCTCTCAAATTACATCACCAACAGGCAAGAATGAACTGGGCTAAAAAAAAAACATGTCCTACGGGGACAAATGGCTTACTGTTTTATTCAGCGATGAGAAAAGGTGGAACTTAGATGGCCCTGATGATTGGAATGCGTATTGGCATGATTTACGAAAGGAACCAAATACATTTTTCAGCAGGCAGCAAGGCGGTAAATCTGTTATGGTTTGGGGAGCATTTGGATTCAATGGCCAGACTCTGGCTTTTCTAAAAGGAAGACAAGATTCAAAAAAGTATCAAGAGACGCTAAACCAACATTTTCTTCCATTCGGTGACATTTTGGGGGATCCTGAATGGACTTTTCAACAAGACAATGCCTCAATCCACGTATCACATTCTACAAAACTTTGGCTTTCTCAGAAAAATGTTAAAGTTCTTGACTGGCCAGCTTTAAGTCCAGACTTAAACCCGATTGAGAATGTCTGGGGTATTTTAACCCACCAGGTTTACGACAATGGAAAGCAGTATGACTCTATTGAAGAACTCCGAGAGGCTATTGAGCAGCATGGTACTCTTTGCCACCAGAAACCCTACAAAAACTAATAATTTCGATAGACGCACGTTTATTTGAACTAATCCGAAATCACGGAAAACTAATTTGTAAATAATAGTTCTGTAAAAATTATAAATTTGGTTGTTTTTGACATTGTGCATAAACTTTTGAGACAGTTCTTTTTTTAAGATTTTTTTTTAAATTCTATTTTACTTTTTTCTGCTTTTGATATCATTTATTTAAATAATGTTGCGAAATCTGCAAATAGAAAAAAAAATATTCATTCTAACTTTTTATAATTCTTTGAAAATCGACATTTAATGCTTGTGCTTAAACGTTTGAGACTGATCTTAATAGGTTGGTAGTATAAATTTAGCGTTCCCTCAATTTCCGCGCCCGGGACGTTCGCTCCCCCCCCCCCTCTCTCTTCGCACGGGCCTGCAGGCATGATTATTGATTTGGAATCGAATAGCATTTTGTAATTTTTGATAAAAGAATTAAATCTTGAGTTATAATAATTTGTTGTATCAAGATTGCCTCTCCCGGACTGTCACGTTCCGACAATTCGTTTGAAACCGCCAAATTCGACAGCATTTTTTAAAAGATCATTTGCCTTCAGTGTTGTTGTCAGTTCTCTACTTTAAAATTCAGATTGCTCGATTGCTACCACTTTTTTGAAATAGAAATAAATATCCCATTATTTAATGACAGATTAAGTAAGACTAATTCCTACTATTTTAAAAGAGTGGTGTCAATCAAGCAATTTGAATAAAAAGAAAGTAGCGGACTGGCAACACTGTTTGCTTTTATCGAATAATAGTAGGGCTATTCGATTTCTTAGTTTCTGAATAACAACACATACAAAATACATGCATTTAAAAATAATGAATGGGGAATTTGAGAGCAGCCTTAATGTATATTTTCCATGGGAAAAAGTCCGAATGTTCACGTTTTTTCTCGCTTCGTTTTCGTAGTTTTAAATTATTTTTTATCGGAAATTAAAACGGAACTATTTAACGAAATTCGATCCCTAATTTTGTTCACTGTATTACACACACAAAAAAAAAAAAAAAAAAAAAAAAAACTGAAGCAAATAATTTAAAAATAAGAGCACAGTGTTCGAGCTTGCAATAAAAATTTGACTTTTCAAAAACTGCAACATTTTAAATCATTTTTAGCATTCAACGGAAATAAATATTTTAAAAAATCTGTGAATATATATTGTAATAATACTTGAGATTTATTTTCATTTAAAAGCATCTTTAAATCAGTATTGTTACAGTTACACGATTTGATCCAAAGCTGAAAATTAGAAGGATTATGGAGAGAAGGGGAGGTGTCGAACTCAAAATTGTATTTAATTTTAAAAAGGTAGGGGGAGGGGTGAAGTGTTTGAATAAGCAGGTATCATTTTAGAAAGCATAAGTTTGGGAAATTTTTAGAGGGAAAAATTACCATTATTTAATATTTATTATAATTCTTCAATCTGTGGCTGAAAACTTTAACTGTCGGTGGAAGGGGTAAAAGAATACATTTTGTCAATGCAACAAATTATTGGAAACAAAATTTTAGATAAAATCACTTTCATTTATTCCTATGAATAAGTTCCATTGATGTATCTTGTCTCGAACAAATTCCCTTTTATCTTTTTATGTATTTCTATTGTTTTAAACATAAAAAAGTAATGCATTTTTAAATTGACAACGACCATTTAACGAAACAAATACTTACTTTTTTGTTGTAGCTACGTATGTGGTGTGAGATATTTTAGTCATTCTATCGATTGCTGCCACAACTCATGTATATATATGCCTAAATCACTAATCTGTGATTTTATGTACCTGGGACATAATTGTTAAATCACATGTAAAACAGTTGACATTGATTTAGATTTTTATCGAGAAATAATGAAGCTTTTCAATATGCTTTAAAAAATAGTTTTGTCAGTAGCTAAATTATAAATTGGCGGTTAGGCAAACGGAAGGGGGCGGACAATAATTACGCGATTCCCCCCCGCCCTCTCTCTCTCACACACACACACACACACACACACACACACACACACACACACACACACAAATCTCATGTAAAACAGATAACATCGATGTATCTTTTTCTCGGGATCTATTAAAAGATCTCAAAAGTATTTTGAGCAGTTTTATCAGTTGCTGAATTATAAATTGATCGTGCGGAAGAAATAAAAAAACAAAAATACAATAGTTATGCAATTTCGCAAACAAATTAAGCAAAGTTTTTTAATTAACATAATTATCACATTTATTTTTATATCTTGCCAAGCTATCATGTTATAGTGTAGGTTATTGCCAAAAGTATTTTTAAAATATTGAAATTGCTTTTACATTTGATTACTCAACTGTTGCTGCCCCCTTATAGTGGTCTTTCCACGATAAAGGGATTTTTAGATAACCGCAATTTTCAGGGCCGTGTTAACATATACCCGGGGGGGGGGGGGGATGTCCTGGGCCCGATTGATTTTTGGGCGCCGCTTACAAATTAACTAATCTCCATTTATTTCTTTTTCTGTAAAAGAAAAAAAAAAGTTTCATATATATTTTTCTTATCGACCTATGGCAAAATTAACGCTAAATACAATTTAGTTAATATGCGATATCTACTTAACATAATTCTGGGAATACCTCAATTAGTAAAAATTGTAATAACAATATTAGAGGAAGTTTATTATTACTGCTCTGCTTCCCATGAATTTTGTTATTTTAACTTTAAAGTTAAAATAAAAGAAATTAGTATGTGATAACGCAAATTTTGTTCATCTTGAGTGGCCCACGGTTGGATTGAGGCCTTGGGACCGGCTCCGCTGATCTTACAGGACATTTTAAATAAATTAAAATGAAAATTTTTTGCGGGTGTATAATCAATCTGCCTTCAATTTTGCATTTTAACACTTTCAAGGGCGGTCGTATATTATTTATACCGGAAAATTTACATCAGAATTTATGAATAACATTTTGCTTTTATAATTTACCTGAGGGGGGGGGGGGGGGAACTGCATTTATTTATTTTAGATGAAACTGTTCAAAAATTCTTGTAAGTTTTCAACATTACAGCGGCAGAATTACTTGCCCCCGAAAGGGGCAACACTGTTGCGGTCGGAGCAAAATATTTTCCAGATCGACGACGCCCTAATCAAAAAGTTATTCATAGATGGCGGATGACGCATGCTGCACGTAACGGTATTTTAAAAAATAACGTATCGTTTTGATGAGTTATTTAAGGTGGTTCCCCAAAAATATTTTCCCTGCTCAACCACGCGAAACATACTGCAACATTTTGCAGAGATCGATGCAGATATATATATATATATATATATATATATATATATATTTTTTTTTTTTTTTTACTTAGGACCCATTTTGTGAAAAAGTTATTTTTGTGAAAAATAACTTTTTGTTACGAAAGATGAAATGCAGCTATTCAAACCAAACATTTAATAATAATAATAACTTCTTTAAATTCTTCTGATAAAATTTTCCTTTCTGGTGAATTTGTTTTCTTTGCAAATTACACATTTTAAAACCTAACAAAATAATAAAAATAATGAAGACTGAAGAGTATGTTTTTATGGAATGGATTTTTTTGAAGGGGAACTATTTTATCAAGAGGAATTTTGTGAAGGGAATTGTTTTATTAAGATGAATTTTGCCTGTTTTATTAAGAGAAATTTTTTGAAAGGGCCTGCTTTATTAAATGGATTTTTTTGAAGGTGCTCTAAATAGGTCCCAAATTTTTGCTGGATCGACCCCTGTTTTGATTTTTTTTCTTCTTAAGCCTGAAATTTCCAGGTATGACTATTGAGATAGATGATTTAGACTCTAATAGCGTCTTTCATTTTAGGTAGATTTCGTAAGAAATACTTCCTATTATATTCTCTCCTAGGTTGGAATTTCTGGAAAAAATTTTCAGATCTACACCGATCATGACTCCCAGAACCCAAAAACACCCCCCAGTTCAAAACTTATATATATTATATACGTCACTTTTTTATGGACACGATAACTTCAAAAATTCTGCACAAATCTCTTCCAAACTGATACATAAAATCAAGGGGCATAAAATCTCGGTCAAGTTCGTTAATGGCCAAAATCGAACCATGGGGGGGGGGGGGTGAAAACAGTTAAATCCCCATAACTTCATAATTATACGTATCGAAACCGTTTAAAGTTATTATTACTTCTAGGAAAAGGGCCGAAACTTTATGTATGACAGATTTTTGATATAATTAAAAATGGCCTCAAGGGGGGAGGGGATAGGAGTTTCAGAAGAAAAAATTCATAACTTTGTCAATTCACAAGATATCAAATCTGCTTAAATTTATTATAAATCCTCTTAATATTATCTACAACTTTTATATTGACAAGTTTTTTATAGGACCAACCCTTACAGGGAAAAAAAAAAAAATTCTGCCAGCTCCGCCTACTTGACACAGTTAGATTTCGAAGTGGGTGGTTCCAACTGCCGCATCAGGGCAAAAAGGTCATTTCTTTTGCAATTCCCACTAAACAGTCGCCCCACAATCCGTGTCTTCGAAATCTACATGTGCCTGTAGGCTGAACCGTCAGGGATTTTTTTTTCTTTTTTTTCTTATGATGTATTGCATTTTGAGTTATAACAGATTGCACTAAAATGATAACTTTTCCCTTGGCTGTCGTATCTCGAAAATCTGTTCAAAACGTCCAATTTGATACCATTTTTCTGGAAAATGCTTTTAATTTCTAGGCAAAGAGGAGACGCTTCTTAATTTATTTATGTCTGAATAAGAAAATTGCACATTTTTGATGTATTTGCGAATAAAATTGAGTTCTGGAATGCACCGGAAAGTAGCCAGTTTGCATTTGATAGCAGCCTTGACGTGATTAAGGCTGTTCTCAAGTCCAAAGGAGCTACTTTCTGGCACATTTCTGAATTCATTTTCTTCGGAAACTCATAAAATTGGCTGGTGTTCTTATTCAGAAACTATGTAATTGAATGGTGTTTTCCATTTCCTGATAAAGGCAGAAGATTTTTCAGAAAATAGTGTGAAAGTGGGCGTTTTGAACCGAATTTCCAGACGGAGGAAAGGGGAAAAACAACCCGTCTTCACATGACAATAATCGCTTATAACTCGAGAAGTAATTTATTATTCAAAAAGTGGAAAGCACCATTCAATAGCCAGGCCTGCCAATTTTATGCCTTTTACGTTTAAAAATGAGTTAGGAAATGTGTCAAAGTTTCGCGTTGTTGAGCAGGGAATTTAAAAACTGCCTTAAAGTATAATGACTTGTACAAGAGTAACTGCAAAATCACATTAAAATTTACGTGCGTATACATCCACAAATTTTTATAAAACCCTATTGGGTTTATTATGATGCTGGATAACTTTTTAAAGAATCCGATGTCATGTAAATTTCATTTGTTATATATAAAAATATATATCCTGCCAATATTATAGCGATTCGATCAATAATTTTCACTTTATTGCATCAAAATTAATTGGAGACTGAATGATAACATATAATATAGAAATGACAGATTTATACGTTTTAAAAGGGCCTGAACACGATTTGACTGTTTTTAGAAAATGTCTGTCCATGAGTCTGTCTGTATGTGAAAAAAATATTCTGGGCGCTCTATCTCAAGAACTAATGCACGGAATTTAATAAAACTTTAGATTCAGTTAGTCCCTTATGTAAATTGGTGCTGATTAGTTTTTGATGTAAAACGCCCAACAGGTAGCGCTGCTATGCTTCATTTTTCACAATAGCTCTATCTCAAGAACTAATGCACAGAATTTCATCAAACTTCAGATTCTGTTTTAGACGTTGACATAAGTAAAGTTGTTGATTATGTTTCGGTGTAAATCTCCCAACTTTTGGCGCTGCTATGCTGCATTTTTCAGGATTTACACGATTTTAGCGATAGTCATATCTCAAGAACTAATGTACAGAATGTAATAAAACTTTAGATTCAGTTAGACCGTGACATAAATTGGTGCTGATTAGTTTTTGGTGTAAATCGTCCAACAGGTATCGCTGCTATGCTGCTTTTTTTTCAGGATTTCCGCAATAATTCCATCTCAAGAACTGACTGCACTGATTTTCATCAAACTTCAGATTCAGTTAGACGGTGACATAAGTTGTTGTTGATTAGGTTTTGGTGTAAATCGCGCAACAGGGGACGCTGCTATACTGCATTTTTCAGGATTTCTGCGATTTTAGCGATAGTCACATCTCAAGAATTAATGCCCAAATTTTCATCAAACTTCATATTCTGTTAGACCTTGACATAAGTTGTTGCTGATTAGATTTCTGCATTTTTCACGATTTTCGCGATGGTTATATCTCAAAAACTAATGCACAGAATTTAATCAAACTTCATATTCTGTTACACTTTTACATAAATAGATTCTTATTATGCTTGAGTGTATACTGCCGAACGGGTGTCGCTTTTATGCTCTTTGTGTTGGGAATTTTGAACACCCGCTCGCTAATGTTAATCCTATAGCAGAAAGTTTTTACAATATCTCTTTTGTATTTCAATATTTTTAAATGATTTTTTTTGCATTCGATAGCTGAGGTTGATCTCTATGCAGGCCCTTTTTAACACTTTCCAACCTAGTTGAAAAGTGTTTATGACTTCGGTTTGTCTGGCCGTCTGCCGTCTGGCCGTCTGTCCGTGCTCTAACTCCCGCAAATATGCTCGGATTGCTCTGCAATTTTTATATGTTATAGTCGTTATCTATAGCATGTTCCCTATTTCAACGGAAATGTGTAGCACTTATACTTTTTTTACAGGGACACTCAAAAGAATTCCATTACATTGCGGTCTATGGGGAAAAATCACTTGAGGTTTATTTAAATAATGTTTCACTATTTTAAACGCATTGAAATTTATATATATCACTAAGGTGCATTAGAAGAAGCTTAATATGGAATAGTGTGTGCATAGCACTTATAGTTACTTTACAGGGACAGTCAAAAGAATTCCGTTACATTACGTCTATGGAGAAAAATCGTCTGCGGTTTATTTAAATAATGTTTCCCTATTTTAAACGCATTGAAATTTATATAAGGTGCATTACAAGAGGCTTACTATAGAATATTGTGTGTATAGTAGTCATCGTTCATTTACAGGGACACACAAAAGAATTCTCTACTATCTGTTAACAATAATTCCTGGAAGTGCGTTTTAAGTTACTGAATGCGATTTTAATTTTAACTCGCTTTTTGTCTATTACGTGGTGTGTATAAATTCTGTAGATCCTATACAGGGAAGCACAAAAGTTCGCGAACACATTTCCGTATTATTTAACTCCAGACGGAGAATTTTAAACTGTGCTACGTGTTTCCTAACTGAACTAAAATTTAGCATCCTATGTAGTATATATACAAATCTATAGATCCTATACAGGGCTGATGAAAAGTATTCGGATTACTTAGATGTTATCTTTTAGCTTATTAAACGGTATGATTTGTAAAATTATTTTGGAAGCGTTGGAAAGTGTTACATAATCTATGCTTGACGCATGATTTTTCGTTCTTGTTTAATTTTGTTTGCAGGGTTTTTTTATTTTTTTTTTATGAGGATATTTTTATTTTCGAAACCGGGTCCGAATGTTAAAATATCTTAATAAATAAAAAACAGAAAGAAAAGAAAAACTTGTTAACACACCATTTGAAATAGAAAAAAAAAAATCCCTGACGGCTCGGCCTACAGGCACAGGTAGATTTCGAAGACGCAGACCGTGGGGCGCCTGTTTGTCGGGAATTGCGGAAGAAATGACCTTTTTGCGATGATGCTGCAGTTGGAACCGCCTACTTCAAAACCAAACTTGTTTGCAGGCGGAGCCAGCAAGGATTTTTTTTTTGTTGTTGTTTTGCTATAAGAGTTGGTCCTATAAAAAACATGCCAATATAAAAGTTTTAGATAATATTAAGAGGATTTATAATAAATTTAAGCGGATTTGAAATCTTGGGAATTGACGAAGTTATGAATTTTTTTCTTCAAAAACCTCCCTCCGCCCCCCCCCCCTTAAGGCAATTTTTAATTATATCAAAAATCTGTCATACATAAATTTTCGGCCCTTCTCCTAGAAGTAATAATAACTTCAAACGGATTCGATACGTATCATAATTAAGAAATTATGGGTTTTTTTCTGTTTTCACAAAAAGTCCCCCCCATTCCCCCCCCCCTGGTTCGATTTTGCCCATTAACGAACTTGACCGAGATTTTATGCCCCTTGATTTTATGTATCAGTTTCGAAAAGAAGCGGGAGTTGGAACCGCCTACTTCGAAAAATAACTTGTTTGCAGGCGGAGCCGGCAGGGATTTTTTTTTGTTTTTAATTTTTTTTTGCTATAACGGTTGGTCCTATAAAAAACTTGTCAATATAAAAGTTTTAGATAATACTAAGAGGATTAATAATAAATTTACGCGGATTTGATATCTTGTGAATTGACGAAGCTATGATTTTTTTTCTTCTAAAACCCCCCTTTTCCCCCCCCCCTTGGGGCCATTTTTAATTATATCAAAAATCTGTCACACATAAATTTTCGGCCCTTTTCCTAGAAGTAATAATAACTTTAAACGGATTCGATACGTATAAAAATAAAGAAATTATGAGGGTTTTTCTGTTTTCACAAAAAGCCCCCCCATTTCCCCCCCCCCCTTGGTTCGATTTTGCCCATTAACGAACTTGACCGAGATTTTATGACACTTGATTTTATGTATCAGTTTGGAAGAGATTTATGCAGAATTTTTCCAGTTATCGTGGTCAGAAAAAAGTGACATAGATATATATATATATATAAAGTTTTGAAGTGGGGGTGGTTTTGGGTTCTGGGAGTCATAATCGGCGTAGATCTGCAAAAATTTTTCAAAATTTCCAACTTAGGTGAGAATGTAATAGGTAGTATTTCTTACGAAATCTACCTAAAAGGGAGAGGGTCAGAGTTAAATTTGATTAAATGCACTATGCTTTATATTCATATTCGTTGGTACTATTATAAATTAACATATTAGACTGGAATAGAAGAAAGTTTTATAATGGCCAAAGCATACTCGTTATGCCCTCTAAAATTGGTTTAATGCAGCAAATATGGCAGCATTATCTATGAAAGAAGAAAGTAAATATTTTAAAAGGATACAGTAGAATTTTTGCAATTTACTATAAAATATAAAGAAATCTGTCATTTGGATTTCATGGTACTTGAATCTTTTTTTTTTCCCCTTGAACATTGTCATTTATGAATAATTTTCTGTACTATACAATCTATTATTTATTATGTGTAATACATTAACATACATTACTTACATTTTACATTATTACATTAAATTAATACATTCTGATAGTCATACACCTTTTTGGGCAAGCAATCAAGAGCTGAAACAATCAGTAATATTAATGAAATAAAATCGTATATGAATTCATTAAATTGACAGTGTTTCATTTCGGGGGTAGGGGGTGATTTTTATGCATATTTTATATTTCAGAAATTCTTTTTACACTCTTTTACTTAACTTGATTCATGTATGTAAAAGCAGAATTTTGGAAAAGTTTTCACTCTCTTTTTGATTTGCTAGAATTATATATAAAAAAAAAAAAAGCACACAGGTGTTTCTGATGACGTAGAACATTTTAATATTTTTAGAACTTAATTAGAAATTACTGTCAAAGCATTTTTTCATTTGCCAGACACAGGCGATAAATTTCCATATATTCTTTATAGTTAAAGTAGTATACAAGATACAGTAGAAAGGAAGTCAATTATGTACCATATCAAATTATGCCCGCTAATATTCCAACTGACTGTAAACAGCACCCGAGTTTATCATTCAGATCTTTTGTTATATTTTGTTGCAGGATTTTTGTATATCACCAAGGGATTCCCCAATAACCAAAAAATGCTTATAAATAATTTTATGCACTCATGCAGATGCCCTGAAGTTGAGGTCTACAAGGGCCGAAATTTCCAGACCTGTATAAAAAAAAATTGCCAAGGCCCAGTATAAAAGTTAAAAGTTTGGCCCGAGCCCGGCTCGTACAAAAATTTTATTGCCTCGGCCCGACCCGTACAATTTTTTTTTTTTGGCCTGGTTTGGTGTAAAAGCTAAAAGTTCGGCCTAGACCTGGCCCAACCCGACTGAATTTCTTATTACATGCTGATATTTTTGAAGCAGCATTATCCTACAATTAAAATTATTCAGAAAGCACACTTACTTATGCATAGATTTTGTTTTCAGATTATGTTCAAAATGTATGGAATACAAAATATCAACAATATTAATAACCACTTAGACAATTGTGTACATAAACCTAATTAAAAAAAATGACTTAGACAATTACATTCAAATGAAGATTCAAAACAAGCAGAAAAATTCATTATAGACAGGTTTCATTCCAGTGTTGAATTCAGGGGTTGGCATCCCCCCCCCCCCCCCCCTGGAACTTCAAAATCTCCCCAAGCTCTGGAAGATTTGAGATGAGATTTTATACTTTCAATGGTCAAAAAGTGGGATTTCCTCCCGGAACTCTATAATGTCCCCCCTGGAGCCACAGAAATTCCTCCCGGAGAAAAGTGTCGGAATTCAACACTGTTCCATCCTTAGCAGGTGCATCGTCTGTTATTGTGTATGTATTGCATTCTTTTTCCACGGAAAGACATTTTTCCATTTAAGATAGAAACCTATTTCATAGGTTTTACTGTACTTAATTTCCCCCCTCCTCCCCCTAGAAATGTATGTACTTTAAAAATAATTTTATTTTTAGAATAATGACTATTTAAAATTCTATGCATTTTTTGCAAAAATTGTTGTGTCAGGCCTCATTTTACTGATTTTTGCATGGGCCAGGCCGGGCTGGGTCAATGGTTTTCATGCAAGCTGGTTAGAAGCCTTGCCTGAAAATTTCACCCAGAATGAGTCCAGACCCTGCTTGGCCTGCAAGAAAGGAGTCTTGCCTGGCCTGGTCCAGCCCGACTCTCGTGAATTAAAATTGGCCTGGGACCGTGCAGACGTTTATCCTGAATACCATTTTCATCTCTACATGCATAATATTATTTCATGATTGTGTCGGAAAATAATGAGTTTCGACAGATCCTTCCAATATCTTTTTCCAATTTGATATTTTCAAAATTTTAATTACAGAAGATCTGTTTGAAAGTTTTACTAAAAATCAGGGTTGGCAAAAAACCGGGTTTTTTTAAAAAAAAAACAAAAAAAAACCGTTTTTTTTTGGTTTAAACCAGGTTTTTTTGGTTTAAACCGGGTTTTTTTGTATCTTTTTTAATTACATATATGCACATCAGTAAATAAAATTTAACATTGACAAGAATGATTAATATTACAATAACAATATATATATATATATATATATATATATATATATATATATATATATATATAATTATAATATCTATGAATTTCAAAAACATATCAAATATATATATATATATATATATATATTCTGAAAACAGTTTAAACAAAATAAATAAACAATTGTTATTAATTATGTACAAATTCAAATCATTAAATTTTATTTAGAGCTGAGCTAACATCATTTACATTCAAATTCAAAACAGTTATATATATATACAAAAGTTTCTATGTAATACATAGAACATGATCACTTGTGCCGTCAGGTTCTACAGTAATGGTGATAAGTTTTAAATAATTTTTAAAGATTACTTTTTAAAAAAGTTGAAGAAATAATTGCTGTTTTATATATACATATTTCCAAATGCAACCTGTAATTCATGTTTACCAAATGATTTAGCACACTTATAAAACATATTAATATGTTTATGTATTTCATATTGCATTCATAGAATGGATTCTGTATCTTAATGTTGATACTTAAAAGTTTTTAATAGTATTTAATTGCAAGATTTATATTAAATTCTTTAAAGACTTAATCTATTGCCTTCCTATATTTTTTCATTTTAATAAGCAACACTTAGTTGTGTTACATAAGAATATAAAGATATAATGTAGAATTTTACCTTGGTATGCTATACTAATTTTTTTTTAAATAAAAATAATGCAAAGAAAAGAAAGTGAGACTTACTTTTTTATTCAATTTAAAAAAAACAAATTGAATTTCAGTAAGAAAATTAAATTGAAATATATTTAAAAAATATATATAAAAGAAACATTTTAAAAACATGGAAATTGAATAAATTTTCAAAATTTTAAGAAAATGGAAGTACGACACATGTCTATAAAGATTCTATGTTAATAAACAGGATTATTAGGGTTTAATGTTTTAAACAAAAAAACAAGTTTTGCCGCTTTTTGTAAACCCAGTCTGTTGCGTAACTTTGATTGTACAACATCAAATGAAGAAATTCTCTCTACATTTGCAGTAGTCGCTTTTGCAGTAAGAATCGTTTCAACTTCTTTCAACACACCATCATTGAACTTTTTGATTTCATTTTCTTGAATATGCCACCATTCTATAGCTGATACATCTTTACTAAAATCATTCTCAAAAAGATATCTTTGAAATGGAGAACTTTTGGCACAAAATTTTAGTATCAGAGATAATAAATTGTTTTTGGGAAATTTTGTTTTAGCATATTCCAATGCTTCTTTTTTTTTCCTCCGATGACAATTCGAGATCAGCATTCTTGGCTCTTGGATCCAACAGATAAGCAAGAAGATGGGCTGGTGTTATTGCCATTTTATAACGAGTATCTAGTTTTTTCATAATGTCTTTATTCAGTTTCAAATCTTCCATATGTTTTTTTAAATTTTTAAAAAGAAAAACAGTTTCTCCAATTGTATAATTTTGGCTTTGTACTTTATCTAAAGCTACACTAATTGGCTTTAATTGTTGAAAATAGTCTTCAGCATTTCTTTTCAATGAAATGTTTGAAACTAGACTTTGGATATTTTTATCAATTTTGTCTTTATTATTTTCGCATATAGTTACAAGAACTGACCATGATTTTAGATAGCTGTCTAAAGCGTCAGCAAATGAGTTCCAGCGAACTTCACAAGGCATTATTAGTTTTGATGTACTTGCATCTTTTCTGAAGCACGCATTTGCATATTGGTTGTTTCTGAAGTATTTGATTACATGCAAAATTTGTTCTTTTACATTTGGATAACTTATATCATTTGCCAGTAAATTTAAAATATGGGCTGCACATCCATAAGTAATAATATTAAACTCTTCTTTTTCATCAAACATATCCCTCATTTTTCGGACATTTCCAGTATTGTCTGTCACTAATGCTTGTATTAAACATTGAAATTCCGATTGGCATTTATTAATGGTTGTAGTCGCAGTATCATACAGATTTTCACTTGTATGAGCAATTCCCGATGTATCAATAGTGTCTGCTAAGTATGTATTCCCGTCTTTTGTTGTTAAAGTAACACAGATCACAGGTTCGTTGTGAATGTTTGACCATCCATCTAATCCTAATGTGACAACTTCATTTTTTAATATATTTGCACATTTTTCTTTTTCTTTGCTGTAAGTATGATCTAATAAATCCCCAGCAATTTGTTTTCTTGATGGTGGAGAATATTCTGGGCGGAAACTCTGAACCATTTTAATAAACTTAGGATGCTCTACAGTGCTAAATGCCGTATTTGTAGCATATATAAACCTAGCAACTTGTTCATCAAACATTTGCTTTTGAGATGGTGTTGATTTACTGACAAAAAAGTCCATAGTATCTCTTTTCCTTTTTAAAGAACCAATTTCACTTGTTGCTCTTTGTGTTATTGCTGAATCCAAAGAACTTGAAATACTGGATAGTGACACTGACACATCATCTACACAAAAATAAAAATAAGAATTGCTTAATGATACAGAACATATTACTTCAAAAATCATAATCATATAATTAACAATAATTCAATACAAAGACATTTTTTTTTCTTTGTTTTACTGCAAAGTAAACATCTCTATCATATTGATATATTTAGTTTTGATAATTTATTTAATACTCGAGATAAAATTACCATGTCTTTTATAATTTTGGATATTTATGATTAGTGAAAACTTAGTTAATCTCTAAGAGCCATGCATAAATTAAAAATTAACAATTTCATTTAATAACAGTTCTGATCACATAATTTGTTCTTAATAATATGATTAATTTGTAAAACTTTCAAACTTTTATCAAATGTAATTTTAAGATTATCAAAATAAAGTTCTCTAACAAAAAAATGTCTATTTAAAATTTTTTTGTTTTTTCCAAAATTTCATTACTTAGAATTACATAAATATTTTTTATTTCATAGAATATAACTTTCTAAAATCAAATAGCATATACAAATTAAATAATAATATATGTGATTTTTATAATTTATCTTTTCAATCAAATAGCATTTCAAATAATAATGTAATTTTTTATAAGAGTTTAGCATCATCTGAATGAAGATATACATAATGTGTTCTCAATATGCATTACTTGTAATTTTACAGATAAATTAAAAATTTTGAATTTAACAAATATTTAACTTATTAACAAATTTTTAACAATTTTCTTTCAAAATTAAAAATAATAGCAGCAATAATAATGATAAAATAAGTACTTACCATTATCAACAGAATCAGAATCAGAATGATGATGAGAATTATTACAAGTTTCAATGTGTTTCTTCATCCTAGCTACTTGACCTTCCATTTCTTTATTACAATTTTTGCATCTAGCTCTACAACCGTTCCTTTTATCATTTTTTACTTCATTAAAATATAACCAAACTAAATCTTTTCTTCTACCAAAATTAGACATTTTTTGTTCTCAAATGCTAACTCTTGGACCATTCATACACAGGTGCATACACAGGTGCAACTATGATGCAACTGTGACTTATGCAGGTTGACTGCTGAAATGAGTTGAGCTGTTCAGTTAGAAGTAGAAGTTATTTGTACATCAAATAATTTGAAAACTTAATTATATAAGAAAAAAATCTTTAAAAAAATTAACAAAAAAACCATTTGGTTTAAACCGTGGTTTAAACCATGGTTTAAACCATTTGGTTTAAACCGTGCCAACCCTGCTAAAAATATAGGGTATTTTTATGTTTTCCGGACACATGTTATAAATTGCCATATCTTGTTTCGTCATCATTCGTATTGCATTCATTTCATTTAAAATACAGAAAAATAAAAGAAATGATACCATAAACCAAAACATTTTATTTCATCAAAATATTGTTTCTAATTTATACACAATAAATAAAAGCTGTTATTGACGAGATTTGCGTCTAACAGAAAATTACCAAATATATTTAAAAGTATTATTGACCCAAATGTGCCTATTATTTATATTATATTATTTTAATTTAAAACCATTTTTACTTTTTCAGCACCAGATTCTGGAGACAGTAAAAAATGACAGAGTCATAGTTACCCAACCCGAAGAAGATCGCAGACGGCGCACTATAATAGTTGAACGCAGGAATGGATCTTTTGGTTTCACATTACAGGTATATTTGCTTTTAATAGTTTAAAATTGAAACAGTTTAGAAATCAAGAACAATTTTTTTGCTTGCCTTTTGATCAATATATTGTACGTTCTTTTTATACGCAAAAGAAGGAAATTTTTCAATAATATTTTCTGGCAATATATAACGTATTTCAGCAATACATAGGGAACTTCCTTTTTATAGAGAAGCCTTAGGAACTTTTTAAAATGGTAGTGGCCTTAGGAACTTTTTAAAATGGTAGTGGTGCAATGAATTCTGACTTTAATTTTCTTTTTGTCAAATAACATTAAACAGTTTTGAAAACAGATATTCACTGTTTCATATAGCAATCTATTCATTATCCATACAGTTTGTAATACATACAAACAAGAGTAATTTATTTAATACTTAAAAAAGCATAATGAAGTTTTATTTTCGCAGCTGTTTAATGTTGTTTGACAAAAAAATACTAGTCGTTGGGGGCCACTGTAATACTTGTCCATCATGGATATGCATAATGTAAAATATTAAAATAAAAATGTGTAAACTACTTATGAAATGCATTGCAATTCAAATAAAATCGTGGCTTGATGACGTCACAAACTTTAAAGGCTCGATTACTGAATTGCTTGAAAGAAACATCCTTATAACTCCAAAAATAATAATCCTATTAACTATCGGTTTATTGCATCGGATTAAGCGTCAAATTTCCAATTAAAATATATCTTTGAATTGAAATTTGAATGAAATACAGGGTCATGAAAATCGAAGAGTGTGGAAAATAGGATTCCAAATATCTCGGCAACTCATTATCCGATCGAATTCATGCTTTATGCAAAATTTATGTTTTTTTATTGTCTTTTATATTCATTTCTTAAAATAAACAATTTCGAAAATTTTTATATACCTTTTATCAGAACGAATATTTCGAGAGTCCGAAAAAAAATAGTTCCGGTTAATCGAGGTTATTGAAATTAAATAGGCTTCTTCCCATTATTACATACTAAGTACATACCAAATTGCAAGTCTCTATCTCAATTTTTTTGGGAAATAGAGCGTTTACAGACACACGGCAAAATTTTTTTTCTAAAAATATGTTTTTCGGAATCTCCAGTGTCTGAAACGTGTAAATCCGTCAAAATTTTTTTTCCGATTTTCAAAACGATTACAAGGCTTACCCTATACTATGTATGATGGGTAAGTAAAATAACTAAAGCTTGAATTGCATCACTATCATTTAAAAAAGTTCCTAAAGCCTCTATAAAAAAGAAGATCCTTATGTATTGTTGAAACAACAAAATCCAAAGTAATGAAAATTTGGGATAAAGATACTTCACATAGAAGACATGTTCAAACTAATCTCAAAATGCCTTTTTTCTTCTTTTCATAATTAATTTTTTTACAAATTTAATGATGAAGTTCTTTTCTAATTTATTTCCCCATTGTGTCTGTTTGCAAATTCATTGATGTTAATTATTATAGATTAAAATTTACAATGTAATTTTATTGATTTTCAGTGATTAACTGTTGATTAGTGAACATGCAGGACAATTTTTGAAGCATAATAATTTTTCAAAATTCGTAGTAGTGTTGCCCATCTAATAAAGACTGTGTAACCCAAGAAATATATTTTTCCCAGACAAGAGGCCATGATTACTTAGAATTTAAAATAATGCCTAATTCAAAGAAATTATAAAAACTCTAAATTATAAATATGGAAATAACTACAAATCTCAGCAATTCATTATTTATAAAATTTTCAATTTTCAAACATCAAATATTTTATTTTTAATTTCACTCTATATTTTATTCAACTTAAAAAAAGCATAAATTTTACATATTAGTATGTGTTTTATTATAATGTCCTTTGTGTTTAACTAAATAAGGGTTAATAACAAAGGGTTTTGTTGCAGTTTAAACTCTTTAAAAATGCTTCGATTTACATCCTTATTATTATTTTTTTTTTCATAAATAGTTCTGTTTTCATTTATGTTTTTACAATACATGGTTAATTAAAAGTTTTTCCTTTGAGGTGTTACTATAAGTTTGACAAATGTTTTTCCATTTAAGAGTAAACATAATTTTGACTAGCCCTGTGCAATTCTGTTTATTTATTGAATTAAAATGATTTAGTTTTTAAGTATATAACTTTTTTTTGACCCATTTAAAGAATGCATATTCATACTAGTATTTAAATGTATAAATGAAAATAGTTGATTTTCTTCACTAAATTAACTTTTTCTGTACTAATTTTCTCTGACTTATTTATATGACCTAATGTTATTTTCTCTCTATTCTAAAAAAGTTAACAGTATTGTCGTTTCTGCTGCTGCCATTTTTGAATAGGTAGTATCCTTTTCACTTTCTCAGCTTCTACTGCAAAATTATTTATTGCATACAAAAGCTTTGAGTTTTATAGAGAAGTGCATCATAAGCATGCTGGTATCAATGATGGTGATGACTAATAAATTTAAAGTGTTTCTTTTGTTAATTAAATTATGTTTACATGGAAGATTTGAGAATATTTTTAGGAAAATAACTCTAATTTTTGTTTTGCTAAATGTAAGGTTTATCATCTGTCAAGAAAAATAGCAAATTTTGCCTTGAGTAGATTTGCATATTAGTAAGGAAATGATATTCGGAAGTTATCGGAAGTTATCATATTAGTAAGGAAATTCGGATGGCTAAATACCGAATATTCAGCTAGCCGAATTAGGGTTTAAAAGTTTTTTAAAAAGTCAAATTTTAAAATAATTTTACATCATATTTTCACTTAAAGACAATTTTGATGAAAAATCTTTTTGATAAAAAAAAAAAAATCTATGCTTTGAATTTTAAGAAGAATAGTCTTAAAACTTTTTTAAATAATAAAAAACTGAACCCTGTGACTTCTTTATTGAACTAAAATAAATTGATGATTTTTTTTATATTCTAAAACAAATGTTTTAAAATCAAAAAGAAATTTTGAAGGGATATTTTACTGTCATATAGTGTTTATTTGCCAGCAAGTGAGTAAATATATATTTTTTTAAATGGTGGCAACTTAGCAAGAAAGTTTTTCAATCTACTAGAAGGTGTGAAGTGAACAATTGTTTTCAGAAGGTGAAAATGTACAGGAACTAGTGTAACAAAAAGAAAGCTTTGACTAATGCCTTTTTGAGCTTACTGAAAGGTTTTATCTTATACATGATATCTTTCATGAACTTCCAAAAGAGGAAATTTCATTAAGGGGACTGAAAATAAGTTTGAAATGGCAAAAATTGACTGAAGTTTGATTGTGGATTAGGAAACTGCTAATTAATTTAGACTTATTCCTTCTTTTTTGCATTTATTGATTTATGTTTTATAGAAATAAAAAATATCTGTTAAATTCTAAAAAAACGTTAAAAAAAATTAATCTTGTATGACAAAACTAGTTTTGCCACAATTTTTAAGTCCAGCTTTGATATATTAAGTTGTTGTTTCTTCTTCATACTGCTTATTACATTTTCTCTCAATTATACCTGAAACACAAAAATAATTATAAAAAAATTCAAAAAATATAATAAATTCAAAACCCACAAATATTGATAATATTTTTTGTTATAATTTAAAAAAACATTTTTTTTTAGGGGGGGGGGGGGGGGTGGGGTTGTATTTCAGGTATAGTTTGCAAATAATTTAATTTTCTTTATGTTAAAACATGTAAATCTGTTAACTTGTTCAAAAGTTATTGTGGCAAAACTGCTGCAAACCAGTGTTTTGAGATAATTTAGCATAAAGTTTTAGACAACATAGTTTGCCATTTATCTTAGTTACCTTTTATTTTAGGAATTTTCCTATCAATTAACTGTATGACATTTTTAAAAGATTAAACATTATAAAACTGACAATAATAAATATGTAATGTTTTGTCATTTTAAAACTTTTTGATCCTCTTAATCACAAGATTTTCTCTTGGTTACATCAGCAGAGTTGCCATTCTCCATAACACACAATATTTTTGAATATATCTAATGACTCTTTTTATTTTATTTGTACTGCTAATTCCAAACAAAAATCTTCGCAATATATTTGTAAAACAAGTGCATGGGGGAAAAAAAAGTAAAGAAATCTACCATGAAAATAATTGTTTGAAAAGAGTAGTACCAATAAAATATAAGCGCTTATGGCATGCCTGATATATTAAAAAATGTTATACACATTATGGACAGGGCTGTAGTGGAAGATATTCGGTGGTATATGTTGTATACGCTAGGGATTTTTTTAAGATTCTCTGTATACTCTGTTACTCAAATAAAGCTATAGCATATATCTTCTTGAAAGGCAGAAAACCAATGTTAAAAATAATACACAAAAAAGCAACAAACAGCTGTTTCGAACGCAACAACAGCTGCTTCTTCAGTGCAACAAAGAGCAAAGCATGCTGTGCTTTGCTCTTTGTTGCACTGAAGAAGAATCCGACAGACACTCACAAACACAGACACACACACACACACACACACACAAGAGCGAAACTTTTCTTTTATTAGTATAGATAATATAGTATATAAATATATCAAGAAGATATATTTATATACTAAAAAAAGTGTGTGATTGATTTTTCGTAAAAAGAAAAAAAAAAAAAAAAAGAAGAAAAGAAAAATATTAATATAAGAACCATAATATAAATCACCTTGATATCCATGGTTTAATATATAAATGATGTATGAAAATGTAAAATAAAATTCAGGTAATTAAAAATATATATTATAAATTGTTAGTGGCAAACAGCAAATTTTAAGTTCATGTTTTTTTGTCAGGCTGATAAAAATAAAATTAATGAAAAATTTTAAAGGTCGCATAATTTAAAAAAATTACAAAATGCTAAAAATTGATATTTTAAAAGAGAGAGAAAGATTGTAGCAAGTAAAAGTAAATGCCTTACTCATTCAATTAGTATTTTTACTTAAACTCCTGCTTTAAAATTCTTTCATTTCATTAATTGAGTATCTTGAACTGACAGCGCCATCTATCACCTTATATGTATAGGAATAGCTTGCACTATACAACAATTCTTCAAGTTTTCAATACTTAATTAATTTAAAAGCAACTAAATAAAAATTCAAACATTTTTCCAGTGAAACTTTCAAGTTATTCACCATCAAATCTTGACAGGTACTATCTAGTTTCATTTTAATTTGCTTAACATTTTCAGAGTTGCCAAACTCTGAAAGTTCTTTCAATAATAAGAACTGCGATTTTCCATTATTGTTCTGACTTTTCAATAATTTTGTCAGTAACATAATAGATGGTCAGATTTTCCATGTACAAATGGGCATATACTTCTATTTTTATGGGAATTTATTCATAGCATTATATTAAAATTATTAGTTTTAGACCTTGGATATTATTTCATGGATTTATTAGAAAGAGAAAAATAAACACTTCTTGTGTAATCATCATTTAAAAAAAAAAAAAACCTTTATAGTAGGGAAGATTGAATTATAAGAAAGAATATAACATGTTTGGATGGACTGTTTCGTACTAAACATACTGTATAATTTATGTTCAATCTAGAAAAAAATAACACAGCATACTCAAAACGTCATGGTGCTGTGTTGTGCTAAATATGTCTAGAACAACGGTCGGCAACTGGCGGACCGCGAAAGGTCAATTCGTGGACCGCCAAAAAATTTGGTTCTACATACATATGTGAAAGAACTTTCTCCAAAATGAATTTTTTGAAGAGCAAATATCATTCGAGGTTAACGGACGCACACCTTGAAGACATTCTTCGAATTAGCTGTTCACCAAATTATAAAAAACTAGCCCAAGACCACAAGTGTAATTTTTCAACAATTATCTGTTTTTTTCTATTTTATAATGTGTATATAAAATTTTTCAGAACGTATACTTGTGTATACAGTAATTTTTCATAACAAATACCTGATTTTTCTATTCTATAGTGTATGTATGTATGTGTAAAAATAACAATTTAAAATTAATAAGTACTAATATTACTTAAGTGTTTTTTCTCTGGACCTCGATAAAAAATTTCAAAAGTATTCGGACCCTACTTAAAATTACTTGCCGACCCCTGGTCTAGAATATGCTTCTGTGTGTTAGCCATTCAACACTAATTTTCACCTTTAAGTGAGTTTTCTGTTTCCCATGTAGTGTAATTTCAAATATAGTATTATTACATTTTTAAAATTAATCCTGTATCTCTAATTCAATTCTCTCTGAACTTATGAAAATGTTTCAGTAATTTATTATGTGTATCAGTGATTAACTATATATAATACATTTGTTTTTGAACAGACTTATGGCATTCATCATAAAAGAGATGGTGAGATAGAACTTATAACCTATGTTGACTATGTCGAGTATGATGGACCAGCTTTTCGTGCTGGTATGCGACCAGGTAATTTTTTTTAAATTTCATCTACAGAGATTAAACTCATTTGTCTTTTTCTGCTTTGTCATATTGTTACGCGACGGCTGTGTATTAATTCTATTTTAAAATTTAAATATCTTTAATTTAAATCTTTTGCAATTTAAATATTTTAAACTCAATATTTTATTAAGTCCTAATTTAAATCATTTTAAATTATTTATTTCTAATATTATTATTCAATTTTCACTTTAAAAGATAGTCCTTTATAAAATACTATTACATTCATAATATTTCTGCATCTTCCTTTTTCAATATCTTATCTAATGTTTCTGTTTAGTCTACAAAGGAAGAATCCCCCTTTTTGGCCTCTCAGTTAAAATTCCTTTCATCCTAGCGTGTCTGGGCGGCTGCTGAGGTCATTGACTTACGGTTCACTGCTTCAGCGACATCCACCCGTTCGGGGATTTTGAACACAGCATCGGTTAATTGCGATTAACCCGATCGCGTATACTTTTTTTTGATTGGTGGAAGTCTTCAGTTCCAGCGGTTGAGATATTTTAACTGGCCTTTTAACGGCTCGAGTTTCCCGCCGATACTTTGAATTCGGGATGATCTGAGCGTTATCTCTCTCTCTTCCTAAAAAATCTTCAAGACGATCGGACGTAGTTTTGTCCGCGTCTACGAAATTTTAGGCATATCGGGCGGGGACTAAACGGGTTCTCGTCCGATATAGCCATGTAAATAATAACTTATTAATTAAAATTATGAAGCATTATAAATATAAAAATCCCAAAGAATTCTGTATGATACGTGGTTTATTTGAGCCTTCACAAGTCTGCTTATCAACTATGTGATCCGGATGCCACAGTTCGTGATGATGCAGAGTGCCGTAGATCGTGAAGATGCGGAATGCCGTGCCGTTATGTTACGATGATGCTAAGCTCCCGTGAATGAGCGTGGTTTGCTAATCTAAGTACGATGTTTGCGTAATAGGTTCTCATTGGAGTGTACTCTGGTATGTTGCTATTTTATTTTATATTCCAATATGAATACAGCACGGAGTGATATGTGCAAATATGTACCAGAGATAAGCGATTGATTAGCATATGTATTTATGCAACTCTGTGGACTTCCTTCAGCACAATTGAGATTAGAGTAAGACGTTCATTTTGGAACAATTCTATTCATTGGTGGATATGGTTTAAGACGTTCATTTGAACAATTCTGAATTATTGGAGAATATTGTTTGAAGAAAATCCTTTTTTCATTGTAGCGATGCAACGATTTAGTTTGATGTTAGCCTGACTTGTGAAAGTATTTTCAGAAAATATGATTGTCATACTATTTAAATATTGTATTAATTAAGTTCTTGATAGGGGTCTGCACAGATTTCTTTATTATGATGATTAATAATATCATACAATAAATATAATTATGTTGAAATATTTATTTGTTTTATTTATTTTAGTTGTGTGATTTATATACACTAATTTCAAGATATATTTTTATGTGCCTTAAATTTAAAGTAAAGATATGATTAAGAATTCAATGATTAAATGATAATTAAAATTAATTAAATTGATAATTAAATTAATTAAATGATAATTCAATAAATGGAATCTTTTTAGGACTCGTTGGTTAGATATTTATAACAAATAATATGAATACATTATAATACCAACTCTAATTAAGATTTATCTACAGTAACATAAATAAAATATATCTTACATATTATCAGGCACATCTTTGTTATAATTTAAGTGTGTATTTCAGCATAGGAGATACGTACATTTGATGTATGTATTATTTTGAATCAGGTAAGACATATTTTATGTTATTTCGCCATGAACTTTCTTTTAATCTATATTTCCATGTATTACCACTATACTTATAATAATTATTTTGATCACTGGCTCTTCTTCAAAAATCTCAAATTCTTCTCCTTTTTGATATTCCAAATTTTAAACATTCCCCCCCTCTCTTTTACTTTCCCCCCACTTTCAAGTAATTCTCTAAATTTTAATGTAAAAATTATTCAACCCCATTGTGCCACCACTTTTTGTCGTTACATTTATGGTGCCTTCCAAACCAAAGAACTTCCCCACTTTTTGAATTTAACGTACTTTCGTTTATTACCACTATACTTATAATAATTATTTTGATCACTGGCTCTTCTTCAAAAATCTCAAATTCTTCTCCTTTTTGATATTCCAAATTTTAAACATTCCCCCCCTCTCTTTTACTTTCCCCCCACTTTCAAGTAATTCTCTAAATTTTAATGTAAAAATTATTCAACCCCATTGTGCCACCACTTTTTGTCGTTACATTTATGGTGCCTTCCAAACCAAAGAACTTCCCCACTTTTTGAATTTAACGTACTTTCGTTTCTCGTTCCCCCCCCCCCCCCCCCTCCGACGGATTTCTTTCTGGTTTATTCGGTCACAGCAGTTTTCTATTATCTTTTAGACATTCCAAGACTTCAAATCTTTTTTGGTTTTCTAGTGTTGATTATTATTATTTAGAATATTACTTACAATCTATAAACAAAGATTTATTTATTATTATGTTATTAATTAAATATGACACTTAGTCATATAAAATATATAATTTTTTTCTGCAATATATTAATTTTTACAAACTTTATAAGTTTCCTGATTTATTTATTAAATAAATATTTTGTGTGGCTATTTAATTTTAGAGCAGCCAATTGTTTAGTTTTAATACCTAACTTTTGTGGTTTCTGAAAATCTGAATACATCCGCAATTTTTTTTAAATTTACATCATTCAGGAATGAAATTGTTCTGTTTATTGGTATCTATATTTTTACAAAATGCAATATATTTCTTAGAACACATAATCTGGCCAATTATGTTTCTTATTTACTATGTTTCATAACTATGCATATTCTATACTTTATCACAGATTATATATATTTAAGTATTAAATACTTCTATATTGGGTTGACAATTATCATTTTACTGATAAGAACTTTATCTAATTTCATGTTAATTCATAATGCATTTTATGCTCTTGGTAACTTGGTATTGATGATTCATTTAATGATTAAGAATGTTATCAAATTTATTTACATTCTCATATTTTAAATATGAAGTTATATTCTTTACAAATTTCTATTATCAAGATTTATACAATAATTACAATATAATTTAATTATTACAACAACCTTGATTATTGACTCTCTTTGATAAAGATAACTCTCTATATATTCATCAACAATTTTATATTAAATTTGGCAAATTACTTTTTAAAATATTTACATTTTATGAATGCTTTTGATTCTCTTTTTAAATATTTATCCTTCTTCAAATTACTTTTTTAAATAAACAAAATAATTATCTGGAGCATTTACTATAAATTGATGAATAAAAATATTTACATTAACTTATAAAAAATATTAATTTATTTTATTTACTGAATCTTCTTACTGACTATTATTTATTATCATTTGGAATTTCTGAATGTAGGAATCGATGTTACTGATTCAGTAGGATTTTCTGTTTCTGATATTATTTTTTAGTTTGTGTTTTGAGACAGTTTTATAAAATTTTTAGTTTCTGTTTTTACTTTTGGTTTGCGAGTAATGAGTTAATTCCTAAATTTATATTTATGCACATTTTATTTTAAAATTTTGCAATAGTAAGTAGAAACTACTTATACAACGGGTTTGACATAAAAAATTTGCATTTGATATCAATGTAATTGCCCTTGTAGTGTGTGTGTGACTAGCTATCACACATTACCTCAGGAGCTATTCATCATGTTGTATATTCACATTCATAATTGATTTAAGTTATTTTGATTTTATCATTAAATTTCTTAATTTATCAACTTCAATTGATCCTTTTATGTTTATATTAATTCTGTTGCTACTAATCATTTTATTTTATTTATTAATACCCTTGATGGTATTATGAAATGATGCTAAGGCCTATCGCCATAACAATTTCCTTATTATTTTAGAATTTGAAATTTTACTATGCCTATTTTAACTCTCCTGCTTTGGATATTTTTATCATTACTTTCTTAATACATTATAAAATTTTATATATTCAATTTTACAAATTCATATTGCTATTATTTATAAGAGTTATGAAATTGCTTCTACAAAAATGTCTTCTTATCAGCTCTTGTGACACCTTACCCTCTCCCTTAAATTTTATTTCACTATAGCAAAAATTTTATTTACCCTCCCAATTTAATTTAAAGTTCATTTGAAAATTTTGTGTATCTATTTCTGCTTAAACGTCCAAAAAGTTTAGTAGGCTAGTGACTTTGAGTTTACTCAGGCAGGAAGAAATTCTGGCAAAATTTTTGTACGCAATAATTTATTCTAAATTTACCTATTTTGTCATATATTAATTTTCCTAGGGGTTGTCGATAGCTATTTTTTTTATTTCGTATTAACCCGAAGCTTAAGAAATTAATCTTTCTGGCCGGAATCAATGAGATGTGTCACAATGAGCAAAATGCCTCATACACTCACCGGTATAGCTTACGCAGGATAATTGTATATTGGCATAATCTTATTTTTCAAAATTTTATTTATTTGCTATAGTCTAAATTTATTTTTTGTTTATTTTTAAAAATTTTATATCATTTTGCAGTGTTATGTTTTCCATTTGGTTGACATATTCTCTCTAGTTTTTATAGTCACATTAAAAGAGCATCAATCTGTCATAAATCTGTAAATTATGTGCTGGGGAATAACTTTAAAATTATCAAAAACAAAACTTTTAAATGATCATGGGCCCATTTAACATCAAATGATCATATATTATTATAAATACTTATTGATTTGAGACAAAATAAAATTGAAAATGAAAAATAAAAATATATGAAATGAAATAATATGAAAAATAAAATTATGAAATGAAAAATGAAAAATAATACATTGAAATGAAATATCAAAGATATATGAAATGAAATTTGATTTTGATATTTAAAAAAGAGCATGATTTCTTATATTTTTTAAATTCACCACAGGCTCTCTCGCTCTCTCATGATGTCGCAGATGAGTATTTATCAAATTGTGGAAATTTCACCATTTTTTTTTGAAGGTTTTGCTTAAGCTTGACCAAATTTTTTTGGTGGATAAATCTCAATAGATGCGCAGGTCTCTATTATTTGTTTGCAGGAATTATGGGCAGTACACACAGAAGGTCAATCTCAGTCTATATGGGAATTTAAAAGAGGAATCCCAGATTCTTCTCCCTCTGTCAGTCCTTCACGGTGCAGCCTTGTGATTTATGTGAGCTTTAATAATGGAAAGATTATAAGTGAGATTTATTTTTTTTAACATGGTCATTTTTTTTGTCTCGAATGCGCATGCCTATATGGTTTATGTGAGACTCTAGAGATGATGCACAGAATTGGTGGTTGTTGTATATAGAGGAGTAGTGTATATAGAAAGAAAGATTGGAAATGAAGTAGATGCGAAAAGTTTTTGGAAATCAAGTGATCTTTTGGCCATTGTGGTTGGTCAATGTTATGAGGAAACTTCCTTACGCGTTTTGAACGACACAATGCTTAATAGTAATTTCATTATATAATTGTCTCAGTTTTGTTTATTTTTTTTTCCTCAGCATCTCCTCACTGAAATTTTAGTTTAAAACAATGACTATAATCATTATATAATAAATTAAACATGTTTAAAGGACATGTACTATTTGAAAAAATATTTCCTGATGATATAACTTTAAATTTTATAAATATTTTCATTGAGAGCAATCTATATACATATATATATTTATTATCAAATACTTGATTTGTTTAAAAGGTATGCAATTCAATCTGTTATGTTAATTTCAAGTCTATGCAATCTATATACTATTGTTGTTATATTCTCATATTTTATTTACTTTAACTAAACCAAATGTCACCTACCTTTTTATCTGTACTCTTGAAGTCTTGGATGTTCTCTTTACTCTTCATGGTGAATTTTTTTTTTCTTACCTGATAATCATTTGTTGTATAGTTTTATGTATTAAAAGTCAGACGTCTGCAATTGTTTTGTATATAGGTGTTGTTTGTGTTTATGTTTATAAATTTTATATACCAAGTAAAGTATGGTATACGATTTATCCTAAGATATATAATATCGTAGATGTTGATGTTTAGTGTTTCCTATTTTTGTATATTGTGTTTTATAGTGTATTTACAGCTTTAGATATCCCGCACCAGAAGCAATGGTTATACGCTTGGTTCAGGGATACTTTTAGGATTTTTGTATAATTTTTCGCTGGTTTGACTCCATAGGCTAAAATTTTTTTTTCATTTTTTTTTCCATTCGGGGAAGGAAAATGTTACGCGACGGCTGTGTATTAATTCTATTTTAAAATTTAAATATCTTTAATTTAAATCTTTTGCAATTTAAATATTTTAAACTCAATATTTTATTAAGTCCTAATTTAAATCATTTTAAATTATTTATTTCTAATATTATTATTCAATTTTCACTTTAAAAGATAGTCCTTTATAAAATACTATTACATTCATAATATTTCTGCATCTTCCTTTTTCAATATCTTATCTAACGTTTCTGTTTAGTCTACAAAGGAAGAATCCCCCTTTTTGGCCTCTCAGTTAAAATTCCTTTCATCCTAGCGTGTCTGGGCGGCTGCTGAGGTCATTGACTTACGGTTCACTGCTTCAGCGACATCCACCCGTTCGGGGATTTTGAACACAGCATCGGTTAATTGCGATTAACCCGATCGCATATACTTTTTTTTGATTGGTGGAAGTCTTCAGTTCCAGCGGTTGAGATATTTTAACTGGCCTTTTAACGGCTCGAGTTTCCCGCCGATACTTTGAATTCGGGATGATCTGAGCGTTATCTCTCTCTCTTCCTAAAAAATCTTCAAGACGATCGGACGTAGTTTTGTCCGCGTCTACGAAATTTTAGGCATATCGGGCGGGGACTAAACGGGTTCTCGTCCGATATAGCCATGTAAATAATAACTTATTAATTAAAATTATGAAGCATTATAAATATAAAAATCCCAAAGAATTCTGTATGATACGTGGTTTATTTGAGCCTTCACAAGTCTGCTTATCAACTATGTGATCCGGATGCCACAGTTCGTGATGATGCAGAGTGCCGTAGATCGTGAAGATGCGGAATGCCGTGCCGTTATGTTACGATGATGCTAAGCTCCCGTGAATGAGCGTGGTTTGCTAATCTAAGTACGATGTTTGCGTAATAGGTTCTCATTGGAGTGTACTCTGGTATGTTGCTATTTTATTTTATATTCCAATATGAATACAGCACGGAGTGATATGTGCAAATATGTACCAGAGATAAGCGATTGATTAGCATATGTATTTATGCAACTCTGTGGACTTCCTTCAGCACAATTGAGATTAGAGTAGGACGTTCATTTTGGAACAATTCTATTCATTGGTGGATATGGTTTAAGACGTTCATTTGAACAATTCTGAATTATTGGAGAATATTGTTTGAAGAAAATCCTTTTTTCATTGTAGCGATGCAACGATTTAGTTTGATGTTAGCCTGACTTGTGAAAGTATTTTCAGAAAATATGATTGTCATACTATTTAAATATTGTATTAATTAAGTTCTTGATAGGGGTCTGCGCAGATTTCTTTATTATGATGATTAATAATATCATACAATAAATATAATTATGTTGAAATATTTATTTGTTTTATTTATTTTAGTTGTGTGATTTATATACACTAATTTCAAGATATATTTTTATGTGCCTTAAATTTAAAGTAAAGATATGATTAAGAATTCAATGATTAAATGATAATTAAAATTAATTAAATTGATAATTAAATTAATTAAATGATAATTCAATAAATGGAATCTTTTTAGGACTCGTTGGTTAGATATTTATAACAAATAATATGAATACATTATAATACCAACTCTAATTAAGATTTATCTACAGTAACATAAATAAAATATATCTTACATATTATCAGGCACATCTTTGTTATAATTTAAGTGTGTATTTCAGCATAGGAGATACGTACATTTGATGTATGTATTATTTTGAATCAGGTAAGACATATTTTATGTTATTTCGCCATGAACTTTCTTTTAATCTATATTTCCATGTATTACCACTATACTTATAATAATTATTTTGATCACTGGCTCTTCTTCAAAAATCTCAAATTCTTCTCCTTTTTGATATTCCAAATTTTAAACATCCCCCCCCCTCTCTTTTACTTTCCCCCCACTTTCAAGTAATTCTCTAAATTTTAATGTAAAAATTATTCAACCCCATTGTGCCACCACTTTTTGTCGTTACACATATCTTGAGTGTTGTCTGTCATATGTAATACTTTGTGTGTAGAAATGTAAAAATGTGTAAATAAACATAGTAAAAATAGCATACAGCTAGCTATCTTAAGACTTTGGAAGCCTCCTCTTTTGTTGAATAACCATGGAGATATATGTTTGCGTTAACTGAAGAAGTCAATTAATCACATTTAATAGCTTTTATTTACAGCAGGTCTAACATACATGAAAATAAGAAACACAGTGAGCATAAAGAGAAAATCACTCCTATTTATAACACTTATACAGGGTTAGAAAAGAGCCAATAAAGCTTTTTAATAAGACAGCCAATTTAAATGATGTAATGTGCAATTACACATTTCTAACACCCGTCCTTAATCGCACATCAAATCTTAATTTCTAAAATTCAAATTTTGAGATTGCATAGTTTTAAAAGTTCATGAAATTTTGTTTTAGGAAGTGCTTTTGTTAGCATGTCAGCAATTTGATCTTCAGTAGAAATGTATTCTATTTTAATATAATTTCTGCTGACAACATTGCGAATAAATTTCAACGTAATATCAATATGCTTCATTCTACCAAACTAATTTTCATTTGTAATGCACTTGATACATGATTGATTGGTTGTCTTCATATATTATAAGATTTTTAACACCTACAATCTCATTGGCAATACCATTGATCCATAAAAGATCTGGAATTCCTTTACTCAATGCATTTATTTCTGTCTCTCTGTACTTCACAATGCAATACTCTTTTGTTTATTGACACACCGTAATACAGCACAATTGCAGAACATAATAATATAACCAGACATAGACTTTCTATCATTTGAATTTGAGCCCCAATCAGCATCGACATATATAGATAAATCTGAATCGCTTAAATTACCCGTTTTATAATTAATTTTCAATCCGGCAGTACCTTTTGAAATATTTTGATATTTTCTTTAAAGCACACCAGGCAGCATCAGTAGGATGCTCCTGAAGTTAACTTAAGCAGTTAACTGCAAACAAAATATCAGGTATAGATACATATGCTCAATAGAGTAAAGAACCCACTAATTCTCGATATGGCCCATTAAACATCGATTTCCTTTTCCAAAATCTGCAGCAGTTGATTTATATTCAATAGGAATAGAAGACGGATTACAATCAAGCATTTTGTACTTTTTTTAACAAACTTAAAATATAGGATTCTTAATCTAAGAACAATTCGTCAGAGTTAAATTCCATTCGGATGCCTTTTTCTGATATTGACATCTGAAATTCTAAAGATAACATATCAATAATATCATTAGTTTCTCGAACATCTGAACCTGCAATCAACAAGTCATCTACATAAAGAGCCATAAGTATTTTCTTTGAATTTACATGTCTTACAAAAATGCATGATTCAGAAATAAATTATTGCTTGAATTGAAACATATCTTAATCACAAAATTTAGAATTTTTTTATACCACTGACCTTGGCTTGCTTCAAGCTATACAAACTCTTGTTAAGTTTACATTTCTTACCAGTACTATCATTATACTTTTTTCTTTGAGTAATGGGTATCAGCGTATAGGCACCACAACCAAATACTCTGAGATTCTTCAAATCAGGATGACCCTTGTACTTTAAATAGTATGGAATGTGACTGTCAATGGATGCATGGGGTAATCTATTGTTTATATAAGCTGCAGTGAGGACTGCAAAGCCTAAAAAATTCTTATGCAAAATAGCTTCAAATAACATTGCCCGTCCTTTTTCTAAGAGACTTCTGTTTGTGTGATTTGATACACCATTCAGACATGAGTATACAGGGATGAAGGATCTATAAGTATAGCAGCTTCATTTGCAAAATTTAGAAATTCACCATCAACATATTCTTTCTCGTTGTCACATTGAATTTTCCTTACTGAAAGATTTAGTTTACAGAAGGTTTAAAGTTTATTTGCTGCATCACTTTTTTTTTAAGTAAACGAACTTCAGTAAAATGTGAATAATCATCTATTAAAGTCATAAAGTATTGCTCACCTGTAAATGTCTTGGATACTATCGGTCCACATAAATCCGTGTGAATCATCACCATTGCTTGAGTCTCTCTTTTTCTTGGACTTTATTCAACAGGTATTGCACTTAACTTAGCACACAAGCATATTTCACAAAAAGAAGAGAGAGTAGGTAATTCCAACTGCTTCAGGGTTTGGTGGCATGAATGACTGCATCACAGATTATTCACTTCAATATTTGAGGCGAGAGCAATTTCACTTTTTGTGTAAAAAATGAAAGAGGGAGAGAGTTTTCTTAGTTCTATAACTAGAGTACTATTCTGGTTTTGTGGTACACTTACACGTGTGTTACTGCTATTATTTTTTCTTTTCACTTTTTTTCTCTTTCACTAGAGAACCACTCAAAAACATTAAAACAGCTGTATGCTATTTTGGCTTTTTTTTCCCCTTATCTCTTTTAAATAATGCATTAAGATTCTGAAAAAAATATTTTCTCCTGCTCAATAATGCAAATACATTGACACATTTACAAAGCTCATTTTTAAATGCAGAAGCATTGCACTTTTGCAGGCTTGACTATTGATATGATTTGGGATTGAATGAAGTTTTCCATTTTTTGACAAGTTAATTACTTATCGAGTTACAGTAGAAGCTCTGTTATCCAGCATTCGAGTAACTGTAAAGCTCAACTAACCGGAAAAATTTGAAGAGCTCAATTTATTTTTTTTCCCATAAACAGTTGAAAAAAATTATTACTGCTAGTTTAGGAAGTTTACTGTTAGCATTCTCAAATTATCACAGCAATTGATTCGGCATAAAACAAATCTATGTTTATATTCATGACAGTAAATGTTATAAAATAAAAAAATATATCGTAAAGAACTATCTATAGCTCAATAGCACAGAATAGCTGCATGCTGCATCATAGTTTGCGATCGTTCACCAGCTGTTTCTGGGAGGTGCAAGTCGAACGAGGGATGGAAGGTGGGAGGTGGGGGGGGGGGGGGAGAAGAAAGGCTTGATCCTTCTGCTTTTGGCGAAAGTGGATGAGGATAATAAACGGTAGAAGAATTACCTCAAAAATTTGAAAACATTAATTTAAAAAATATTTAACAAAGATCTTTATACTATATTATATTTTAAATATTATATTTACACAAGAATATTTTACAATTGAATCCAGGGTTGATTCAAGAAAAATTTGGGGCCTATTTAAGGGCCTTTCACAAAAATCTATTTGATAAAATAGGCCCCTTCACAAAAATCAATTTGATAAAATGGGTTCCTTCACAAAAATCGATTTGTTAAATTGACGCCTTCACAAAATTCTATTCCATAAAAACTATTTATTATTTATTCATTATTTTGTGATGTTTTAAAATGTGTAATTTGTAAATGAACATGCTCACCAGAGTGGAAAACTTCAGCGAAAGGATTTTAAAAAGTTTTTGTTTATAAATGCTTGGTTCAAATTTGATTGACTGGATTTCAACTTTCATTACAAAATGTTATTTTTCACAAAATGGACCCCAAGAAAAAAAAAAAACCCTGCATCGACCCCTGGAATCAGTTTGGATCATCTACACTTAACTGGAAATTTAAAAAAAGACACTCCAGTGTATGTTTTGTGTTTGTTTCTTTTGTTTTTGTTTTATTGTTGGATTTTTATCAGTTTAAACTTTTTCTCCCCAGCCAGCTGCCAATGACTGAGATTGTATCAAAGGTAAATGACAAACAGAAATAATAATTAAAAAAAGGAACAGAACAATACTTTTTCTTTTCCTTAATTATTAAAAAAAATAATAATTAAAAAAAAGATTTCACTATTCTTAATTGTCTGATTGTGTTAAATATTTCAGAGAATTAATATAATATTAACTTAGGCCGTTTACCAAATTTTTATTAAAATACAATATAAGTTTTCAGAAAATTAGAGCCTCTATCTGGGCCACTTCATAGAAAAAATGCTGATTACTGTTTGTAGTTTGTTTCTATCCTGATCAGAGAAGTGTTATCAGCTTGCATCTGATAATGTTCTGAAGCTATGCAGAAAAGATCCCCGGTGGGGCAGTGGGTTTCTGCACCTGTTCTTGGCCAGTATGGAGCGGGTATAATTGAGGCAACACAAGTGAATCATACAGAACTTAATTTTCCAAGCTTCCACGTGCTTTTTCCAGAAAAAAGGAAGAAAGAGCAATATTTTTTTTAAAACGTTGCGGGGTGCAAAGTTGATGTTTTAGGAAAATGGCAGAGTGCATTTCTCATTTTTAAAAAGAGCAAGGCGTGGCGGCACCCTTTGAAAAAGTCTAACAGGAACACCAGTTGGTTAATTGACTTCATTAGTTTTGTTATTTCCCATGTTGAGGTTTACTTTAGCACATAAATTAAGAGCAGCATAGTTATTCATCTTAGTCCTAAATTAAAATCTTTGAGATGTCTAATTATAAATAATGTAATGTTATAAAAGATTAATAAATAAATTTAGAAATTACATCCTAACATAAAATATTGCTTGCTTTTCTTTTTAATTCGGCAAAAATAACTTTATCAAACGCAAATTTAATAATAATAAAATAATTATTTGATCTGACTTTCCAATGACAGGAAAATAGGCCAAAATGTAATTTTCTTGTTTCACTGTTACATCAATGCATCCCTCTCAATTTTCTTTTATGACAAATTTTGTAGCGCTCAACTGTCCGAACTTTTCAAGCATCTGATAATAGGCGCTTTCCAAACATGCCAGTTAGTTGAGTTTTTACTGTATAAGCAATTGATGTGATGTCACATAACAGCAGGTTTTCTCCTTTCCAGCGCTGTTGCGTCTGGAAATTCTGTTCAAAACATCAACTTTGGCACTATTTTCTGAAAGATCTTCTGCCTTTACCAATAAACAGATAATGCCATTCAATTAAATAGTTTCTGAATAAGAGTGTCTGTTAATTTCATGTGTTTCCAAACAAAAAGGAATTCAGAAATGTGTCAGAAATATCTCCTTTTGATTTGAGAATATGTCTTAACAAACAATTATTCATACTACAAGTTTTTGTTTTAAAGATATGAAAATTTTTCATGTATCTGCATTTCTTTTTTGTTTGTATATCAGATGTCCTTGATTATAAGCATTTGAATAGCTTTTATACCAGTCAATTATTACTTTGCGGACACATTGTATAAGGAAAATATTGTAATCATGATGCACAGGTTTACTATACCACCTGGGAAAACTTCACAGCATGAGCAGAATGAAAATTCATTGAAAATTACATCACAATTTTAGAAAAATTAGGAATGAAAGTGCATGTTTTTTTAAGAACATGAAGTTCATTTTAACCTTTGTAAAATTAGGACCTAAGTTTTTATTTGTACATTGTTATTTGTTTGACATTGCTATATTGCATGGTATTCTGTAAAGTGTTTGGAAAGTCAAATGGTATCATTCTAAATTTTATTTAAATAGTAATTTTATTTTATGGAAGTTATTAAATATAAATAAGGTTTGTTTCTAGATGGCTTTTTGCTGGCAGAAACTGGTTATAACCAGCTGAAACCAGTAGAAGGTGGCAATAAGCAAGAAAAGTTAATTTAAAATTAATAAGTGGTCCATTATTTTTATTAATGAATGAGATTCATTTAAACTAAATTAAAAAGTTTAATTATTTTAAAAGCTTAATAATATTTATTTAAATTTAATAATGAAAAAATATTACATTAAATATTGGTGAAGTTGTTTTACATGACATAATTCAACATTCATATAATAAATACTAGATTACAATACCAGATTTTTTAAATAATGAGTCTGCAAAGCAAAAGTATTGAGTTTTAGAACAAAACTTACAGAAACAAAAAAAAGTTATTACAATCATAAATAATCAAAAGTTTTATAAAGGATTAAGAAAATGTTGCTGTT
This sequence comes from Maratus michaelseni, assembly GCA_963931845.1. Taxonomy (NCBI): domain Eukaryota; kingdom Metazoa; phylum Arthropoda; class Arachnida; order Araneae; family Salticidae; genus Maratus; species Maratus michaelseni. Next base: position 36,789,442 of record OZ007592.1, on the reverse strand, counting down.
GTACTTCATAAGATTCAGTAATATAATATTGCAGTTACAGATACTTATAAAATTTGGCTAGACTGTAATGGCAGACAATCTCACAGAAATTAATGAAACCAAAGTAAAATGTACATTTAATTAAACAAAAATTGGACATAATTTTCTATTTTATAGGTTTTATCACCAAAGGTAAATGAGATTTAAATTGTCATATTATGAAGTGTTAGGATTTTGCTTTATAATGTCAATCCAGATTTTACACTTTATATCATAGTTTTTCAAGTAAAATCTATCCTTTTCCCAGAAACATAGTTCTCTAACGAAGTTTTGAAAAATATCTCATCATCTTTTTTATTTTTAGAGTTTGAAAATAAAAATGATGGCTTCATAAATCTTACTTTCTCATTTGTGACAATGCATGCAAGGCCTGCTTGGCTTAAAAGAATTTTCTTAAATTTTTCATTTGTTCATCATAAATTATGGAACAGATTTTGGTTCGGGAAAATTATGACAAAACTTATCTTTTGTTACAGACTACTTCAGAGGAAAATGATCTTGTATTAGAATTTTAAATTTTCTGGTTTCTTAGATGTGCAATCTACTCAAATGAATCATTTGAATAAAAATATTATAAAATAAATTGCAATTTGATTAATCTTAAGATGTTTTACTTACTATTTATTCAGGGTTAAATGTCATGATATTTTCGGAAATATCAGAAATTTCTGATATTTTGATGTAATATCCAATATTTTCAAAATAGCCAACTTACTACTGATTATAAATATTTTCAGACTTAAATATAAATTAGAAACTACATATTGCACTTAATATGAAAACTTAATAAAGCAATGTTCTAAATACAGTAGAACTCCAATTATCCGAATCAATTGGGACCGGACCCCATTCGGATAATCAAAAATTCGGATAATTGGATTTTTTCCGAAAAAAGGGTCTATTTTAATTAATTACTGTATGTATGTTGAAAATGGGAGGAAAAACTATTTTTAAACAAAAAGAGCTTTTAATTAATTAAATGAAACGTCAACACTTTTACATGTTATGCGTACTTACAAGTGCTGTACATTAGTACAGTATGTACGTACCGTACTGTAAATGAAAGTCATTGTTTGCTGAACTTCTCGGTCAAAGTAAGCTATTTGACAGTCTTCATCCGTTTTTGAGTAGTCAAGTCACGCATCCACATGACAGTGAGAAGTTGCATATGGTCACACTCGGGCTGACGCTCCATCCACTTCAACGCAATTTCAAGGTCAGCAAATGCTTCACTAGCTGATGGACCAGTGTCTGCTTCAACTTCGACATTAAAGTCATCTTCTTCCTCGACACTTTCTTCTCTCACACTTTCAATAAGTTCATCCTCATTTTGAATTTGAAACCCTGGGTCTGACGAATCACACGCTCAGGGCCGTAGCGAAAGAAAATTTTTGGGGGGGCAAAAGGCAAGATTGGCCGACTCAAAAATGTTTCAAATCCGACTAATGTAAAATAGTCAATCTGTCGCATTATTTCTTAATTAATAGTTTTTACAATTAATTTTAACTGATTAATTATAATTGATAGTTAAAAATAAAATATATGATTTTGTATTACTAAAATGTTTCTTTGATATAACTCAGTAATTATTTAAAAGATTTACCAAGAACTTTACTGGAAAAAAAAAGAATATGTATTGATAAGAAAAAATCCTACAGTTATATTTGTGAAAAACACATTTGTTTAGAATGATAGAATGAAGTGATAGTTTAGTAAATAGAACGTAGTGATTTTCAACATAAAAGCTAAATAAAAATGTGATCTCTTAGTTCTAAAAATTATGATAATGTAATGAATGGGAAGTACTTTCAATATTTTATTAGCATGCGATAGAAAATAATTTGAACTTTATATTCCAATTAGAGATAATATCGTATGGAATTAACAATATACACTTTCAGTAATTCTAATTGTAAAACTAAAAAATGCACACTAGGGGTACTGAAAATATTCGGAGGGCCTCAAAATTTAATTGCGCCTGGGGCCTCTTGAGTGCTTCAACCACCACTGATTGTGTTTTATAGGAATGTCAAGGGACCGACAGAAACATTTGAATTATCCACGATTTCGAATTATACACGTTCGAATTATTCAAGTTTGACTGTACTATTTTTACATGAATTACACATCACACTGAATAAAGCAAACCATTCATACCTTTCTTATCACCAGTCCCTGTCGAGTGGTTTCCACTGTGCAGCCATGTTGATAACTTCTTCGAACTTTTTGCAGCCTCACAGTTTCTTCAATTTAGAATCTGTCTTTTTTTATTTCCACTTGGCGTTTCATAATATAAACTATTATCTCAACACAAGCAAAGTAAGATTAACCCCTTGGGGACGAGCGACACGTTTGCGTGACGCATAAGATGCTCAGAATTCTCGATTATTCCCACCAGTTAATTTTTATTGTAAGCTTTGCCTTATATAATGACAGCATTTCTGCGATTCAATTAGGGGAAAATTTCTGTTTTGAAAAACCGGTGGTAAAAGAGGAAAAATTCCGTAAAAGACTCTCGTCACGAAGGGGTTAAGTTATAAACTATCGTACTATCACTACTATGCGACTCTCAACTGCTCTGACAGTCCGATATTGATAAGCAGTTAGTAAACGAATGACTCATCATGAATAGCACTAGCTCACTGCACGTCCTAGCTTGCACTTGACTCATCACTCGGCAGGCACCAGGCGCGACATGACACATTTGACTCGACATTCTGCTGTCTGCTCTAGAGATGCTTTTGCATGCGAAGCGTATGGAGTATTTGAACGGATACGCAAAAACATTTACTCTAGCACTTTGATGAATTTTTTTTATTATTAACTTTTAGCTAGGTGCTGGGTATTTTATAGGAAGTTAGATTAGATATTAAAATACAATAATTTTTTAACCATTAGTTTGGGGCCCCGGGGCAGTGCCCCGGCGGTAGTTACGGGCCTGAAACGCTGAACTATTTATATTGTTTTAAGTGCAAATGTGTTAATGTTCCGCAATCGCTTCAAGTTTTTTTTTTACCATAAAACTACTTTTAATAATTTAATTTTTCCTGAAATCCTCTACTTTCTGAATTCTTTATTAAAAAAATAATTCATCTTACGTATGATTTAGTTTTTAAAAAAAGTAATCGCTAACATGTACCATATTTCCGGCCTATAATCCGCGGATCAAACAATTATGTTTAGACCCAGAAATTTTATTTAATAATTGAAGTAAAATATTTACAGCGATCTAGTATGTTCCATTACATAAAATAAAATTTCTGGGTCGAAACATAATTGTTTGATCCGCGGATTATACGCCGGAAATTACGGTAATCAGGGTATACAATAAATATTAAGTAATTAATAAAGGCTCCAATTCTAATTTTTATAATAACAAGTGAAAAATCAGTGAAAATTATGTAATTATGTTATGTTGGCACAAGTATATAAATTTAGTTTTAGATTTATCAAAAAAAAAAAAAAAAAAAAAGTAAGAAGATTTTAGGTATTAAATGTTAAATGCGCGGATATTTTTTTAATTTATTCATCTTCTTTTTTTAAATAGTTTTAAAAATTCTTCGTTTTTATTTTCCAAACGTTCCTAAAACAGTTCCAAAGGCCGTAAATATCATATCGCTGCTAGAACCTACTATTTAACAAGTATAAAATTTCTTGAATTTTCTTAAGCGACTTTCGCATTCGGTCGACCTAGTTTATACACTGGCCTCCAAAAGTTAAAGTACAAGATGTTTTTCGAAGCTCACCAGACAAAAAATGGCAGTCAGATTAATCTTCATAGTTTATATGAATGACAATAAGCTTTAAAAAAACTTATGCAAAAATTACCGCTACCACTTTTATTTTATAGAAAAGAATAGCTACTTCTGAATGAGAGAAAAATATGCAATTATGAAGCTTTCGTAATTTCGCGTGTAAGTTTTGTTGCATTCGAACTATTGTTGTCAGTTTTGTTCAACACAGCCACTAGTCTAGAAATGTCTAGAAGAAGTCGTTTGTCCGATTCATTAAGGTGGCGGACGGTAGGATGGATGGAAATGGGGTTGTCACAGGCCGCTACTGCTAGACGGCTCAATGTGTCTCGCAGTGTAGTCCAACGACTCTGGGATCAGTATGAATCCGAAGATTCTGTGTCCAGAAGACATGTTCCATGCACCCCACGTGTTACAACACCTGCAGAAGACCGGTTTCTAGCTCTTTCGGCCCGAAGGAGAAGACGCACTACTGTGCCGCAACTCATTGCAGACCACTTTGCAGCATCAGGGAGAAGAATCTCCCCTACTACGGTGCGAAGACGTCTTCACAATGCAGGTCTCTATACAAGGTGACCAGTTGTGTGTTTCCCCCTCAACAGACGACAGAGAAGGGCCCGCTTATGTTGGGCAAGAGAACATGTTTCCTGAACCAGACAAAAGCGGGCTTCTGTACTCTTCATAGACAAGTCCAGATTCACACTGGAGAGCGATTCAGGATGTCTTCTGATCTGGAGAGAACAATGCACTCGATACCATCAATCAAACACTGTCGAAACACACAGGTACAGAAACGGTGGAATCATGGTTTGGGCTGGGATCTCACTCGGAGGCCACACTGACCTGCATGTGTTCCATGGAGGAACTGTGACTGGTGCGAGATATCGGGATGAGATCCTTGATTCATATGTGCGCCCATATGCCGGTACTATTGGCAATGGTTTCATTCTAATGCATGATAATGCGAGACCACGCTGTGGTTGTTGAGGATTATCTTGAGGATCACGGTTTGGAGAGAATGGAATGGCCAGCTCACTCTCCAGACTTGAATCCGATAGAACATCTTTGGGACTATCTTGGAAGACAGGTTGCGGCTTTAAGTCCTCCTCCAAGGTCATTAAATGAGCTGGAACAAGGCTTACTCCAAGTCTGGTCAGCGTTACCTATTTCGGTGTCCGACAATTTAATTGAGAGCATGGAAAGTCGATGCCGCCAATGCATTCAAGTCCGAGGTGGGCATATTCCGTATTAGAACCAGTTTTTTAATGTTTCTGTCACATTTTACTGCATAATACTGCGATGTACTGATTTCTCCAAGAATGGAATTTTCCACCATGAGGGCTTTTTTGTTGTAGTTTCATTTATACGTTTAACTTAAGTAAATTTCTATGTCGCATTTAATAAATAACGGTTTAGCGCACATTTCCTCCAAATTTGTTGTTTATATATTCATTCATTTGCAAATTAGACGCAAAAAACCGGTTGTACCTTAACTTTTGGAGGCCAGTGTATATTGATAGTTTTTATCTATGTAAGTTGCGAGTGTTACTGTAGGACAAATTTCTGATATTTTCAATCAATAGATCAGATTCATTTTTTTCCCCTATTGGCCCATGTATCGACGGCCGACTTAGATTTTCCATGTGTGGGTAAGGTATAGTATATGTATAACATTTCCGGCTCTGCAGACAAAATTTATACATAATTTTTTTTCAGTGGGTAGACCGACTAGCTATTTATGTGATTCGAAAATGTGACAGAACACGTGACTTTCATACCGGCTGACCAGATAGATCTATTGAAATCATTACTTTTTTTACTCATAACCTAGATAGGTTGACTGACCGACTAGCTTTTGCCATATGATTGTAAGGGTGTAGTGAAATGCATTCTGAAGACTTAAAGTCCTGCCAACCAGAATTTTTCCGAATTGCTTTTATTAATCGGCCTACTGACATACTACAGAGACACTAATTAAATCTGCTGATAAGCCGACTGAATAAGCCCTTTTACCAAACATTGGGGGGGCAGCTGCCCCCCCTGCCCCCCCGCTCGCTACGCCCCTGCACACGCTATTCACTCTCCTATATCTTCAGCACTAACTTCTCAACAGAATGTTTCTGAATTCCTCAAGTGGCATGTCATCTTCATCTTCTCCGGCCTCTTCCCTTTCCTTTTTCTTGATCTTCTTTTTCCTTTTTCTCTTTTTCCTTCTCTTCGTCAGTTGATATGCCTTTCAACTTGTTCCATGACGTTTTAATGTGACTGCCTTAACCAAGCTCCAAGCTTCCGCCACCATGTAAGCGCAATCTTTCAATTTTTTTTTTTACTGGTTACCCAACACACTTTCTTCGTCTTCGCCCTCTACCAAAAGTTTCTTTAAAAGTTGCCTTCTGTAATGAGGTTTCATGGTTTGCCTACACTAGCTTCGCGGAGGGAAGGACAATAGCGCGTGTGATATGAAATCTCACAATGTTTAAATCATGTTATATTTTTATTTCTTTCGGCCTTTCACGTCGATATTATTTGGATTCAATTCCGTATTTATTTTTATGCGAGCGTTTCTTATCAGGCATCGTTCGGCGGCCGTATTGCGCTATTGCCGATGTGTTCGCTCTCTGCCTTCTCCTCGTATTGTGATGACGTCATCGAAGTGCCGTCTTTCCCCCTCTTGTGACGTACGCATCAGGTAGCTGTGAAAGGAGGCCCATTTTTCGAAGGCGTGGTTTATTTGACGATTGCTGGCGCAAATTAAAATAAATGTTTTTAAATGAATTGTTCGGATTTGTTAATTAAGATATTGTCTAATTTTTAAAATTCTCTAATAGATTTAAATCTTGTCGTCCGGATACTTATGGTGTCCCCGTTTCTTACTATAAATTAAAAATTTCGTTAATTTTAAATCAGAATCTGTTTTGTTGATGAACTGTCATGATGTAGTTTTCGTTTCAAAAAGATCGCGGGCCCTGCCTGCCTGCGGCCGACGGTGCGTGGTCCGGCGAAATTCTACGACGATGTCTCCCTGTCTGAATTTATTGCCTGATGGCGCGTAAAAGTTTTAATTGAAATTCTCATCTTTAAAATCTGGATTAATGCTGCATTTTAAATTTTAAAGACATTTCTTCGAGTGGAAAAGATCATTTTTATCGGCCAACGTTTTTTATTAAAATAAAAAGGTGACCAACGGATGAAGGCCTCTTTCTTCTCTTCAAAAAAAAGGCGAATAAAGATATTTGATTATATCGTTAACAAGGCTCCTCTTCATTTGTTTTCAGCAGACACCATTCAAGTAAGAAGTTTCTTTTCCTTTTATTTTATACCACTGCTTTGACCAAAAAGAACGCTAAGGGGTCTAGCAAATACAACGCAATATTTTAAATAAAGAACTTCATAACTATTTAATAATATATAACTACACCTTCGTCTACATCAAATAATATTATTTATACCACAATTGGTGCCTGAAAAGGCAGTGGTTTTGAAAGAAAATTTGAATTGATTTAAAGAAAAACGAAATATTTTAGAACTTTTTGTTCTCAGAATAACTTTTTGAAAATTTTTATGATGTGTTTAATAGAATTCAAGATTTGTTCTTTTAATGAATTTTAAAGTGGATTCTTTAAAGATATATGGAATAATTTATTTAAGAATTTTTGTGTAACGACATATGAAAATATTTTAATATTGGAAGTTCTTGTTCTCAAAAATTTCTTGAATTGATTTTTGCTACTTTGCTTGAAGAATTAAATTTCATAATTCTAGAATGAATTTGTTCTTTTCCATCTTGAAGAAAAATAATATATTTTGCTAAATTTGCCATATTTTTTTGGAATAATCATTTAAATTGAAATGAATTTCCTTTGAAGAATAATTATATTTTTGATGATGCATACTTATCATTCCATTTAAATAGTTCTACATATTCTTTTTTTGTAATAAATTATTGTAGAATATAATATTTTTCAAGAATTTTTAGTTGGTATATCTATATTTTTGAAATGAATTATGTATTCTTTTTAAGAAAATTTTTATGATTTTGAAATAATGAAATTGTTCTCAAAAACATATTTCATATTTTAAGAGGCTATGACTTTGGGTTTTTAAATTAAAAAAAAAAAAAAAAAATTATGGCACTATTGCAACAAATTTACAAATTATATATATTATATTTTAGAAGATTAAATTTTATAAGAAGCATTATTTTTGAAATTATGATTATTGATGCTGAGAAATTTTATTCTTATTATGTCATACTTATTTATTATGGTCACATTTTCTTTCTGAAGCAAAAATTCTTCACAGAAGTTAGTAGTTGTAAATATCCTACATAACATTCTTGCAGATTTCTATGCTTCAATTCTACAAATTTCAAATTAAGACATTTTTTTAACAATAGTTTTAATGCGAATGGTTTGTTCATAGATTTATTCTTATGCCATCTAAACTGTGATGTTAATAATCATACAGTTTGGCTTAGTGCAAAGTCTGATGAAGTCTACAAATTAAGAATATATGCATTTAAGAATATTTTCACAACTGTTCTCATGTTGTTTGTAAAGGAACTCTCAGCTGACAAAATATTATATTTGAAAAATTCATGTTGCTTCATTTTGTTTAAAAATATTCCTATGGCAAGTTGTAATTGAGGAATTAAGACCTTTTCACTTCACTATATGTGCAGGCTGTGACAGTTTTCATCAACCAGCATTCTCATGTTGCTCTCAGAAAAGGAATGAAAGCAACATTATTTTTTTCTACTCTTGAGAAGAAGTAGGCATAGGGCTACTTCATTCCTGTTACAGTTATATTCAAGAAATTCTTCTACATCATCTATATAAAAAAAAAAAAAAAAAAAAATTCTATGCTTCATTTTCAACAGTTCCTTACCTGATGAAGTTGGCTATTCACTGATGAGTTGTATCCATTTGTGCTAACCGCTTCTCTAATATTTTCCTTGTTTTACAGTGAAAAATAATTATACTACACTTACCTGCCTAAATAACTGTTTTAGAACAATAACTTTAAAACTTATGCTTCATTTTCAACTTTAAAGTAACTATTGAAGAAGAGTCATGTCATGTATGTGTATACTATCCTTACAATGTCGGATTCGCTTCAATATCTTTGATGTTTGTGTTGAAAGCTAAAATAAGATTTACAATAATCTTAAATATTTTTCTCAATTAATAGCTGTTTCTTGACCTGATTAAGAAGTATTGTTAGTTGGCCTTTTCTTTTGGTGAGTTGTGCATTATCCTTACGAAATGGATTGGTTGACATATCTACTCCTAAAAATCAGTGTTGCTATTTTTGCTTTATATTTTCAAAATCAAGAAAATTCTTATTTATTATGAAATATTATAAAAAAAAAAGTTACTTTCAATAGTGATTTTGTATGATGCATTTTCTTATGTTTACCTGTGATTTCAAGAGTTGCTATTTTGATACAGGAATTCTCAAGATCAATTTATTTTATTGGGCAAATTCCCCATATTTCAAATATTGTATTGTGCCTTTATGTTTTCATTTGTGAATATACCCAAAGTCTCTAAATTTTATTTTGTCATATGCCTCATATTTTTATACAAGAAATAACTAATTGAATTCTGAAGAATTATTATTATTAATGAAGAAATTTGAAGATTTTAAGTGCCAAGTTAATTTATATACAAGATTATATAAAAAGAAAAGAAAAGCACAGTTCTTAGTACTATTTAACAGCGCCTTTTAATATATAGAAGTGTTCCATGGTGAATCTTCAAAATTTACTAAGAAATTTAAAGAAAAAGTGCTCTTTTTGCATTCATCAATTTTGTCGTCTCAAATTTCTATGTGACTTTCTTCTGTTCCTGATTATGTCGATAAATTTCCCTATTGTGTCTTAAGCCTTATGTGATGGTGAATCTAGTGTTCCCCAAGTCACTAAGTGTATCTACAAAAAGAGAAAAAGAAGTGTGTCATAGTGCTTCAGTGCTAAATATTCCCAATTGTGTCGTCATTTCTTAAAAATTATGGTGCGTCATCATAAGTGATTATGGCCAAATTGCTGTGATTTGAGTGCCATCGTGTCCACCAATGTGCCATAAATCTGCAAAAGTTATTCTGCAAACATTTTTTACTAGCAGATAATGCATTTAAAGGAGATGTACTGTGTGGTTATTAAAAACTGATTTATTAACTATAACTATCACATCTCATTGTGGCTGAACAATACGCATCCCTCATCTGTAATAATTTTTTTCTTTACAGCAATAGTTATATAGCTTCTATAGTATTATCAAGTGTACACAATTGCCAATGGTTTTGGAGATCGCTATTGTCTCTTTTGTAGATTTGATTGTTTTATTTTACATTTGTTTGATTTACTGATAATTTGCTGATGGTTGTGTACCAGAGCTATTAGTGTATTTTTGTGAATTATAACAAATGTATATTTATATTTTGATTTTGCTTAATTTGCACGACTGCTGATAGTTTCTATGGCTAGCATTATTAGCACTTATGTGAGTTATGTAGATTCAAATTAGCATTTTACAATAGCCAATTTTTTTTTGTTCTCAATAACAATATATATGTATATTTCTGGATGATAATTATGGCCATTACAAAAGGTGCACTGTGTTTTTATTTTCTTCCCATGAAAGTGTCATTTTTTTAACTTGTCTTTTTTAATGAAGACTAAAGGTTAAATTTTTTTCCGGGGATCCCCACCCACCCAACCAAATACCCACTGATTCATAAAAACCATGATTTATCTATGAGTTTATCTTTATACATATTTAAAATGGTATTAAGTGATGTCTCGTATTTTAATGAATGGTATATATTTTGAAAATTCTTACTGAGTAAATAATCCAGTATTTTCAGAGAAATATTTATATTGGTGTTTGTTGATATTACTTTTGCAACACATATTTTCAGTTGTAATGAGAAAAGTGGTAAGAGTATATGTTTCAGCATTAAAACACCTAATTTATTTAGACATGTCTCTCTTATATATATATATATATATAGTTGCAACTACCATAACTATCTGTGTTTTAGATGTGAGTGGTCATTTAGTGCACGATTTGGCTACTTGTTCATGTAGAGTACAGCTGGTTATTTCAAGTCAATTACGTATTTAGTACTAAATAAAATAAAATTACAAAAACAAATTGAATATGGTATTATGTAAATTGTACTAAAGATATTTTTAAGTATGGCCAATTTTTATTTAGAGTAAGTGAAAATAAATGCTCTATTTTATAAAATATTAAATAAATTGTAAGTCCTAGGCGGTTGATCAAATACTGAAGGTATGTTGATCTTTGTTGCTTGTAAAGTGCAACTTCTATTTTTAATGGTACCAATTTAAATATTTGATAATGAGCTCATTTTATATATCTCATTTTATGTATCTCATTTTATATATGCTAATGCTGATTTTTGTTTAGCATTTGTATTTAAGTATTTTGATGATGAATTTTATGAGATCATACTAGAAGAGATTGCCATAAATAAGAAGATTTGGCATTTTTATATGTATACTATTGAATATACTATGTATACTTTTGATGTATTTCTTTTTCTTCTCCCTTCCAGTTTGGTCACCACTATTAATTTTAATTGCAGCAGTTTAACGTTTGGCTTTACTTTAATATTTTAATTTTTTTTCTCTGTGTTTGGTGTGCAAAAATTTTGTCATCCCCTTTCTGTAAAAGGTTTTTATTTCATTTTACCTTTTACATCACTTGTTCTGCCAAAATTTTAATCGGTAAATGGGGGTATTGTGATATGAAATCTCACAATGTTTAAATCATGTTATATTTTTATTTCTTTCGGCCTTTCACGTCGATATTATTTGGATTCAATTCCGTATTTATTTTTATGCGAGCGTTTCTTATCAGGCATCGTTCGGCGGCCGTATTGCGCTATTGCCGATGTGTTCGCTCTCTGCCTTCTCCTCGTATTGTGATGACGTCATCGAAGCGCCGTCTTTCCCCCTCTTGTGACGTACGCATCAGGTAGCTGTGAAAGGAGGCTCATTTTTCGAGGGCGTGGTTTATTTGACGATTGCTGGCGCAAATTAAAATAAATGTTTTTAAATGAATTGTTCGGATTTGTTAATTAAGATATTGTCTAATTTTTAAAATTCTCTAATAGATTTAAATCTTGTCGTCCGGATACTTATGGTGTCCCCGTTTCTTACTATAAATTAAAAATTTCGTTAATTTTAAATCAGAATCTGTTTTGTTGATGAACTGTCATGATGTAGTTTTCGTTTCAAAAAGATCGCGGGCCCTGCCTGCCTGCGGCCGACGGTGCGTGGTCTGGCGAAATTCTACGACGATGTCTCCCTGTCTGAATTTATTGCCTGATGGCGCGTAAAAGTTTTAATTGAAATTCTCATCTTTAAAATCTGGATTAATGCTGCATTTTAAATTTTAAAGACATTTCTTCGAGTGGAAAAGATCATTTTTATCGGCCAACGTTTTTTATTAAAATAAAAAGGTGACCAACAGATGAAGGCCTCTTTCTTCTCTTAAAAAAAAAGGCGAATAAAGATATTTGATTATATCGTTAACAAGGCTCCTCTTCATTTGTTTTCAGCAGACACCATTCAAGTAAGAAGTTTCTTTTCCTTTTATTTTATACCACTGCTTTGACCAAAAAGAACGCTAAGGGGTCTAGCAAATACAACGCAATATTTTAAATAAAGAACTTCATAACTATTTAATAATATATAACTACACCTTCATCTACATCAAATAATATTATTTATACCACAGCGCGTAGACAGAATCATTATTTTGCGAATCGCAGTACGTTTCAGTCTTAATTTTTTTCTGAAATTCTGAAAGCGATTCGGATAGTCGGAGTTCGGATAATTGGAGTTCTACTGTATATCCTTCTTTCTCCTACCCTTCCATTTACAACAAAATTGAAGATAACTAATTGAAAACAGAATCCATTTTCTTTTGACACTCATAAAAAAAAAACAAGCTATAGGATTTAGTATCAAGAAAATTTTATGCTTCATACAACAAAATTTTAAATGCAAAATATATTTTTTTTAATTGAAAAAATTAAACTTCTGTTTTTTCATTACTTAAACTGTTGTGCAGTTTAAATTGAACTAAACCAAACTGGAAAAGATTATTTCTAGTAAAGCTGTAAATAACCGATTATCTAAATTAGACAGATTATCTTTAAATGGCTGTTCTAAGCTAGTATTGCCCTACATAATTATTGGTCCTGCATTTAAAAATTCAGCTTCAAATGTAAAGCTTGGAAAAGTTTTGTTAAATAAGTCACTGCCAGAGGCAAAGGTTCTTTATCTACAGAACAACATAGCCAATAACAGTTGAAAAATTCATTTACACTTGTTTCGACTAAAAATATCATATACAACGATATTTTGAAAATAAATATCAAATATATGAAAATATCAAACATCTTGATATTTTTGAAAATAAGTATTGGATACATATTATGATATATTCATTGATATAAAGTAATCCCTCAACATTCACAAATATGAAAATGTGAAAAAACTTAACATTTGCAAAAATCTGACTTTATTATTCAAGTTTTTTTTTTTATCACTTTCTTTTTCAGAATGTATAGTGGTTAAAGATTATTTCCTCTGTGTTTTCTTAGTATCTATTTACAAATCGATTTTCAGTTGTCAACTGAAAAAGGAGCGAGTGTTGCAGGAAAGCAAAATAACAACAGCCGAATACTCATTGCAGTGGGCATATTAGAAGTGGTAAAGTAATGGCATCTTCAATCTATTAATTTTAAATGTACATGTTCTCGTAGGAATGGAGCTGACGCTACATTTAGATAGAAAATAAAAACATTTCTGAAGCATTTAGCTGTATTTTAATATCATATTGCATACTGACCCACTAATACATTATCATCTCTTTGCAAATAGAGAGAGTCGAAAATACTTTATATGCAAAAAGCTATGTTTTTTTAACTGTAATTATTTCTCCAGTTAGTTAATTTGAAATATCTTCAATAAATAAATTGCATATTTATGAATATGTGCATACATTCACCTTCTACATATATTTTATGCATAATGTATTGTTAATACATATATCCCTTTGTTCTTTGAGATGCTGTGTGATTCTAATTAAAATTTTATAGAATGTAACTCATTTTTTAGTGCATAGAGATAGACTCAACATTTACGGATTTGACATTCATGAGGTTTTCCTTGAACGTAACTGTCGTGAATGTTAAGGTATATCCAGAATCCTGTATTAATTTATGATATTTCAACATTTTATTGCACAAATCATTTTCTAGTTTTATGTTAATCTGATTTTAGCTGGCTTTTATTAGTGGTTTTAACTGTTTTGTTAGAAACTCTGTTTCCCTTCCCCGTTTAGTTGTTTGTTAATCTTTATTTTCAAGTTTGCCATTTTTACCTAACCTATTCATGTATCTAATGTTTTCCTTTTTATTTTACAGGTGATGTGATCTTGTCTATCAATGGTCATGACATGGAAAAAGTAGACCACAAAGCTCTGGTTCAGTATATTCAAAGCTGTGAGAAAACTATGCGCATGGTGGTTTTATTTGAAGACTGTGTACATAAAGTCGAATTGCACATGAAGTACTTGCGACTGAAGGTAAACATCTTAGTTTTTGAATTATACATGGATTTATTTAATATTTTTGTGTATTTAAATCCTTTTTGCTTATCTAAATGCTTTAATTTATAAAGTTTTTATTGAACTTTTATGTTTACTTCATTTTCATTCTTGAACATTGCTAGAAACAATTTTCCTTTGGAATTTTTGTTTGTTTGTTTGTTTGGTATAAAATTCAGCCTGTTTTATTTTCATATAATATGCTGTTATAATTTTATCAACAATGTGAAATTTTCATGCAATCATGATAAATCATTGACAAAAATTAACTCTTAGATATTAACAGTTTTAGACTATGGAATAGTTTTTCGAGAAAAAAATTGGAAACTGTACACGTACAGGACATTTTAATAAGTCATTTCCCATCAGTGGAAGCTTTTCATACTTTTGATACAAGGGCTCATGAATGAAAATATGTTTAAACACCATTTTCACAAAAATAAATAAATAAAATAAACTCTTTAGGTTGTAGTACTTAAGTTTTTAGAAAGTAATAAAAGAAATAATTTCATACCAAGAATATATGTTTTATTGCTTCTCAAAATACTCTCCTGCAGCATCAATACATTTTTGCATTCGAATAAACCAATCATCAAAACATTTTTGCAACTTTCAGAGTGGCATAGCAGAAAGATGTAAGCTGCAACAGCTTCTTCCAAGTTTTAAAACATTAACCACACATATTATTTTTTATAAACGGAAATAAAAAAATAATCAGTAGGTGCTGAGTTTGATGAGTCATCAATTCGATTTTTTCCCACTTCAAATAATCCATAGTTAGCGAAGCAGTGTGTGAGTTGGCGTTGTCCTGGTGCAGAATCGTACGACATTTTGAAATTTTTTTTTTCTTAGTTCTGCAACTACTTTCGGCAAACAAATTGGGATATACCAAGGAGCATTGACTGTTTTATCACCGTCCAATGGAATGGTTGCAGTATAGCCAGATTTACCGAAAAATGCAGAAACCGTTTTTTTGGAATCGCTCCTTGCACAAACAACTTTTGTTGGTTTAGGGTCATCTGAAAACACCCAAACAATTTATTGTTGTTTTGTTTCGGGTTCATAGGAATAAATCCAGGTTTTGTAACACGTTGCGATGTTGTACACATGTTTTGAGGCACCAGAGTTGAATTTTTATAGATTTTCCTGGCACCATTTCACACGAGCATCCTTTTCAGCTTGATATGAATTGTGGGGGATCCATCGGGAACACACCTTTTTCACTTTTAAATGATCATGTAAAATTGAATGCACGCAAGTCCTTGAAATGTTCAAAGATGCTTCTGTTTCAGTATATGTCACATGACAAGCAGAAGCAATTAGTTTTCTCATAGCATCGATGTTTTCGGGAGTTACAGCACTTCTTGGTCAACCCTTCTGAACATCGTAACTGAGATTCTTATGACCACATGAGAATTCTTTAAACCAGTTGTAAATCGTTTTCTTAGATGGTCCTTTGTTACCAAACGTCGATTTCATTCTATCGCTACACTGTTTCTGTGTCAAACCTTGTCGAAAGTCATAAAAAAATCATGTCTCTGAAGTCCCTTCAACATAACTCCCAAATTATTTAGCACTTGTAATTTTTGAAAAATCGAAAATGCTTCAATAATGTTGATTAATCTTTTTATGAATAATTTATTAGAAAATCATCATCAATTGGTTATATGAACAGCTGTGAGTGATATGATTTAAAATGTAAAACATGTTTATAATTTACTTTATTTTAGTGGATGCACAAAGTTTGGTATGCATTAACAACCATACATGTAAAGCCATGGATTTTCCTAGAACTCAATAAAATATTCAATTGTTATGACAGATTTTGCATATTATGTCATAGCTTCAAATGTTTGTTGCTGTCTAAAACATCATTATTGACTTTGAAGTCTATCATTAACATGGTCGTATGCTTAACTTTGAAAAGTGCTTGAAAAAAAAAAAAAGTTCATTTTTAAGTTTTTCAAAAATTTGAAAAATGTGATAAGTCCTTTAATTTTAAAATTTCTAAGTTAATTTTTTTAATTTTATATTTTAATGAAAATTTAATATTTTTAATTAATTTATTATTTTATTTATTTGAGCATAGCATACTTCATAAACAAATGTTCATGTAATGGCCTTATCAGCATTTCTTACTACTAAGTGAATGAAAAAATTCTGAAGGAAATTATTCGACTTTCTTTTCTTTTTTATCATTAAGATCTTTTTTATCATTAAGTACAAAATTTATTATGATAAAGCTAGCATCCATTTAAGAGACCTGTTCTTTACAAGCAAATCGTTGAATACTGGTAAAAATGTAATATCATGAAAAGAACTTCATTTGAGACTTTATGTGTGTGCTCTTGTAGTGATATATAATGCCTTTTAGCTTCTAAAGAAAAAAAAATCAAACTTTGTTTTCTTAACTTTTTATGATGTATGAAATTTCTTTCCTTAAATACATATATTTTACTGAGTTAAAATAAAATATTCTTTAAAAATTCTGTAATAATATGGTGTTTTGAAAATACCTAACATAATTTTTTTTTTTTTTGAAGATCTGTATTTTTTCAAATAGACAAGCAAATGTAACAATTATTTCCCTTATGTATTATACTAATTCTAAACTTATTTTAATACTTGTAATGTTCGGTGTTTCTAAATAGTCTTTGAAAATATTTTAATAAGTCCTTGAATTTATTTTATCTGTTCTCAAGTGTATGAACTATGATTCTGTAGCGTTCTTAACCCTTTATAAATCTGCAAGATAATAGTTTCCTTACATAGGCTAATTTTTCCAACAATGCTTTCTAAAGTTTTAACACATCTTATTAATTCTTTTGTGCATGTTCATGTATCTCAGCATTACTACTCGTTTCTCTATACTGCTGGGAACCAGTATAGTCTAGTTTTTTGTCCTCTGTTAGAGCATGTGCAGTGCCATTTTACTGTCGTTGGATTAAATCGTCATTTGTCTTTACAAAGTGCTACAATTCATGTACTGTACATCCTACTTGTATTATACATTACCAAAAAAAAAAAAAAAAAATTATAACTTAACAAATTACAATAACCATTGGAAAAATGTTCCGAAAGCTTAAAAAAGAAAAAAAAAATTACCGTACTTTCTATTTTACGAAAGTACGGTAATTTTTTTTTTCTTTATATATTATAGCAGCCCCCTCAATTATGATTATGCCAAGGTTGCAGTTATGATTTTGCCAAGATCATCGCAAAGCTTATATATGGATCCTATTTACACATATATATATTCCAAACACTCCTATATGTGCTATATATGTCATTATACACATATTATTTATGTCTTATATGTTGTATATACATCATATACACATGTCATCTCCAACTATAATAAAGAAGCAAGTTTGTGTGTGTGTTTGTCCGTCGTGTTTTGAAGAGACCGCTGCACGCAGAGCTACAAAATTTGGTGGGAAGGTACCTCTATGCATGTAGTTTTGCACCTCGAAGCCAGATTTTGGAATTTTTGAATAGATTCTTTTAATAAAATTTTTGATGCGATTTATAGTTTTTTTTCACGTTTTGATGCGATTTTTCCACATTAATAAGGGGAATCCGGTTCCAATCTTTTAGCCCAATATAGTAAATTTTATCCTCTTTTCAATAAAGTTTATGGGACATTCGTACAGCGATTTTTGAATTTTTGGCGATTTTTTTTTCCTTTGACACTAAGAAATTTTGCCAGAATGCTTGATTGATTCGGTGGTTGCACTACCATTACAGACTCAGATATGATCAGAATCGTTATTTTTTTTCTCTTTTTAGCTTGGAGAAAGTTGATAATTCTTTACAGATAAAAAAATCGTGATTTTAAATATGCGAATTTTAGTGTTTTTTGATGTTTCGCTGCGATTTTTCTACATTAATAAGGGGTATCTGGTTCCAATCTTATAGCCCGATATAGTAAATTTTATCCTCTTTTCAATAAAGTTTATGCAAAATTCGTACAGCGATTTTTTTTCCTCTGACACTAAGAAATATTGCCAGAATGCTTGATTGGTTCGGTTTTTGCACTTCCATTTCAGCCTTCAGATACGATCAGAATCGTAATTTTTTTTTCTCTTTTTAGCTTGGAGAAAGTTGATAATTTTTTACAAATAAAAAAATCTTAATTTTAAAAGGGAAGGGTGGATTATTTATTATCCCGATTTTTTTAAATTTCATTCTTAATGCGTTTAAAAAAAAAATATTTCATGTTTTGCAGCTTTTTTTTATTTCAAATGACGTCACAAATCGCCCACTACAAGAATAGCACCTAGAATGTATTCTAGGCATTGTACTACAAGTCAAACGCCATTGGAGGCCAGTTGGTATGGTAGCTGATAGAATTGTAGGCACATGTCGAAGTTAACCGGGCATTTGTGATTGGCAGATGAAAAGGTCGTCAGCTGCTTGCAATTCGAACAGCGAGTTGTGAATTTTCGCGATTTGTTTTATGCGATTTTTAGAGTTTTTTCATGTATACGTCATTTATGTATTGTATTTCAGAAATTAACAACAATAACTTGTATGTATATTTTTGTATGTATAAAAAAAAGGTAATTTTTTTTCTGTTTCAAAAGTTAATGATAATTCCTAATTTTTTAACATCGTTGGTTTAATTCTGTGGGGAGGGGGAAGTGAGTGTTTGGTTGTAGTTTAAGTATCGTGTTAATCCTCTGATCGAAACTCCCTCCTTCCCCCCCTGCCTCCAAAATCAGAACTAATTAATTATTAGTCCGATTCAAATGAAACCTTTTTTCAGGTCCCCAGGTACTAAATAAACTTTGGTATCATTTTTTCAGCCCTTGGTTACCACTATTTCTGAAAATTAATGACCAGGCAGGGGTATTTTCTTGAGTTCAATGGGCCTAATTTCAATCAGAATTAGTTCATTCAACTTAACACGAACTAATTAAGATATAGATAACTAATTAAGATACAGATTTGGTGCCACCTGGCGGTAGAAAATGGAACGAAAAGATTTTCTGCGTGTGCGCAGCACGCCTGCTATACAGTGTCGTAGGCAGCAGGGACACATGCCAGAGCTTCGATCAAAAAGAGTTTAATTTAGAACTGAGTGCACCCCCTAGCGGTGGGAAGTGAAACTAAACAATTATGCATTTAAAATTTGTCCGATTCAAACAAAGGGCCCGATTTCAACGACAATTGATTCATTCAACTTAACATGAACTAATTAAGATATAGATAACTAATTAACCCATAGATTTGGCGCCCCCCGGTGGTGGAAAGCAGAACTAAAAGATTTTCTGTGCATGCACAGAACGCCTTCTATACTTTGTCATAAGCAGCAGGGACACGTGCCGGAGTTTCGTTCGGAAAGAGGTTTCTTTAGATTAGAGTGCACCCCCTGGCGGTGGAAAATGTAACTAAAATATTTTGCATTTAATCTTGGTCCGATTCAAACGAAAAAATTTTCTGACATTCTTCCGAGGCCCTCCCAGGTACTATATGAACTTTGGTATCGTTTTCGGACTTTGGTTACCACCATTTTTTAATATTAATATCCGGGGGGGGGGGGGATCTATTTTCTCGAGTTCTATGGGTTCGATTTCAACGGGAATGGGTTCATTCAACTTAAGATGAACTAATTAAGATATAGCTAATTATTTATGACATATAATTGGTACTCCCTGGTGGTGGAAAGTGGAACTAACAGATTTTTCGTGCGTGCACCTTTTCGTGCGTAGCCTTCTACACGGTGCCGTAAGAAGTAGGAACGAGTGCTGGAGTTTCGTTCATATATAGGTTTATTTAGAACAGAATGCTCCACCTGGTGGTAGAAACTGGAACTAAAAGATTTTGCAGTGCGTAGCACATCTTCTATACATGATATCGTAGGCAGCGGGGACACGTGTTGGATAGTTTATTTAAAACAAAATGCATCCCCTGGCAGTGGAACCAAATAAATTTCCTGTGCGTGCAGAAAAAATGGCTATTTTTATTGAAACCGCAAAAGAAAGTTACCTATTTGATAATCCCAGACAGCGAAAAAGTTTCATTTTCACTCATCCTCGAGTTTTAAGAAAAGTATTGGATTATTTGAATCGAAACTCACAGTTTATTTTTCTGATTCCGAAAATGCAAATTTTGTAAAAATCAGACGGTAACTTTTTTTTAAATTTTGACCGAAAACTGACCAGTTTTAAATCAAATGAGTTAGACATTTGAGGAGGTGGTGTTAAATTTATTTCCACTTCGGGTCCATTTCTCTATTTAATTTCCGAAAGACAAAGAGTTACCAGAGGAAGGGTTTCGTGCAGCGATTTTTAGAGTGCTTTCGCATTTCGTAGTATTTTTTTATGGGGCCGGGCAACGCCGGGCGGATCTGCTAGTATATATATATATATATACATCATATATGACTATAACTTGGCCACATACGTCAAAAAATGTTATATATATATATATATATATACAGGGCTCGAAAAATAGCGTTCCCGGTATCCTGGGGAACCCAGAAATCATTTCTGGGAATGTATTTTCCCCACTCAGGTTCCCAGCCGGGAACCTAAAAATTAAATATTGTATATATATATATTAATTATTTGTTCTGTATACGTTTGAATAAATTAGTAAATGCAATGCTTAATCTTAGTGTGCAAATGTAATGCAACATTTCCTTTTAAGTTACATATCTATAAGAATATGAAGGGAGGGAGGAGGTGCTTTTGGATAGAGAACAGTCAAAACATCAATTGATAAACCGTTAACTAAAATTTTTGCTTATTATTCAAAAATGTGTCTATATGACACAATATCTTCATTCATTAAGCTCTAAATTTATTAAAAAACTGGGAACACATAAATTTTTCTGGGAACCTACACTTTTCATGTAGGTTCCCAGCTGGGAATCTTAAAATTTTCAGAATTTTCGAGCCCTGTATATATATATATATATATCATATATTATTATAATGTCATACATGCTTTATAATTTGGCGATAAATCTTGGTCACTTGGCGATTCATCCTTGGGGGCCACTATAACACGAAAGTACCAAATTTACAATATATTAATGAAAACAGAAACAAAAATAAATCAACCTTGGGGGCCGCTATAACACAAAAGTACCAAATTTCTACTTTATTTTTCATATCTGATAATTTGCATCTATCCTTTTTGTAACTTTAACATTTTTGTAACGATTTTATGCTTTTCTATTGCCTTTTCAAAGAAAAATTCTTCTAAAGTTACAGAATTTTGTTAAAAACCCTTAAAAATGCTTTAAAAAATAAAGTGACAACGTCAAGAGGTCCATTCTCGACTGAAAATAACAACCATTTTCCCAATGGTTAAAAAAAAAGCTTAATTCTGCTCTTTTACTTGTAGGACATCCTTTTGTAGTTAATTTAAAAAGGATTCATTCTTTCAAAATGCATTGTGAGACTGCACTTCTTTTTATTGTGTATTTAAGAACTGTCTTTCCTTGATATTAGGAAACTGGATGCAAGGATCTTGATTCCCCACCTCCCTCACATTTTAACCTTTTTAATGTTAAAAGGAAAAAAAAAACTCTACAGTTTTTAAAATAAATGATGCAAACTGCATGTAAATAGAATAATTAGATGACAAAATATAACTTTTGTTCAGTTGTTGTTGTTGTACTGTCTGTGGTTGTCTAACAAATACTTAAAATTTGAAATCCATTTATTTTTAAATGTATTTCTTCAAGATTCGTTCTATTTAAATTGATGTATCTAAATCTCTATGAAAGATAAAGATATAAGTCTCTGTACAATTATTTTCTATTGTTATATTGATTCATTTGTCTTCAAGGTTATTTATTTTGAGGGGAAATTTTGAAAATATAAATTTTATAATGAAGTACTCATTAAAAAATGACTTTTCTAATCAAAAAAGTTTAAAATAAATATATTTGTAAATCCTGAAGACAAATTAATGTTTATTTATTTATTTATATTTCTTTTATTATTATTATTATTATTATGAAAAAATGATAAAACAAATGTGTAATAATTAATTTTCAACTCTTAAAAATTAAAAGAATTTACATTTGAAAAAAATATATGTAAATACATTTCAAAGGGGAAAAAATATAAAATATTTACAAATGTAATAGCTAAAATTTTATATACCATGAACCATTTTAATCAATTCATGAAAATAATTTTTTTCGTTGCTCGGAGGGTTGAGTGGAAACGTTTCTGTATTTCAGTAGCAACTAAATCTTACATAATCATATAATGAAACCACTAATTATCATTCGAATATAGATATAAATGCTTAAGCGATACAAACAACACAAAAGGCTTATAAAAACCTTTTAATATAATGATTGACACATTTTGAATGCAGAAACAGCACCATTATTAAGATCTACATGATAAACAAACTATTCCCGCAAAAATCTTTGAAAATAAACGAGATCTTATGTGTAATAAAAGCATATGCTTAAAAATAATCAACTATTGTTTATTAAATTTCTTGTTTACATTTGACTATTTTTAAGCACCTGCATTTATTACACATATGATCTTATGGTTTATGTTTTTCACGTTTATTTACAAAGATTTTTTCAAGAATAGTTTGTTTATCATGTAGATCTTGATAATGGTGTTGTTTGTGTGTTCGAAACATGTTGATCATTATATTAAAAGGTTTTTATAAGCCTTTTTGTGTTCTGTTTTGATCACTTTAAGTATTTACATCTGTATTTTAAACTAAAGCTATTAACATTAAATTGAAATACTTATATGCACTGTCTCTTTGATATATCATCCATTAGTTATGTCAAAGAGAAAGGGAGTGGCTAACGCATTGTCACATCATATCTTAAATATGAAAACAGTTATGTAGGCATTGTTTGCAAGAAACATAATAAAATTCCCCAAAAATACAGTGAAGTTTGCTAAAACTGAATTGAAACACAGCAGAAGAAAAAAATTCCATTTTGGATAGGTTTTCATCTTAGCGAGTATGGTTGTACAGTATCCTTTTATCCTGGAACATGAAGTTTTTCCATTTAAGGTGTAATTCAATCCTATATAGGTTCTGCTATTACAGGTTTTGCTGTATGTATTTTTATTCAGTAGTATTGATTTCAATGGGGTTGTAATGGTTTTAACTTAAAGTTGATTTTAATTTGCTACACAATTTTAAAAGATTTGAGGGGAAAAAATCATTTAGTTTTAATAAAATTAGCTCTAAATTAAGAAATGAAAAATATGACGTCACACTAGGGGATGGCAGTATCACTCAAATATGTCAATCTGTGACATAGAGAAAAAGAACTCATGATGTTTATATGATACAATTAATGGATGAACGTTTACATTCAGAGTTGCTATCTGATAATAATAATAATAATAGTTAGGAATTAAAAATGTGTTTATGAAATTATCAAAATGTTTATTTTGTAATAATCTCATATTCATTATTCTTTTTACCAATTGTAGAGAGTTCTTCAAGAGAAAAAGTATGAATTTGAGCAGCTGTGTGAAAAGGAACATCAGTTAATTCAAAGTAAGATATTTGTTCTTTATAAAAGAAATAATGTGTAGATCAGCGGTTCTTAAATGTTGTGATCTAGCGGATTTCACAGACACCCAACAACATTTTATTTAAATTAAAATAAGACATTTTAATGTATACACCCTATTTGTTTTTTATTACACATTCTAACAATATCAAGTGTAATTTATAGCAACCAAAAATCAGCTGCTAAGAAAAATAATTATAACATTCATTTTAAGACAGTTAAAATATACAATAGATGACAGTTAGTTGGAACACAGCACCCCAGCATTATTTGTTGCGATAAAGCAGCTGCCCCAATTACCCGAAATAAAAGTCAATGATATTTTTCGATTTTGCTTTTGATATTTTGTCCCAATTAAAATGGTATCCCAAATAACTGTAATCTACTGCACATGCTATTATTTGCTATGAGAAAGATGCTATTGTTTTTTTTTTTTATTATTATTATTTAGATGTGCAATATCTTGTTCAGTGTTCCATGCGTGCAGCCATAGATCTGGTCTGACATCCAGTCGATTTCTACATTTGTTTATAATGTACATAAGGCTTATCGCAGTGTATATGTGGTGCAGAAGGGGAATAAGTGCTTGATAGCTTTTTCTGTTCAGCATATGTAATTCTCATGCACATTAAAAAATTAGGGAAGTTATTCTCTTAGAAATCAATTTTATGGAGCATTATTGCATGATAATTTTGCAACTTGCTTGAGCTCTAAGAATGTTTGGTTACACTAATTTCTTGGCAATTAAATGGATCCTTCATCCACTCATTTCCACTCTTCAAGTCTTTAGGTGGTTTGAGGCAACCAGCGCTTCATGGTGAATGCAACAATGTGCTCAAAACTACTAGTGGTGTTTTAGCTTTAATCAAGCTGATCAAACCAGTAACAGCCTCACTCATAGATTTGATCTCCATCTGTACTTATTCTAACACATCTTCACCAGTTTATTTTTGTGCTTGTGGGGAACTGTCTAAACATGTAAATAATGCTCCACTTGTTGTGTGAGTTAGAAAAGATTTTCAAAACAAACAATCTTCATATATCTTACCACCAAATTCATAACAAACAAAACCTGTCAAATTAACATTATTGGAAATACCTAAACTCTCATAATAAGACAGATTTTTGCATGTGCAAATAATTGGTTCTCTAGCCTGTAATTCTATTCTTAATATTATCATTAAATAATGAAATTAAATTTAAGCCAGTGCAGTGGACCCGTGCAGGGATTTCACATTGCAGTTTAATATTTTTTTACAATATCTAATATGTTTTAGATGCAGGTTTAAACTTCTAAAGAAAATTTAAGGATAAAAATATCTGCAATCAGCATTAGTCAAGTCAGAATATCATCTCATTTATTCCATCAAAGTTACAGTAAAAACTAGTCGAACATAGCAAAAAAGGCATGTGCGAGGAAAACAAAAAAAAAAAGATAATAATCGTATTTTAACTGCATTAGAGGATGATGTCATCCACTTTAGTAAAAACATGGGACAAAGAAAAGTAAAATGGATACATATAAAATACAATTTAATGTAATATATCATGTCATGAAATACCACTGCTTCAATCGATGGTGTCTTTTTCTCTAAACATTTGAATTTGAATTTTGCTTTTTAATCATAAATATAAAATAAACCTGTGTGGTGTTTTATTAGTTTGATACTCATTTGACAGTATATTGTGACAAATAACACAGTCCTTAAATCATGTAATAATATTGCTGACATATGTTAATGCCTGTGCTTTATTTACTAAT
Source organism: Maratus michaelseni (assembly GCA_963931845.1). Classification (NCBI taxonomy): domain Eukaryota; kingdom Metazoa; phylum Arthropoda; class Arachnida; order Araneae; family Salticidae; genus Maratus; species Maratus michaelseni. The sequence goes on along the minus strand of OZ007592.1, from coordinate 36,763,714 downwards.
TCAAAACTGTTTTGTCTTTTTTAATAGTTAAATCTTAAATTTGTGTGAGAATGTTTAAAAATAGCATATTAGCACATGTATAGTAAGTATTGCAGCCTACACTGACAGTGCAGAATTATATAAATCCATGAGGAAAAAAGTTATTTCGAAATGTGAGAAAACTACTCAACTGATCTGCATGTTTTATATTTTAATAGAATGAGCTTGACACCGGAGTTAGAAAAACTTTAAACTTTCACCTCTGACCACTCTAATTATTTGTGGGGTTAATTTTCAATGCAAATGAAAATTCTGTTTATAGAAATGATAAATGTTTCTTCTGTTATTCATATGAAAAGCATAATGATTTTTGATACAATTGTCATAAAATGTTTAAAAATGGGTGTTTTTTTTAGCTTTGTTTTGAACAATCTTTTTATGACATATTAAAGTGTGTTTTCAGGGATCTGTTTAGGAAAAAATTGGGTCCTTTCACAAAATTTCTCATTTCAAAACAGGACCCTTCACAAAATTTTTCCATCTTTAAACCGAACATTTCACAAATTAATCATTTAAAAGTAAAATCTGACCTGTCACTTTTACACATATAAAGAAAATATATGTATTTTACATCCATATGTATTCTTAAAAATGTATAAATAAGAACCTGAATATAACGATCAAATTCATATAATTATGTCTAGATTTTTCACAAATATGAAAAGCTGTTCACAATTTCACAAAAACAGGACCCTGGGAAAAAAGTCTGGACAGACCCTTGGTTTTACTTTAGCTGATAATAACAGCAGGGATTAAAATTGTTTGGAAATTATAAAGCTCATTGTTGCTTCTTGATTTTCACCTGTTCTACGTACAAATAATTGATCTGCTACTTCATGTTTTCTGTGACTACAGTCTTAACTTATTGCTTTTGCATTTACTCTACTGGAATCCAAAGGTAAAAAAACACATAATAGATGTGATAGACCGGAAGAGAACGTGTGCAATGAAACATAATGGAATGTAAACTGAGATTGCATTTAAACTACCAGAGTCACACATGGTACCAACATTGTTTAGGTGCAATAGACAATCTCTGCAATCATTGTAACAATCTCAATTTCAGTAGTGAGGCGATTAGCAAATATTTTAATTCCTGATGTCATAGCAGCCTCATTTTCCTTCCAAATCACACCATAAATGATCAACTAAAAGAGTTGGTCCTTAAATGTCCAACACATTGGAAAATATAACAGTGCAATAGCATTTACATAGCTTTCAGCAGAATGGAAGAACATTCTGATAAAAGCCCTTATTGCTTTAAAATAAAAGGTCAAATTCACAAATAAATTTTGGATTTGCTTCCACACAATAGTGAAGATGGAGAGCTAATTTTATAGATTTGATGGCAACATCTAAAAGTGTTATTGATAGCTTTCCAGAATATTTTGGCTCAAAATCTCTATTATGCCCAAGACTGTCAGGTTGTAGCCTATGACCTCCTTACCGGTGGGAGAAGATCTGCATTTGCGATTTATCAAAAACAGGAAATGGACAAGCACATACGTATAAGAAACATTATCGCAGATTGGCTCGAAATTACGATCTTTCTCAGTCTTCACTGTGATCGCGTGATCCAATAGTTTACTCTTTACATCTCCTGAATGGTGAGTCAGGGTGGGACCCAAAAATTATCCACAATGGTCAATGAAGACAAACGTGACCATGTTGTAATTTACATGCTACAGATTGTCTGCCCGAGGACAGTGTTCACACATTCACCAATCCAAGTCAAAGGTTACTTCCTTCATTTACCATTTTGTATATTTAGTAAACATCTTTCATAATATCGTGTAAAAAAATAAGCAGATTTATATAAATTCATAAGCTTACTCCAAGTTATTGCGAATGTTTGTAAATATAGTTTATGTATTAGTACTTTTGCTACAAATTAAATTATAAAGTACCATGGAATTTTACTTTTAAAAACAAGTCCTTTAGCTGAATGGGATGGAAATGAAAGGAGAATACTCCACCTCCTTCCTCAATGAAATAACACTCAACAAATAATTCATTTTATCGTAAAACCTTTTTGTACATTGGGGCAAATACTCCCATAGTACATATATTTATTTTGATTTATTAATATAAGCAAAGTTGTATGATTATGATTAAATATTAAAGCAAAATTTATAATTTGTGATTTAAAAAAAAAAAAAAAAAAAAAAAAAAACTACCGTATATACTCGTGTATAAGCCGAATTTTAGACAAAATTTGGGAGCTGAAAATGGGGGGTCGACTTATACATGTGTAAGTAAAAATAAAATAAAAAATAGCGCAGTGTAATACCGGAGTCATATTTTTTTTTGCAGATAATTGGTGAATGTGCAAGTCTTTTAATTAATCACATATGGGTCTAGGTTAGAGAGACAGATAAAATCGGACAATGGTGATTGATAAAAAAAAAAGCTCAACAATAATGTCTCTGTAATTGTTCTGCACTAATTTTCTCTTGGGATAGAATTCCTTTCAATACCGGGGCATTCTTTTCAACATTTTAATCCCCATTTTAAAAAGAATTTCAACTTGAAAATGCTTCTATATATCTCTCCTAAAAGTCCTACAATACAAAGAAGTACTCTATTTTAGCAGTTTAAGAAGTTGTTTATCCTTGTAAATAAAGCTTGAATAGATTTTTTTAAAAAAAAGCAAGTAATCATTAAATGGATGTGAATAGCTTTCAAAATAGTTTAAGCTTCTTCAGTTTTACATAATTATGCAATTTTAAAGTGTTGAATTAAAACAAAACAAAGTCTGATTAGAAACGTTAAAAAAAAAAAAAAAAGTTTACTAATTTAACGACATTTTTATCCTCATTACAAATCATTTTTTAACATACTACCAGAAATGTGGTTCGACTTATACACGAAAATGCAATTTTTTCTAAAATTTTGCGTAAGAATTGGGGGGGGTCGACTTATACACGAGTATATATGGTATTAACATTTTTTTTTAAATTCATTTTATTTTCCTGTTATATATTAATACTGTATAAAATAACAGGGCTTAATATTTTTTAAAGAACTACAGGTCTGTCCCCTGTGAGCTATGCTTGCCAACTCTCGTTGGCTCTAAAAACATGCTAATTTGCTCTGTTTTACAAAGATTACCTGATTACAGAAGATTAAATGGTATTATCACAAGCGCCAATCTTCTGTAATCAGGTTGCCATTTATTTTACTTTGGCTGGGGTATTTTTTGGTTTTCAACGTCTCATTCACTGCTGTTGCAACAGCTGACTCCTGTTTTCATGATTGATTAAGTAAGACCAATTACACATTTGAAAATCAGCTTGTATAAAATGGTTAAGTATAAAATGTCGCTGCCTTTTCTTTTAGACACTATATAAGAAAATCATTTCAAATATGATGTTTTAAATATGATGTAATTTTCACCATTAAATGCTTTCGCACATATTAATTTAATTATTTTAAAGTTTTTTTCTTTTTTTAATATTTATGTGTAAATGTATTTTTCAATTAAAAAGTGTTTGGATATATTATTATTTGGCCTTTTCAAAATCTGGCTACAATAGTTAAAAATGACTATTTCAAACTGTGAACTAAATTTTTATTCATATAATAAAATTTTGAAATTAAAAAAAAAAAATTACACACATTTAGAAAATGATTCGTCATTGCACATCACAATATAGTCAAATATAAGCCTGCAAATAATGGTTATGCTATGCATTATTTTTTATCCTATAAAACTCATGTAACTAAACTATCTTGACCTATTTCAATATCAGATTGCTTTAAATAATACTTAGATTTAAAAACTGTCTGCATCAACATGTTTATCATACATTTCTGTATAAAACTACTAGTTTCCTTATTTTTATATGCTGCAGTATTTGTAATATGGGCCGAGAAAGTGAAAAGCACGGTAAATTGAATTACACCAGCAGCATTAGTTACTTTTTTTTAGAATAGAGAGATATCTTCATTAAATGGTTAAATTTGAGGTAGACATAATCTTAAATTTTATTTCCAAGGATTCGGACCATTATTGATTTTTGTTATGTTTTTATTACACAAATATATTTTAGAGTATAGAACACGTCTTTTCTTTTATTCTTCTTATTTGGAAATTTATGTCTGTGAAATAATAAACAGATAATGTAATTGATGATTAAAAATAAAATAAAATGTGGCATAGCAGTTGTGAATCACTGTTTTAGGTATTTCTAATGTAAATGTTGAAAAAAGTTTATGAAAAGTAGGAAATGTCCCTTGTCTCAGGTGTATTTTAATATTAAAGTAATTGGGTTGTGCTTATTAAGCAATATAATTTACAATTATTTGTAATTAATCAATGTCAACTTTATAATTTTAAATCTGCTGTTAAGAAAAAGTATAAAGCTGAAAATTTCTTTACTTAACTGGTTGCAAATAAACTAACTTTCAGATTTTTAGAGATACATGAAAGTTAGTCATAAATATCTAAATAAATTAACAGGTACATTATATAAATGTTAAGCCTTTTTGATGAGTATCGCATATATGTGTCTCATAAAGAACTCAGAATCCTTGATTATTCCTACAGTAGTTTTTGTCTTATTTAATCAAAGTATTTCTGCGAACCAATTAGACAAAAATTCGTATTTTTAAAAACCAGTGATAAAATATTGAAAATTCTGTAAAGGACGCTCGTCGCAAAGGGCTTAAAAAGAAGAAAATGGAAGAGTTTTAAAAAGAAAACTATAGTAGATTTCTTTTTATTCTGTCTAGTTTAATGTTTTTTTATACTCTTTTATTTAACCTGGTTCATGTATGTTAAGATGAAATTTTTAATTGATTTATCACTCGCTTCCTGATATGCGAGAATTATAAAATTTATGTACAGGGGTGTATTTCCAACAACAATACAACATTTTAATATTTTTAGAACTTAATTACACATCAATAAATTAATTTTAAGGCATTTTCCTGTTAGCCAGACACAGGTCGTTAAATATTCTTTATGGGTGCTATTGTATACACGATGTACGTGTTGCAACACTGGAGTTATTTATGTGACAAACCACACTCTTTAAAACATGCCAATTGACTGTGAAACTACAACAATAAAACATTTTCAACAGCAAAAAGTAAAAAATAAAATAGGAATAAAAGATAAGAGCGTTAATAAGAACTTTTAAAAAAAAAAACTGTTTATTTTGTTTATTTAATATTTTATTGTAATAAATCAATCTCAAATAACAAAACCATGTTGATGAAATTTAATTTGTGAATACTTTAGAATTAACATGCGATATTTTACATTTTAAATTCTAAAACTCAAACCAGTCAGATCATATTTATGATGATTTAGTGATTAAATAAATTAATTTATCTTAAGTTTTTAACTTTTTCTGTGGAAAACATGTAATTACTTTTTGTGAAAAAAAAAAAAATTGAAGAATTCTATTTTGCCTATTGTTTTAAATTTATCTTTGCACTACTACACTAATTTATTTCTTTATTTTATATGTAGATTGGAAAGACAGAGGTTTACGTATTCCTCCTAGTCCATGTTTGATAACTCGTATTAGAAATTTAGTTCCTCCTAGTCCTTGCAGTCTTCACAGTTGTGCAAGCTCCGAAAACTCCAGTAGTATGCCTGACACTATTATTTCCGAAGATACTGTGAGTTGTTACGGCTATCCAGCTTCTGGTTTCTCAGGGTTCAAAAGTCATGCAGGAACAGCCCACCCATCTCCTGTCATTGTCCCTAAACAGTTTGCCACTTTGCCTAAAGCAGCAGGAGCAGTCAGACGACCTTGGCCTACAGTATCAGGTGGTGCAGGATCCCTTATGATTCCCAAAGGATCTTGGGACGGTCTCGAGTCTCAGTCTAGCACTGGCTTATCTGAAAGTACGGATTTTTCTGAATCATCAAGCCAAGATTCAAGAGCTCACTCTCCAGCCCTTTCTCGTAGATCTGGAAATAAATCCGAAAGTGATCTGCCTGATATTGCTCAGGACGAAGAGGAAGATGAAGCAGACAGAGATGAAGTGACCCGACTGTAAGGGAAAGAAAAATAAAAAGGAAAAGATAGGATTTTAAAAATATTTCTCAGTGCGTTTCTGACTTTTTCTTTTAAAAAAGTACTAAGATTTTTTTTTTTTATATATATATCTTTTACTTTTCTGTGATATTGATTAGAGATAATCGAAATGTTTTTTTCAGATAACTTTTGAATTGAAAACGCAGAGTTATGCATTTGTATAGTATTGGAAGATTTGTTCAATAAATGATTTATAACAATCACAATGTAGTGGAATTCAATTTATATATATATATATATATATATATATATATATATATATATATATATATATACAGATAAGACTTTATAAATGAAAGACATAACTCAGGCCATGTGGCATACAAATAAGTAATGTTAATAATTGAGATTCCACTTTTATCACCTTGTTATTTATGTAAAGATAATCATTTATCTACATCCAGTCCTTATCACATAAATCCATGTATGTATTCCTGTAGTATAGAAAAAAAAAGAGCTTTTACTTTAATTATACGGTAGCTATAAAAATGAAATTGTCTCTAAGATTGTTCCAGATTGCATAGAAATGGGAATTTTATTATTTTCTTTATGAAGGTATACGTGCGTGTGTGTTTTTTTCTCTTGGAAGTGTTTGCCAGATTTAAAGAAGTATCGAGGAATTGGCCATTTTTTCACAAATTAAATTGCTAATGTCAAATTCATGTTGCCACCAAAACTATTCTATTCTTTGAAAGAATAACATTTAAAAAACGATAAATTTGAAATGAAGCATTCTCAAAGAAAAATATAATAATAAAAATACAGTCACCGAAATAGGGAAAAACAGTATAAAAGTTATTAAAGTTAACCTAATAAGAATGTTTTCCATTTTATCTCAATAATTGTTGTAATGTATACTGATGAAGTTTTATTAGATTTATGCCCAAGAACAGACTGTTATTAAAAATGGCTCTGATTTAGAAAAATGAATTTTTCTTCATATTTATAGATTTGATTTGTATACATATTTTTTATTGTTTATAGCAATAAAAATAAATGTATTTAATTAAAAATAAATTCTAGTAAATACTGTTAAAATAAATTTTGGTATTGAAAATCAATTTATACAGTCAAGGATATCCAGGCAAGAATGCGAGCCTCTTTGTAAATTTGTTTTTAATAAAAGAGGCCACTTCACAAAATTACTTCTAATAAAACAATATCCTTCACAAAATTCCATTCCATTCAAATCAAACTCACATTAATTATTTTTATTTTGTTTGGATTTGAAATGTGTAAATTGCAAACAAAACAAGTTTACCAGAAAAGAAACTTTTTGTAGGAGGATTTTAAAAAATATATATATTATTAATAAATGCTTGGTTTTGAATTTGAATTACTAAATTTCATCTTGCAATTTTTTTTTTCCAGAAAAATAATAATAAATTTTCCAAAATTAATTTGTTTTAAAAAAATAGGGACCCAAGAGGAAAAAACCTCCATCGATCCCTTGCAAATAAAAAAAAATAACAGATTAAAAATTTTTTTAAAACTAAATTGTGGCAAACTGAATTGACCCTTTCTTGAAATATTTTTATAAAAGACAAACTAAATTTCTGTATGGAGTTCCAACTGTTGTGATCAATAGTATCAGCATAAGCTTGCTCTACACCAGAATAGTGGAAATATTTAAAAAATATATGTATTTGAATTTTAGAATCCTATACTTTTGTTTATGTATGAGTAACGTTAGTACAGAAAAAGGATGAATATTTGGCAGAAAATCTAAGTGCTGTGTCCAGATTTTGAAAAACTTTATAAATGATGTATTTTTTATCAGTATTAAAGGTGACATCTTTTTGGCCTGATGATTCTTTTCTGAGAAACAATCGGATATTTTATCTTTCTAGTTAGAACCAGTGGCTGATAAATAATTTTTTCATGAGCTATCACAATTTTTGCTCTCTAGTACATGTCATATTTAGGTAAATACATAATTATTATATATATAAAGCAGTAGATTATTTAAATTCAAATACTATGCTTAGTAAAAGTACAAACTCTGTGAAAAGTAAATGGTAAAAGTATTAAATTTAATAATAATGATAAAACAGTTTTACGCAGTTATGATATTTTTGCATTGAATTGGTTAACATTTACTATTACTAATATGGTTAATATGGTGAAATAGAAATTCATTAAATAAGCTTATTTTTCAGATTTTTAAACTAGTTAATTTATCATTTAACTTTGGCTGTATTTCATTTTTTTTTGTTATCTGAAATTCTGGTACCTCATTTGTTATTTAATAAAATATTTATTGACAAAATAAGGTTAAAATGGTGCACACTGTTCAATATTTCATGGCATATATGCATAATCACTATGCACAATTGTGTTCTGCACTATCAGGCCCGTACAGAGGGGGTAGAGCCGGTACAAATTACCGGAGTCCAGTTTAAAAATAAAATATCAATAAAAGTAGACTCGTACTTTTTTCGTAAATTTTTTTAAATTAAAACGATTCACACGTATTAGAACTCAAAAGTTTACATTTGCTAGAACGTCCTTATGGGTTGGTACTATCCAGGAAATTTACTTTCTAATACAGTAAAGCCTGTTTATAATGGAATCTTGCTATAAACCGAAAAATAAATCATGGTCCATTAAAAAAAAATACCATGCAATTATACCTTCTGAGACAAAAACAACCTGTCTAAAACAGAATCTTTCAGTGGTTGTTTACATTTTCTTCTAAGCAGGTTTTATTGTATCATACTTATGGTGGTGGATCTGCATTGGAATTATTACTGGGCCCGCTGTCTCTCTGTACGGATCTGCACACTATTGTATTTCCATGTGTATGAAAAATAAGTGCTCACTTTATCATTGATGTTATTATAGTATTTGAAATTAATGTTCATGTCTATCTTGCTCTGTAAATCTTAACTTCTTGATGTATCATTTTTAGTTTTCACATTTTTAAGTTGTCAGCAAATGTTACAAACGGAAGTAGGTATTACAAATACACTATGCTCCAGAAACATCAGTAGGTATAGCAAATTCTTATTGAATGAAGCAGTTAATTTTAAATGAATCGATCATTTCAAAAACCACATAAAGTCACAGATTCAAAAATTTTCAGGTTCCAATAAAAATTGTACTATACACAAATACTAGATATTTTTAAAGTTTTTTGTATCGGTTATGTTTCTTAGATCTTTAAATTTGTAAAGTGGTGATGAGTTATTTACTTAAAGGTTATTAAAAGTGAAAAATCTGTGTTAATAAAAGAAAGTTTCAGTTTCTCTTTCTGTGTGTGTGTGTGTCTGTTAGCGATGGCTAGGGGAATCGATCGCACATAAGAGGCCTGCAAATTTCAATCCAGATAGACAAAGACAGTTCCGAATATACCCAATGTTGTAATTAAATATTTTATACTATTTGCAGATTTTTTTTTTAAATGTTGCACAATTTTTTTAACTTACTTTTTACTTTATAAAATAGCACCAGTATCTAATCTTTGTCATTAAAAGATAAATTTTATCCTTGTGTGGAGGAAACCACTAGGAATCATTTAAAAAACAAGTTAGAATAATATAAAAGACATTTTCCCAAGAATTTTTTAAAAAATCAATAGAAGTCAGTTTATGGCAAGCTTCACCCATGTCTGGTAAATGAAGAAAGAAAACTTCCCTGAAGTCTTGCTTCACAGAAGAATCATTTCTATGATGAAGCCTATGACCTCACATCCAGGATTTTCTTTTAAATTATTTGTGCCGCATGGAACGAGGGTGGAAAACAATAACGAGAAATTTTTTATCCCAGGAAAGGGCAAGGTACTCCGGGATCTGTTTATGAAAAACTTGTGTCCTTTAAAGGACATTTCACAAAAGTTTTCATTTTAAAACAGGATCGTAATCTTTTTTACCTTAAAACAGGACCCTTCACAATTTTTTTTTTTTTTTGTGGTCTTAAAAATGGATCTTTTTACAAAATTTTCCCATCTTCAACCTGAACCTTTCGCAAATTTAGTTATTTAAAAATAAAATCGTACCTGTCTCTAAACAGCTGAAGTCACCAAAGAACTTAAGAGCTTCTTTCATAAAAGATCTTGTTAAAAATAAATAGAAAGGAGCTTGAATATAACAGTAAAAAAACTTTGCAATTTTACAAAAACAGGACCCTGTGAGGAAAAGTCTGGACAAACCCCTGGTACTTTTAAGTACATTTAAGGTTATTGCTCCGGTCCCAGATAGTGCTGGGTGGGTCTGCTAGTACCTAAAAAAAATTGACTTCATTTTAAAAAAGAAATGTGGTTTTTGAAATGACAGATTCAGATTCACGGAAAGTTTTTTTTTCATACATTTAATTAAATTTATACAAAGTCCCATACATTTATTTTATAATTTGAAGTAATTATAAAATTAGATAAATGATCAGTGCCTACATCAACTAATTTTGATGTGAAACATATATTAGCTTATATTGTGTTGTATCATTAAGTGCCTCCTATGAATGAATATAAAATTATTTCTGTTAAGTTATATTTTGAATTAAAAAATCCAAGTTTATTGTGACTATATATTAAAAAAAATGTATTTTGTGCAAGTTTGTGTCATATCAATATTTTACTGTAAACAGTTATATGAAAAATACTTTTGTTTTGGACTTATCTATTTCATTTTGTGATCAGGCATTTCTTGACCTTTATGAAAAGAGGAAAAAGAATGAGTATGATTATGTGATCGATCCAAGATACTGATTTTTATATATTAAAAATTCATAAACATCATGGATACTGACTGGTATGACATGGATAAGACTGATTTCAGTCTTGGAAAGATTTTTGACTGATCGTAAATTGTACATTATACATTTAAATATAATTGAAATTACACAAGCAAAAACTTATAATAATTACCTTTTATTGTAAAAGATCAATTTTTAGCAAAAATGCAACTAGCTCATCTTCATTTGGTTATATCTAATTTTCTGATAAGTTTTCAGTCTTGGCTTGTACAAACTACTTTCATCGATGATAAGCATGAATATGTGTTGTTTCCTTTTACAAAAATGATTTAGATTTACTTATTTGGATGATCTACATAATTTAAAAAAAATTCAGAATAATTTTAAAAACCTACAGGGGAATGTTGCATTGTACTCTAATGCAGTGGTTCTTAAACTATGCTCTGCAGACTTCAAAGGAATGTGTGAAAGTCCCACCTTCAATCTATTTTTTTTATTCTTATTTATTTATTTAGAATATGAGAGGAATCTTTCGAGTAAATTGCAAGAGAAAGCTAAGAATTTTGATAAAAATAAAGCATAGTTACATATTTTATGTTCTGAAGACCTGGGAAATACATCAATATGGAAGAAATGGGGAAAAGGTATCTAGATAGCTGTGGTATAAATAATCTTATTTTGATGTAGATGAAGGTGTAGTTATATATTAAATCGTAATGAAGTTCTTTATTTAAAATATTGCGTTGTATTCGCTAGACCCTTTAGCATTCTTTTTGGTCAAGCAGTGGTTAAAAATAAAAGGAAAAGAAACTTCTTACTTGAATGGTGTCTGCTGTACACAAAATGAAGAGGAGCCTTGTTAACGATATAAATCAAATATCTTTATTCGCTTTTTTTTTTAAGAGAAGAAAGAGGCCTTCATCCGTTGGTCACCTTTTTATTTTAATAAAAACGTTGGCTGATAAAAATGATCTTTTCCACTCGAAGAAACGTCTTTAAAAATTAAAATGCAGCATTAATCCAGATTTTAAAGATGAGAATTTCAATTAAAACTTTTACGCGCCATCAGGCAATAAATTCAGACAGGGAGACATCGTCGTAGAAGTTCGCCGGACCACGCATTGTCGGCCGCAGGCAGGCAGGGCCCGCGATCTTTTTGAAGAGAAAACTACATCATGACAGTTCATCAACAAAACAGATTCTGATTTAAAATTAACGAAATTTTTAATTTATAGTAAGAAACGGGGACACCAAAAGTATCCGGACGACAAGACTTAAATCTATTAGAGAATTTTAAAAATTAGACAATATCTTAATTAACAAATCCGAACAATTCATTTAAAACATTTATTTTAATTTGCGCCAGCAATCGTCAAATAAACCACGCCTCCGAGATGATGAGCCTCCCTTTTACAGTCACCTGATGCGTACGTCACAAGAGGGGGAAAGACGGCGCTTCGATGACGTCATCACAATACGAGTAGATGGCAGAGAGAAAGCACATCGGCTAAAGAGCGCAAGGAAACCGCCAAACAAAGCCCGATGCAAGACGCTTGCGTAAAAATAAATACGGAATTGAAACCAAATAATATAGATGTGAAAGGCCGAAAGAAATAAAAACATAACATGATTTAAACATTGTGATATTTCATATCACAGTAGCTAAGAGATTAAGAACCATTGCTCTAATGAAGTACAATACTTCCATTTATTGTAGAAATAAAAAGATTGTGATCAATCTAAAATATTGATTTTTATATCATTATTGATTACATATTACTATTGATTTTTTTTATGCAATATAATTTTTTATCTGCTGACATTATTGATACTAATTCAGTGAATTGTTTAGTATACTTGAAGATCTCACTGTAAAAGTAAACAGGATATAGTTATTGATTATTTCCCCACCTTGAATTCCTGTATTCAGTACAGCTTAGATGCTTGTAACAGTAGCAGTATTTTATTTTTGCTTCAAGCAATTTCCCCCAACCCTACATGCACTCTTTCATTTTGATTAAAGACTGCACTTCTTAACCTTTTTACAATTCATTATAGAAATTATATTGACACTGTTAATATAACTCTGCTTCAAACGTAATAAAACATAGTATTATAACTTGATTTAGCTTGCATACATAATCGTTTATTTATCGTTTTAAAATACTAGATGTGTATTCATGTACATTATTTTCAGTTCTAGGAACTATTAACTTTATCATAATAAATTTTAGAGAATGAGTCCATATATGCTCAGTTCAAGTTCACAGTGGTTTCATTCTTTTTTTTTTTCTCCCAGATATAAATAATTTGTACAGTTTTTCACAGAATTTTAAAAGTTGAATTAATATAAATTTTTAAGCATTTACAACTTGAGTTTTTGTAACTCATTGTTTCCTATAGAAGTTATATACAGATAATTTATTCTTTTTTGACTGAAATTTAATTTTTTTATAATACTTTGTGAAGGTTACCAAAGAATTTTTACTAGAAAATAACAATTTATAGTGATTTACAAATCAAATTTGTAGCAGTTTTGCATAAATATACCTATTTATTGCTGTTTATAGCTAACATTTACAATTACTGATTTTGTTCTGCTGTATGAGTTAGGGAAAAAAAAAATCTGTTCTTTCAATTATATTAAACTATTTGCTACAAAATGGAATTGAATATATGCTTAGTCAGTATTATTTTTAGTGATTAGTCAGAGATACTAGTCTCATTATTAAATAAAAATATCATACAATGCTTTAAGCTTTTCTAAAAAATTTTATTCATATGTATATATATTATGTTTTTTAATTGAATTTATACTTTGTTATATTTGTAAAAAAAATAAAAATAGTTTGGGTTTATTTTTCACAAAGCTATGTAAATACTGTTTGTTTTAAAGTGTTATATTTTACCACAATGAATTAATTGATCAAAGAAGTTTTTTACCTTTTGTGTTTTCAAACATATTTGAAGTTTTTAAATAAAACTTTAGAATGTCAATCTGATTTCTTGTCTTGTTCAAATCAATACTTTATGGAGGGTTTGTCTAGCATTATTTTTAAAAATATCTGGATTGATTTTTCTCACCTTACAAAGTGAATTTGTGTATCTTTTCTAAATATAGTCCTTTCATAGCAGTATAATCTAAATTCCCTTTTTTTTAATTTTGAACCCATATCAATTTTTTCACAAAAACTAAAAGATAGGCAAAAATCCATGATAAATTTTAAAATTCATTTAAAAAAAAAAAAAAATCATTACAGTTGAATTATTAATATGAAAAGCGAGACAACTATAAAAATCCCCGTATTAACCATTACTCGTAATGTCTATGAAAATAATAAAAATCTTAAAAGCACATACATAATTAAACTAATTCCTACTCATAATTGCTCTAATTACCGCATTCAAATTACTTAATAGCATAAGACTAAAATAATAAACATCTTTTAACGTCTGATGTATAAAATTTAAACAATAAAAATATCACATGTAACCAGACATAAAAGTCAAAATCACATAAAATACAATACTTGTGCCATTCGCCTAGCCAATCATAAACGTGCCTACAAATCTGGAAACCTTCAATCGAAACTAGTACCGTATTCTTTGGATACTGACCATAGTCCAAATTTCGCTGGTATCGCGGTAATCAGATCCAGCTCTAATAACATTAAGAGTAGTGTATTTCGTGAAGGTTGGTTGACTCGTATGCAGATTTTGCCAATTAATGAATCTTGTCTGAATATACGGTCTTACTTTCATGTAAGTTCAATGAAGTTTTCTTGACTTTAATTGGTTAAAACTGTTGACTGTAAGCATGTTTTGAAATTGTCTGGTCAACGTATATTATTGCACTGATGAAGGGCTAAAACGTAGCCTGAAACATCTGCTTGAAATTTTAATTGTATATTATATGATTTTAACTTTTATGTCTGGTTAAATGTGATATTTTTATTGTTTAATAGCATAAGGTTTACTTAAAATATTCAGTCTTGTTTTTGTTAGTGTCTTTTTTTTTTAAACAAAATTTTTGACACAGTATTGAAGTCAAAACCTCTGAAAAACTAGCAACTCCGAATGGTAAAAATGACATACAGTAATGCAACTGATCATTTTCCTTCTTCCTGGAAAAACTCGGCTAACATTGCTATAGTCACTTAGGAGTTGAGATATAGATAATATGTGTATATTATCAAATTAAATATGATATGCGAGTGATTTATTCAAAAAATCAGAAAATTAGCTGCTCCATGCGAACATTTATTTTAGTCTAAAAATCGAGACAATTGGCAACCATGATAAAAAGTCAAAATACAGTAATCCCTTAACATTCGCGAGGGTTACGTTCCAGGAAAACCTCGCGAATGTTGAGTCTATCTCTCTACAGTAAAAAGGGAGTTACGTTCTACGAAATTTTAATTAGAGTGGCACAGCATTTGTTAATAATACGTTATGCCTAACACATATGTAGAAGTTAAATGTAGGCACATATTCATAAACATGACATTTATTTACGAAAGAAAATTCAAATTAACTGACTAGAGAAATAATTACAGGTAAAAAAATTCAATGTTTTTGTATAAAGTAGTTTCGACTCTTTCTATTCACAAAGATATGATAATGTATTTGGGTCGGTATGCAATACAATATTTAAATACAGCTAAGTGCTTCAGAAATGCTTTCATTTATTTTCCATCTAAGAGGCAGTCTCAGCTGTATCTCTACGAGAACCTGAGCATGTTAAATTAATACTAGATTAAATATGCCGTTTCCACTTCTAATATCACTATTGCATTGAATATTCTGCTGTTTTTAATTATTTTACTTTTCTACAATACTCACTCCTTTTTCAGTTGACAACAGAAAATTGATTTGAAAATAGATACTAAGAAAACACAGGGGAAATAATCTTTAACCACTATAAATTCTGAAAAAGAAAGAAAGAAAAAAAAAAAAAAATCGCAAATGATCAAATCAGATTCTCGCGAATGTCATAGAACTAAACATCTATGTTCATGGATCTCTCTCTTCTCTTCCATTTCATGCACATAAAACACCATTCTTTTCAGCTCTATCTAGCCGGCTAGTATGTCAGGTGATTAGAATGCAGGGTGAGGGGGGAAGTTTCAATAAAACAGTAAGAAATGTTGTCAATCCAACCTATGTGGCATCTAAAAATTGGATACAATGATAAAAAAGGCTTATGCTTTTTGTAAGTTTCAAATCTGATTTTTGTGTTCAGAATTAAAACTGATTAACCTATCCCATTCATTTTAAAGAAAAATAACATATAAGTGATTAAAAATAATCCATTTGAAATAAATCTATAAAACTTAATTAAAATTTCAAGAATAATTTATTTTAATAAAAATAAAAGTATTTTTTTAAATATTTCTTCCCAGCTTAAAATGCTTGGCACCTGTGTGCAACCACGCACGTTGGACAATAGTTCGGCGTCACTCTGTTTTGGAGACAAAGTGTCTGGTATTGAGTTGTTACTCAAGAATAGTTTATAATTACATTGTTCGGATTATTATCTGCAGTAAATGGAAAAAAAAATATTGATTGCAATTCAGAAGGGTAAGGTATTTTTTTGTTTTTATTAACCAGCCAACTGCTGATCCAGATTAAGTAATCACAGCGCGGGAAATTTTTTTTCTTTTCTTTTTAGCAATGCATATTAGCTCTCGAGTTATTTTGCGAACGTCACAATGTTTAATTAAATTTCTTGTAAGATGTCTCATTATAGATGTTGCAAAGTTACAAAATATTAAGAAATAAAATTATATATGACGACCTTCGCGACGAGCGTCCTTTACAGAATTTTTAATCTTTTACCAGCGGTTTTTCAAGACACAAATTTTCACCTAATTGAATCGCAAAAATGCTAAGATTTAATGAGGCAAATCTTACAATAAAAAATAACTGGTGGGAATAATCGAGGATTCTGAGCATCTTATGCGTCACGTATACGTGTCACTCGTCCCCAAGGGGTTAAAAAAAAATTAAGCTTTTATTTTCGATTTATCAAAACTTAAGAGAGAGCAAATTTTCAAATGCAAATTTTAAAATCATAATTATTTGACTGAATTCGATAGGCTAAATAAGGAAAATATCGTTTTCCGGCTTCACTATTTTGTAGGTGCCCTCTCATCAGACATAGATTTTGTAGCACTCAACTATTTGGACAATTGTAGCATTCGGCAATCAGAATTTCCCAAATTGATAAGTTCCTTAGAAAACTTAATTTTATTATATTTTTCTTATGTATTATTCTAAACTATGTAACTAGTAATTCTAAACTATGTTTGTTATTATTCTGATATAATTCATAAAAAACTTTTGTGCTTTTTGAAAATCAATAACGGGAGGGGGGGGGGGGGGGGGATAAAATTGTTTACTGGCGACTAGAATTTATAGCTGGCTACCAGATTTTTTCAAATTTGTAAAGCCCTGCCCACACATATATATATATAAAAATGAAAAACAATGGAAAAGACATTATAAAAAACTATGGAATGGACACTGAAGGAATTATACTTAAAAGGATGAAAAAGCAAAATTGGAAAACTCTGAATATCTTATAGAATCTTCAGAGGAGCTTTATAAGAATATTCATAGTAAATATGTTATTTCATCAAATATTGTCAGCATTATGCCTAAAATCGACAATATTAAGCTCCTAATAACATATATAAATGAAACAGGAAAATTAATAACCAACATGAGATATATATATATGTGCAAAGGTGTGTTTCCAATGATCACACATTTTAATACTTTTAAAACTTAATCATAAATTAATAGCTTAATTTTGGGGCATTTTTACACTAGCCCACCATAGGTAATAAACCGTAAATTATTCTTTATGCTTATAATTGTATAAGAGTTACAACAACAACGGATTTAATGATGTGCCAAACCACACTCGCCAAAAAAGACCAGCTGAAAAAAAGCTGCAACAACTAAACATTTAAAAAAATAAAAAGTAGAAAATATAAATAAAAAATAAAGAGTGTAATATATATATATATAAATAAATGTTAAATATGTTTTAATCAAATAAGTTTCCTTATTAATTAAATTATGATAATACGTTGAGAGAGAATATGCGAAATCAATTTAGAAATAGATAGTTTAAATAATGTTTTTTTTTCTGTTGCCATAGATTAAAAAAGAAACACAGCAAATATTATAATTCTTTTAACAAATTCACTAGCTGGAGCTTTTTACCAAGCATAAAAAAAACTGTGATTTTTCCATAATTGGGTTCGGTGACCACGCCAAATTAAGGTATTAAATTGGAATGTTTTTGGAAAAATTATTAATTGCAGTGATTAAATTAAGCATGATTTTTAAACAACTTAAAAAAATGGAGGAGTTTGATGTGTATGTATTGTTATTTTTTAATGCATGTTCTCTGCTTATTCAATGTGATTTATTTTGGTACTTCTCTATTATCCCATCGACCACTTTTCATAACAAAAAACCATCGCCAAACTGTAACGCCAAATAAATGGGAGAAGGTTGCCTTTGGAATATCAAAATAAATAAAATATAAGAATTTAAAGACACAATTGTTATTTTAATTAATGAAATAACTAATAAATCAGTAAAACATAGGGAAAAATACATGCAAATGTCGAATTAAAAACCACTTGATGACATAACAAACACATATAATGCTTCTGACATCAAGTAAATGGGACTGCATTTTTAACATTTAATCTTACAGTTTGGCAATAATTTTTGTTATGAAAGTGGTCGACGGGATAAAAGAAGTACGTTTTATTTTTTTTTAATTGAGAGAGGATACTTTTGAATTGGTCCCATTTAAATTTCATCAAAATTGGTTCAGTACTTTTTTAGAAATTCAACAAAAACAAACAAACAAAAATAAAATAAAATAAAAACATGCATCTTTAAAATATTTTATTTTCAGCGATTTTCATCAAGTAACATAATAGCGCTATCAGTTTGGAAATGTATGGTTGGAAGTCCTCCCTCTTTATACAGTTTTGTTTCTAGGATTGTTATACGGAAAATGAAAAAGCAATGTTTTAATTGCTAAAAAATGATATAACGTAAACAATCAGTTTAAAAAATAATAATAATAACTGTACAGCATTTGAGTTAATCTAAGATTTCTGCGATAAGCTTGCTTCATTTAATTTTTTTTGAGGTGGGAGGGTAAAAATTTATATAATTATTAAGATAAACATTCAATTGTTAAAAAAGAAAACCATAATGCAAAATAAGTATAAAAGTTAAAATAGTTTTAAAAAAAATACACTCTTTTATATCTTCACGTATATATCTGTAGCTCAAATATTTTTTAAACTTAGTATTTTTTTTTCCCTTGACCTGCCATGTAAGTGGTTTACACTTATATTCAATTTGTCACACAATAATACAAGTGTTCAGGAGGTAAATGTTACTATATGCAAATAGAGATATTCAATTGTGTTATTTTCTTGCAGCCATGATCTCAATGTTTGCATTACAAACTTGTTCAGCTGCTGTTTTAAAAAGAACTTATAAGGAAGAACAATAATTTGTCTATTTCATTTCTTTATAACTCAAGAAATCTGTTTTTGGGCATAATTTATTATTTTAAATAACACATATTGCACACATAAGAAAATCTGCATACATACTAGAGATGAAACTGGCTCAGGATTGATTTTTATACCAGACTTGGGGCTCAAATTGAAAATTTTATATATTCACAAACTGGGGAAAATAAAAAACCTTGCTATATGAGAAACAAACATGCAATCTAACTTTCTTAAAGTGTTTTACAATCATTTAAAAATCAGTTTGAAAGGGCCGTTCTTGATGGGATATAAGGAGAAATAGTCTTATCTGATTCTGAAGCCTTTGCACAGTCAGTGTTAGTATAGTAACATAAAGAAGTTGTATAGATTTTTCCATTGAAAGGTTGTAAACATTTGATACTTAGTAAATTTGCAGTTAAATAATAATAATTTAGATTCCTTGTCTATCCTCACTTTCTGTTTGAAGTTCTTTTACCAGAATTACTGGAAAATAGAACGTGTGTCTTCTTGCCATAGTTGGACAAAGATATTTTAAAAGATAATAATTGTGACTTTTGAAGATTTCTGCCACTGCGTAGATATAAATAAAGAATTTGTTATTTTAAATAGATTTTCAGGGACATGAAAATCACGAACTATTGTCATTGAGTGTTTAAGATTAATATTTATTTCTATGCAAGAAGGAATTTTGAATGAGAAAATAATCTTGAAACAATTTTCAAATGCTATTTATTTTCTTGCTATTAATTTGTCAGTTTTCTGAAATATATATATATTTTTTACCTTCTCTAAGGAATAAGACACATACATATTCACAATCTGTAATGTCATTCAAAGACAAGATATAGCTCCTTAGTTCATAAATGAAGGCTTTTCTTCTTTGCAACAATCTGTTTGGGAGGTTCCTCTTCTTCGTGATCGCTGTTGAATTCTACTGCTGGCCTATTGTTAGCTTCTAAAATATCAGCTACAATTTCAGTTAAGAGGCTACTTCACTCATGCAAAAACACCCGCTCGCTAATGTTAATTCTATGGGGGAAATATTTTAAGATATCTCGTTTGCATTTCAATATTTTAAAATGATTTTTTTTTTTTTACATTGGATAGCTGAGATCGATTTCTATGCAGGCCCTTTATGACTTTTCCAATTTTCGTAGCTTTTTTTTTGTTTCATTATTGACACTTTTACTTTCAAAACTGGTTCCGAAAGTAAAAGTATCTTAATAAAAAACTTGTAAACAAAAAAAGTACAAAAGGGCCTGCATAGAGATATAATATATACCTCAGCTATCCAATGCAAAAAAAAAAAAAAATATTGAAATGCAAACGAGATATCTTAAAATATTTCTCCCATAGGATTAACATTAGTAAGTGGGTGCCTTTGCATCAGTGAAGTAGCCTTTTAATGTTGCACTCAGAGAATTTGTTGATATGTAAGACAATCTTTGTAAGGAAAGAATTGTCA
Source organism: Maratus michaelseni (assembly GCA_963931845.1). Classification (NCBI taxonomy): domain Eukaryota; kingdom Metazoa; phylum Arthropoda; class Arachnida; order Araneae; family Salticidae; genus Maratus; species Maratus michaelseni. The sequence continues at coordinate 36,742,907 of OZ007592.1, read as the reverse complement.
TCTGGAATGTTGGTAAACTTACAGTCATACACAACAAAAATGAGGTGTTTTTGGAGAAAAACTTCACAAAGAAATCATTCCAAATCAACCGAATTTATCTATCCCACTCTTAAAAGCAACATTTTAACTGGAATGGTTGAAAAAAAATGATGCAATAAGCGGAGTACAATATATGAAAATGGTTTTTGACTTCTGAAATATGACATAATATGCAGATATGAGAAGTCATCACAAGGACATCACAATCCACTGTGAATTTCTTGAAAAAAAAAAAAAAAAGGAACGAGAAACGTGTATTAGGACTATATATATCCTTCACTGATATACTTGCTAAATTTCCTGCAATATCACTCATGGATTTTTGCACTTATAGATTTTTATAAAGCGTTATCCAAACATCGACCTACAACCCTTCATGAACTTTGGAAAGCTGTTCAAAAGGAATGGGCCAAAATACCTCTTTCAAAACAACGAAAGGTATTATTGTCATAGAAATTATGGTGTAGAAAGATAACTTAGAATAAAGGTTACCAAATCGAGCATTTAAAACAAATATTTTATGTAAAATTATTCTGCAAGTACCATGAAAATAGTCTAAAAAATGTGTGAACAGCCTCTGTAAAATTGGATGGATAAGCTGTCAAATCTAAACTGGTTGATAAAAAATAAATGTCTGAGTTTTTTAAAAATAGATACTTAAAAATAACTAATAAAACAATTTTTAAATTCAAAAATTTTTATATGAGTTCTAAATAAACTTTATTGAAACAAGGACAAAATTTATTGTATTGGCAAAAGATTGATATTTTATGAGTGGATCAAAATAATATTTACAGAAAAAAATAAAATACTGTTTGGTACCTACCTCTACAAATTTCACAAATGTAGAAATGAAAATAATTTTTAAGAATGATTGGCACTTGAGCTTTTTAATATTGTCTCACTTTTTCAGGTCAACTGCCAGGTTGGCCTCAGGTTGGTATGTCAGAAAGTTTTCAATTATGAAACAGCTGAGAATCTCATGTTAAGCCCAAGTAATTTGTATTTTAGGCTAGTTTTCTAAATATTATCAAAATAGAAAGGGAAATGAATCAAGCCTTCATTTTCTACAAAATAAATTATGCCCATAAAAAAAAAGTACAATCAATTATTATTATTATTTTTTTTTTTACTTTTAAAAAATACACTATGAGAGTTGCTTAAGTATAATTTCTTTCACATTTTATTAAGCAACAATAATACAGTCTCAATTACAAGAAATTTTTTTCTTTTTTTTTTTTTCAGTTACGAAACTGGTTTAATAGTAACTCCTCTTCTTATCATACCCCATCCTATTAGACGCCAATGTTTTTCAATACGACGGCTCAAGGCAATTTTCTCACCAACTTCTGTACATACTGGGTTTGTAAGACTTATTTTTGCTAAATCAGCCTTTACTGCTAATACTCGTCCTCCAGTTGATAGAGATCCAATATTAACCATTAATACTTCATTTTTTGTTAATTTTTGAACCTATAAAACAATGAAAAGAAACAGATTTTAATAATACATATTTTCAATTAATATTCTCTATTGCAGAACTTAGCAAATAATGGTTAAAAGAAAAAGAAATAAATTTAAAAGCACATTCAAAAATAGAATAAAAGATAGTTAAGCAATTTACAAGCAAAAAAAAAAAAAAACCACACACACACACACACACATATATATAGACTTATTTTATTTGCAAATTTTATAATTAGTGTTTTCTATATTCATGTCTCAAACTATTCTTATGTGCTTCGATAATTTTTTTTTTCTTTTCAGTTATTAACATACATATTTTAAAGAAAGCTGCCTTTAGAAATACTTTTAATATGGTAATACTTTTCAGTACTCTAAATAGGTCCCAAATTTTGCCTGCACCGACCCCTGCAATTGTAAACTTAAATGATAATGTAACAATGAGTGGTTTACATGTTTTGATGACAACATGTTGACTGTTGCCTGAAAGAAATAATGATTACTATATCACTAAAAATTGCCACAAAGTGACAGATGATTGAAAACATTAGTTTAAAATAAAAGTTTAGTTAATCAGGGGTCTGTCCAGACACTTTTCCCAGGGTCCTGTTTTTGTGAAATTGTGAACAGCTTTTTATATTTGTGAAAAATCTAATCATAATTTTGTGAATTTGAAATGATCGGTATATCCAGGTTCTTGTTTATACATTTTTAAAAAGATACATGGATGTAAAATACATATATTTTCTTTATTATATGTAAAAGTGACAGGTCAGATTTTACTTTTAAATGAATTATTTGTCAAATGTTCGGCTTAAAAATGGAAAAATGTTGTTAAAAACCTATTTTTAAGACACAGAATTTTGTGAAGGGTCCTGTTTTAGGAAAAATAATTTTGTGAAGGGTCCTGTTTTGAAATAAAAAAATTTGTGAAGGGTCCTTTAAAGGACCCAATTTTTTCCTAAACAGATCCCTGTTAATAGAAGATTAAAATTTGACTACATTAAAAAGTATATAATTGAAAGTTGCCACATAAAGTCATGCGTAAACTAAAGACTAAAGTAAGACTCCAATTAGCCAGATCAATATTAAAAAATAAAAAATTACATTTTTTACGAAAATAATTTATGTATTTGTTCATGAAAATATAATTACCTTGAAATTCCTATGTAAACTAATGTTAAAATTTATATTTAACTGCAATTTACGAAATCTATTTCTGAATTTAAATTAGAGAAATACAGTACATGGAAATCCAAAGAATTATCTTCTATTTTAGGAACTGTAACTGGACTTTTAAAAAGCAAGCAGAATTGAATATTGTTAAGAGATGTAGTAGAACAATTAGATTTTTTTATTGCTTTTATTTTTAGGATTGTGATCATTATCATTTCTGACACAGATAAACAATTTGAAGGCCTGACCATAGCTCAGAATATATGTATTTCAAGAAACACACACCTAAACATATGTAAGCTACTTACAGCATTTAAAAAAAATTAAACAACCTTTTTTGATGATCACCCAAATTAAATATAGAAACAGACTGGAAATCGTGCTGAACTTGAGAATTAATTAATCAACTTTCCTGTAAATTTCAAAAATATTGTTAACAAGAAACTGCATCACACTTCATATTATTTGGTTTCTGTAATTATTTTAAAATTTTTGTAATAGTAAATGCTTTTTTAATGAAAATTTTTCAAGAATGTATGTGGCCTTTTAAAATAGACTTAATTTACCAATACATTTATTTAACCCAAAAATATTAATTATTGTCTATAAAAATCAAAGGTGGATCAAGTCCTTTGAAGTATTTTCTTGAAGGGGGAGTTATATACAATTAAAAATGTGCCGCATAAAGGAAAAGAAAAATGTTTGATTCTTCAGTGCTTAAAAGATAATGTATGGAATAAAGATTAGATTTTTTTTTTAGCAGAAAAAAATTAAAACACAATTAATACATATTTATATTTAAAAAAAATTGTTCTGTAGAAATGTTTTTCATTTGGGGGGGGGGTGTCATGTCCCCCCATGACTTCCCCCTTGCATCTGCACTTAATAAAATTGTGGAGTAAAAATAATTAGTGAGCCATGAAGAAGAGGTATGACAGTGAACTGGGTCATGAGAAAATAAAGTGTGGAAATGCTGCTCTAGAGCAACAAACCCCTCAAAATTTTTACCTTAAACTTGTGACAAGCTATAGCATCCCCTACCATTTGAAACAAATGCATTTGCCCAATTTGACATAATATCACTCGGTAATTTATGATTCTTTCAATAGGTTTCTAAGCAACTAGTTTTTACAAAAAGAATGTTTCAAGTATTATGTGAAACGGCAGAAAGTTATATTAAACGCTGATTTGCAACCTACATTCAGAATTATTTTCCCTTATTTTCAACAAACTTAATAAGCATTTTTTTTTGTTCTCCTTATAAAAACAATTATCTTTTGGGTATCTTGAAATTATTCCATTTTCCAGAGTTTCAAGAAATTGATTAATAGAAACTTTGATACAGACATGCTAAAAACTTACACAAGGGTGTTACGTAGTGATATTACAGGTAGATATATAAATAATTAATATTTTTTGGCCAAAACTTATATATGGCTGGCTGTAGTGAAGGCATCATTCTTGACAGCTCTGGAATTCTTGTTCAAAAACAAAGCTGGAATGTTGTTGGGAAAAACTGTTCCACTTTTGAAGGAACTTTCTGGTACTTTTTTAGAAGAAATTTATTTGAAAGTAAGAAAGAGTCACCCAGAAGTAATGTTTTATGCATTTTAAGGAGATTCGTCAACCTTTTGAATTTTTTTATTACTATTATTTCAGTATTGTGTAACACATTTGTTACGATTCAAAATATTTACCCATAATTTATTCAGTCTTTTAAATAATTAACCTTAATTTTATCATTTATTTAGATTAGTTCCTAAAATTTATTTAAATAAATAATGCTTAATCAATTTAAAAATTTTAAATCAAACATTTATTTTAAAATGATAACTTATTAATAAATTTAATATCAATTTCTTTCCATTTCACATATTTTCCAAATTATTTTAATTTTAAATTAACATTCCAGAATTCACTTTCTTAACTTTAAATAAGCATAACTTCAAAAATATTTAAACGTAACTTCAAAAATATCTAAAATAAATCTATGCTCACTTACTTCCTTTTAATAACTCACATCTTAAAATTATACATTTTAATAGCAAATTTTCAAAAATACAGCGTATTTCTTTTTTATTCATGATATTAAAAATGGTTAATCACTATTTCAATTCAAATCGGAATGTAAGTATTTGTATCTTTTGACGTGTTCAAAAGTTTTTATCAAAATCACGATGTTCCGAGAAAATTTCTAACTTCCTAAAAATACTTTTTATGAAATTCTTTAAATCACATACTTTTATTTTTAAAACATGTTTAATGGAAAGAAATATTTATTTCATTTCGGTAACTAAAATTTCTTCTATTTTTGTCCATAACTTTAGCTGTTATGGATTTTTCTATATTTTTCAAAGTTTTGTTTTGAAAGAAGTGCTAAATTTCAAGTGAGCGGCAATTGTTTCGTCTTCGTAAGTTCATTTCAGAAACAGCAACTTTCGTACATTTCCTGTCTAACTCTCAGTCGATGTCATTGACTCCCGGCATCCAAGGTCGAATTTTGCTACTTCAAGGTCTTGATCGAAGCTCATGGAACATTCGATGTGACGTGTCATCTGGGATGTTATATCAGTTAAAACCAAACTTTAATCGCGAGGGTAGGTTTTGGCTTCAACTCCGTTAGGAGGGCTGACTTCGCAACGTCGATCTTTGACGTCATTGCGTAGTGCTGTTATCTGATACAGGAAAATGATATATTCTACGAAAATTAAATTCTTATGCTGAAATTTGAATGTAAATTTTAAAACTCTACCTCTACAAACTCTTTCCATGCTTTTTTTTTTACTTACCCATTATACGTAGTATAGGGTAAATCTTGCAATCGTTTTAAAAATTGAAATTTTTTTTTTGACGATTTACACGTTTCACACACTGGAGATTCCGAAAAACACATTTTTAGAAATTTGTTTTGCCGTCCGTTTGCTTGTGTGTGTGTCTGTAGTAAACACTCTCTCTCCCAAACAAATTGAGATAGAGACTTGAAATTTGGTATGTACTTAGTATGTAATAATGGGAACAAGCTTATTGAATTTCAGTAATCTCGATTATCCAGAACTATTTCTTTCGGACTCTCGAAATATTCGTTCTGATAAAAGGTATGTATATAAAGATTTTCGAAATTGTTTATTTTAAGGAGTGAATATAAAAGACAATAATAAAACAAATTTTGCATAAAGAATGAAGTCAATCGAATAATGAGTTGCCAAAATATTTGGAATCCTATTTTCCACACTCTTCGATTTTTTATAACTCTATATTTCATTTAAATTGCAATTCAAAGATATATTTTAATTGGAAATGAGACGCTTAATCTGACGTAGTAAACTATTAGTTAATATGATTATTATTTTTGGAGTTATAAGGATGTTTCTTTTATGCAATTCAGTAACAGAGCATTTAAAGTTTATGATCTCATCAAGCCACGATTTTATTCGAATTACAATGCATTTTATAAATAGTTTACACATGTTTTATTTTCATATTTTATATTATGCATATCCATGATGGGTAAGTATTACGGCAGCCCCCAACGACTAGTTTAACAAATGTGTTAGGGATTGGATTTCCAAAAAAGTTAATTAAAAAAAAATAATTGAAATGTCAGGAGATATGTAAAAAATATAGTAAAAATGACTATTTACTTAACATTTTTATTTTTTAAGAATAAATTATTTATATTACTAAAAATCTGATTCCCAATTTTCTTAAATGCACCTAAAGATTGCCCTACAAAAATAGCGAGTCCTTTGAATAAAATATACAGATGTTTTAACATTTTCATCATACTGATATATTGAGAAAACAACATACTGACAAAAATGAATTTAAAGATTGAAACTCTCATAAATTTAAAGGAAAATGCAGTAAAGAGCCTTTTTCACATATTTAAAGCTTTAGATCTTTATATGCAACTTCACTAGGATGTACCAGGGATGTCTAAGCACATTTAAAATAAAAAATTCGAAAATTGATATTTTCACAAAGTGACAGGTGGTTAACCTTAAGGTGGTTCTCAAATGACCTGCTCAACAACGTGAAACTTTCGGACTAATGTTTAAATGCAAAGGCATAAAATTAGCAGGACTGACTGTTGAAGCATTTTGGAATCGAAATGAGTTTTCCATTTTTTGATAAATAGATTACTTATGGAGTTATAAGCGATTCTGGTAACGTGAAGACAAGATTTTCTCAATTTTCGTGCTCCGAAATCAGGAATTTGGTTTGAAATGTTAAATTTGACAGAATTTTTTTAATATCTTCTGCCTTTACCAAAAAATGGAAGACGTATTTCGATTACAAAGTTTCTAAATAAGAACACTTGCCAATTTCATGCAATTCCAAACAAAAATTTAAAAATATGTCATGAGGTAGTCAGTATGGATTTGCATAGTCTTAAGTTAAAGTTGCCTTAGACTAAAAATAATTGCAAATAAAAGCATTTTAGCTGTCTGTGGCAACTCTGCATACACTTTTATTTTGAATATTTAATAACAGTTGATTAAAACAAACAGACATACTTTGGCTCCCTTTTTATCACCCTCTGTTCGAACTCCCAGCAATCTTCGCAGGAGAAAGTATGATATTTCTAATTCTGTAAAAATTTCAGGCAGTGCACCAACAGCCCCTAATACTTGACCAACCATCCGATCAGCACGAGACAATGTTGGGTCGATCTTAGTTCCTACACCTAAAATTAAGAAAAAAAAAAAAAAAAAGATATGTTTATTTTAATGATTAGCACATTTTTAACACCAGATAAAGCAATGTCAGTAATGTTAGTTTAATTATTTGCTCAAAGCAAATGTGAAACATATCCTACCTATGAGACCACCAGGTACTGCATACATTAAATCGTTTTGTTCAGCAAACAGCGAAACGATTCTGGAATGGATAGGTTTGCACATAAGTTTACCCTGATCATCTTTTTTAACTATACCAGGACGAACTTCAATTTCTTGCCCAACCTAAAAACAAATCAATAAAGAATTTAAAAAATTACCATAATAATTGATAAAAAAAATGCAATTATTTAAAGAAATTCTAGCTGACCCGCCCGGCGTTGCCCGAGCCCCTATAATAAACTTAAATCTCTTAAAAAACGAAACTCTGGCCACGGTCTCCGATGGCTTCGGCACCGTATTTAAAGAAATTTCTTTTATGGCTACAGCATTTATACAGATGAAATTAAACTGTAATGATATTCCAATTTCATTTAATAAGAAAATCTAAGTAAACTCAAAGTGCATAGCAATCTGTTAAAGCATATTTACATATTATATTTCAATGATGAAAGCATAAACAAAGTATGAAGGGGAAGTTATTAACAAAATTAAAAGAAAATTAACCTTCCGATACAACCGATTTTAATTTTTCTTGAATTAAATCAAGAAAGCTTTTTTTTTAAAAAATAGGATCTCACAAAAGAAAGAAAAAAGAATTATCATTCGATAGACCACAAAAAGGCAGATTATTATAAAATGCCGGCTGACTTCATAATATAATAAATCAGTTTTTAAGGATAATAGTAAATGTTACTCAATATTGAGATATTTAAAAATAGAAATGACATAACATGTCATTCATGTAAATATATAACAAATCTGAACACTCACAGATAATGTACTTCATTAACTGCAAAAAGGTGTTAAATAAAACTGCAAAAAATTTGTATATACAAACTGTCTACATGTTTCATCTTCACTGAAGCTATTTTCAAGAAAAATAAGAATCTTCTACAGATGCACGATCTATAATGCAATGATTTTAAATCCCATCATTTATGTTGTTCACAATCTTTCTCAAATTACTCCCGTTATTTTATTTTTATTTGATGCTTATTTCCATATTTGTAAGCATGGAGTAACTCGACCAATAATTTTGGTAAGTCAAATGATGCTGTATCGTTATATATGGAATTTTTGACATGTACAAATTTAAGTGGTTTCTCTTATAATGTATGGATAGTATTACGAGTTTAATAAGACGAGTTGTACTGAAAATAATTTAGATAATGAACTAGATAATATTCATAGAACTGCTTTAAATAATTGTTTTAAGGTACAACATATTAATAAGTTAATAATAAGAGGTCTGAAAATAAATTTAGTTTGCAAAAAAACTTTATACGCTTCAATATTTTCCAAGTTTCTTTGCAAAATGGAAATATAGTATTAAACGTTTCAATATCTGCTTAATAGTCAAACCCCCTCCAAAATTAAAATATATCATTTGGACTAAAATTAACACAATTCATATTTTTAAAATTATTCAGGAGTATATAAATTCCATTTATTAAATATGATGGATTAATGAATTATTATATTGACATGACTAGCAGAAAATTTAGCTGTAGAAAAGAGGAACACATAGCTGATATAAAGTGTAATAGAAAAACCAGAACACTTGCAAGATTATATCAGGAAGAAGAAAATCCAAATAAATTTCCATGAAAGCAAAACAATTTTTCACTCCAATCTATACTATTCATCCATTATAAGAGAAACCATTAGAGCTGTTACACGTAAAAATTCAGTATGAAATGATACATCACCATTTAATTTACTAAAATTAATGTTTAGTTACTCTATAGTTACAAATACAGAAAAAAGCCTCAAAGTAAAATAAAATATATACACAATAACATGAGTAATCTGAGAGAAAATGGGAACAACATGAATGATGGCATTTAAAATCATTGCATTATGGATTGTACATCTGTAGAATATTTTCATTTGTCTTGAAAATAGCTTTGGTGAAGGCGAAACATGTAGACAGTTTGTATATACAAAATTTTTACTGCTTTATTTAACACCTTTTAGCAATTAATAAAGTATGTCATTCATGATTAGATTAGAAAGTTAATATAAAAATACATAAAACAATATTCTAAGCAAAATTTAAAATTGGTGACAACTCTAACTGAATTCAAACGAACATAGTAGGCTTTCTTACAATAAATGAGAATTTTATTAACGACTTGTATTATATATTAATGTCTTGTCACATTATATATAATTGCCATTCATTTATTTGAAATTTTGATTTTACAAAAGCACCTAAAGAAATAAGTCTGGCTATAAACAAAATTTTTGAATAATACTTAAATTTGCATAAAATATTTCAGAATGCATACAAATTACATACATTTATAAACTTTGTAAAATGTCAGTGAAAATTTCCACATCACATAACAAAAAATGTTTACATAGATTGTTCAATAATACATTATTTGAATCTTTATAATAATGGATTAATTTTCACCAGTATATACTGATCAATAAGACAGCATTGCTATAACATCATTCCAGATTTTTTTTTAAATTTCAGCTTCATGATTGGTATCTCTTTTAATGGTGTGAGTAGATGTTAAACTATTGACAATGACAGCATCACAATCCTTTTCTCAAAAATACTAAAGACAATCTTGAGCATTGCTATATGAAGCAATAATAATAATTTTTATTGTTTTACTTTTAAACACAATTAGCGAAAAATCTGAAATCAGGCTCATTGAAAATGGAATAAAAAGATTTATTATTATTTTAATAAGCGGAAACATTTGTATGATCATAGGGATAATTATGGGAAATCGACAAAAGTCTGAAAATAACATTTAAATCACAAATTTTCCATTTAAAAAAAGTTGAAACTAAATTATTCAAGAACAACAACAAAGTAGTTTCCTACATTAATAAAGTAAAGTGCTTGTGTGTGTATGTGTGCAATTGATCTATCACACATAATGTCCAAAGTTGGCAAGGTTTAAACCAAGCAGTTTTAACCATGGTTTAAACCACCTTTTTTCTTCTTTTCTTCAATAACTCTAATATAGCATCTTCTATTTTGTAATTTAAGTGTTTCAAATCATTGGATATAAATAAATTTTACTTTTAACACGGCAACAGCCAAAGTTTTACTCAGCAGTTTTAAGCAGTTAAAGCAGTTTTATTCAGCAGTCAAAATGATACATGATGAATCTACATGATGTTTGTATGTGTGTAGGACAATGAACATATCTGATGCTCTGAAGAGTTAGTTATCTTAAACCATGGTCAACATAAACATATGAAACTAACGAAGTTAAAATACAGAAATATACTAAACATTTAGCATAAAATATTTTCATTTAAAAGAATGCAGATTATTATTATTTATCCTTTAAGAACTTGATAGAGAATACACAACATGTTAATTAAGTACGATGGCTGCTTAAATATTTTAGTGCATGGCAACTTTATGTAAAGCTATTGTGTATTTCAAGAACAATATTTTCAGTAGAGTCTAAAAGCTGGTAAATAGATAAGGATTTTTTTTTCTTAAATATTTCAATTTAATCAGAGAAGATCATAATTGTTCATTTAATGCTCTGTCAGAAAAGAAGAGTCATCCCAGATAGCAAGGGTTTCAAGAAAATATTTTGAATAACTCTGGGAAAATAAATTTTATTCCCTAAAGTACATTAGAATCTATATATTTAAAACGCTAAGCGATTTCTTTCGACAATCCGCGAGAACAAACTACTGCATCAAATTACATCATTCTTTTTTTAAATGAAAGATATTTGGACACAGATTTGTTATCATGCATTCGTTTGTTCGAAAATTTAATTAATTAACCGTAATTTTCAATTAAACTTTTACTTCTGCTAATGACGTCATAATCGGATAACGCCTACTGTTGCGAAGCACAGAGTTTATTCTCTAAACTCTGTGGTTGAATAAAAGAGAAATAATAAATATTAAAAGCACGCGGTTTTAAAGCCGAATTTGTTAATTTGCAAGTTAAATTTCGGTAAAAATACTTATCCACGTGTTTTATAAGTGAATAAAAATTCATATTTATTGTGACGTCACGGGAATATTGTCCATTGGGTTTATTTTATCATTATGCATTATAACTTTGTTGATGCCATTTTTTCATTAAAATTAAATACAAAATATATTTATTTGTGTGCATGGTGTTTAAGCATTAATGTAAGGTATATGAAGTACGTGTGAAAAGTTTGCACCGGTGAAAATGACGTTATGCTTAGCTTGAAGTGCATTTTAACATTGATAAAACAATAAAACTAAAGAGAAAAATGTATATGATTGTGTTAACATGACATAATTTTACTGATTTTTGCATTCATAATTATAAAGATTAGAATTGGAGCCTTTATTGATTGCTTCATCTTGATTGCATACCTTCATTACATGTTACCAATTGCTTTTTTTTTAATTATAGGATAGAAGATTTCCTTTTTTAATAAAAAAAATCACAAAAGTAAAGGATTTCAGGAAATTTAAAGTTATTAAAATAGTGTTATGGTAGAAAAAAAATCTTGAAATAATGATTGTATTTTTAGCTAGAATAAACAATGTAAGACTAATATTTCATAGGAGCCAGAGGGCCCGTGCGAGGATTTCGCATTGAAATATAATATTTTTTAGGTACTTCTCTATTATCCCGTCGACCACTTTTCATAACAAAAAACTATCACCAAACTGTAAGATTAAACGCCAAAAATGCAGTCCCATTTACTTGATGTCAGAAGCATTATACGTGTTTGTTACGTCAAGTGGTTTTTAATTCGACATTTGTGTGTGTTTTTCATTACGTTTTACTGATTTATTAGTTACATTATTAATTAAAATAAGAATTGTGTCCTTAAATTCTTATATTTTATTTATTTAATTATTTTGATATTCCAATGCCAACGTTCTCCTGTTTATTTGGCGATAGTTTTTTGTTATGAAAAGTGGTCGACGGGATAATAGAGAAGTACCATTTTTTATCAATATGTAATATTTATTAGATGCAGGTTTAAACTTCTAAAGAAAAAGTAAGGATAAAAATATCTGCAAACAACATTTAGTTTTTAGTCAATCCAAAATATTATCTAATTTATTCCATCAAAGTTAGAGTAAAAACTGATCCAAGATTGCAAAAGGCACGCTAGAGAAAAAAAAAATTAACAATTATATTTTGACTGCATTAGAGGATGACGCCATCCGCTTCGGGAAAAACATGGGACATAGAAATATAAATCTAATCATATCAATTTCAATGTCGCTTTTTAATCATAAATATAAAATAAACCCGTGCGGTGTTTTTTATAATAATTGTTGAGCATCATATAATGTGGTATTTTATTTTTTTGGCAACAATAATTTGAGGAAAACCTTTCATTTCTTTTAAGAAAAGAATGCCGATTTAATTTTTAATTTTCAGCAAATTTTAATCAAAAACATGTTTTAACGAAACGTTAAGTGTGCTATGTCAGAAGCCTGTTAAAAATCCTTTCATATGCCATCTCATTCGTCGTTCTGCGTTTCGTATTTTGTGCGAAAAAGGGATGTTGACAGGAGAAATAATATATATACCAGAGGGCCCGTGCGAGGATTTCGCACTGAAATCTAATATTTTTTAGGTACTTCTCTATTATCCCGTGGACCACTTTTCATAACAAAAAACTACTGCCTAACTGTAAGATTAAACGCCAAAAATGCAGTCCCATTTACTTGATGTCAGAATCATTATGAGTGTTTGTTACGTCATCTAGTGGTTTTACATTCGACATTTGCGTGTATTTTTCATTATGTTTTACTGATTTAGTAGTTATTTTATTAATTAAAATAAAAATTGTGTCCTTAAATTCTTATATTTTATTATTATTATTATTTTTTTTTTTTGATATTCCAATGGCAACGTTCTCCCGTTTATTTGGCGATAGTTTTTTGTTATGAAAAGTGGTCGACGGGATAATACAGAAGTATCATTTTTTATCAATATGTAATATTTATTAGATGCAGGTTTAAACTTCTAAAGAAAAAGCAAAGATAAAAGTATCTGCAAATAACATTTAGTTGTTAGTCAAGCCAGAATATCATCTAATTTATTCCATCAAAGTTAGACTAAAAACTGATCCAAGATTGCTAAAGACACGCGCAAGAAAAAAAAATTAACAATCGTATTTTGACTGCATTAGAGGATGACGTCATCCGCTTCGGGAAAACCAAGGGGATTAGAAATATAAATCTAAACATTTCAATTTCAATTTCGCTTTTTAATCATAAGTATAAAATAAACCTGTGCGGTGTTTTTTATAATATAATTGCTACGAGCATCATATAATGTGGTATTTTATTTTTTTGGCAACAATAATTTCAGGAAAACCTTTCATTTCTTTTACGAAAACAATGCCGATTAAATTTTTAATTTTCAGCAAATTTTAATCAAAAACATGTTTTAACGAATTGTTAAGTGGGCTATGTCAGAAGCCGGTTCAAAAACCTTTCATATGGTATCTCATTCGTTGTTCTGCGTTTCTTATTTTCTGAGAAAAAGGGATGTTGACAGGAGAAATAATCAGTGATGGAACACCAGGATCATCATTTTGGAGCAGCAAAACACCATTTTGGAGCAGCAAACCGCTCATTTTGGAGCAGAAATCGCTCATTTTGGAGCAGCAAATGACTCATTTTGGAGCAGCAAATCGCTCATTTCGGAGCAGCAAAACGGTTTTTCAGCAGAAAATAACTATTATGGAGCTGCAAAATCCCTCTCTTTTAAGCATGAAAAAGCTTTTTAGAGAAAACGTACACACACACACAAAAAAAAAAAAAAAAAAAAAAAAAACTATGTTACAGCTATCACAAAACTTTTTTCTATATCAATCAAATCGTTTGTAACCAAAATTAAATGACAATCTACTCGTTCTTGAGATAGAGCTATCGCGGAAATTCTGAAAAACAGAGAATAGCAGCACCACCTGGTGGTCAGTATACATCCAAATCTAATAAGAATATATTTATGTCAAGGTTTAACATAATATGAAGTTTGATGAAATTCCATGCATTAATTCTTGAGATATAGCTATTTCAGAAATCGTGATAAATGAAGTGCAATAGCGCCACCTGTTGGGCGATTTACACCACAATCTAACTGGCATCTGATTCAGGGGTAATTCTGAGTAAAAAAAAAAAAATCTGAAATTCACTACAAATTTTCTGAAAGGTTACAACAAGGAAGACGGGGGAGGGGGAATCCACTCCCGGCACAATGATTTTTTTCCGCACCCCACTGACAAAATTTGCGGTTTTTCCTCGATCCTTTGACGAAATTTGCCGTTTTTCCGCGATCCTTTGACGAAATTTGCCGTTTTTCCGCGATTATTTGACGAAATTTGTTGTTTTTAAGCGATCCTATGACGAAATTTGTGGTTTTCCCACGAACTTTTGACGAAATTTGCCGGTTTTTCCGTGATCCTTTAACGAAATTTGTGGTTTTTTCGCGATCCTTTGACGAAATTTGCCGTTGTTTCGGGATCCTTTGACGAAATTTGTTGTTTTTAAGCATCTTTTGTCGAAAATTGCGGTTTTTACCACGATCTTTTGACGAAATTTGCCGGTTTTTCCGCGATCCTTTGACGAAATTTGCGGTTTTTTCTCGATCATTTGACGAAATTTGCCGTTTTTTCGGGATCCTTTGACGAAATTTGTTGTTTTTAAGCGATCTTTTGACGAAAATTGTGGTTTTCCCACGATCTTTTGACGAAATTTGCCGGTTTTTCCACAAGCCTTTGACGAAATTTGCGGTTTTTTCGCGATCTTTTGACGAAATTTGCCGTTTTTTCGGGTTCCTTTGACGAAATTTGTCGTTTTTTCGCGATCTTCTGACGAAATTTGCGGGTTTTCCGCAATCCTTTGACGAAATTTAACGTTTTTACGCAATCCTTTGGCTTAATTTGCCGTTTTTTCACGATCCTTTGACAAAATTTGCCGTTTTTTCACGATCCTTTTACGAAATTTGCCGTTGTTTCGCGATCTTTTGACGAAATTTGCCGTTCTTTCGCGATCTTTCAACAAAATTTGCCGCTTTATCGCAATCCTTTGACGAAATTTGGCGTTTTTCGCGATCCTTTGACAAAATTCGGCGTTTTTTCGCGATCCTTTGACAAAATTCGGCGTTTTTTCGCGATCCTTTGACGAAATTTGGCGTTTTTTCGCGTTCCTTTGACGAAATTTGCCGTTTTTCCGCGATCTTCTAACGAAATTTGCAGGTTTTCCGCAATCCTTTGACGAAATTAGCGGTTTTTTCGTTATCCTGTGACGAAATTTGCCGTTTTTTCACGATCTTTTGACGAAATTCGCCGTTTTTCACGATCTTTTGACGAAATTTGCCATTTTTTCGCGATCTTTTAACAAAATTTGTCGTTTTATCGCAATCCTTCGATGAGATCTTTTGACGAAATTTGCAGTTTTTTCTGGTTCCTTTGACGAAATTTGTCGTTTTTTCGCGATCTTCTGACGAAATTTGCGGGTTTTCCGCAATCCTTTGACGAAATTAGCGGTTTTTCGTTATCCTTTGACGAAATTTACCGTTTTTTCGCGATCCTTTGGCTTAATTTGCCGTTTTTTCACGATCCTTTGACGAAATTTGCCGTTTTTTCGCGATCTTTTGACGAAATTTGCCGTTTTTTCGCGATCCTTCGATGTAATCTGCCGATTTTCCGCGATCTTTTGACGAAATTAGCGGTTTTTTCGTTATCCTGTGACGAAATTTGGCGTTTTTTTTCACGATCCTTTGACGAAATTTGCCGTTTTTTCACGATCCTTTGACGAAATTTGCCGTTTTTTCGCGATCCTTTGTCTTAATTTACCGTTTTTTCACGATCCTTTGACGAAATTTGCCGTTTTTTCACGATCTTTTGACGAAATTTGGCGTTTTTTTTTTTCACGATCCTTTGACGAAATTTGCCGTTTTTTCGTGATCTTTTGACGAAATTTGCCGTTTTTTCGCGATCTTTTAACAAAATTTGCCGCTTTATCGCGATCTTTTGACGAAATTTAGCGTTTTTTCGCGATCCTTTGACAAAATTTGGCGTTTTTTCGCGATCCTTTGACGAAATTTGTCGTTTTTTCGCGGTCCTTTGACAAAATTTGCCGTTTTTTCGCGATCCTTTGACGAAATTTGCCGTTTTTTCACGATCTTTTGACGAAATTTGCCGTTTTTTCGCGATCTTTTAACAAAATTTGTCGTTTTATTGCGATCCTTCGATGAAATTTGCCGTTTTTCGCGATCCTTTGACGAAATTTGCCGTTTTTTCACGATCTTTTGACGAAATTTGCCGTTTTTTCGCGATCTTTTAACAAAATTTGTCGTTTTATTGCGATCCTTCGATGAAATTTGCCGTTTTTCGCGATCCTTTGACGAAATTTGCCGTTTTTTCACGATCTTTTGACGAAATTCGCCGTTTTTTCGCGATCTTTTAACAAAATTTGTCGTTTTATCGCGATCCTTCGATGAAATTTGCCGGTTTTTCGCGATCCTTTGACGAAATTTGCCGTTTTTTCGCGATCCTTTGACGAAATTTACCGGTTTTTTTTCACGATCCTTTGACGAAATTTGGCGTTTTTTCGCGATCTTTTAACAAAATTTGTCGTTTTATCGCGATCCTTCGATGAAATCTGCCGATTTTTCGCGATCCTTTGACGAAATTTGCCATTTTTTCGCGATTCTTTGACGAAATTTGCCGTTTTTCCACGATCTTTTGACGAAATTTGCCGCTTTTTTGCGGTTTTTTTGACGAAATCTGTCGTTTTTCCGCCATCCTTTGACAAATTGGCGATTTCTTTTCGAACGATTGACGAAATTGATTTTTTTTCGGCGACCATTTGTCGAAAAACGCGATGTATTTTATGTCCGAATTTTCGGATTTATGACCTTTTTTTTTAATTTTAGGAAATGACCTTAATTTTTCGGAAAATTCGGAACAGAATCACCCCTGACTGATTATGTCAAGGTCTAACAAAATATGAAGTTTAACGAAGTTCTGTGCATTAGTTCTTGAGATATAGTTATTGTGAAATCATGCAAAAGTAGAATAGCAGCACCACCTGTTATGGGATATTTATATCGAAACGTAATCAGCATCTATTTATGTCATATGTCTAACAGAATCTGAAGTTTGATGAAATTCTGGGTATTAGTTCTTGAGATACAGCTATCGTGAAAATCATGAAAAAAGTAGTATAGCAGTGCCACCTGTTGGGATAGCTACACCAAAGTATAATCAGCATCTATTTATGTCAAGGTCTAACTGAATCTGAAGTTTGGTGAAAATAAGTGGATTAGTTCTTGAGATAGAGATTGCGGAAGTCGCGAGAAATGCAGGATAGCAGCGCCACCTGTTGAGCGATTTACACCAAAAGCTAATCAGCACGTACTCCCGTCACTTTTTTTTTGCGTTCCTTTGACGAAATTTGCAGTTTTTTCCGAGATCTGTTGATAAAATTTGCGTTTTTTTCGCTATTTTTTGACGAAATTCGCCGTTTTTCGCGATGTGTTAACAAAATTTGCCGTTTTTACACTATTCTCTGACGAAAGTCACGTTTTTCCCGCGATCTGTTGACAAAATTTGTTGTTTTTTCGCGATCTTTTGACGAAATTTGCCATTTTTCGCAATGTTTACGAAGAAATTTGCCGTTTTTCGCAATGATTTTGACGAAATTTGCTTTTTTTCGCGATGCTCTGACAAAAGTCACGTTTTTCCCGTGATCTGTTGTCAAAATTTGTCATTTTTTAGCGATCTTTGCCGTTTTTCGCAATGTTTATGACGAAATTTGCCGTTTTTCGCAATCTTTGACTAAATTTGCCGTTTTTTCGCGATCTTTTGACTAAATTTGCCGTTTTTAGCAATGTTTTAGACGAAATTTGCCGGTTTTTTTCGATTTTCTAACGAAAGTAACGTTTTTCCCGCGATCCGTTGATAAAATTTGCCGTTTTTTCGCGATCTTTTGACGAAATTTGCCGCTTTTCGCAATTTTTTGACGAAATTGGCCGTGTTTTCGCGATTTTCTGACGAAAGTCATGTTTTACCCGCGATCGTTTGACAAAATTGGCGACTTTTCTTCGAACGAATGACGAGATTGATTTTTTTCGGCGATCATTTGCCGAAATACCGATACATTTTATGTCCGAATTTTCGGATTTATGACCGAGATATATATATATATATATATATATATATATATATTATTTTTTTTTTTTTTTTTTCGGAAACCATTGCCTTAATTTTTCGGAAAATTGCGACCAGAATCACCCCTGTAGCAGACTGTGATTGGTGTCTCGCGAGCCGAGCTTCCTAGCTGCTAAGCTCTAGTCATATATAGTTGGTTCCTTTGCAGGAAACTCAATCCAATCAGAGGATCGACTGATCGGCGCGCGCGAGCACGTTTCGAATCGTAACAGGCACTTTAAAGAGGGAATTTCGTACCGCAAAGAATGACGAAATTTTTCTTATGGCAAAATGTTGCTAGAAGAAAATTATCGAATTGGCGCAGTTGGGCGCAATTTTGTTGAAAAATGATCGTTTTGGCGCAGAATGGCGCAGCATTATCGTTTTGGCGCAATTGGAGCAATTGGCGCAGCTGTTCCATCACTGAATAATATATAAGGATGATTATTTTGGTAGGTTTCTTATAAGTTCATTTAACAGTTCCTTATTAGCGCAAAGTCCTATTTCTTTCACTGTGAATTTCTCTTTCGATGTCAAAAAATGTTTTCTACTTTTGGACGCCAGCCAAAATACAGTGGCAATTTTTAGAAATGTACAACAGTTGTGACAACAAAGGCGCTATCGCTTTAGTTTTCATCGCGCATACATCAATTCGAAATACTAAAAATTTCTATTTTTTACTACATTTTACAATTTTAATTCTTACATCATCAATTAGAAAAAAAAATTAGCTTTCGATTGAAATTTATTTGAAAACTGCCGCTTAATTTAACGACTTTTTTAATATTTTTCAAGTATGAAAATTTTTTCCATTCTATCTTATCAATGACCACCAGTTTACTTCAATAATGTAAAATAGCCCCTGGGAAAGTTGCCACAATTCAAAATAGATTTCCTTAACCATCATAAAAAGGGAATAATAATTTTTTTTTAAAAAGTGATAAATCACATAATATCAGATTATCCATAAGATAGAACATTTTGGCGCTAAACAAAAATCTGTCAGAAAAAAGAAAAAGAAAAAAAGACTATTTTTAGTTTATGTTGAACATAAAATTGATATGTTGAATTCGTTGATGAATATGTTCCATCAGATATCAGGATATGCTAGGAATTGTATTTTTTTTATTTTTTTACATTTGCCAACTGTATAAGAGGAAAAATATCCCCGACTGTGATGGAAAAGGGATAATCATCCTGATTATGTCAAGGAACTGAAGAAACCATACAAATAAATTATACACTTGAAAACATTAAAAATCTCCATCTGCAGATAGATTTATTACTGTAAAAAACTTCTTAATCTTTGCATAAAAATTGATTAGCTTAAAACAATGGATGCGTTTTAGAAGATATGGATTTGAAACGAACAATGATTAAAGAGGACATTTTAAAACTTTTAATTTAATCATTTTAAAACTTTTTTAACGTCGAATTTTGACGGTGCTTTTGGGCAGATGCAATGCAGATACGCATAGGAGCTCATTCGGTTGCATTATCACAGGGGGGGGGGAGATGTGTGCTTTATTTACTATGTTCTGTTATTTACTGAATATGATATGAATGTAGGAATATACTATTTGTATATACTTCATAGGTCCAGGAATTTTTTTTCTTGCCGTGGGGAATATGGTGGTAATGTGAAACTGATTTGCATTACACAGTTATTTACGGATTTTTTGTTTGGAGTTTGCATCGGAAATAGTACTGTATTTGACTGGGGAAAAAAAAATATTTGAAAGACTGTTTTATACGCAACCCTTCATAAATAATAAAGAAGCTTATTTTACTGATACTGTTATAGTATTTTTTTGCGTCAAGTTTTGACGGGTTCCATCTAGTATTTATTTATTTTAGTTATCAAAGGTATCTTTATAAAGAGATTAATGATATCAAGGTTTAACTGTGTACCACAGTTTATTCTTCGAACATAAGACACAGTTAACAAATGTTTAAATTGTAAATGATTTGAATTTTCTACATAACTGACTGCCATCTTTTAATTTAAATTACTTTCAGATGAAATATTATTACTTAATTAGTACCCAACAATGTTTATTTTTATCAACAAATATGCATGTACATATAATAGGAAATGACATTTAAAAACAAAAGTTTAAACCTTTAAAAACTGAGTTTTTTTTTTTTTTTGGAGTGGAAGGGGGGGGGGGGGGGGGGGGGGAGAAGAAACCTGAGTTTTTGCCAACTCTGTAAAGGTTTGCATTTTTTTTTTCCCTTTGAGAAAGAGGTCCATATGCACACCCCAAAGCCCTAGTTAAAAAATTTTGATTAATTTTTTTTTTAAATTTTGTACTTTTTTTTTTTTTTACAATGTGCTGACTGTCAAAGAGGTTATCTAATTTCAATCTTTAAACCCAATAATCAAAAAGTTCTACTCTTTTCAATAAACCTTATTTGGAAGTCATGGTGAGATTGCTCGATTTCAATTCCATAATCCCTTCTATGAACAAAATTAAGGCCATTTTCTCATATAAGAAGAATGACTATCTTAAATGGGGAGGGGGAGGGGGAGCAAAAGTTGAATTTCCTGTAAAATTTAAGAAGTCTGAAGAAATTCATTACCAATTAACAATAACTTTTGCCTCTACTGGTAATTGCCGAAATGTCAGTTGAGGCTCACTGTGGAGACCCAAAACATTTTTGGTTTCCGTCTGCCTGTTCCGCGATAACTGCCGTAAAAATCATCCTACACTGTAAAAAAAATGGGTCGATCTACTAAAAAAAGTTTAGTTTTTCTAACAGATTTTTTGGAAATTACTAAAGATTTTTTAATATATTTGTATTCCACAGATTTTTTTAGTAACCGGTACTAAAAAATCGAAATCATTGCTAGCTGTTTTCTAGTAATGTTGCTAGCTGTTTTCTAGTAATGTTGCTAGCTGTTTTCTAGTAATTCTTACAGATTATCTTGTAACTGAGTAAGAATATAAAAAAATTTTTAGTCTTTTTGTACCGATTTTTAGTACCGGTTACTAAAAAAATCTGTGGAATACCAATATACTAAAAAATTTTTAGTAACCTGAGAATTTTTTTTTACAGTGTATTAGGTTGATTTTTGGTGGGTAGGTTGTTGAGGTACCCGGAATTAGCTGTATAGTTTTTAGTTACATTTGGTTCATTCGTTCAAAAAATATCAAACATTTCTTTTAGGTCACAATGCTTTTCAATGGGAAGTCAGACGATTTTTTCAATTTTAACATTCACCAAAAAGAAAATGTCGCATTGGGATGATTGTAAATGTTAAATTTATAAAATGAAGATCTTAATTTAATCCAATTGCTGTGAAAATTTACCAATATATTTATTAGAATTTCAAAATTAATTGCATAAATTATTGGGAAATTTTATGCAATAATTTGAAAGATGTGAAACATTTTAATTTCTCATTTTTTTACAAAATAATCCAATGCACTTTTCTTTCTCTCTCTCATTAAATGGTTGCTAAGCAACTATATTTCAAAGAATATCAACAAAGGAAAATTTAAGTGAATCGCATTATTTTGATGCGAAATTTTATTAACAAAATAGCTAATTTTCAGGTGATATAAGATTTAATATGCTTTTTTTAATGAAATTTTTTTCTTTTTATTCCTACTACTCAAAATAAACCATTGGGAGAAAAGTTAAATGAATCTTTGTCAATAGAGCTATACAACAGATATTTTCTGAACAACAAAATTCATAAAAAAGGAAGAAATTAAAATAAAAAATATAACAGGAAACTTACCTTTAAAACACCACGTAAAATACTTCCACCAGCCACGCCACCTTTTAAGTCCTCAACTTCACAACCAGGCTTATTTACATCAAATGAACGGATCACTAATAAGAGAGAGAGGGAAACTTAAATAAAAAGAAATATAGATGTTTCCTTCTTAAATATACAGAAAAATTAGTTAAAATTAAAACAGCTGCTTTATAAAAGAATATTAAAGTCTTAAATATTCCATTTCATAGATCAATAATTTTAACTGAAAAATGTACAAAATTATACTAGGCAAGTATCATTATGAAAGACAAGAGAACTACATATTAATACTCATATGAATATCAGAATAAAAATAATAATAAAATTAGTCAGTAAAATACATCTACTATATATATAAAACACAAACGGAAATTTCGTTCCGTTCCTTTATAACTCGAGTTCTGCTGAATGGAATTTGATGGAACTTGCACTGTTGGATAGATAATTTTTCAGGGAAGGTTTTAGTATATAACACAAAGTTCTACGTATATTAGTTACCTGAATTATGACGGAAAGTTCTGTTATTTTGGACGATAAGGTTACCATAGGTCATTTTTTTGGCGACCATTATCGTTGGCGAAAGAATTGAAACGGCTATATCAAAAAATAATGCAAACACATAGAAAAATAAAATAAAAATTCTGTTATTAATTTTATTTACCCCACCCCCCCACCCCGCCGCAAAAAAAAAAGAAAAAGAAAGAAAAAAAAACTGTTTTAATGAGGCATAATATTTAATTTAAACTCCAAAGGAATATTTGTAATGCTTAAAAATATTTGCAATGCATGAGATTGCAATTCAGATTAATTCAATATTTGGCAGTTTACCGTTTGCGTCAGGTTAACAAAGATGCATCTAATAATTTGATTTAATAAAATATGAGTAATTTTTTTTCTTTCGGTTAATTTTTTTTATATATATAAACTCCCCTATCATGTGTCTTACAGGAGGAACTAGCAGATATAATTGTAAAAATGACTGCATTTATGAGTTAACATGTTATTCGTTTATTTACGGTTTTGATTTACTTTCGTCGCCAAGTAATGTGATTTTAAGCCAAAAATGCATAAGCGTGACATCAGCTTGAGCGATATTAGCAATACCAATAATAGTGTTTTTTTGTGCATACAAGATCCTTTTTGGAGTAAATTTTTATATTCAAATGCAAGTTATATAAATAGCAGTTTTTGTTATGAATATGGGATTAAATATTTAAATTTTAGTGAATGTCTACCACTCAAAACACATATTGTAAAATAATTAAATTTTAGGCATTTAAAAATTTACTATGGAAACATGCCGGGGTTTTTTTCACCAAACATATTATTTTTATAGCCTCGAACACAGATCAGCAAATATTGTCGATTCTTTTATTTTTATTTTATTATTTTTTTTAATATATCGCCAATTTCACTTATAGAAATATTCACTGTTTCAAAAGTTAGGAACCAAAGAATACTCTAAAGGAGATGTGTGCATTTATGCGTTATTACTATCACAAAAGGCTACATTTTGCAATAAAATTGTTTGCTGAAATAAATTTTCGATGCTCTTTTTGATTCGTCATTTCTTTTTAGTTTTTTCTGCATATCTTCCTTTCTTTCAGGAAGGTTTTTAAAAGACATTGGGCTAATTGTCCGTTGATGGTCACCTGCCTGTTGGCATTTTTACTACATCGTTGGATGTTTCGTTTATGTTTGAAGGTTACTCTGGACGACGATTCAGATTACAGAAGATTAGACGACTTTTGAAATTAGCGATTGCTAACTTTATGGGGTTTTTTCATTAGGAAGCAAAGTTTTACCAAAAAAGAATGCTTCCAATGTACGGTTGGTTCATTTTATGACGGCCGATTATCTACACGAGGAATATAGACCCTGGGGGAGTGCCCTCCGGGGGGGTCTTTCTAAGGGATTCTAACCCGTATTTACGGAAAGGTTTGAAGAAAACCACGAAAAACTCCGAACGGTTAGGTCAACGAGCGTGATAGGGGTTTGAACCCAGCACTTCCCGTATGCCAGCTTTGAGAGCAAAATATCTCAGCCACTGTTTTGGCGCTTTCAATGTACGGAAAAACTTTGTAATGTCAATGGTGGCGAATGGAATAAATAATATTTGCCGATTTATCATTCCCGGCTGGATAAAAAAAAACGAGTACCTGAAATTCTGATTAGATAATTTTTCTATCATTATAAAGCCTTTTCGACCTACACACAGTCCTAGCAGCTAAACATATTAAAAAAATAATTTATTTCTGCGTGCATGCTCTTTACAGAAATGCAAAAAAATCTTCGGTTTAAGTATTCACCAAAAACGAGCAGGGAAGACCTAGTTATGCTCGGCCAAAATTAGCTTTGAGTTCAAATATTCTGACGCATGACCAAAATGACCACTAATAAAATTTTCTCAAACATGTGACCTAGCCCAACAGTCTTCTCGTGCCCAAATACCATAGGAGGCAAAATTTAGTCTAAATAGTCTGAGTCGTTTTTAAGATAAAATAGCTTGACCCATAATGGCCCATGACCAAAATGACCCACTAATCAAATTTTCTCGAACACGTGACCTAGCCCAAAAGTCTTCTCGTGCCCGAAAACCATAGGATGCAAAATTTAGTGTAAATAGTCAGAGCCGTTTTTTTAGATAAAATTAGCTTGACCTACAGTGACTCAAAAATGACCCACTAATCAAATTATCGCAGACATGTGACCTAGCCCAATGATTTTGTGTTGCCCGAAACTCGTAGGATTCAAAATTTAATCAAATTCGTTAGAGCCGTTTTTTAGGTAAAATTAATTTGACTCGGGTTGACCCAGAAATGACCCACTAATCGAAAGTTCTCGAACATGTGACCCAGCCCAATAGTCTTCTCGTGCTCGAAAATGGTAAGAAACAAAATTTAGTCAAAATCGTTTGAACCGTTTTTTAGATAGAATTAGCTTGACCCTGACCCTTGATGATCCAAAATGACCCACTAATCGAATTTTCTCGAACACGTGACTTAGCCCAATGGTTTTTTGGTGCCCCAAAATGGTAGGATACAAAATTTCGTCAAAATCGTTAGAGCCGTTTTTAAGATAAAATTTGCATATATATATCTATATATTTAAAACGCTAAGCGATTTCTTTCGACAATCCGTGAGAACAAACTACTGCATCAAATTACATCATTCTTTTTTTAAATGAAAGATATTTGGACACAGATTTGTTATCGTGCATTCGTTTGTTCGAAAATTTAATTAATTAGCCGTAATTTTCAATTAAACTTTTACCTCTGCTTATGACGTCATAAAGTCGGCGACTCCTACTGTTGCAATGCATAGAGTTTATTCTGTACACTCTGTGGTTTGTCAATCTTTTGACATTAGCTAATATCAACTAGGTAATATTTTAACATCTATATTTTTAAAACGCTAAGTGTTTCCTTTCGATAGTCTGTGAGAACAAACTGATGCATCAAATTACATCATTCTTTTTTTTAAATGAAAGGTATTTAGACACAAATTTGTTATCGTACTTTTGTTTGTTCGAAAATTTTATTATTTAGCCGTAATTTTAAATTCAAATTTAACTTCTACTATGACCTCATAAAGTCAATCACTAGAGGATCCTGCAACTTTTCATAAAATTGAAGTCTGACTCTGACCGTAACTTCAAGCTATCTGGGCAAGGTAGAATTGTAAACAAAGATCGAATACGTTATAAAAATATCAATGTCACCAATTTATTTACTTTTAACATTTGCTGAAACATTAAAACTAATACAAAAAGATTAAAATATATTAAATTATTCATAAATTTGTTTTTAAACGTTAATAAATTTTATTTATTAAATAAAAAATACTATTACATGGAACAGAAGCCGCAGACGCACAGGTATTGGCGCGATCTATTTTTTGCACTACTTTGGCAAGAAAATCCAATTTTCACACATTATTTTTATTAAACACACGTAATTAATTGTATTAATTAATTAATTTTAAATTATTTTATTTTATTTATTTACACACTGTGATAAAGATATATCACAGTCTTAATTCTTTTTAATTATTTTTATTTCAGCTCAACGTATTTCTATTTTATAGCCTTTCCAGTTTAATTGCTGTTCTTTTAAAATGCCTTTTTACCAGCGATCGTGCACCTTGTACGTTGCTTTTTCAGCAGTGTTTTCACGGCGTTACTTCATCCCTCCTTCGTTCTCTGAGTTCGCTTCAATCGGCGCTGAGCTGTGACGTCATTGCTTTCGGCGGCTCTTCCCCCGCTCCTGCGTTTTACGCATGCGCCGCTCTTGTTTCCTGTATTTTCGGGAGCTGTTTTGTTTTGGCGCTGCAGGCGAAAGGGGCGTTATTGTGTCAGTACAAATGTACTGACTGGGGTATTTAAAGAAATAGCAGAGGAAACTACAGTAGAAGCGTAATAGCTGATTTTATAAACCCCAAAAGCTGAACTATTAGATTTAAGATTCCATTTAATCAATTACTAAAATTGAGTATCTATTCTATAAGTTCTGTAAAGATTAAAATTAATGACAATTTGTTTAAAACAAACAAATATATTTATTTAAACTTAATACACATAAATACAATAAACTTAAATATAGATTTCACTCACTTAATGTAAAAAGAATTATCCAAATAAACAATAATCAGACATCATGACGTGCACAGAAATTCAGCAAAATAATTATAATCAAAAACGTCTTTAAACACATATTCCGGAACTCAAAGTAAATGATGACATTAAATGTTGAACCACATGCCTCTGCATCAATCATCTGGAACCATAAATACGTAATCTCCAGATACCTTAGTATGGAGTCCAACACTTTAATGACGATTTTTATCCAGCTAGGTTAGTCTTGCGTATATATTATTTCAACTCATACGAAGAAAACACCATGCCTAAAACATCGACATCGCTGAAAAGGGAAAACCCCCAGTTCCAGAATGATCGCACAAGTAAAACGCGATATCACTTTAATTGTCTTCTTTCACAAATAAAACCAAAACAACATTCGGAAACCAAACTTAATTTAGACTTTTATCTATTACACAATTCTAAAGAAAACCAATCAAGGTTACATCCTTATTACTCGACATCTCACAAAAGCAAAACAGTCAACAGAACTAAAATGCCAAGGCAATAATGCCGGTAGACACATCTATTTATCTTCACGACATTCTAATAGAAGAGCATCCACGCATGTCCGATCCTCACTTCCATCTGCTTCTCGAATGTCGTATGTAAATTGAAAACATCGACACGAGGCAAGAAACGAAATACGGTTGCGTTGAATCGCACTGCCATCTAGGAGCGTTTGTAAGAACCACTCAGAAAAACAACAGAAACGTGGCCGATGTGTCGATACGAAGATAGCTAGAAACGCCGTGAGTTAAAGACTGATATAGCTTTTAAATATTGAAAATATGAAACAGGAATTTAAAGGCAAGTTTATTAAAAAGACATTTAATAAAGATACTTAAAGATATTTATTTAGTTTATTTATTAAGAACAATTAAAGGTAAGTTAATTAAAAGTAATTATCTTTAGCTTGTTTAAAGTATTATATTATATTATGAAAAGTATTATATTATATTTTATGAATGATACATATGGAATGCATGAGAGGTAAAGGAATAAGCATGGTGATAAGATATTAAATATACCAGGGACTGTTATATTTCCTAACAGGCGTGTCTTTCAAATACAAATTAGAATGGTTCTTTTAATTATTAAATGTTAATGATTTTCTGATTTGTTATTTTAATTTTTACGTAATTCCTAATCAACAAATTAGTTTAAATTAATCTTGCTGTCACATTTGTGCACCCCTTTTCTGGGTATATATACTAATGTTGCACATTTTTCCAACAGAATTTTAACAAAAATGATGCTGTAAATTTATGCAAAACGTCGTCTGATCTGAGGCCTGGCCTGTGCCGGCACTCGTATCCTAGAATCGCCATGCGCGGATTCTTTGGAGATCAATTTCGCGTTTTCAGTTTTTAATTATTCTATAAATATGCTGTTGTAAATTTTAAATTTAATATTTTAAAGGTTTAAATCAACTGGTAATTTAATTAATTCTGCATTAATTCTACATCCCTTAATGGATTCGGCCAAGAAGGAATATTTTAGAGATTCTTCGAATTTCATGATGATTGAGCCAGAACTTTATAAAGCAATGATGTGCAGCTGCTTTTATTCTCATCCTTCCTCCTTCCTCAAGAATTACAATAAAGATTTTATGGATCCAATCTTATGAAGTATTCATCATTTATAGTCTGCATCTATTTCTTCACTCAAGTAAGACCGTTTAATTCATTTTATTATTTTGATTCTCTTCTCCTCAAAGAAATCGACCAAAAGAACAGATGCACAAATCGTGCAGGGTTAATTGCTTATTTCAATCACAACTGCAATATTTAAAAGTTTACTATACGATCTATTCTTCCATCCATTAAAATAATAATATTATTACGATTTATTCCTTATTATTCCATCCCATCAAATAATATCACGCCACACACACGTATTCAATTTTGTTAACACCAAAAATCGCCATTTTGGCGGAAAAAAAAAAAAAAAAAAAAAAAAAAAAAACACTATGTGTCTGCGACATCTGACCCAATTTAATCAAAATTGTTTGCGTGCACCGCATATTGCAAAATTAATTAAATCCATGATTATTGTTTCTTTCGGAGATTAAAAATAAGAAAATTTAATTCTTAACGAAATACGATTATTTGGTCGGAAATTTTTTCTTAGTTCGGGCTTAGTTAATATTCTGGTATTTCTCCATTACCCCATCGACCACTTTCCATATAAAAAACTATCACCAAATTATTCGCCAAACTGTAGCGCCCAATAAACAAATGGAAGAAGGTTGCCATTAGAATCTCAGAAAAAAAAGAAAAAAGAAATAAAGTTGGAAAAGCCCAATTCACTAAAGTATCATTTATCAGTAACTTTAAACAATAAAATTTACATTTTATTAATGAAAATAGAAACACAAATAACCTTGAAAATTTATCTAATTAAATTATTTTTCTTAATTATCTCTCTCGACTGCTGGATAAGTGTTTGTGACGTCAGTTAAAATTGATCTATTGTACGTAACTGCGCATCGCAACATTTTTTCAATGCTTTTTCACTTTTAATATCATATTGTCGAAGATGTAATTTCTATTTTAATTAATGAATTAACTAATAAATCAGTAAAACATCATTAAAAATACATTAAACGTCGAATCAAACATCACCTGCTGAGATAACAAACACGTGTAATGCATTTGACATAAAGTGAGTTTGACGCCACGATAATACATTTTTGGCGTTAAAATCCTATAGTTTGGTGATAGTTATTTTCTTAATGGAAAGTGGTTGACCGGATTACGGAGAAGTATCAAAATTCTTATAAATCGTATGAAATTGAAGGGCATGTATATTTAATGTGTTTAAAAACACTATT
The DNA here is from genome assembly GCA_963931845.1 of Maratus michaelseni. Taxonomy (NCBI): domain Eukaryota; kingdom Metazoa; phylum Arthropoda; class Arachnida; order Araneae; family Salticidae; genus Maratus; species Maratus michaelseni. The sequence goes on along the minus strand of OZ007592.1, from coordinate 36,712,987 downwards.
AATGTTTCTCAAACTTTGAAGCTGAAAAACAAGTGAGTACGAGGTATTATTACGTAAGTCGCGGTACGAGCCACCATCTGGACAGGGTATACGGCAGATGCCATTTTTCAGTACAATTAAATACAAAATAAATTTTTATTTGTATACATGGTGGTTAAGCATAAAAACAATGTATATAAAGTATGTGTGAAAATTTTGCGCCTGTGAAAATGACGCTATGCTTATCTTGAAATGCATTTTTACATTGATAAATCTACAGAGAAAAATTTATAGGATTGTGTCAACATGATGTAATTTTAACGGATTTTTAAATTCTTCATTATAAAGAGTAGAATGTATAACGATTGTGACAACAAACGGCGCTATAACTTTTGTTTTTATCGCGTTTACATCACTTCTAAATACCGTACAATTTCAATTTATACATCATCAATTATAAAAATGTTAACTTTCGAATGAAATTTATTTGAAAACCGCCACTTAATTTAACAACATTTTAAATAATTTTCAAGCATGCATTATTTTTCAAATCTATCTCAACAATGGCCGCCAGTTTGCTTCAGTAATATAAAATAGCACCTGGGAAAGTTGCCACAATTGAAAATTGATTTCCCTAACCAACATAAAAAGTAAAGAAACTAATTAAAAAAAAAAACCTCTGATAAATCATAAAATTAGATTAACCATAAGATAGAGCATTTTGGCGCTAAACTGAAATCTTTCAAACAAAAAAACCGATTTTCAATTTATGTTCAACATAAAATTGATATCATGTTGAATTCGTGTTGATGTATGTGTTGCATCGGAATATGCTTGGAATTGTAATTATTATTTTAAAGATCAGTGGTGTATTTCACTGTATAAGAGGGAAAAGATCACGACTGTGGAAAAGGGATAATCATGATTATAGAAAGGGACCGAAAAACCCATACAAATAAATTATACTTGAAAACATGAAAAATCTGTATCATCTGCAGATTGTATATTATTATTGTAAAAAAAATTCTCCATCTTTATATAAAAATTGATGAGCTTGAAACAATGGATTCATTTTAGAAAATATGGATTTGAAACGAACAATGACTAAAGAGGACATTTAAAAATTTTTTAGTATTTAAACATTTTAAAACTTTTTTAACGTCGAATTTCGACGATGCCTTTGAACAGATGCAATGCATATGCACATAGAAGTTCACTCGGTTGCATTATCACAGGGAGAGAGATGTGTGCTTTATTTACTGAATATGATATGGACGTAGGAATATACTATTTGTATGATACTTCATAGGTCCACGAAATTTCCTTTCTTGCAGTGGTGAATATAGGGGTAATGTCGAACTTATTGGCATTAAACAGTTCTTTACGGATTGTTTGTTTGGAGTTTGCATCGAAAATGGAACTGTATTTCACTAGGGGAAAAAACTTTTTAAATAAAATATTTAAAAGACTTTTTCATATGCACCCCTTCTTAAATAATAAAGAAGCTTATTTTACTGATATTGTTATACTATTTTTTTCGTCAAGTTTTGACTGGTTCCATCTAGTATATATATAACCACACACAAAATTTTCTCGTAATAGAATATATAATAATATTACTAAACATTTTGCATAACTAACTTTAGCATTGTCACGTTTATTTAAGGTATGGAATTTTGTTAATGAAAGATCTATAATTGAATTAACAGTAATTTGACATTATTTAATGGAACTTAGCTTGGCGCGTAAATAACTTCATTTTGTAACTAACTCTGATACATTAGTAACCATACCGTTTCAAGCACTTCTAATGTTTGACGTCAAACTTGGATATCGGCAAGATTATGGAAGATTTTATTGGATACAAACTAGAGGTTTATTCTTATTGGGTTTTGTTTTTCAGATTAACGATTACATGAATGCAACTGGTCTAAAAAATGGAGACAGTGAAAATAGCGTCATTTTAATTTTATTCATATTCAGCTTTAAAAATGCACCTTTTTATGTTTCACCATTTTTTTAAATATGAAAGTTAAACACCGTTCTTTATGTGAAAACAATTTATTACAATTTTCACTGTATTTACTCTGCTGGAATCGAAAGATGAAAAACCGTAGTAGACTTGCCAGAAGAGATCGTATATTGCGAAATATAACGTAACATAGAGTGAGATTGTACTTACGTTACCAGAATCTCACATAGAGACAAGAAAGAAGGACGGAGTTCAAGAACTTACAGACGAAAATGAATCACCCGAACATTATTTAAGTCCAATGGTCAATCTATGTAATAATCATTGTGATGCTTTCTCTTTTAGTAGTATGTTGACTAGAGAACATTTTAGGTCCCGTTGTCATAATCTCATAATGGCCTCATTTCCCTACGAAACTCTACTATAAATGATCAACTTAATCAGTTGCTTCTTTTAGCCTAAATTTTGTCCAATGTATGATATAATATGACGCAATGTCATTCACATCGTTTACAGCAATGTTGAAGGAAAATCCAGGTAAACAACCCTATTGCTTTAAAATACATGCTCAAATCCATTGATATAATTCGTTTGATTCAAGGTTCGTTTGAAAATATTTAATAAGGTAGCATCTGTAGGTGAAGATCCACATTCCTTTAAAATACAAAGCCATTTCGTTTGATTTAAGGTACATTTAAAAAAAAAAATGGCCCAGCGCAGCGGGCGTAGCATGCTAGTAATATATATACTACTATTCATGATTTAAACTGCTAATTGAATTTTTTTCACACAAACCTCCTTGGGAAAAAAAAAATTATTTCACCCATATTATTTCAGGAGATATTTCACTGATTACATGGAAGAAGGCATTATGAGTGTCACATTAACATTGAATGTAAAAAAAAGGATAAAAGTATGACTGGCTAGTAGATATGAAGAATATGCTTTATATTTTAATGGAAATAACATACCATCCTGACTTTCAGAAAATAAATTTGATTTGTCTGAATATACAGTGACAGCGGGGATGTACTAATAGTGCATCATTAAGCAAAAAATTGAAGAAGGGATGCAAATTAGGATGGATCTTTCAGGAGGCATAATTTTTATCTTGAAAGAATGCAAAAGAGATATTTTCTATTGAATAATTGAATCATAATTATTATTTCTGTTGTCAACATCCTTTTTCTATGAATTTACAAAATGCACAATAATGAATGAAGGAATCTAAATGTGCTTTACGTACATTTAGATTCAAATTTAACTATATTCAAGTTTAATTCACTTTTTTCCCCTAGGACCATCTGAAAAATAACTGAAAAAAATATGGATTCAAATATTACTTTATTGTGTACGTTACAACCAAAAATAAAACAACAAAAATAATTTTCCTGCTAGCCTGCTTTTATTTTTTATTTTTTTACCAACCAAAAATATTAAACCTTTGCAGAACAATCCAATTATTAAAATCATATTTATTACTTGTGATAGTGAGTAACGCCTTCTTTTTTATTTTATGTGACTATTCTCCATATATTATTAACAGATAATTTTTTTAAACTCGACACACACAATCAGACACGACTTGATTCCATGAAATATATAGTGCAAGTAACTCACCGGACATGAATAAAATAGGAGAAGGCAGGAATCAGAAGAAAGTAACCAAGAAATCCTATATATTAAAATGAAGGGATTTTCGTCAATTTCCAGTTTTCACAGAAAAATGACCTATTTGAGCAAGCGTAAAATTAAATCTAGAACCTAACCAGTTTTAGAGTGCACTCGAACGAGAAAAGGGTGGCCAAAGGCGAGGCATTTCTCTGCTTCGATCATCATGTCGGTTTGATACACACTCCGGGTAGAATGACTTTTCTTATTTTATTGGCGATAATTCATTTTAATAATGCCCTATTTAATTCAGGAGGAAAAGTTATATAATTTGTATTTTTATTTTATTCGAATGCTTTATAATTTTGTAAAAATTAACACCCAAGAATATTTTGTTTTAATTACTAAATTTATATTAGAAGTATTTAAATTAAAAGATCGTGCATGTAATTATCAATTAAATAGATTGAACTTGGTCTACAATTTTTATAATGTTTGATATGACCATTATCAAGATGTCATATATATAATAAGATAAGTATGTGATTATTTTTCGTAAAAAAGGAAAAATAAAAGGATAGAAAACAAAAAGAAAAATATTCATACAGGAACTCTTACGTTATCTTGATATCCATGATTTAACAACTAAATAATATGTGAAAATGTTAGTTGCAAACAGCAAAGTTTAAATTTAGAGTTTTAGAGTCAGAATGATAAAAATTAATTTAATGAAAAATTTTAAAGGTTGTGTTTAAAAAATCAGAAATACTAAATATTGTTATTTTTTCAAAACATTGGAACTGTATTAAATAAAATTTAACAACCACCAATATTTTTTTAATTACTTATTTTATATTATAAATATTTAAATTAAAAGATTTTGCATGTAGTTATCGATTAAATAAAGTGATCTAAAGTTTTATCTATATTTTATATGACCATTAACTAAGAAAAGTAAATGATTATTCTCCTTAAAAAAAAAAAAAAAAAAAGAGAAAAAAGAAAGAAGCAAAAATATCCATATAAGAATTATAAAAGAAATCACCTTAATATCCATGGTTTATTTGGGTTTTAGAGTCAGGCAGATAAAAATAAAATTAACGAAAAATTTTAAAGGTTGCGTAATTTAAAAAAATTTAGAAAATACTAAATACTAATATTTAAAAAAGATTGTAGTAAGTAAAAATAAATCCTTCAATTAATATTTTTAGCTAAAGTCTTGCTAAATTAATTCAAGTATAATAGGATGTAATTTGCTGGACTGACAACACAATCTATCGTCTTATATCTATAGAAATCGCTTACACAATATAACAATTCATAAAATTTTCAATACTTAATTCATTTAAAAGCAGCTAATTAAAAATAAAAGCATATTTCTAAAAGAACTTTCAAGTTATTTACCGTCAAATGATGATGGTTACTATCTAGTAGAATTGAAAACAAAAAAAGTTACCATTTCTATCGAAACTTGTTTAAAAGCATATAATACTAGGGAAGCTTTATTTACTACAGTGTATGAGGAAAAAACAAAAATTGACATCATACACCAAATGAAGAAAGGATAAATAACAACAAAAAGCGACAAAAATTCGTTTATCTTTTTCAACTACATTAAAAAAAATACAAGAAGTGAGAGAAAAACAATATTAGAAGGTGAAATCAAAAACAGAGTTCCAGTGTTCTTATTTTAGCGAGATTTTTTTTATTCAAATAGCTATCACTATTTCTGACTAGTAATATTTAGCCTCAATTAATATGTCATTCAATAAGCCAAATGTTATCATTCAGAAATAGTGCTGGATATCTGAATAAAAAATCCCACTAAATTGGCAACACTGGAGAAGACAGAAGAAATTCACATCTTGATCTATGAATTTGCGTATTAAGAAAGATTTTTTATCTCAAGAGACAAAACTTTTTTGAGTACTAAGAGAGATCATGTAATAACCGTTCGCATATTAAATGTGATATTTTTGCGTTAGTCTTATGGGCTGTTCAAGGAACTGGGAAAATTTGCTTATTAACCATGAACGTCTTAACTAGGTCTGATCATACTTTAATAAGTGGTCAAACAATCCCTAAAAGTCATTTTTGGTATAGTGATAATTGTTTTTTTTTAATTTCTTGAAGAAGTTTCCTTTCTGTCTGGTAACAAAGGTTAGAAACTTTTACACATTAATCGCTTTTACCTAGTTTGCCCAGCTTAAATAAATAACATTAAGCTTTGCTTTCAGTTATTTGCTTTACTTTAAACATGATAACAGCTACAAAATACAATTATTGTGGCCAAAATGTAAAAAAAAATCAGTTCACTAAAAGCAAAAATCTGTGAGTAACAGTAAAATAACCCTAATATTAAAATAATTATTTAATATATACATACAGTGTGTTCAAATTATATAACACCTGGTTATGTGCATGGGTGGATAACACAATGGAGAGTAGATTTTCTAACAGGTGAGTGATGCTTTAGACCAGGGCTGTCCAACCTGGCACCCGCTATTCACCAGAAAATTCTTAAAGAAGTATTCACCTTATTTAATCAAGAGATATTCGGAGATTGAACAAGGTACATCTTTTTGTAAGAATTTTTTGGTGAATAGCAGGTGCCAGGTTGGACAGCCCTGTTTCAGACATTCTTTTAAAAAGTGCAGGATATAGAAAATATACCAAACACTTTTAAATATTTTTATTCATTGTCCAAATTTTTCACTTTCCTAAATTGCAACAATGTAAACATGACAATAAGTTCTATCCTACACTAAACTTCCCTCTGTTAATATTTTTTTTTTAATTTTATAAAAAATATTACTGCAAAAATGCATTGTAGAAATTGGTAGTGAAATATTCTGAATATTCCCCTCTCCACACATAGTTATGTGACACCTCTCAATGCATCACATTCCTGATCCTTAAGTGTTGAATAATCATAAGTCCTTTTGATTTTCTGAGTGTCGGATAGTCGGGAAGTCTAGTGTATTTTGTAAAAACTATTAATTAAAAAATAAATAAATTTAAAAAAAAAAGGAGAGAGACAGAAAATTAATTTTTTCCTAAGCTCAAAAATGCAAAGTAAATTAATAGATAAATTAAATAAAAATTAAAACCATGTTCCTGATGACATATAAGTACTAAATACCTCTTTCAACAAATTTTTCTTTTTTAAAGTCAAGCACAATTAATATACAATGGCATGGCATGGCATATACACACAAATACAGAAACTTATAGAATGTAAAGAGTGCATTGAAAAGAGAGAAAGGATGTTTTATAGAATAATCTTATGCAACAATAAATATATTTCACAAGTGAATGTCAAGGAATAAAATTTAGTGAAAAACAACAAAAATGTACATACCAATAAGACGTGGTTCAGAAGTGAAATCCCGCAAAGGAACAGGTATTTTTTTCACAGCATATTCACAAATAACTTCTATGTTGTACTTCAGCTGGGCTGAAATTGGAATCACTGGAGCCCCTTCTGCCACAGTACCTGAAATAAATTATTTGATGCTGAAATGTTTGTTTAAATTCATCAACCATCGATTTTATATAATTAACAACCACTATTTTTATATAAGAAGACGCTTGCATATTTATAAAATTAAAATAGAATTTCATACTTAAAAGAAAAAGGGAAAAAAAAAACTGTTACAAAACATGTATCATTTCCCTTTTTTAACAAGTCCAAAATTTTAATATTATCTCTTTATTAAAATCTTAGCTATATTTTTATTTTAATGATCTTAATTAAATATTTAATCTAAATTTATTAGTTTCAATGACCTTTTCACCTATATTCTTAATTTTAAATAAATAATTTAAATTCAAAACCATTAATAATAATATTCCTTTAATCAATTTTATTTTAATTTTAGCAGTCTTGTTCAATTTTTTCTTACTTTTCTACATCTATTTTCATGTAGAATTCGGTCGGTTTTGCCCAACAAATAACATTTGCAACTATTTCTGATTTTAACCCTTCCCACTGTCTACCATTTTATTTTGCCTTCCTTTCAATAGACATCTTTGATTTTTACAGTCAAACAACAACTTTTAGGGCAATTGACAGCCTTTTTGCTTTTTTTGCGACACGTACCTGTTTTCTACAAAGTTGTAAATAACATTATGAAAATTCCTGAATGTTCAGGCATCGTTGCCACTCTAGATAATTATTGCAGAAAAAATAGCGATTTCGTGATCATAATGGTTACTGAGTGATGTTATAGCAGTGTTCCGGGATCTAGCAACAGCCATTCTGTAGGCTGATTGGTGAAAAATTTCAAGACTGTTGACCAGATGATCTTGTAAAATATCTTTTTTGGTAACCAAGTGTCATAGGTAGCAGTTGATGAGAGGGTTGCGGCTAGGATGTTGGAAGTATATAACTGTCGGCACTCTAATCTGCCAGATAATTATTTTGCAAGTCATGACAATTAATAGATGTTCTCCAGCTTCAGCAAATTGCCTCATTTTCCCACTCTCTGATTTAACAGGTCTGATCAGGCTAAGCATTGTTCCACTGACGAAATGGATATTCTTTTAAATATACCCTAATGGTATTGTATCAGGATAATCCATTTGGGATGGATATTTTTTCCTTTATCCTGGCGAATTTGACAGCAAATCATCGATCCATTGATTTTAAACTTCTGGGATGACCATTTTTTTCTTATCTCCAAAACATCTTCCAATCCTCTTCAAATATGATCATCAATCCCTTTAAATGAAAACACCACCAGTCTTCGACTATTGAAATCTTAAGTCTCATCCAGCATGTACTACTTTCTTCCCAGCATCATCTTCAACTAATTTAAGTGTGTCATCGTCCTATGAAAACCTCCTTAATCCAAGATAAACATATGCCACCTAAAGACACTTAAGTTTATTTATTATTTATTATTCAAGAACCAGACATTATTGTGCTTTAACCACGAGCATTTTATTTTCTTCTCCTTTTTAGAGATGTTTTGTGCATTAATCAAGAGCTGATAATTATGTTTATTCAAGAAATCTGGATTATATCAGTGGCAACATTCTCATGGTCAGGGCTTGACAAATGCAGTTGCAACTAGTGACCAAGTTATTTAATCTGGCAGTTTTATTTTTTCGTTTCTAAAAAATCAACACAAACTGCAGTTTTTGTCTTTTTCAACATTCTTAATTTGGTAAAAATAATTTCATCAAATACAAATTTTAATATAATAAATTCAGAATTATTTGACCGACTTTGACAAGAAAATAGGCAAAAAAATGGTTTCCTGCTTCATTATTTCATTGATGCTCCCCTCATCAAATATAGGTTTTCTAGCACTCAACTATCAGGACATTTGAAGCATCGAAAATCAGCATTAACAAGCATTGGCCGGAACATACCGGTTAAATCAGCCGATACAGAATTTCTTTTCTTTCTTTTTTTCTATAGATATATATAGTTCTGATAAGTTTAATTAGAAAACTTGGTTTATATTATCTTTGTAAATTACATACTTTTCTAAGCTATATAATTAATAATTCTAAACTATGTTTGTTATTAGCTTTTCTCAATTAATTCAGAAAAACAACTTTTGTTCTTTTCAAAAATCAATGACGGGAGAGGAGGTTGGAGGGGGGGGGTAAATATTTTCTATTGGCGACTAGAATTTTTACGGCTACCAGATTTGATGAAATTTGTAAAGCCCTGGATAATATATAATCAGATCTGCTTACGAAGAATTTGGGTCCTTTAAAGGACCCTTTACAAATTTTTTAATCTTCAAACAAGACCCTTCACAAAGTTCTTTGCCTTAAAAAAAGATTTTTTACAAAACTTTTTCATTTCAAAAATGAAGTCTTTACCAATTTAATCATCTTAAAATAATATCAGACCTGTCAAAAATAGCAGTAATCACCAAATACCCTATTATTTGGCTATATATATAGACAATGTAAATTTGTATACATATAAATTTATATATCTAAATTTAATACATTTTGTTCATTAAAACAGAACCTGGCTAAATTTAAATTGTCTAAACAAGGACCTGAATATAATGCTAATTTAAAATTCATAAATTTATTATAAGATTTTTCACAAATATGAAACCTGTTCACAATTTTCACAAAAACAAGACCCGTGAAAAATGTCTGGACAGACCGCTGATAATAACACACCATGGTGTACATAAGTGATTGAAAGATCCTTCACCGACGTGTTTTGGGTTACTGGAGTTTAGATATTTTTTAAATATTAATTATTATTGCTGGTTAAGCTAAATATATTTCAACTTATTGAATTGATCACGTGCTTGAGGTTCCATCCCCCCCCCCCCTTAAAACGTTATTTCGGAATATGCAAATTTTAACAAACTGAAAATGATTTAGATAAGGGAAATAATTCAAGATGTAGATTAATAATAAAATTAAATTTATAAAATAACTTAAAATTTGTAAATCCAAAACAACGTCACAGGACGTGATCGTATAGCGTAATCTAACATGATAATCAATATTTTAAAAGTAATATTTTTGTAATATTAAAAAAGGGTTGGAAATATTATAAGAATACTTAATTTAGATTTAATAAAATGATTTGAAATAGAAATGATGAATACACTTATCGATTATCAGATTAGAAATGCTAAAAAATATAAAAGTAAAAAAATAAAAACTTACCCCAGTGTATAGTTATGTAGATATAGTAGCATGAACACACATGCAATTAACACTTCATTTACATTTATTTAAAATCATATATAAAATGTAAAATTAGATGGTCAGCCAACCACATTGATACATATTCTATTTCACCGATTAAAACTATGGTTAATATAATATTATATTTAATTATTACGACTGTTGATTATGTAACGATGAATGAAATCTCTCAAATCTTACTGTTGCTGTTGCGACATCATTGCGAAAACATCACTGAGTTCGTGGAAAAGTTCAATGGATATGTTAAAGTCTATGATGAAGATATTAAGAGTATTATTGAAGTAAAGTCTCAAATCTAACTGTTGCTGACACTGGTATACATCTTTGAGTTCATGGAAAAGTTTGGAAGCTAAATTAAAGTTTACGATAAAGATATCAAGAGCATTATTGAAGTAGAGTCAAATCCGGCTATTGCTGATGCTCAAATACATCGTTGAGTTTGTGGAAAAGTTCGGCGGCTAAATTAAAGTTTACAATGAAGATATTGAGAGTATTATTGAAGTAGAGTCTCAAATCTGGCTATTGCTGACGCTCGAATACATTGTTGAGTTCATGGAAAAGTTCGGCAGTTAAATAAAAATTTACGATGAAGATATCAAGAGTATTATTAAAGTAGAGTCTCAAATCTGGCTATTGCTGACGCTCGAATACATCGTTGAGTTCGTGGAAAAGTTCGGCGGTTAAATTAAAATTTACGACGAAGATATCAAGAGTATTATTGAAGATAAAGAATAAACCTGAAGACGACTGAAGTAAAGTCCCAATTTAATTGCCAAAAGCATCTGGAACAACAAACATCAAAATGCCAAAATAGTTCTGCCAAATATTTATAAAGTAGGAATTTCATGAAACATTATTGAAGTATTAGCAGAAAATGAAGGCAAGCCATCGCAGGAAAAAGTTCGAATTCTTCTAGCTGGGGCCTGCAGCCTATATACTGAAGTTGATCCTAGTTAATCACACCTCGACGACTGACAAAAATCATCAGAGAGAATCGTCAGTTGAATTTTGAATCTATATCTTTAAGCCAATGAAACAAGAACGCTTCGTAAAACCACTCCCACTCAGAGTCATGACGCGTTCGTAAGAGTTGAGATGCAATCAAAAGTTATTCGTGAATGGCAACTGTGAGCGAAAAAAACCCGGATGAGACAATCGGCAAAGCCCGCATATTGCCAAAGTGCAATGAACCGGAACATTCCACGGCCTAAAATTCCACGAAAACATATCACATGATCTCAAAAAGCCTGTTCTTGAGGAAGAAGGCCGAACCAACATGGCTAAATTACGAACACATCAAAAGTGTGATGTTTGAAAGTAAAAATAGATAATTAGTATTTTTTGCGATAACTTCGGAAGTTATTAACGGATTTACAAACCGTAAACAGAAAGTAAATAAATAAATCTATACACTGAATATGAATTTGAAACGAAATAATTAATATTTAATAATTTTGCTTTTCTAATTTGGAAGTTTTTTGTTGACATATCTTTTGATACGCGATAAATGTAGATTTCGCTAAAATTACTATTATGGAATATTTAATTAATGAATTATTTGATGACAGCTTTTAAAATAGTATTTATTATTAGTATTTAATTATGGAATAAAAATAATTTAACGGAATATTTGAATTTTTAAGAAAGAAAAATGAACTTATTGAAAAATTATTATTAATTTTAGCTAAGTGGTGAATTAAATTAGATTACTGAAATAATTTAAATATATTAACACAGAGGCATGTACGGTGACATAACACCCCTATCGATGCTCCAGTATACCGTTACAAAACTTTTTTATGGGAAACTTTTAAAATCAAAGTTTGAGTAGAATGCTGGAGGTAAGATGGAAAAAAAAAAAAATGTGACCTCCAAAAATAGAAGAAAATAATAAAAGTTATTTCAAAACTAAATCTACAGGATTACATTGATGTCTTTATATCTATCAAAGATAAAAAGGGGAAAGATCCCTAAATTTTAGTTATGCCATTAAATGAATTTTACACAATTTTTAAATAAATAATTGTAATAAGTTAGAGCTAAAATCACATTTTATGTATCACATATTAAAAAGTTCTTTTAAGAAGTCATATGGCATGAAAAACAACAGAAAAAAAGCATGTTTTAAAATAATTCAAGGATGTACACGAGTACATATTGATGATTAATTTCCTATATTCAAGTAATCATGATGTATGTTATTCAGTATGTAAACATATAGATGTTAAGATTATAAGTTTTTCTTAGTCTTCGTTCATAGTATTAAGAACACCAACCTGGTTTAATTACATAAAAGGTAAATATTTTATCTGATTTCATATTTCAACAAACACTTATATATATATTTTTTTTAGATGAGAGTCAAACAGAAGTGTCTGTATTTCTATTTAGAGACTTTAGATGATTCAATAAGAAATGGATACTGCTAGAACACACACTGAAAACATTTTAGGGCAATTCCATGAAAAGTGAAACCAGGATGTCAAAATTTCATATTGTACTTATGTGGCTATATTATATATTGTTGTAAAGCTTAAACTATCTATTTTCAATATATAGTATTAGATTTATAATAAATTTTAATTTATGTGTCTTTTTTTTAGTTTGAAATGGGGTACTCTCGGGTTTTCATAACATCAGTAAAAAACACAATTTTTCAGATGCATAATTTCAATAGCAAAATAAAAATAAACAAAACTAATTGCTGCATATTTTTAACAGCTAACATTATACTACCATAATATGCAAAAAAAAAAATTTTTTTTACAAATTAAAATTCTACAATTTAAAATTTAAATTACTGAATTTTGATGTTACGTCCGTAACAAAAATATAACAAAAGTTACAATAATCTCTTAAAAAATTGAAAATGTAAAAAACCCTTTCTGGTGCTTTTAGCAATTCATTAGACTAAATATTTACCATAAATTTAAACATTTCAACTTATTTTTTTTTTTTAAATGGTGTTACAGACGTAACATTTTTTGTTTCGGACGTAACAAAAAGTAGTATGAAACGTCCGTAACTCAAGTATATCTCTAATTAAATACTAAAAAAAGTACAATGAGCTATTGTATAATATATTGACAAATTTACAGATACTTTGTCTTTGATTTTTTGAAATAAATTAGTAAGTATTTAATATTTTCATTTTTTAAGACCATCGTAATGCATATATATTTTCCTCTCAATGGAGGATTTTTCCTTTTTTCGAATAATGCAATAAATTGAATTTGTTTTAATAATTTTACGTTCCCTTAGACCACAACATGTTCTTCTTTCATCTGATACAACCACCTAATATGTGTGTATGTTCATATCATATAAATTCTGTGTTCCTTGTTTGCAACGTAAGTAAAACAGTACACAACTTTCCTAGTAAATCCAAGGAATTATTATAAAAACTGGTATGCCACAAATAAAATGAAGTATGTATGCTAAGAACATGTGAACCCTGCAAAAAAAATTTAGATATCTTAGCAAGCAATATTCAGAATGGATCTGGAAATGAAAAGATATTATGGTACACCTGGGATAATGTGGAAGGTAGAATATTAAAGATCACAAAAGAAAGAAGGAACTCTTGATGAAGCTTTAAATAATCTAGAAATTAGTGAAAATTACTCTATCATGCAACAAGATAAAATTCAAAGTGAACACTGGACTAATGATCAAGTCTCGATATATACAGCAGTTGCTTACACAGTTTTAAGAACATTTTCTTATGCAATCATTTCAGATTGCAAACATCATAATAAAATTTCTGTTCATGCATTCAATAGCAAATTGTTTGAAAACCTAAAAGAAAAGCTTCCAAAACTTTAATGCGTTGATATTTTCTCTGATGGTGTCACACAACATTGTAAACAAAAATACACTTCTTAGACATAAGATATGGAATAACAGATTACAATTTATACCTTAATTGGCTTTTTTTTTTTTTTTTTTTTTTTTTTTTTGCTACACTTCACGGCAAAAGAGCTGTTGATGGAGTCTGATGAATGATACAGCATCATGTATGACAAAGAGTAAAATCTATAACCGCATTTGTCAACGATGACATACATTGTGTTCGAACAGAACGTATAAATGCTGTTAGATTTTCTAAAACATCTCATAAAAAAGGAAATGTTTTTGTTTTAAAAATAATCTGCCAACAGTAGCAATCATCACCAACTTACCAACAAAATCTATTATCACCAGAAATGATTAAATTCAGTTTGGCAAATGGACTCTAGCTGAGTTTAAGTCAGACAGACAAAATGTTCTACAATTTGTTGGACAAATTATTGAAAATCTTACAAAATGAAAAGCTACTATCAAATTTTTAAAGAAATCTGATAATAAATCTGTTTAATAATAAAGTGGTAAAAGGTGTTTGCAATCATAGATAAAACGCAAATTATAAAGTACTTGTAGAACCTGTTATAGCTTCACAGGAAAAAATGATCTTCCCAGAATTAGACTTATAGAAGTCTTTCCTATGAATTTATCAGGAATTTAAAAAATAAATTTCGAATTAGGTCCTTCTAAAGTTTTATTTCATTAACTTTAATTTTTTTCATACAATGTGATTTTACTTCTAGATGCATTTACTTATTTATTACGTATTTCCACTTTGGTGGCGTGACCTGTCCCCTAAATCTTTTAAACGAGCAAGATATAACTTTAAATATTACGAGACATTAATTGATAGTACTGTCCTCCCCTAACAAAAATCTTGTGTGTATCCATGATTTTATATACTTGGGGCATTTTCACATATCAGAGATGTTACGTCCGTAACAAAAATATTTATCTCTGTCATAAATTACACAAATAAAATCTACAAAAACTTTATGCTTTTAGAAAGCTTAGAGTCTCTAGAACAAGTATCCAAAAGAAATTTTTAAAAAATCCTGAATAGTTCACAGAAATATTTGCAATTGTATACCAGTGTAGGATTTTGTCTGTTTTCTGAGTTACGTCCGTAACACGTACTTTTTATTTTTTCTTATTTTTTGTAATCAAGGAATCTTTTCGCAAATTTAGGATAGCATAAATAACATCAAATTGTACATCAGAAAAAAAAATTGCACATTTTTATCAAACGAAATTGTAATTATGTGTGTTTGAAGTCTGCAATTGTTACGTCCGTAACGATGGAATTGCCCTTTACAGGGTTGAATTGTTAACTAATTTTGAATGAAACGAAATCCAATTTTTAAAATTGCTTGAAATTCAATTAAATGCAATATCATGATCAGAAGATTAATTACACTAAAATAGAAAAATTGTATTGATACATACACTGGGCAAAAAAATTAAGACACATTCAATAAAATAAGTATAAACTAATATTTTATTGGCCCACTCTTTGCCCCAATAACAGCTGAAATACGTAGTAGCAGTGAATGAATAAGACTATGAATTATGTTCACATTGAATTGAAGATACTTTGTTATCAGTTGTTTCTGGATATCTCTGAAACTGATAGGATGTTTAACATTTTGCTTTACTTGCTGTTCTCTGGACTCTTACAGATTTTTAATTGGATTCACATCTGGGGACTTTGCTGGTTAGGAAAAATAACGGAACTCCTTGGAATGCTACCTGTTCATCTAGAATTTGAAGGTATCCGTGCTGATTTAATGTCTCATTGACTTCGACAAGGGAACTCAATTCAGAGTATGTGAAACATCTTCTGTACCAGAAATTGAATGCAGTCCTTATGAAAAGGCCTATTTTTCCTGCGATCCACTGTCTATTTACCATTATTACTGTACAGACAAAAAATGATGGGCTAGAAAATTTTTATTTGGCTTGTACTGTGTAAAATGAATGTATCTTTTACAATAAAATGACAGGTATGACCAAGTCAGCCAATGAAAAAACATTTTTGCTCATAAAATTACTATTATTTAAGGATAAAATGAACTTTATTATTAGTATAATATATAAATATTTACACTAAATGCATATGTGCAAATAATTATGGTATAGTGATCTTTATAAGTTTACCAGAAAATAACCAAAAGTCAATTTATCATAAAATAATTATACAGAATACAGGAATTGCAGATAAATGTATATATTAAGCAAATAGTGAAGCTATTTTTTATATGATAATACAAAATGAAATGAGAAAAGTAAATAAACTAAAGACAAAAGAGGATGTATATATATGGATCATATTTAAATTAATTTTTGTAAATAATTTAGTAAAGAAAAACTTTCCAACTATCCATTTAACTGAAGGCAAAAATTGTATTAAGAGAAAGAAAAATTCAATAGCCTGAAGAAATATTGTGTCTTGTTATATCACTCTATTATCTATGTCTCTCATAAAAAATTACTTCTACTATAAACTATGTGTATAGATATAGATTACAGATGAGACTGACTTGGGCTCGATTTTTATATGTCTTCAGGCTCGGGCTCAAAGTGAAAATTTTATTTATTCACAAACTGAAAAAAGAGAAAAAACTTGCGATTTGAGAAACAAGAAAGTAGTTTAAGTTCCTTAAAGTATTTTACAATTCTTTAAAAATCTGTTTGAAAGGAAACTAAATTGTTATTGATGAGATATTAAGAGAAATATCTGATTCTGAAGCGTTGGCACAGTCATTGTTGGTAACATAACACACATCTGTCTATTATTGCTTTCTATTAGAAAACTTTTTCCAGAATTACTGAAAAACAGAACTCATGTTTTTCTGCCATAGTTGTACAATATTTTAAAAGAATCGTGATTCTTGCAGATTTCTGCCAATGATTGGGTGTAAATAAGAAATTTGCTATTTTAAACAGATTTTCAGAGACATGACAATCATGAAGCATTGTCATAAGGGAATATTTAGGATTAATGCTTATTTCTTTGTAAGAAGATATTTTTAAACGACAAAATTAAACTTGAAAGAATTTTAAAAAGTTTTTTATCAAGAAATTTGCAATATGCATGCATGTTAACATTTAGGAGACAAATAAAAAGTATTTACATATAGGTTGTTACTTTCTTATTTTTTTTTAACCCTTAGTCATTTTGAAATTGTCTCTGGACATGTGTAAGATAATTAGGGACGGACTACTGTATAATAAAATTCAAAATTCATACAAAAAAAAAAACAAAAAAAAACCAAGGAAAAATAAAAAAATAAAACAATTAAGAATTAACAAACATTTAAGAATTTTCTTCTGCTTTCCCATGCAACAATTTTACTTTTTTATTTATATACAAAAGAGATGACTTTCTGAAAACTAAATTGACCCATTATACAATTAAGTTTTATATTTTGCTTGATTCGGCATGAAAATAAAATAAAGTTGTTAAAAATTTTTTAACAACTTTATTTTATTTTCATTTATTCTGAAATATATTAAAATTTGTAAGAGATGAAGCATTTTTTAAAGCATCATTCCTCCACCCTACCCCTATGAAATTGTGCTGGGAAAACCAGACTTACATGTTGACTCATCACCCTGTACAAACTCTTATTCTCCAAAAATTAATTAAATTCAATTATGAAATGTTTGTTAAATTAAGTATTTAATCCTTCATTTATGCAAACTGATAAATTTGCATTATATCTTAAATAACTCTCTAAAAATCTAAATAGAAAAAAGATTTTTTTTATAAAGAGGTTCATCAAATTAAGAATTTCACAAAAGCATGAAAAAAAATAAATATTTAAAGCAATATACAAGCAAAATGTCAAAACAGTATGAATGAAATAAATAAAATATTTTAAATTATGCAAAAATAAAGTTACCTTGGACAAATTTTAAAATTTGCTGATACTGTTCTTTAGCCTGTGATTCCTTCACCAGATCTATTTTGTTCTGTAGGATTAAAATGTGCTTCAATTTCATAATTTCAATAGCCGCTAAATGTTCAGATGTTTGTGGCTGTGGACACGATTCATTCCCAGCTATAATAGATCATGAATATTTAGAAAACAGTGATTTTTCTCAAAAGAAAGAACAAAGTACTTTATATACAGTCAAAACATTACAGTAATGTCTAAAAAAAAAAAAAAAAAATCAGACTGATATTTAAAAAAAAAAATTCACTTGGAACCTTGATATATCAATATATATTACATGCATACATAGCTGGCAAATAATGTGATGCTCACAGGCACCTTGGGCCTAGGAATGGTCTAGGATTTAAAGGTTTGGTTAATTTCCAAAAACAATTCAAAATGTTGGTGAAAATATAATATAAAATAACTACACAATCTGAAGTATATTAAAACATATAAAGTTATGAATCACAGTTATTTCAGGGGGGGGGGGGGAAAGGGACTTACCTATTAAAAGAAGTGCTGCATCCATAACAGCTGCACCATTAAGCATAGTAGCCATCAAAATGTCGTGGCCTGGACAATCCACAAATGATACGTGCCTATAAAAAAGAAAGACATTGCTTTTATTAATTTAAGAGGCTATTTTGCATGATTTTTAGTTTTCTTAAATTTTTCAAATACACATACAGTCATAAAACAAATTCTAGTATTATAAATGCAATTGTGTGTGTGAATGTATGGCTGAAGTAAACGTCAAAACGGAGGATTTAATGGCCCTGTATCTTTGCATATAGATGGATTATATATAATCCAAGAATGAACATGAGCTATATTTTGTTAATTTTATTCGAGTAATTTTCATAATAATTCAAAATTTCATTATTTTCATAGAGAACAAATGAACATTTTTTCATATAAAATTTTAAAATGGTTAAATTTATTTTATCATTGCTAATACTAAATCAAAACTGGGAATAATAATTTTTACTCAATTTACTTTCATATAAAAAATGAAATAAAAAATTTAAGAATTAAATATAGGATGAAATGACGTCATATTATAAATAAAATGTGCTTTTTCAAGTATTTGATAATGATACAAGGTACATGGATACGAGTAAGTATGGAAAGTAAGGGAATATGATATCATATATTGAAAATAAAATAGATATGCTTTGATGTTGAAATAAAATGATATTGGGTTATCAAATTATTTATTATTAATTTCTTTTCTCTTATGATATGAATGCATTTTAAATGTATTTAATATATGTATTTTAAATGTATATGTTGTAAATTAAAGTTCTGTATTTTAAATGAAATGAGTGAAAGCTTTATATTTTAAATGAAATGAATCCATTGCAAATGATGATGATAGGAATAATACTTGGCGGTTTATCATCTGTGTACGGCTAACATAAAAATACCATATTTTTAATTTAAATTTAAAAAAAAAAAAGCATTTGAAAATAAATTGAACAGCAAATGTCAATAATATGCACTGCAAAATTATCCATGTCGAAAGTCAGAAAATCTTAATAAAAATGACTATTTCTTGAAAGAAAGTTGCTTTTTTTGTCATAAAACAAAGATTCTTTTAGCTTTAAAATAGTAAAAAGTTTGGTGTCATTTTTAAATATAGCTTTTTTAATGTGCTGTTTTATAATAGATTTTTGTAAAGTGAGAAAAATGACACAGCCGTTAAAGCAATGTTTAAGTAAATTTACAAAAAAAAACTTAATAAACAACAAAGTTATCGAAACAAAAATCAAATTTATTGACAAATTCATGTAATGCAAAAGCAAAGAAGAAATCAAAAAGTAATGAAACTTTTCCTCAAGCCGAATTGTGTAAACTTTTACAAGCTGATCATGCCAATTCATAATATTATAAATGTGAAAGCGCGTTGTATATAGTAAAAAACAAAACAAAACACATAGGTAGAAAATTGTCGAAAATAGGACGATTAGGCTCTGTAATCAGGTCCAAAGCCAATTTGCTTTTTTTAATCGAGCAAAATTTGGTGCAAAAGTAAAACATTGTTGTAACCAGATTTGTTTTTAGCATGGTAAACACTTAATGGTATTTTAGATGATCATTTCCACGCTAATGTTTGATGCCAACTATGACATTAAAACATATTAAAAAATATCATAAAGTAATTTTCCTATTACTTCATCATATAAACAGACATCCTGGTTCAGTCTTTAAACCTGAAGTTCTTCCGGCTCATATTTAGGTTTTAGCTTGTCCGATTGTTGGGATTTTCACAAGAAGTTTGAACAGAACTATGAAAATAAATACATATTTGAATGTGAATAAGTCAGGGGTCTGAAAACTACTTTTTTTTAGTAGCAAACTACAACTACTTTATCAAAAATGTAGTTAACTACAACTACTTGTTTTAAAAAGAGCGACTACAAACTATTTTCAAAAGTAGTCACTATTTCGCTATGTTTAGATTTTGTTGAAAGATTCAATCTACACTACACTCGAAACTGAGGACAAGGAATCAGAATTCTGCTCGGGTCAAGTTGTGTATCCGACCCGAATTTGAAAATTCTGCTTAAAGTCAACTTGAAACCGACCTGAACGCCAAAATATTTATATCCGAAACCAAAGGAACAGAAAATTAATCCATATTTCAATATAATTGTGAAAAAGTAGTCCACAAAGAAGATACCCGATATTAAAACATTAGATATAATAATAATGCATTTGTAGATAAAGCGTTAACCACAAGAAAATTTATTCTTTTCGTGAGTTAGCAATTTGTTTTGTTTCATCAGCAAGAGTCAATGGAAAAATCTATGACACTGCAACTGAGATTTATCGCTAACATTTATGCAAATTGTTGCACAGAACACATTTTGAAAAAAAAAAAAAAAGTTATGATCAAGTGATTAGAAGAATGGCATTTTTTCCTCCTTTCCAAGTGGCGTAAAAGGTCAATTTTCGAGAGTGTCCGCTATGGAGGTCTTATTGTATACATATTTTTAACCTGCAAAAATATAGTGTACATTCTTTTGGAAAAGCAGGGCAACCTGACCCGAACCCAACCCGCAATAAAAAAGTAGAAGTCAACCCGACCCCAACCCTAACGAAAAAAATATAGTGCCAACCCGACCTAAACTGCTGGTCGGGTCGGGTGTGGGTAACCTAACCCAATGCAGGACTCTATCATGGGCCCGGGCAATGCTGGGCAGGTCAACTAGTAAAAAATGAAAGCAGAATTAACAATTTATATTCATAGGGAGTTAGGTAGCCCTGCTCACCTGACGAAAATTTTTTGGGTCCTGTTTCTAGTGTATTTATTATTTTAAGTCACTTAAGAATTAATTTTACTGTTTTTTATTTCAGACTCATAACAGTAAAAGTTAAGTTAATTACATTTTGTTAATAGGTCAATTTTATTTTTTAAAAATATAAATTGCTAAAGAATTATGAAAAATTTCAAATTATTTATCTACAGAACCTTTTTTTTCTTTTATGTCTAAGTTGACAAAACTTTAACATTAGCAAACTCTGATTAGTTGCTCGCGAGCCGATCTTCCCAGCTGCTAAGCTCTAGTAAGAAAAATCCAACTGGGTAAAAGGGGAGCAGAGTTGAATCTTGCACCTGCAGTAGGTAAGAAAAAACAAAGGGACACGTATTGATTTTGCATGGTTTAAAAAAAAAAAAAAAAAATTGACTATTTTAGGAAAATTTTGTAGTGTTTTTCCCATTGGAAAAACGTTAAATGTGGGAAATATTTTAAAATAACTGTTAAATCTGCGATTTTTTTAACACGTATAAGAAATTAATTGGGACTAATGAAAAACAGGTTAAGTTAAATTGGGGTTTCACTGTATACATAAATACCTATGTAAATAAGCATAAAAGTTCATTAGATTTGTTTTCATAGCTGTTTATATCATTTGGCAACAAATCTCATTTTCATAAGCCCGAATTGCAGCAAGCTTTTTAAAAAACATCAAGGCCTCTATAGTCGAAAAATACCTTTTATTTAACAAATATTCTATTAGCGTAAAAATTGCTGAATACACTAAAAATATTTGCAAACCTTAAAAGTCTAAATCTACCAGGACATCCCAGTCTATCACAAGGAAAATCATCTTCTTTATTGCTTCTAGCAGACTTATAACAGGCTGGTCTTGGACAACCTTCATGATCACATTTGTATATCTAAAAAATAAAAAATAATTTCTTATTAAAATGAAACTAAATTGGATTGTTGCAATTGAAATAAAGCGTAATCTGAATAAAAGTAAAAAGTATATTTTTAAAAAGCATGCTTTTTATTAGTGGTTCAAATTAATGGATTGCATTACAATAAATAAATATATATATTTGATCAGTTTCTTTTTAAAATATAGATACATTAAAAAGAAAAAGACATTTTTATATTATTACAAATATTACTTTACGTCATTGTAACAAAGAAATATTTATTGCAGAGTCATGTGATACTTATTATTAAAAAAAAGTTACTAATGCTGCTCTGTTGCTGCCATAATTAAATTTATTGTGACCTTTGCAATTTCTCGGCTTAACCTGCAAAAATTATTGCATATGAAAACTGGTAGTTTTATAGAGAAATGTATGATAAACAAGTTGAAGTAGACGATTTTTCAAGCAGTATTTAATGCAAGCATATATTTGACTAAATTGTGGTGCACAATGTCTAATCATTTTTTTAATTTCTCTAATTTTTTTTTTTTTCCAAAATTTTATTATCTGAATACAGATATTCAGTTTGAAATATCTTTTTTTTTATCTAATGAAAAAATATATTTACATGTGAGTATTAAAAAAGAAAGAAAACTTTAAATAATTATTATATGCGAAAAGCATTTAATGATGAAAATTACACCATATTTAAAATGATTTTCTTATAGCATCTAAAAGAAAACTTTTCTTCTAGACAATTTTAAACTTCGGTGGCGATTGTTTATTTAATCATTTTATACAAGCTGATTTCTTATTGTGTAATGGATCTTACATAAAAATCGCAGAAACAGCCATTGGCTGCCGCAGCCTTGGGAACCAAAAAATCTATCAGTTACAGAAGATCACAACCGATTGTGATATCATTCCATCTTCTGTAATTGGGTAATCTTTCAAAAACTGAGTAAATTAGCAAATTTTTAGAGCATGCAGGGTCTGGAGGTGGAAGCTTGTAGGGGGCAAACTCCCTAGTAGATTTTTAAAAAATCATGTGTTGTCATCAGGGACTAGGGATACACCGGATATCTGCCTCCTGCCGGATATCCTGCTTATTCGGCACTCAAACCGGATATCTGGTCCGGCCGAATACTTCAATATCCGGTTGCCGAATAGTGACTCATTTTCTAAATCATTTTTAGGTGCGTTCGTAATTATATAAATACGTAGCACCTATAGTCGTCGTTTGGTCCGTCCGTCTGTCTGTCTGTCCGCATATAACAACGCAAAAACTACCCAACCAAATGGTTTGCAATTTAAAATATATTATCTTTGCAGAATTTTGTCGAGACATTTCAAATTTTATTAAAATCGAATCAAAACTTTAGGAGATATTAATAAAAATATTTATTAAGAAATTTGATTTTTTTTTTTTAAATAGGTGCTTTTTTGTTATAGAAGCTTCCGATGGATGTTAAATCGTCAAGCGACCGAGATACTTATTTTATTACAGAAATTAATCTGCAGACGATATAATTCATTTCACAGAATTAAAAATCATCAAGATCTGAATATTTATTTAACTAGCTGATACATATAAATCTGAATATTAATATAACTAGTTAAGATATTTGTATGAACAGTGTCATAAAATATATACTTAACTAGCTGTTTAAACCCGTTCTACGCACGGGATATCATGAATTTAATTCTAAAACGTGCGTACGAACGCACCTCGTTTGTAACGTTTGACGTACAATTTCCAACTTGTTTAACATTATCAGAAAAGGTTAGTGCAAAATGAATTTGTTTCTTACCAACATTATCCCGTTAAAACAATGTTAGTAGAAATAAATATACATATTTTCACAAAAATGAAATTATAGGATTTATATATAAATGAAAATATAATATGTAAAATGTGACAACTAATTATTTATAATTAAAGGCAAGTTATGGTGCTCAGCATTTTCAGGCTCTGTTATGTTTTTATCACAAATATTTTCCTTCTTCTGAAAAAAAGCATTCACTCCTACTCCTCTGGTTGTCTCTTTTTCTTGTGTTTTCAACAATTCTAAAGTAAACATGATTTTATTGAATCTTTTGCCACTATTTTGTCTATGGATGGAAGACCAGCTGTGGTAAAATAATACTGATCATGAAAAGAATTGTGCCACTTTCTTAAATAGTTCACTGTCCCCTTTCTACTACAAAACAATATACTTGCAATGAGGAGCTTCTCTATTTAAATTCTGTTAGAAAACATTCGTCATAGGAAAAGTAAGTAATATGTACGAGTATGTAAGAAAAGACGGTTCGATAGGATGTTGAGTATTTATAAATAACAAAGATTTATAAGTATGAAAAACAGAGAGATTAAAATTACTTAATGTTTTGTCTTTTTATGTTCAATGACTTTGAATAAAGGTAAAAAAAAATATACTAAGATGTATATTAGAATAGGCAAAAGAAAAAACATGATTAAATTTCAATACTTAATTAGTAAAAAGCATTTGTTTTTAAGCAACTTTAACTTAATAAATGAGTTTAAATCTATTATTAACATTTGAATGACATAAAATTATAATAATTTAAAGTTTTCCTTCTTTAAAGCAAGCATAAAATAGAAATGTTACTATTGAAATTAAAAACAAAAAAGTATTCGGCCGGATACCGGATATTTAGTATCTGGCAAAAATTCACATCCGGTGTATCCCTATCAGGGACACACAACTGTACATAATTTATAGAATTTTTCACATCTAAAAATAAGTGAAAACTCTAAAATTCTATCTTTACATACACGAAGCAGGTTAAGTTAAATAAAAACATGTACAAATTTTGTATCTGAGCTTTGCAGTGCTAAAAAATATAAAATACTTTATACTAGACCTAAAATTTCTTCACATTATATTGGCCAAAATATAGTAAAAAGAAAAAAAAAATCATTATTTAAACTGTCTATTTTCAATTTCTAAATTACATTTATTGTCGCCAGGAATAGACAATTGTTTCTAGAACTTTATTACATCAAGAAGTGGGTGAAAAATGAATTACAAATTTTCCAACTTAACTTTACATACATGAATTAAGTTAAGCTAAATAAAAACGTGTAATTATTCAAGAATGATATTACAGGACAGGTATAAGAATAATTAAGAAACTTTGATATGATTGGCTGTAGAGAAAGCAACACTTTTTGAGCGAAAGTTTGCTTTAAGTCAAACTGAAACATCAATTGCAAGAAATGTTTTTTCTTCCAGGATTGTAGAAAGAAAATTTCACGGAAGGCTTAAAAAGAAGTCTCCTAAAATTTACTTGGCATAAAAAAAGTAAAATTCTAGCATTTTAAACTCTAACTCAACAATCTTCATTGTTGTCTTGAGATAAAAATAGTTGCAGTCTCCTTTTAGTCACTTATGACAACCCATCTATAACAATGTTTCTATATTTCTTTCATATCTATTGTACATAATGATTATTTAAGTTAAACACCTTAAAAATATATACACATGGTTGATGTACAAACTTAAGAAGTAAAAAAAATTCAAAGGCTTACATTAAAATGAAACTTATGCCAATAATATATTGTTTTTCATCACTAAATAATACTTCTTCTAAGTTCAGAAACTCTACACATATTTAGTTAAATAGAAATTTTGCATATGATAAAAGTTACAACAAACAAACATGTTCATAACAATGTTAAAGGAAAAAAAGTTATAAAACAAAGTTACATGCAATTGTTTTGCTTACAGTATGTAAAGTTTATTGTTTAGCACTTTTAAATAAAAAAGCAGCCACAAGTATGAAAAATGTGGCCACTTATAAAATTACTACATTTTTTAAAAATTAAAATATTTTATGAAATCAAAAGAAATATATGCTTAAAATAAAAGAACAAATAAATATTGTACGATAAAATACTAAATTTAAACTGCAGGCATGAAATTGTAAATGTCTCTTAATAAAATTATTTTTTATTTGAAAAATAGCCAATTCTGATGTTTTGTGCAGAAATGCTTAAATAATAATTTATGTTCAAAAAAGGAATTTAGGAACAAAGGATTTATGTTCAATAAGTTAGAGATCGACCGAAACAGGTTTTAAGACCGAAACTGAAACCGAAACTGAATTTCGGTGATCTTCCCACTTTCGGCCGAAACCGAAAGTGTCAAAAAATTTAAAAACTGATTAATACATACATAACTGCATATAATTATTAGATAATTAATAACAAATAATTAATAATTACTTAATATTAACTAATTACATTACTAATTAATTTATTAATTATACGTGTATTGAACCACACTTCTAACAAACAAACGTACGTATATATGTGTGTGTATAAAATTCAAACAAAAATGAAACATGAATAATACAACTTTTATTATTTATTATTTTATAACAACTAATAATTATAGGCATTTATCAATAATTAATTAACAATGTAGTTAAATAATGTAAAACAAATTCAATAATGAATATTGAATTATTAAATATATTCATATTTTCAGTTCGTTAATATTTTGAATTTAAATTGTTTAAGTATACAGTTGGAGTTGGTTAAGTATACAGTATTGGTTAAGTAAAAGTAATTGTTTAAGTAAAAGTTTAAGAAAAGGGCACAAAAGCTAAAATAATTTGTTCAATTTGATTAAAAAGGGAAAATTAACATTAAGACAACATTTTAAGCCTAGAAATTATTAATTATAAACTTTATTTTCCATTTCAATATTCTCAAAGTGAGACACGTTTAACACTATTTTGTACTATCTAATTTTAAATATATATATAAGGATAAAAATGTAACAGTTGTCAATTTTCTTTTAGGATGTGCACAATAAGATCAAAATAAATCTTTGCTCACTCACTGTCCCCCCCCCCTAAAAAAATCTTTGCCACCCCCTGCCTCCCTAAGAAAGTATTGAAATGGCACCCCTGTTTGAAAATTTTATCTCCGGTGCCAAGTTGACTCTCTGTGCCTCTATCCAAAACTATTTTTTGTAAAATAAAACTGAATTAATTTAGCAATAAGACGGAAATAGTTTACAATTATACGAATTTCATCTAATAAAAAAATATTTTAAGTATACGTACCTCGATATATGTTTTGTAATAAATTTCGTAAATCTTTATATATTTTAACAACACCTTTCTCATAAATCATTCAAAACAATGTGGAGTTTTAAAGTAAAAATTTTCTATTACTGTTTAGTTTTCAGCTTTTAAAGATCACGTCATAAGCGTCGTTTAAGTTTAGTCTTATATGCATTGCTTGCTTTATAATTTACACTCGCATCATGGATCAGCCATGACCGATAATGATAAACAGTGGAGTTCACAGCAATAAACAGTGTCTCATTTGAGCCGATACAACTCACATCAATGAGTGAAGTTGAAAATTTCTGAAAGAAGGAACGAGATTTTGAAATACAGATAGTTTTGGTCTGGACGAAATTTTGGCAGCAGTTTCGCCGAAAACGAATATTCGGCGAAACTCCGATTTTGTGCTGAAACCGAAACTGAAATTTCGGTCGATCTCTACAATAAGTAGTGAATGACAATGTTTGGCATGGTTTCAGGGTTCATACAGAGTTTGCTAAATGAAAAATAAGGACTCTGTAAGGACTTCGTTAAAAAAAAAATAAGAACTTTCTAATGTTTATAAAAAATATATATGCTTACTTTACATTAAAATTTAATCACCCCCAAAGCAGAATATTTTGCAATGTTCTGCAACGAACCTTCATCTGATCAAAAATGTTCTGCAGGAATGAAAAAGTAAAACACAGGGAGATTTTCTTGTATACGTAGGAGTGCTATTTCATATTGTATAGAAATGCTAAAGACAATTCATAAAACGCTAACACACACACAAACCAAAGAAATGACGAATTTCACGATTTTACTTGGATCGAATGATGAATTTCGCGGTTTTTTTCTCGTAGATTGACGATTTTTGCAATATTTTTGAGATTTTTCTCTCGGGTAACTTTCTCTCCATGATCGACTGACAAATTGCGTGAGCTTTTCCCACGACCAATTGATGAATTTCCCAATATTTTTCAATGAACGATTGAAGAAGTTTTTCCGGTGACTGATAGATGAATTTAGCACTCTTCTGAATGAATGAATGATGAAGTTTGTTGAAAATGAGAATTTGAAATGTTCTGCAGAGAAATTCATTGTTCTGCGAAGTACGTCACACTTTTAAACCTATTCTGCTTTGGGGTTAATCACAAGGTTGAAATTTTACATAAAACATAATTACCCTTTCTAATTTTTTTAATGAGCAACAAAATGAAAATACAAAAAATATATAAAACAAACATTTTATTAGATAGCTATCAATTTTTTTTGGAGAGGGAGGAAATTTCCTCATTCTTTTCTTCAGCAGATTTTCTACAATTGTTTGATTTGATAAATAATTCAATGTCTTTAGTTATTTCAGCTTTATCGGCTAATTCATCGGCCATACTTTCCAACTGCAATATCTCCTTTTCAAGACACCATATTTTTTGCTTTATAAAACTTATATCATCTGCGATTATCTTCCTTTTATTTTCTGCAGAGGAAGATTTTTGTTGTTGTTTCTGATCATGGAGATATTGCTTGTACTTCATCCCATAGGCGTAGCGTGACCGAAAATTTTGGGGGGGCACAAATGTTTATTACGCGCGCACGTACACATTCCCATATATATACATATACAGTGGTATCTTGGTTAAAAACGTCCTCGCAGAAATTTTTCACATTGGGTAAAAGGAATTTAGTTTCGATCTTCTAGCCCCCTAGACCTAAAAGTTTATTTTTCTTAAACATTCGTCGTACAGCCATTTTTGAATTTTTTGTGAAATGTTTATGTGATTTTTAGCGTTTTGGGACAATTTCTTAACATATTTGTTAGGAATTAAGTTTCAATTTTATAACACAATATAGTAAAATTTGTCCTCTGCCTTTTTTTAATTTTTCGCAAAATTTTTTTTATGATTTTTTAGCGTTTTTTATCTTTCCGAGGCAATTTTTTAAACATTCGTACGAGATATTTGATTTTATTTTTTCTGCCGATAGTACATTTTCTACTCTGCGATTTTTTTTAATTTTTGAAAATTTATTATGCGATTTTTCGCGTTCCGCGGTGATTTTTTTTACATCCGTAAACGGAATCCAACTTCAATCTTTTAGTCCAATATAGCAAATTTTGTGATTTGCGATTTTTGATTTTTCACGAATTTTTTATTCAATTTTGTTAGGAAATATCCCATATTTTCCCTATTTTGGTCTTATCACTTCAGTTAATTCATCCATTTAATCCTCACCTAAGTTTCTAAATTACTTTTTGTTTCACAGTTATATATTTCTAAGTTCTGCTTTATACATATACATTCTGGATTATATTTACTTTATTTCAATATCTAAATACCATATTTAACATTTCATAAAGCTTACTTACAATAGCTGTATAATTTATCCAGGCCTGTTCATTTTTACTTTCACACCACACTATTAAAAACCACGCACCTCTGTTTACATTTTGCCGGTTCCATATCTCTCTGCATGGCCTAGCACCACGATGCGTCGAAGCACTTACGTCCGACTACGACAGATGGCGCGATCATCTTTCTCTCCTACGATCTTTTCCTCGTGGCAGTTCGTCACTTCATCCGGATCTTTCGAGAAGCCGGTAGTGACGTTTGCTAAGGAGAGCGGTATGATAGGTTGTTTACCTGGAGATGATTGCTTATATACGACAGCTCGTGGTTCATTCATTAGCTTCGTTGTTTTAATCCTTTTGTGTGTGGCACGGCGATGTTGACATGGTAATGCCGCCGGTAAATAATGGCTGGTGATGATGGTGCAGTTTTTAAAGATGTTCTATAATATTTAAATGTGAAATTGTTTTTCAAGATGTTTTAATCTCTGGTGATGGTGCTGTTTAAATCTAAAGAACTTAATGGTGTTTTTGTGAAAGCTGGTTAGTGATGTTAAAGGATACATGTAGAAGTTTTATGCCTTCTCTCATCTAGTTGACAAAGTTGCTTCTCCTGAAAGACAGAGAGAGAAGAATGGCGTTTGTTACCTAGTGTATCAAAACACCGGCTGCAACACGTTCTATCAATATTCCAGTTTATGATTTAATTTGTTTCATTAGTTTTTCTACTCAACGATGTTTTCCCTTCTCCTTAGTATATTTTAAACCAACTTCAGTTATACTGCTTTTAGGCAGGTTTTAAGAAGTTGTGTTAGTATCCTAGTATACTATTAAAAGGGGGGGAAGGTGAATTACACAGAGAACTTTCGTAAGTAGATTTGAATATATTTTCATTTAGTTTTTCTTGAAGTGATTTTATTATACTTTTGGCTTTGTTTAATTTAGTTTAAAACTGGTTTAAGTTTCTTTAAAGTTTTAGTTTATTAGTTGTTTTTCCCTCTCAGTTTTAACATCATGTTTAAGTTTCTGGTTTCTGTCTTTTACTCTTAAGGTCTTTCAAATACTGTGACGGACTTCATCATGTTTAAGGTTTCAGATGAAGATCCGATTTACTTTGTTAGATACTTTTGCTTTGATGCTTTCGGTATGCTAATGACGGTACGCGTGGTATATCGGAGGTTTTCATGAGGCGGGGTTTGAGATAGATGTCAGTGACTTGTTTTGCATTTTAACTTTGATGCCTTCGGTGTGCTAATGACAGTACGCGTGGTACATCGGGAGTTTTTCATGAGATGAGATGTAAAACGAAACACAGTTTAACAATCTTTTAAGATGGTTAATATTTAAATGAGAGGTGAATGATAAAGGTCAATCTATGTTTATATTTTTGTTGAGTTAAAGTTGATTAAGTTGATTAAATTAAAGTTAATATAATTTAGAGTTATAATTGTGAATCAAATCAAATTACAGTTTACATTTTTCTAAAGATAAGTAGAATTGAATTTAAATAAAAATAACTTTCTTTTGAAACTTTTCCTAGGCTTCAGTTCATATTAAAGATAAAAGTTTGAAGTATATTTTTATTTACATAGTTTATTGAATTTGTATTTTTGTCTTTTTGATTTTATTCTTGTTTTTATTTAATAAACGTTTAGTTGTTTTTAAAACAGTTTGTCTTTATTTTCAAGACACAGTCCACATGTTACTTTACAGCTTTTTCTCATATTTAATTCGGGCAATCAATCGTCAGCATACACGCTCCATTTAGCGTTTATACTCTGCATCCCTTTTTTTTAATGTATTAGTAATTACCTTTGTAATTACTATAATAACAAATTTAAAGCGTACCACGGCGATTTTCTTAAACATTCATAAAATACATCTGGTTTAAATGTTTAGCCCGATATAGTAAATTTTGTCCTCAGTGGTTTCTAAATTTTTCTTAAATATTTTATGTGTTTTTAGTGTTTTTCCGCGTTTTGTGGCAATTTTTTAACATTTGTTATGCGAATCTGGTTTCAAGCTTTTAACCCATTATTGTAAAATTTGTCCTCTGCGATTTTTAAATTTTTCAAGAATTTTGTATGAGATATTTTGCTGTTTTTTCGCGTTCTGCTGTGATTTTTAAACATTCGTAAAAGGAGTCCAGTTTCAATCTTTCAGCCCATTGTACTAAATTTTGAACTCTGCGATTACATTTTGTACTCACTGATTTTAATCGCGAATTTTTCATGTGACTTTTTGCTGGGTTTTTTTTTTCGCGTTTCGTAGAAGTTCTTAACATCTGTAACAGGAATCAACCTTTAAGCCCAAATTATTTTAGCCCAATATAGTAAATGTTGGTTTCTTTCAATAATGTTTATTCGGAACTCGTTATAGTGAATTTGAATTCGTTCGCGAATTTGTTATGCGTGGTTTAGCGTTCTTTCGCGTTTTGCGACGATTTTTTCGACATTCGTAAAATGAATCCAGCTACAATCTTTTAACCCAATATAATAAATTTGGTTCTCTGCGATTTTTAAGTTTTTACGCATTTTGAAGCGATTTTTCTAACATTTGTAAAATAAATCCGGCTTCAGTTTTTAAATACAATACCGTTAATTTTGTCCTCTGCGATTTTTTAATTTCTCGTGAATTTTTTTGTGTGATTTTTTTTCACGTTTCATGGAGATATTTTCACATTCGTAAAAATAATCCAGCTACAATTTTTTAACCTAATGTAATAAATTTTGTTCTCTGAGATTTTTAAGTTTTTCGCGATTATTCGCAAACTTTACATTTTTGTGCGTTTTGCGGCGATTTTTCTACATTCGTAAAGGAAATCTGGTTTCAATCTTTGAACACAGTACAGTAAATTTTGTCTTCAGTGGTTTTCGAATTTTTCATATTTTTTTTTATTTTTTATGGGATTTTTTATTTTTTCCACGTTTTGTGGAGATATTTTTACATTCATAAAAAGAATTCACTTTCAATCTTTTAGCCCAATACAGTAAAAATTTTTCTCTTTTCAATAAAGTTTATCAGTAAAGTTTCTTTAGCATCATTCGTACAAAATTTTAATTTACCATGCAATATAAACTTTTTTTTGCGTTTCGCAGCAATTTTTTAACATTTGTTACAGGAATCGAGTTTCAATCTTTTAGCCCAATATAGTAAATTTTGTCCTCTGCAATTAAAAAAAAAATAAATAAAAAAAAAAAAAGAGAGAGAGATTTTTAGCATTTCTTTGCATTCTGCGGCGAAAAGAATCCGGGAGGGATCGTAAAAGCAGGGCTGCCACTGCCAAATGGCATACAAAATAGTTGCTTTAGTAGCCTACAATGAAAAAAATAGTAGCCAAAATAGTAGCATTTGCACAAAAATAGTAGCCAAAGTAGTTGCATGCTTACTTAAGAAAAGAGGGGCAAGAATCCTTATTTCCCATAAAAATAACATCATGAAAATCAACATTTTTCCTACTACCATCCAAATTTTCTACTTTTTGTATTTTAATTATAAAATCACACACATTAAAAAACAATACAATATTTATTGCATGTTATTAGATGCAATTTTAATTCCATTTTGTAAACAAAAATTAACTGAACCAATTGAAAGTGGTTTTATCAAAAAAGGATGCATTTGATAAAGAAAATATGTGTACATACTAACCTATTCTTTAGAAGAAATTTTTGTAAAATAAAATAGTAAAATTGTCCGAAAAAAATAAAGTCTGATTTTATAGACACCAATGGGCCAAATAAAGCTATCTAAATAAGTAAAAAAGAAC
This sequence comes from Maratus michaelseni, assembly GCA_963931845.1. NCBI lineage: Eukaryota > Metazoa > Arthropoda > Arachnida > Araneae > Salticidae > Maratus > Maratus michaelseni. The sequence continues at coordinate 36,679,570 of OZ007592.1, read as the reverse complement.
GAAAAATCATGCATCAAGCATAGATTATGTAACACTTTCCAACGCTTACCAAATAATTTTACAAACCATTACCGTTTAATAAGCTGAAAGATAACATCTAAGTAAACAATTTAAAAAATGCATAACATATTTAAAAACTTAATTTCAGGAATTTCCAACATATACAATATTCGGAAAAATATCCAAATACTTTTATTCAGCCCTGTATATGATCTATAGATTTGAATATATACTACATAGGATGCTAAATTTTAGTTTAGTTAGGAAACGCGTAGCGCAGTTTAAAATTCTCCTTCTGGAGTTTCTGTCAAAAAACGGAAATGTGTTCGCGAACTTTTGTGCTGCCCTGTATATGATCTACAGAATTTATACACACCAAGTAATGGACAAAAAGTGAGTTAAATTTAAAATCGCGTTCAGCAATTTAAAACGCACTTCCAGGAATTATTAACAGACAGTAGAGAATTCTTTTGTGTGTCCCTGTAAGTGAACGATGACTGCTATACACACAATATTCTGCAGTAAGCCTCTTGTAATGCACCTTAGTGATATATATAAATTTCAATGCGTTTAAAATAGTGAAACATTATTTAAATAAACCACAGACGATTTTTCTCCATAGACGTAATGTAACGGAATTCTTTTGACTGTCCCTGTAAAGTAACTGTAAGTGCTAAGCACACTCTATTCCATATTAAGCTTCTTGTAATGCACCTTAGTGATATATATCAATTACAATGAGTTTGAAATCGTGTAAAATCATAAAATAAACCGCAAATGATTTTTCCCCATAGACCGTAATGGAATGGAATTCTTTTGAGTGTCCCTGTAAAAAATCTATAAGTGCTACACACTTCAGTTGAAATAGGGAACATGCTATTGATGACGACAATAACATATAAAAATTGCAGGACAATCCGAGCATTTTTACGGGAGTTAGAGCACGGACAGACGGCAGACAAACCGAAGTCATAAACACTTTTCAACTAGGTTGGAAAGTGTTAAAAAGGCAATATATTCTAAATGTTTTTCTCAATATTTAAAATCTGTTATTAAATTGAAAAACTGCGATAGAAAAGAAGATTTTCTTATTTCTAAGTAGCATTTATTTTAAATCGTTTATTAATTTAAATTTTTGAAATGAAGCATTTATACGAGGTTAGAAACAAATACAATTCACGCAGCATAGTGAACAAATCTACAGTTAATCGTTTGTGGTTCATATGACAGTTAAAGGGTTAAATGCCTTTAAAAACAATCAAAAATTGGACAAATATACTGTAAAGCATAAGGGTGTTATGGGTGGTAGCCAAACCAAAAATCAGTAATTAGTTTTCCACTGAAATTTGGATGTTGGTATCTTTGCACTACATTTATATTGAAAGAGTATTTTTTTTTTTTTTTTTTCAAATGGAAGTTTATACATATTTTAAAAATTGCATAAAAAACTTAAAAAATTTATACGGAAATATTAGATTGGGGTATTGGGTTAAAAAATTTGCAATGCTGAGATTTTTTTTTTTTTACAAAAATAGTAGCTGGGACTGGAAAATAGTCTCCTTTTTTCTGGTTTTCCTCTAAAATAGTCGCTTTTGAAGGTTTTTGGGCTAAAATAGTAGCCATAGTTGCCTGATGCTGAAAATAGTCGCTTTTAGTAGCATTTTAGTTGCAAATGGCAGCCCTGTAAAAGGAATCTGGTTTAAATATATTGTATTAAAATTGCGTACATAAAAAAATGTACCCGATTTTCTGCAGTTTTTCGCTGTTAGCAACAATTTTTTAACACTTGTAAAATGAATTCGTTTTTAAGCTTTTAGACCAATATAAGTATATTTTGTCCTCTGCAGGTTTTGAATTGCTCGCGAATTTTTTAGTGTTTTTTCGGCAAATTTTTTACCCTTTTGTTTCGAAACAGAAATAACTAACTTCGTTAAATTTTGCTTTCCTGAATTAAATTAAAGTTGGAAGGATGCAAAATCGTCGTAACGTGAACTACGATGCTCAAAATATTAAACTGACTTTGGTCGGGGAAAAAAAAAATTCAAGGTTAGTTTGATTCGAGACCAGATCAGGCGTAGCCTGCACGGGTGTACGCTGTTGAAAGCAGTTGGACCCCACTACCAGGTTCATTAAATTCGAGGTTCACTTGGAAGAAAAAAAACGACCAAGTAAAGGAACAAAGCTCCGCTAGATCATTTTATTGAAATTAATATTTTTGTAACAAATATCATAAACAGCACCACAACAACTGTATCTGGCGCCTGGTGTGTGTGTGTGTGTGTGGGGGGGGGGGGGGGGGGTATAAACAAGCATTCCGTATAAACAAGCATTCCGGAAGAACTGCTCCACCCTTGGTACGGCACTGATAATAAATAAAAGACATTTATCAAACTTTTAAGAAATTTGAAGTAAGTTTAAACGGCACTTTTAAGAAGTAACTAATCATTTAATGTGCGCCTGCAAAATTGTATGGAAAATTGCACCTTCGATAGCAACGGTTTTGCTTAACAACGGTACTTCTGGAACGGATTACCATCGTTTACCAAGTTCAGCTGTATATTAAAAACAGCTCATTCAAGAAGACTTACATTTAAAAAAAAAATCATAACCATTGCATCTCAAAAATGCGAAGGTAGAAGATTAAGTACTTTCAATAAAAAATAATAAAAAAGTAAGAGAGAGGAACATATTTAATAACTAAATGAAGAAAATATCATTTTTTATAATCTTAGTGATGTGTGGTTGCATTCCATTGGTAAATAATTCCAGCGACACAGCTTGGAAAAGCAGGATATTTATGACTTGATTAAATTATAATTAAAGTTACAACAAATTAAATGAAATATATATTGCCGGGAAACAGAACTCCCGCTCTGATAAACACAACTACATTTTCTAAAGTCTACAGATGGAATGAGAAGGGGGGAAAGTACTTGTAGATACTAACCGCAGACAGCGGGAAAAACAGCTGACACATTGAAATTGTCCACAGCTGTAAGAGAGTGATAGTTTTGTTTAATGAATGTTCGTATCAGGGTTTGTACTGCACAACACAATTTTTGCTACCAAATTCATCACTTCAAAGAAAAAGAGCTGAGCTATCTATACTGATCTGACATCTGATTAAGTAAAAAAAATGAAGAAATATAAAATGAAAATTAAAGTAGTTATTTCATTTCCATTTTGGGTCAATACAAGACAAGTTTTAATTGACTGTATCATATTTTAGAAATTGATGTTCAGAAAGTTGGGGGGGCACATGCCCCCCCGAGGCTACGCCTATGGGAATCCTAGAAGATGCCACAGGCCTTCTCATTTCTTCAGTAATTGACACATCATATATGTGCTCAAATTTTTTTAATAATCGTGTACTAATCTCTGTGAGACGTATGATGTATCTTTTAAATTTTCTGTCTCAATTTGTTTGTTTATTGAGAATCCTCTCTTGATTATAGCTTGACCATGCGACAGCACAAGCACTAATTTTAATGCGAATTTTAACTAAGAAGGCATACATGAGCTCCATTACAAAGAAAGGGAAGTTATTTTAGATGGTGGATACTGATTAAGATTGGTGTTTGCGGATACGAGGTTTCCACGCTTCAATGGGGAAACGAAACAGGCAGTTTCAATCTCCAATCAGAAATTAGAGAATTATAACAAAAATACCTAATTATTATAATTTTTTTTTTTTTGAGCAGCCATACTTGATGGATTATGAATGTTTGGCGATTTAAAAAAAAAATATTTTATGGACTTGCAATAAATATTCAGCTCACGTTAAAAAATAAGGACTTAAAGGATCCTTATTAAGGACTATCGAAATGTAAAGAGTTTTTAAGGACTTTTAAGGTCCATATGAACCCTAGGTTTGCAATAAAAGTCTTTTACATGATCAGGGGTCAAGGTTAAAATAAATGGCGCATTAGCGTACATTTTGACATGGTGTTTGTATAATGGAAAAGTACCAAAAAATTGAGTCTCTCTCCAGTGAAGACTAGATTGGCATTTCGGCAATAAATAAACATCAGGTCACAGTATTTTTTTTTTTTCACATAAACACATTTAATCATTTCTTAACAACAATCAAAAATTGTAAATATTAATATTAAAAATATTTATTAACTTACTTTTGCATTTGCATAACCTAACTTGATTGTGATATTTCTTTCAAGTTCATTTTTGAATCTGACAGTCTATAATAAAACAATTTTATATATTAAAAAAATGAAAATAAATTGCATGAGTAATGAAAATGATAAACAAATAGTAAAAATGGAACACAAAACTTTAGTAATATTTTTGAATTTTTAAATTTTTTAACTGGTTGCCATTTTGAAACAAGATGGTGGATGAAGCCGACCAATGAACTCGGTCGAGACCTTATTATGTCCTATGCACATACTCAGCCACATCCAAATCGGTTCTTAAATAAGAGAGTTACAGCATGACATATGTCAGATAATATATACGAGCAGGGAAGACCGAGCTATGCTCGCTCAAAATTAAATTTGAGTTCAAATATCATGACCCATGACCAAAATGACCCACTAATTGAATTTTCTCGAACATGTGACTTAGCCCAACAATCTTCTCGTGCCGGAAAACCATAGGATGCAAAATTTAGTGTAAATTGAGCTGCTTTTTAGATATTGACCCACAATGACCCAGAAATGACCCACTAATCGAATTTTCTCGAACATGTGACCTAGTCTAATGATTTTCGCGTGCCCGAAACTCGTAAAATACAAAATTTAATCAAAATCGTTAGAGCCGTTTTTTAGATAAAATTAATTTGACCTGCTTTGACCCCAAAATGACCCCCTAATCAAAAGTTCTTGAACATGTGACCTAGCCCAATAGTCTTCTCGTGCCCGAAAATAGTCAGATACAAAATTTCATCAAAATCGTTTGGACCGTTTTTTAGATACAATTAGCTTGACCATGACCAAAAATGACCCACTAATTGAATTTTCTCGAACATGTGACCTAGCCCAACAGTCTTCTCGTGCCCAGAAACCATTGAATGCAAAATTTAGTGTAAATTGAGCCGCTTTTTAGATATTGACCCACAATGACCCAAAAATGACCCACTAATCGAATTTTCTCGGACATGCGACCTAGCCCAATGCTTTTATCGTGCTCGAAACTCGTAGGACACAAAATTTAATCAAAATCGTTAGAGCCGTTTTTTAGATAAAATTAATTTGACCCGCGTTGACCCAAAAATGACCCACTAATCGAAAGTTCTCGAGCATGTGACCCAGCCCAATTGACTTCTCATGCCCGAAAATGGTCAGATACAAAATTTCGTCAAAATCGTTTGAACTGTTTTTTAGATACAATTAGCTAGACCATGACCCAAAATGACCCACTAATCGAATTTTCTCGAGCATGTGACCTAGCCCAATGGTTTTCTGGTGCCCCAAAATGGTAGGATACGAAATTTCGTCAAAATCGTTAGAGCCGTTTTTAAGATAATTTTTGCATATATATATATATATATATATATATACAGTCAAACCCCGATTTAGTGCCATCTCGAAATAGCGCCAATTCCGTTTAACCGCCAATTGCATCTATGAACAAATCTGCCAAATAGGAATTTCAATGTAATGTATCCGTTAAAGCGCCAACTCGATATACCGCCAAAAAAAAATGTCTAGAAATTACTGTATTTTCTTTGCATATCTTTCTTTTTTAAATTTTTTGTTAGAATTTCAAAGGACACTTCCTTTTCATGTGTCTAGATGTTTTCAAGCTCAATTCAAACTTTATTGAATAGCAAAGAATTTATATTGTTCTCAACACCTGCCAAAATGCACCTGCTACCCATTCTACTTGTCATTGGGAGAAGAAAAATAACGCGCACTGAGTGCCGAGCAAGTAAAACTTCTGATTCAGACTGGCGAGTCACGTGATCCGATCCGCTTCTGGAGCGGGGAGAAAACAAGGCATGGCACGCCATTGGCTGAAAGGGTCTCTCCTCTCTCATGTGAGAACAATGTAAAAAATAACTTCTCCCTGTACTTTATGTCGATTTCTTAGAAAGAAAATGGTGTGCAGTGCAAAATCTCTCATTCAAAATTTTGGTCGGACGTTGATTGAAATATCGAAGAATTCACCAGCTAAATCTGTAAAATATCATTCTGTCTCTTTATTTTAACTCATTATGGCGAAAAGAGCAGTTTTATCAATTTCAGAAAAGCGGGAAATTTGTGAATATAAAGAAAGAAATGTGAATGTATCGCAGCAACACATCTCCAATCATTTTTCTACACTCTGGAAAAAGCCTGTTAGCAGGCGCTGCATCGGAGACATTTTGATGAATACAGAAAAATGGATTAACACCAACGAACTGCAATCATCTGTAAAAAGACTGAAAACAGCGAAACATGAAGACTTAGAGGATGCCCTTTGCACATAGATACAACAAATGAGTGCTAAAAATGCCACTATCAACGGAGATGTCATCAGAGAGCAAGCAAAAGTTCTTGGCCAGCAAATGAATATTACAGATTTCGAATACAGTAGTGGCTGGTTGAACAGATTTAAAAAGCGACGAGGATTCTCTCAGTACATACGAAGTGGTGAAACTGCAGGTGTTGATGAAGATATTGTGTCAAATGGTCTCAAAAAACTGAGTGCGCTGATTTTAGAATATAAACAAGATGACGTTTACAATATGGATGAAAGTGGCCTTTTTTACCGCTTGCAGCCAGATAAAACAATTTCGAGTGGGCCTGCTAAAGGATTAAAAAAAAAAAAAAAGATCATGTGTCTCTTGTGTTCTGTACAAATAGTGATGGATCTGATAAAAGAACTATGACAGTGATTGGAAAATCAGCTAAGCCACGATGTTTTAAAAATTTTAATCCTGCTCTTTATGTAGATTATGAGAATAATAAAGCGTGGATGACTTCAGCATTATTTCAAAAATGGTTAGCGAATTTCAACATAGAAATGAAAAGAAGCAAACGCCATATTTTATTGATTTTGGATAATGCCCCTTGTCACAAAGCATATCCAATGAGTAATATCCGCATTGAATTTTTACCTCCTGACTGTACTGGATTTTTGCAACCTTTGGATGCTGGTATAATAAACTCATTCAAAGCTCATTATCGAAAGTATCACGTCAGCCATATCATTGAAAAAATCAGTAAAGATGATTTTTCTCCAATCCTTTTACATGATGCTATTCGCATGATAAAAAAAGCATGGGATGAAATTTCATCAGAAACTATTGTTAACTGCTGGAAACATACTGGATTGATTAAACCTGAAGGATCTACTAATAAACAAAACAGTACAGCACTTCAGGAACTACAAGACGAAATACACAAATTAACAGAAATTGAGCATCCTCTATCGGCAATTGAGTACATTAATATAGACAAAAGTGCTTCAACATTTGAAGATTTGACAATCGAAGAAATTGTTGCCAATCAAAATGAAAATGAAAATTCATCTGACAGCGAAGCTGAAACGCCGCATGTTACATCTGATGAAGTTAAAAATTGCATTGGGAAAATAAGAATTTTCTTAGAAAAACATGCAACTGATAAAAAAATGATGAACAATCTTTTAGTTGTAGAAAAAGATATTGAAAAAATCAATATTGAAAGGAAAACTCAAACTAGCATATTAAAATATTTTCCTGTAAAAGATAATTAAAGTAAAATAATTCAGTGTGATATTTAATGTATGTGTGTGTCTGTTATGTGCATAATTATCTACTTTATCTAAAATTGACTATATAAAGAGGTAAGTGCATGTTAATTTCATACATTAATTGGATAATTTTGAATCATGTAGCATTAATTATATTATGTATATTAATTATATTATATTAATTTATACTATTATAATATACTATATACCATTGGATAATTTAATAAAAAGGCATTACTGATATTTATTTTTATAATAATAATAATATTAGTATAATAGTATGAAAATTAATTTTTATTGTATTTTAATTCGATATACCGCCAAACTCGTTATAGCGCCAAAAATTTCTTGAACGGATAATGGCGGTATAACGAGGTTTGACTGTATATATATAACCACCCACAAGATTTGCTCGTATTAGAATATATGATATATATATAAATCAATATTTAAATGGAGGGTGGTTTGGGTGTCTGGGGGGTCATGATCGGTGAAAATATACCAAAATGTTTTGGAATTACTTTCCTCCGAACAACTGCAATAGGTAGCTTTTTGTATTGAAAGCTACATAACAATTCAATCTTGGTGTTACATTATAACAGCTTCAGACAAAAAAATTTGGTTCACTTTATGGGAAGGCATTGTAAGGCTGTAATTAAGAGTAAAGGTTACCCAACTGAGTATTGTGACCGACATTATGATAATTTTTGTCTATCTCATTTTTTCGATATGTTTCGACACCCCCCCCCTTTTTTTTTTATAATTGCTGCTTTAATAAACATTCCTTCATGAAATTTGTTGCATTACATGCTTGATTAAATCTTTCGATTGGTGTATAATTTTATGGCATTATTTAAATAGAAAGTGGTGCTATGAACCATACAAACTTCGAAATACAACTTTTTAGAAAAGGTTTCCACAATTTTGGCCACTACTGTATAACACATAAATAACATTAAAATAAAAGCACAAAATTACCTGAACACCAGATATTGCTTTAACAACAGTTGATTTACCATGAGCTACATGTCCAATTGTACCTGAAGAATATAAAAGAAAAATAAATTTAAAAGATAAAAAACAGAATATAAATAAGGGTTTCATAGAAAAAAATTATATAAACACTTTATTTTTAAAATTAAATTAAAAAGGTCATTAATAAGGATTTTTATTATTAGACTATTTAAAATTTCTTACAGCTAGAGTTACAAATTAGCTGCCATTAGACGTATTTTGTGAAATATTTTTTTTCTTTCGACATCTAGAATTCCCAATCATTAAAACATTGAGATATTTTCACATCCTAATGATCAAATATATTTTTTTACAAGAAAAGGTTTTTGTATACAATAGCAGGTTCAAATTGTGTGCAGAACAGGTTTCCTGAAGTTTTTATTGATTAGGACATGAGTACATAACAGTATCTGAATACGAGAAAGAATTTAATCAGTAAAATTCAATAAAAACAATGTTAGGAATCATCTCTTTATAAACAATGTACATGACCTTTTGAGGATTAAACTTAATTACCCATTATTAATAGAGTTTAAAGTAGAAAAAAAGATTAAGCGATAGTAGTCTAAAGCTACCCTTTTTTTTTTTTTGTGGGAGATTTTATTTATTTTTATCTGTAATAACTGTATATATCTTGAAGCCCCACATTCCTCTAATATTTTATGAATAATTATTTTTCAATGATATCCTGCAGACATTAGATATTGTTGGATGCAACTTTTTTTTTATAGTCCCATACCATTAAAGATAGAACCTAAATTATATCTTTTTTTATGCCTAAAAACTTACTCCAGGTGTCATAATGATGCCTAGCTGTAGGATTCCAATTTGTAATACTACCCTACAGCAGGGATCTGTTTAGGAAAAAACTGGGTCCTTTAAAGGACCCTTCACAATTTCTTTTATTTCAAAACAGGACCCTTCACAAAACTATTTTCCCTAAAACAGGACCCTTCACAAAACTATTTTCCCTAAAACAGGACCCTTCACAAAACTATTTTTCCTAAAAGTGGACCCTTCACAAAATTCTATATCTTAAAAATAGGTTTTTCACAAAATTTTTCATCTTTAAACTGAACATTTCACAAATTAATCATTTAAAAGTAAAATCTGGCTGTCACTTTTACACATATAAGGAAAATATATGTATTTTACATCCATATATCTTCTTAAAAATGTATAAACAAGAACCTGAATATAACGATCATTTCAAATTCACAAAATTATGACTAGATTTTTCACAAATATAAAAAGCTGTCCACAATTTCACAAAAACAGGACCCTGGGAAAAAAATCTGGACAGACCCTTGCCCTACAGCAATGACTACTCAAGAGAACATTTTATAAAATGTAGATGTACTAACCTTTTAACTAAAACTTCAATAATGCCATAAAACACATGAAAAAAAGGAAAATAAAATAAAAACGAGAGACAGACGCACATAACAAAAAAAAAAAAAATCTTTCTCAGGATTTTGCATTTCATGTGTTCTCATTTGCTCTCATGTGCAGTTAGTTCATTTTGCTCTTATTTTACATGTGAATCTCAGAAAAATCATGAAACATGAATCACATTTTACAATAGTGAATTAACAATTAACTAGCAGATGAATATTAAGGATAGACTTCATTCTCCTTGCTCCTAGAAATTTATTAAAATACCAGGAAAATTTCGGGTTCTTAAAAGGACCCTTTACACAAGTTTTTAGCTTAAAACAGGACCTTTCACACAAGTTTTTAGCTTAAAACAGGACCTTTCACAAAATTTCTCATCTTAAAATAGGATCCTTCACAAAATTTTTCATTTCAAAACAGGACTCTTCACAAATTTTTTACCTTAAAAATAGACCTTTCCACCTCCAAACTGAACTTTTCACAAATTTAATCATTTAAAAGTAAAATCTTACCTGTCACAAAGCAATTAAGTCATCAAATTACATATTACTTAACTTTTTTTTTTATACATTAAGAATAGATAGATACACGGGAACCTGAACATTTTCAAATTCACAAAATTATGACAATAATTTTCACAAATTAAAAAACTTCACAATTTCACAAATACAGAACCCAATGAGAAAAATCTGGACAGACCCCTGCAGAGTTTCCCACAGACAGTTTCAGGAAGGTGCTGCATCATTCCTGCCTTTTGGTTTAAAAAATAGCACCTTTCTTGTCCTCAATAATAGTAATAAAAAAAAATGTCTCCTTACTGTCTTTTGTATTAAAAAATTTGCTTGCATATTAAAAACTGATCTACTGTTGTACCATGACAAAAGAATGCCTTAAAGAAAGTGCTAATAAGAATTTAAAAAGTGTCCGTATGAATCGAAAAAGTGCCTTTTTTCAATGGCTGCGCACTCCCTTTTCTTAAACAGCGAAAATACTCTTTTGCATACATTTCAGTTCTTGTCTGCTTTCCCAATTCTATGTCCTGTCATCCTCCTACATTTTACCAGCAATAGTTTTTGAGTTAGAAAGAAAAATATTTTGGCCTTCTAAAAATCCAATTGGAACCTGTATTAATAAAGGATTGTTTGACTTTATTTCAGTTTTAAAAATTTCTAAAATTTATACTGCTTTCCATGGCTTATTGGAAAAACTTATCAATCTCACTGTCTGAATACATGTGAGAAATCTGTCACAAGTTTTTCATACCTAAACCTAAAAGACTTAAGGGTTTTATTTTTATTGAAGATAAATAAAAATTGACAAAGGTAATATATCACTTATTATAATATTATTTATTTATATTAAAAATATATATGTATATTTTTTTTCAATTTCAATTTCATATATAACGGCCATTATAACAAACTCTATTATAAAGAAATAAATTTCCTCACCAATATTAATTGTAGCTTGTCTACTGATAACTTCCTCAGTCAAAGGAGTCAGCTGAGTAATATCCTGCAGAAAGAAACACATTTTTGTACTTCATATCACAACCAAAAGATAAATGCTTAATACAAAACTTTTAATTCTAAATATTTTATGGCTTATAATAAAACTATTGTAAGTAGTTATTATTTATTAAATAATAATCATTATTTAACTTAAGTATTTAATATAATTTTACATAATTATTACAATACTTAATATTATTACTAGCGGGCTCCTAATTTACATTGGTGCCTCGAATTTTGAATTCTCCATTTATATAAAACCTCGAAACAAACGAACCTCCGGCTCGCATCCCTCCTCGAACTAAAAGAACCTCCGACCCGGGTCCCTGTTGCCTTCGGCACCGTATCACTGGATAATCCCTTAATTTGCACATCGAATAATATAAACCTCTAACCGAACAAATATCCGACCCGGGTCCTCGCGGCCTTCGCCACCGTATACCAGTTGTGCTACGCAAGCACTGAAAAATCCTTTAATTTGCACATCAGATAGTATAAACCTCCGACCCGGGTCCCCCCGCTGCCTTTGGCACCGTATACCAGTCGTGCTATGCACGCACCGGATACCCCTAGGGGCGTCAAAGTGGGGGAATGGACACTGGAGATGCATATGATTGAGCACTCGCAGACCTTTCCAACGATACATCACATGAGAGATGTGTGCAAAATTTAGTAGGGGACAAAGTGGGGGATGTTCACCGGAGATGCATAATATGATTCAGCGTTCTCAGACCTTTCCAACGATATGTCACATGAGGGGTATCGGCAAAATTTAGAAAAGGGCACCCCTCGGGGAGATGATCAACGGAGATGCATAATATGATTAAATGGTCTCAGACCTTTCCAACGATATATCACATGAAAAATGTGTGCAAAATTTAGAAAAGTACACCCCTTGGGGGAGGGGCAAAGTGGGAGGATGGTCACCGAAGATAAATAATATGATTAAGCGGTCTCAGACCTTTCCAACGATATGTCACATGAGGGGTATTGGCAAAATTTAGAAAAGGGCACCCCTTGGGGGGGCAAAGTGGGATGATGGTCACCGGAGATGCATAGTATACAAATAATAATATATAACAATATAATAACAGAAGTTGACATTCTAATTAATTTTATATAAGCTTGCATAACTTTTAAGTTTTAAAAGGTTTTCCTGAAATTCTCTTATTAATAAAAAAAAATTTAAAGAAAACTATAAGAAATTTTTATCATTAAAAATCATATTTTTATTCCATAAGTAAATTGCAACTAATAATTGCACGAGTATGGCTCAAAATTACTTTTTTTCACATTATTTTATTAAATTACAACTATTTTTACACTACAGAGTTAAATTCAAATATTATGTTAAAAATATTTTGTTTATAATGGAAACAAAAAAAAAAAAAAAAAAATCTTAATTATCACAATTTGAATTTTTCATAGTTAATTTATCACTATGAAATTTTATGATAGTAAAATCCTATTTACGGAAATAATATTTTTCATTCTATTTTGTTTTATGTAAATTTATATAATTTAAACTTTTAGAAGTTTATCTCTAAATAAATCCCCAATTTCTTTTTAATATTTCTAAAGAAAACTATATTAAATTTTTATCATTAAAAATCATCTTTTTATTCCATAAGTAAATTACAACTATTTTATTTACAACTATAAATTACAACTATATTAGTATGGTTGAAAATTATTTTCCACATTATATACATTACAAAATTAAAAATTTTATTTGCATTAATATATGAACAAATGGTATATATTCTTCATACTTTAATTACATTTCAAAAGAAATATTCATACAAACAATGCAAACAAAATTTAAGTGGCTATAAGCTAAGTCTTTAAAAATTGATAACAATAAATTAAAATTTTCTGAAAAAGAATAATAATTTTCATTTTATTTACACTGAATAAAATTTTAAAGTTATATTATAAATGCATCTAAAATTCTATTAATTGTCGATAGATGACACCAAAACGATATTTTCTTGAGACACAAATAAATGAAAATTGCAGCTTGTAGCTTAGCTGAGAGAAGATACAAAAGTGTGAAGGAAGCAAAAAACATGTGCAACATAGGTTTTTTGTCACATGTTTTCGGTGTGTGGGTTAGTAAAGAAACAGTAGGCTACAACCGTAGATTTGTCACATGAGACAGAGATGTATCTTGTCACCTTGGTGTGTGGCGTGCTATATAGAGAAAATGGCCTTGGAGAGATTTTTTTTTTTTAAACAATAATTTAGTGAGAGGAGCAATGCAATGACTATGAAATTAAGACTGCACGAAACCCAGTTATTAAAGATGCATAGCATTTGGTCAAAATTTTCCAAATTGTTGACCTAAATTCTTTCAATGATACTTTACCATGTGCTAATGTGTTACCATGTCGTGTTAAAGATAATTTTCTAGCCTTCCCAAACAGTTTTATTTCCCACCATTTACAAACGATAGTAGGGAGACTCTCCTTCTAGAAAATAAATGCATTTCAAACACTGTTTTTATGTCATTTGGAATCAAATCTAACTTTCTTAATCTCAAATTGTACCAAGGTTTTTAAAAAACTGCCAAGGCAACAGGGTAGTCAAATGTCGATCCAGGCAAAATTTGGGACCTATTTAGGGTCCCTTCACTAAAATCTATTTAATAAAATGGCACCTTCACAAAATTCTTTATAATAAAACATGCTCTTTCACAAAATTCTACTCCATAAAAACTTACTATTTAATTTATTATTTTGTGACTTTTAAAATGTGTAATTTGTAAACAAACAAGTTCACCAGAGATGAAAACTTCAACAAAAAGATTTTAAAAAGTTTTCGTTAATAAATGCTTGGTTTGAATTTGAGTAACAGGATTTCAACTTCCATTACAAAATGTTATTTTTCACAAAAATAACCTTCACGTTTCACAAAATGGGTACCAAGAAAAAAAACCTGCATCGACCCCTCATAGTAAAATAATTCAAATAACTACCAGTATCATATAGATTACTAATTTAACTGATATGATATATAAATCATAACTGCGACTTTCAATACTGAGAAGTAGGCATAAGAAATATAAAGGTTTAAAAAACATTTTAAAATACTAAAAAGTTGTAAAACTTGAAAATCAATCAGGGTTCATACTCATTTTCCTAAAGAAAATCCCCTTTTCTGGGATGAATAATTTTCCCACGTTAACAATTTAAATGACATTTTTAAAACCAGTATTGTGTTCCCTCATCCCTCAAAAAAATAAATAAATAAATACATAAAATAAGATAAAATAAAAACAAGGTAATATCAAAAATAAAGTTTATACATCACATATAGCAATATGGACAGAATTTTAAAGAAAAAACATTAATTTCTGTAACAGAGATGAAGTCTGCATTGCCTTGCTGAGCTGCCCTTAAAAATTTGGTACATTGCCGCAAGAATTTGATTTAATTCGCACTTTGTGATTTTATTACCTCTATGAAAAGCACCATGAATGAATGATATGAAGGCTATAAGTGCCAATATCAATTTTAAAAAGTTCCTCTTGAACAGTTTCCAAAAATTTCAAATTAACATTAGGTGCATAAAGACTATTTTGCAACAGCAGTGTTTCCCCCAGACAGTTTCAGAAGGGTGCTCCACCCTTCCTGCCTCCCATTCAAATAATTAGCACCCTTCTTGCCCGTCAGTAAAAAAGTTGTCTTTTCTTCTTTTTGCATTACAAAATTTGCTCCCATAGTAAAAATTGACTCTATGTTATCTTTAAAAAAATTCCGACTTTTAAATATTAAACAAGAACGAAAAATCAAGCGTCAAGCATAGATTATATAGCACTTTCCAACGCTTCCAAAATAATTTTACAAATCATACCGTTTAATAAGCTAAAAGCTAACATCTAAGTAAACAATTTAGAAAACGCATAACATATTTAAAAACATAATTTCAGGAATTTCCAACATATACAATATTCGGAAAAATATCCGAATACTTTTATTCAGCCCTGTATAGGATCTATAGATTTGTATATATACTACATAGGATGATAATTTTAGTTCAGTTAGGAAACGCGTAGCACAGTTTAAAATTCTCCGTCTGGAGTTTGTCAATAAACAGAAATGTGTTCGCGAACTTTTGTGCTGCCCTGTATAGGATCTACAGAATTTATACACACCACGTAATAGACAAAAAGCAAGTTCAAATTAAAATCGCGTTCAATAACTTAAAACGCACTTCCAGGAATTATTGTTAACAGACAGTAGATAATTCTTTTTCGTGTCCCTGTAAATGAACGATGACTGCTATACACACAATATTCCGTAGTAAGTCTCTTGTAATGCACCTTAGTGATCTATATACATTTCAATGCGTTTAAAATAGTGAAACATTATTTAAATAAACCGCAGACGATTTTTCTCCATGACGTAATGTAACGGAATTATTTTTACTGTCCCTGTAAAGTAACTATAAGTGCTATGCACACCCTGTTCCATATTAAGCTTCTTCTAATGCACCTTAGTAATATATATAAATTACAATGCGTTTAAAATAGTGAAACATTATTTAAATAAACCGCAAATGATTTTTCCCCATAGACCGCAATGTAACGGAATTCTTTTGAGTGTCCCTGTAAAAAAACTATAAGTGCTACACACTTCCGTTGAAATAGGGAACATGCTATGGATAACGACAATAACATATAAAAATTGCAGAACAATCCGAGCATATTTACGGGAGTTAGAGCACGGACAGACGGCAGACAAACCGAAGTCATAAGCACTTTTCAACTAGGTTGGAAAGTGCTAAAAAGTGGCTTTAAAAACCAAAAGAGTGCCTTTAACAATAAAAAAAAATGCCCTTAAAAATCTGAAAAGTGCCCTCTAGAATCCAAAAAGGGGCCCTTGCCCACCAGCAGCACCCTGCCCCTTTTTAAACCTAGGGGAGGCTCTGCAACAGATTTGATAAATCAAAATTGGCAGAACTATGAATGCATTTTTCATACAAGTCTTGGGCTTGACTGGATTTTGCCAGATGTTAGAAGGAGCACAGATTAAATATAACATGTTATATTTAATCTATGAGAAGAAGCGGCTACTTTCAAATTCTATTATCTCATGATATTAAAAGACATCACTTAGTTTAATTTCATTTTGACATCACAAAGTACACAAATAGCAGCAATTGCCCTAATTTCCCAGAGTAGCTGAGACTTTTGCCAGGTTTGAGGAATTTGTTGTATATTATCCCCTGAGATTCCCATGATTTTTACAACTCAAAGTTTATCCCCTGATTTTTATAACTCAAAATTTATCCCCTGATGAGTATGAACCCTGTCAATCTACCATGCAATTCAAGGGCTAAGTGATCATTTTAATAAAATATAACACACCAATCTGCAAGTTCTATATATTAAAAAAAAAAAATAAAGAAATGAAAACCCATTTCTAAATTTAAAATGTTTTGTTATATAAAGAGAAGATTTCTACTAATCTTTATGAGACAATGTTTCATGTATATCATCTTATGGAATTTTGGAACCTTTCAATCTATTTGATAGATTTTACATTAGTGAAGATTTGAACTGGAAAGATTTAATAGTCTTTCATTAGCATACTTGGAAACTACTCCACTTTTATATTTATTTTTAAACATGCTTGCTTTACTTATGTATAATTTTATCAAATAATTAACAATTCGAGGTATAAATTTACAAGATGAATTTCTAATGTTCAATTTTGTATTCAGTTGGGAACAGGGTTGTAGTGGGTAGCTGCCCGGGCTTTTTTACAACCATAAGGGTTGTAGTGGGTAGCTGCCTGGTTTTTAAAAAAAAAAACCCGGGTTTTTTACAACCCTGGTTGAGAATATCAGCACGATATGTTTAAATTTTATGCGCACATGCGTTTAACAACAGCATATCGGCGAAAGATTTGTAATGAGATCAAGGTATTTCTGCTCTAATAAGTGAAATATAAATTTTATTAAAATATGATGCAATAGTAATGTTAATCTTGAGTTAAAAATTTGTAATCCCCAGAAACAACTAAAAGGCGTGTGAGGAGCTACTATGTGGTATACACTTTTTTCTAATCGCATTGGAAGATAACATAATATGATAAACAAGCAAATAAACGCTAATTTCAAACAACAACAAACCTCTAAACAACGAACGACACCCTAGAGAACAAATGATTAAATTATTAATTCATCGGAAATGGATAAAAATACAATCAATCATAGATAACATGAAAACCATAACAGAAAACATGCATGATATTTACGAGATTCAACTTAACAGATTGGGGTGATTATTAAGCAAACATAGATTTTTAGAAATACACATTCTTACTAATTTTGATAGATCTTGCTTTTTTAGCTGAGGTTGTCCTTGAGGAAAGCTATTTTCGGCTGGGGGCATTTTTAGTAAAAGTTTACTTTACTGTTAAACAATATAAACAATTTTTACAAATAATCAGTTCATCCGAATCCGAACTGTGACACACATGCGGCTAAACGGCTTACGGCTAGATGGGCAAAAAGACTGAAATTTCAGCATTCCTCGCATGCGCAAAAGCACTAGATGATGGATTATTGCGACCAGTAGACACTGAAATCACGAAGCGCAATTCACACATTGCAGCTGAATGCAGAAACAGCTGAGAAATTTTTGTGTGCTTGACAGACGTAGTCAAAATCAGAGCTCAGTGGTCAAAATGTAGTCAAATACATTTAACTGATTGGTTAATTAACCTATTTACTGTGCACTTATAATGTGCAGAACAACAAACTTGTACCCCCCTCCCCTCCCCCACAGACACACACCAGATCATTGTTTTTGTTTTTGTTTGCTTTGTCATTAACAACTCAACCCAGATGTGAATTTGTTAACAGCGAGATGTCACTGTTGTGATGGTTTTTGCAACTGTAAAAATTTCGTAATTTAAGTTAGGAACGTTGTCTGTCACCTTGTTTATATCTCAAGAATATTTATTTGTATATTCGTAATTCATCTATCCATTTTTAGATCTTTCTTTTTTCATGCGTAGTAACAAACATGGTAATTATTTTATTTCAGTTTCATTAGAAGATTGTAATATGTGTGTCATTTGCTGTTAATCTGTACCCAAATCAAAGATACGAGAAATTTAATATCTTATTTTAAAAGTTCATTAGCATAAATATGTCTAATTTTCTTTCAAACATTTTATGATTTATAAAAGGTTCATTTTAGAAAAAAAAAATATATATATATATATATATATATATATATAACTTTAAATGATATAGATTGGGTACAGATTTAAAAAGTTTCTAAAGGGGCCTATCTTTTATGTTTTTTTAATCGGTGCATTGCGTTAGTTTTAGATCTTATCCAATAAAATTTTCATAAGTTTATATATGACATATGGAATCCTTCACCTTAACTGAATAACAAATTATAATATGTCAGTGTAATATCAATAAAAATGCACATATAATATATATATATATGAATCGAAAATGCAAATAAGCTATCAGTTACTCTAAAGAGAAATTGGTATTTTTCGGTTAGCCGGGCACCAGTGATACAGAGACATGTATATACACACACATATCTACACATATACATATATATCTACACATATACATATATATACACATACCTACACATATACATATATATATACATACACATATAAGTATGAATATATATACATATATATTTATATATGTTCATATATCATTGAAGCATGGCTAACTGAAAAATTAAGATTCTTTTACCCCTTTCGGGGGCAAAGTATTTATGTTGCTAAATTGTTGAAATGAGTGAATGATACCAGGTTTTACAAACAAATTTATTTCAAACTGTGTAAAAGCTTTTTTTTTACTTACATTATAAATGCAAAATGTAATTTAAAAATTCTGGTGCTATTGTGGCATTTGGGAATGAAAAGTAAGTGGGATATTATATATCCCACTTATGATATTGGATGTATAATATCCCACTGCCCTTCAAGTGGTTAATATATTAAAAATAAAAGTGGAAATAAAGTTGTGTTTTGTTATAAGTAAGTGTGTTTTGGCTAAGTAACAGTAACAAATCGCATTATTCAACTGATAATAGAAATAAAACTTTCAAAATGCATCATTTCTAACTCTTGTCAATCGTAATTTTAACTAAACCATCTTTCACTTAAGAGGCTAGTTCACTCACGGGAAAACACCCACTCGATAATATTAATCGTATAAGGAAATTTTTTTTAAATATCTCCATTACATTTCAATATTTTTAAATGATTTTTTTTTTTTTTTTTTTTTTTTTTTTTTTTGCATAGCTGAGGTTGATTGTTACACAGGGCTTTTTTTTTACTTTTTCGATTTTGTTTACAGGTTTTTTTTTTTTATTAGCATACTTTCACTTTTGGAACCAGTTTCAAAAGTGAAAGTATGCTAATAAAAAGAACTGTAAACAAAATCTAAAAAGTAAAAAACTGCCTTTGTAGAAATCAGTTTCAGCTATACAATGCAAAAAAAAAAAAAAAAAAAAAAAAAAATCATTTAAAAATATTGAAATGCAAACAAGATATCTTAAAAAATGTCTCCCATAGGATTAACATTAGTGAGAAAGTGTTTTCGTGTGAGTGAAGTAGCCTCTTATGGGGTCATAAACAATGCAAATTTTAGGGTAGTAGTACAATATTTTATAGTTTTCTAATTTATATTAAGTTTGAAAATATTGATAATCATTAATATTTTGAAAATATTGGATATAGGGTAGATGTGCCAGTAATGGGCCACCTTCAAAATTTTTGGTTTATAAAATAATAACCAATAAAAATTCAGCTTTTATTATTTTTTTCATTAGTCCCCCTTGTATGTTTTATAATCTTGGATTATTGTTGACACTCTTAATCAAACCAATCAGGAAGCAGAAAATAATGTTTCACAGTTCAACTGTTTTTCTGTGAAAATCTTAATGAACATGCTAAGAGCTGGCTTCGCTTAATTAATTTATATATTTTTTTACTTTCTTGAAAAAAAATGGATGTTTTTGTTTTAATAGTAATAGAAAACTTTCAATTTTATATGCTAATGACTATTTACAAAATTTCCTTTATTTTTCAAGTTTTAGGACCATGGTCCATTACTGGAATGCTTAATTAGTCAATTTCCAGTGATGGACACCCCATGTGGATGTTACTAAAAAGAGCAATTTCAGTAATGTTAATAGTGCAGAAATTTTTTTTGACTTAGCTGAAAAGCTAAGTAATCAAATTTAATTTTTTAAATTGCACTTACCAGAATGTAATAAAAATATTTTTTTTATAAATAGCTTTTATTAATTTCACGTAATTTATCATTTTTTTAAGATTGCAATCAAATTATTTTTTTAAACCATGCCTTGCATACTTTATAATGTGGCAATCAACACCCAATTAGGAAGCAGATAATAATGATTTAGGGCACAGGAAAATGAGGGGATAATGGGGCTCAATTTAAATAAAGACAATTTTTTAAGTCACACATAAGTCATTAAATGTGTATTATTTTCTCTCTTTAATGTTTGATTTTTCATCTTTAACAAAAACAACTAGTACGTACATAAAATAAAATAAAATAAAAAGTTATAGTAGTAATGAAACTAGTAAATCTGCAGATCTGGGGGCTCAAATCTAAATTCTGCAATTTTATTTTGAAATAATTTTATTTAGTATTTAAATTAAAAAACATTCAACCCACAATTTCATTTATTTGATCTTTTTTATATAAATTACTAAAAATAACATATCAAGCAGTTTTAGGAAGTTTAAATGTTAAGAATAATAGGAAATAAGATTCCATGCACTAGTATTCCAAGACTTTATTTTTTAGAATTTTTTTTTTAACTAATCCTTCTAAACCCCCCAATGTCTCAATAATTTGATAAATGTAATTCTTTGAAATTTAGTATTTCAGACCTTCTATCTAAAATAATTAAAATGTTGATCTTGTGATAATGACAATAATTAATTTAAACTTAAACAGTAAATTATTCTCAGAAATACTTTATTAATTATTGATATCCTAATTGTTAAATTTATTTGAAAATTACTATTTTATTTCATTAATATGCTTTCTTTAAATTCTAGTTTTAAATACAATTATAATATCAATTATCTATTACTTTTTGTGGGGTGTCCATTACTGGAACAGGGAGTGTCCCATTACTGGAACAGGGAGTGTCCCATTACTGGAACAGAGGGTGTCCATTACTGAAATTTAGAGTGTTTTGATTTATTTCCGTTATTTACAATGAAATTTCGATTCACATTGGGAAATGTGACTATGAGCATGATTAAATATTGTTGGTGGATCAATATAATATTTAAAAAAGTGAAATATAACAATTATAACTATTAATTAAAAAATAATTTTTAAAGAAATTCTTAAGGGTGTCCATTACTGACACATCTACCCTATATCAAAAATAACCGATAATCTTTAAACATAAATTTTTTTATATTTTTGAAAATCTATACTATTATACAGCGTGATTCATAAGTAAGTATACAACTTGCAGATGCTATAAAACAGGAACAGTTTAAGGTACATTCTCCAAATGCAAGCCATAGGGTAGGTGTACTCATAAAGTTTTTTCTCTGCTACTGTGTGAAGTGACATAGGCTGCATTAGCTAGCATGTCACACGAATATCTGCAGAAATGGCTGCGTCTACAGTGGAAAAGGCATTTTGTGTTCTTGAATTGCGCAAAACTGAATTTGTCACCATTGTGCAGCGGTATTTTTGAGTACGATATGGAAAAGAACCTCTAACCAGAAAATCCATTGATGATGATTGGTTTAAAAAATCTATCTGTGCATCCTTAGTCACATGACACACATCAAGCTGCTAATCCATTCCTGTCCACTTTGCACAAACAGCTCATAGTTTAAAAAAATTTAAACCAATCATAAATGGATTTTCTGGTTAGAGGTTCTTTCCCAAATCATATGTTCAAAAATGCCATAGCACAATGGTGACAGATTTTATTTTGCTCAATGTAAGAACACAAAATGCCTTCTCCACTGCAGACGCAGCCATTTCTACTCATATTCGTGTGACACGCTAGCCAGGGTTGGCACGGTTTAAACCAAATGGTTTAAATCATGGTTTAAACCACGGTTTAAACCAAATGGTTTTTTTCTGAAAAAAACCAATTGGTTTTTTTTGTTAATTTTTTTAAAGATTTTTTTCTTATATAATTAAGTTTTCAAATTATTTGATGTACAAATAACTTCTACTTCTAACTGAACAGCTCAACTCATTTCAGCAGTCAACCTGCATAAGTCACAGTTGCATCATAGTTGCACCTGTGTATGAATGGTCCAAGAGTTAGCATTTGAGAACAAAAAATGTCTAATTTTGGTAGAAGAAAAGATTTAGTTTGATTATATTTTAATGAAGTAAAAAATGATAAAAGGAAAGGTTGTAGAGCTAGATGCAAAAATTGTAATAAAGAAATGGAAGGTCAAGTAGCTAGGATGAAGAAACACATTGAAACTTGTAATAATTCTCATCATCATTCTGATTCTGTTGATAATGGTAAGTACTTATTTTATCATTATTATTGCTGCTATTATTTTTAATTTTGAAAGAAAATTGTTAAAAATTTGTTAATAAGTTAAATATTTGTTAAATTCAAAATTTTTAATTTATCTGTAAAATTACAAGTAATGCATATTGAGAACACATTATGTATATCTTCATTCAGATGATTCTAAACTCTTATAAAAAAATTACATTATTATTTGAAATGCTATTTGATTGAGAAGATAAATTATAAAAATCACATATATTATTATTTAATTTGCATATGCTATTTGATTTTAGAAAGTTATATTCTATGAAATAAAAAATATTTATGTAATTCTAAGTAATGAAATTTTGGAAAAAACAAGAAAATTTTAAATAGACATTTTTTTGTTACAGAACTTTATTTTGATAATCTTAAAATTACATTTGATAAAAGTTTGAAAGTTTTACAAATTAATCATATTATTAAGAACAAATTATGTGATCAGAACTGTTATTAAATGAAATTGTTAATTTTTAATTTATGCATGGCTCTTAGAGATTAACTAAGTTTTCACCAATCATAAATATCCAAAATTATAAAAGACATGGTAATTTTATCTCGAGTATTAAATAAATTATCAAAAATAAATATATCGACATGATAGAGATGTTTACTTTGCAGTAAAACAAAGAAAAAAAAATGTCTTTGTATTGAATTATTGTTAATTATATGATTATGATTTTTGAAGTAATATGTTCTGTATCATTAAGCAATTCTTATTTTTATTTTTGTGTAGATGATGTGTCAGTGTCACTATCCAGTATTTCAAGTTCTTTGGATTCAGCAATAACACAAAGAGCAACAAGTGAAATTGGTTCTTTAAAAAGGAAAAGAGATACTATGGACTTTTTTGTCAGTAAATCAACACCATCTCAAAAGCAAATGTTTGATGAACAAGTTGCTAGGTTTATATATGCTACAAATACGGCATTTAGCACTGTAGAGCATCCTGAGTTTATTAAAATGGTTCAGAGTTTCCGCCCAGAATATTCTCCACCATCAAGAAAACAAATTGCTGGGGATTTATTAGATCATACTTACAGCAAAGAAAAAGAAAAATGTGCAAATATATTAAAAAATGAAGTTGTCACATTAGGATTAGATGGATGGTCAAACATTCACAACGAACCTGTGATCTGTGTTACTTTAACAACAAAAGACGGGAATACATACTTAGCAGACACTATTGATACATCGGGAATTGCTCATACAAGTGAAAATCTGTATGATATTGCGACTACAACCATTAATAAATGCCAATCGGATGGGTTGGGTTGATTATTGACGGCCAATTATCTACACATGGGATATAGGCCCAAAATGCCAATCGGAATTTCAATGTTTAATACAAGCATTAGTGACAGACAATACTGGAAATGTCCGAAAAATGAGGGATATGTTTGATGAAAAAGAAGAGTTTAATATTATTACTTATGGATGTGCAGCCCATATTTTAAATTTACTGGCAAATGATATAAGTTATCCAAATGTAAAAGAACAAATTTTGCATGTAATCAAATACTTCAGAAACAACCAATATGCAAATGCGTGCTTCAGAAAAGATGCAAGTACATCAAAACTAATAATGCCTTGTGAAGTTCGCTGGAACTCATTTGCTGACGCTTTAGACAGCTATCTGAAATCATGGTCAGTTCTTGTAACTATATGCGAAAATAATAAAGACAAAATTGATAAAAATATCCAAAGTCTAGTTTCAAACATTTCATTGAAAAGAAATGCTGAAGACTATTTTCAACCATTAAAGCCAATTAGTGTAGCTTTAGATAAAGTACAAAGCCAAAATTGTACAATTGGAGAAACTGTTTTTCTTTTTAAAAATTTAAAAAAACAGATGGAAGATTTGAAACTCAATAAAGACATTATGAAAAAACTAGATACTCGTTATAAAATGGCAATAACACCAGCCCATCTTCTTGCTTATCTGTTGGATCCAAGAGCCAAGGATGCTGATCTCGAATTGTCATCGGAGGAAAAAAAAGAAGCATTGGAATATGCTAAAACAAAATTTCCCAAAAACAATTTATTATCTCTGATACTAAAATTTTGTGCCAAAAGTTCTCCATTTCAAAGATATCTTTTTGAGAATGATTTTAGTAAAGATGTATCAGCTACAGAATGGTGGCATATTCAAGAAAATGAAATCAAAAAGTTCAATGATGGTGTGTTGAAAGAAGTTGAAACGATTCTTACTGCAAATGTAGAGAGAATTTTTTCTTCATTTGGTGTTGTACAATCAAAGTTACGCAACAGACTGGGTTTACAAAAAGCGGCAAAACTTGTTTTTTTGTTTAAAATATTAAACCCTAATAATCCTGTTTATTAACATAGAATCTTTATAGACATGTGTCGTACTTCCATTTTCTTAAAATTTTGAAAATTTATTCAATTTCCATGTTTTTAAAATGTTTCTTTTATATATATTTTACTTACCCATCATACGTAGTATAGGGTAAGTCTTGTAATCGTTTTGAAAATCGAAAAAATTTTTTTGATGGATTTACACGTTTCAGACACTGGAGATTCCGAAAAACATATTTTTAGAAAAAAAATTTTGCCGTGTGTCTGTGTGTGTGTCTGTGTGTCTGTAAACGCTCTATCTCCCGAAAAAATTGAGATAGAGACTTGCAATTTGGTATGTACTTAGTATGTAATAATGGGAAGAAGCCTATTTCATTTCAATAACCTCGATTAACCGGAACAATTTTTTTCGGACTCTCGAAATATTCGTTCTGATGAAAGGTATATAAAAATTTTCGAAATTGTTTATTTTAAGAAATGAATATAAAAGACAATAAAAAAACATAAATTTTGCATAAAGCATAAAGTTGATCGGATAATAAGTTGCCGAGATATTTGGAATCCTATTTTCCACGCTCTTCGATTTTTCATGACCCTGTATTTCATCCAAATTTCACGTCAAAGATATATTTTAATTGGAAATTTGACGCTTAATCAGATGCAATAAACTGCTAGTTAATAGGATTATTATTTTTGGAGTTATAAGGATGTTTCTTTCAAGCAATTCAGTAATCGAGACTTTAAAGTTTGTGACGTCATCAAGCCACGATTTTATTTGAATTGCAATGCACTTTATAAGTAGTTTACACATTTTTATTTTAATATTTTACATTATGCATATCCATGATGGGTAAGTATTACGGTGGCCCCCAACGACTAGTTTTAAATATATTTCAATTTAATTTTCTTACTGAAATTCAATTTGTTTTTTTAAATTGAATAAAAAAGTAAATCTCACTTTCTTTTCTTTGCATTATTTTTATTTAAAAAAAAAATTAGTATAGCATACCAAGGTAAAATTCTACATTATATCTTTATATTCTTATGTAACACAACTAAGTGTTGCTTATTAAAATGAAAAATTATAGGAAGGCAATAGATTAAGTCTTTAAAGAATTTAATATAAATCTTGCAATTAAATACTATTAAAAACTTTTAAGTATCAACATTAAGATACAGAATCCATTCTATGAATGCAATATGAAATACATAAACATATTAATATGTTTTACAAGTGTGCTAAATCATTTGGTAAACATGAATTACAGGTTTCATTTGGAAATATGTATATATAAAACAGCAATTATTTCTTCAACTTTTTTAAAAAGTAATCTTTAAAAATTATTTAAAACTTATCACCATTACTGTAGAACCTGATGGCACAAGTGATCATGTTCTATGTATTACATAGGAAACTTTTGTATATATATAACTGTTTTGAATTTGAATGTAAATCATGTTAGCTCAGCTCTAAATAAAATTTAATGATTTGAATTTGTACATAATTAATAACAATTGTTTATTTATTTTGTTTAAACTGTTTTCAGAATATATATATATATATTGTTATTGTAATATTAATCATTCTTGTCAATGTTAAATTTTATTTACTGATGTGCATATATGTAATTAAAAAAGATACAAAAAAACCCGGTTTAAACCAAAAAAACCTGGTTTAAACCAAAAAAAACGGTTCTTTTGGTTTTTTTCAAAAAAACCCGGGTTTTTGCCAACCCTGACGCTAGCTATCGCCTATGTCACTTCGCACAGCAGCGGGAAAAAACTTTGTGTACACCTACCTTACAGCTTGCATTTGCGAACTGTGCCTTAAGCTGTTCCTGTTTTACAGCATCTGGAAGTTGTATACTTACTTATGAATCATCCTGTATAAGAGAGAACGCCTGACTGAATCATCAACGTCCAACTGAAATGACTAAAGTCAGGATCAAGAAATTTGGAGAGTAGATTGCTGTTATGATCTAAGCAAGCAATAAGAAAGGATTTTTTGAGGGATGAACACTTTACGTCATTTCGCCATATGTCAGCAGCAGTTGTAGGTAAGAGCATGACATTCAGGATCACAAATCTACTAAAAAAAGGCTAAAGACGTATTACAGCGATTTTAGAAATTCACCACCTAAGGGGAGGTTAAATGGAAGGGGGGGGGGGGTCGAACATTTTAAATCATTTCGCCATATCTCAGCAGCAGTTTTAGATAGGAGCATGAAAATCAGATAAAAAATTCTTACACACGTATTTCAATGATTTTAGAAATTCACCCCCCTATGGAAGTTAGTTATATAAGGGGTCGAATGTTTTAGGTCATTTTGCCATATCTCAGCAGCAGTTTTAGTTAAGAGCATGAAATTCAAGCTAACAAATCTGCTAAAAAATGGTTAAACATGTGTTTCAGTGATTTTAGAAATTCACCACCTAAGGGTGAGGGGGTAGGGTCAAATGTTTGAGATCATTTCACCATACCTCAGCAGCAATTTTAGGTAGGGTAACAAATATACTAAAAAAAGTGGTTTAACACATATTTCAGCGATTTTAGAAATTCACCCACTAAGGTGGTTAAACATCGGATATAAACCCGATTATGAAAGATTAGACGAATAAGACAACTGTTGCTGATTTTTGATTAGATATTTTGCTTAAGATATTTTTAAAAGGAAATTTTTTTATAAAAATCATTTATAAAGCTGAGGAATTTAGTATGATTGCATCAAAATAACAAGTTTTTTCTGATCGTCATTTTGACGGTTTATGGATGCGAATGTGTTGTTGTGATAGAGAGAGAGAGAGAGAGGTGTATTTTGAGGATATTACATTTTTACTTATGTTACCCGGAAGGCGAAGGTTAATTCGGGTGAAGCCGGGTGGTTTCGCTATATTAAAATTAATTTATTAATTACAATATGTACATAAACAGTAAAAAATATTTATCACATTTTTACTAACTTTTATTTAAAAGTTAAAATTTGTAAGTACTGCAATTTTTTGTCTAACTTCCGCTTTTATCCAATTTAGAAGAACAATTTTTTAAAATTACCTATTCATCCCTACCAGGGTTGTAGTGAGTAGCTGCCTGGCCTAGGTTTTAAAAAAAAGGGGGGGGAGGGGGTTTACAACCTTAAGGGTTGTAGTGGGTTTTTTTACAACCCTGATCCCTACCCTTACATTGTAGTAGACACATACACGTGCAAAGCCAGAACGGGGTGCTAGTATAATATTTACGAACCCTTACCATAAACCATGGCATTTTATTTCAACATTAAAGCATAGTTTCCAATTCACACAGACAAAAAAAAAATAAAAGTGCTATCGGCAGGATTAGCACCCGGCTAACATAAAAGTATCGATTAAAGTTAAATACTAAAGTTATTTTGCCAGAAATGTATTTAATAGCTTACTTAAAACTTAGATATACAATACATATGAATTAAAAATATTAGGAAATTTACTACATTTCCTAATATATTTATCCCGTTGTGACAGTAAAAAACACCTTTAAAAATATATATATATATATATATATTCCTACCTGAATAAAGATACATATTTGTTAATGAATTTTATAATGATGTTTGCAAATAACGTACCTAATTGTTTTCATATTAACCCATTACTCCTCCCCTGGGCTTTACAAATTTGGTAGCCAGCAAAAATTTCTAGTTGCCAATACAAAGATATTTACCCCTCTCCCATCATTGATTTTTAAAAAGCACATTATGAATTAATTGAAAAAAAACAAAAAAAAAACAAGAATAGCAAGCATAGTTTAGACTTGTTAGTTACATAATTTAGAATAGTACATAATTTAGAAAGGTAATATAAACTAAGTTTTCCAATAAAACATAACAAAGTTATGTATTTCTGGAAAAAAAAAAAAAATACTGTAAAGGCTGTATCACTGGCATGTTTGGGAAATGTTTATTGTCGAATGCTTCAAATGTCTGGATAGTTGAGTGCTACAAAATCTGTATCTGATGAGTGGAATTAGAAAACAAAAAATTCAAATGCAAAAATATTCTACGATGGCGCGAGGCAGCACAAAATATTTCACTAGCAAAATAAAATGTTACCAAACAAAAAATGAATAGTTTTGAATTTTTTTTTTTTCAATTATTTTTCCTCTTTTTAAAAGAAACCACTCTTTGCAAAGAAGGAAAAAATGCTAAAAATTGCCCTTTGGAAAAAAAAAAAAAAAAAATACTTTTACGTCATATAGACTAGACAATTGGCTTCAAACCAGGCTAGCGCCTATTTATTGTGCGATGGGCAGATAATAAAAGTGCCATGCATTACGCGAGGGAGAAATATTTAAAAAATACATACTATTTAATTTTATTGAAAATTGTTATTCTTGAAATTTTAATTAAGTTTTATTGAACTACTACAAATGAATTACTTATAATCACCTAACTAAGAGGGTAGATTATTACGATTTCTTTCTGTTTTATTGAAACCTCCCTCCCTCTTCCCACTTCTAATCACATGACATACTAGCTTGCTTTAATGGAAAAGCATGACGTTTTCTGTGCATGAGATGGGAAATAAACCTTTTAAACTTGACCCTTCCATTAAAAGTACGATAGAAGAGCAAAATCACTGCTTGCCACGCACGAGTTAAAGGTAAGGGTGGGTGAAGAAGAAACCATTTGTGATCCTTTCTTAGGTCAATTTTTGTAAAAAAAAATATAAATAAATAAAAAATAACCAATGGACCCATGCAAGGATTTCGCACTGCAGTTTAATATTTTTTAATAATATCTAATATTTTTAGATGCAGATATAGACTTCTACTGAAAAATTAAAGATAAAAATATCTGTAAATAACATTAGTCAAGCCAGAATATCATTTCATTTATTCCTTACAGTAAAATCTCAATAGAAAATGTCACGTGCGAGAGAAAAAGAAAAAATTGTATTTTAACTACATGAGAGGATGACGTCATTTTCTTCGGGAAAAACACAGGAGAAAGAAAAATAAATTGAAATACACTTAAATTGTAATTTAATCCATTATAACAAATCATACCTTTTATGCTACATGTATACCACTGCTTCGATCGATCAATAATATATTTTGCTTCTAAATATTTGAATTTTGTTTTTTAATCATAAATATAAAATAAACCCTTGAGAAAACGTCACATTTTATTTCTTTTGTACTATTTATTGTTTTTTTATAACCATTGTTGAGGATCCTATAACACAGTATTTTATTTTTGTGGCAACAGTAATTTGAGGAAAACCTTTCATTTTAATTATGAAAACAATGCTGATTTAATTTTTAATTATCAGCAAATTTTAATCAAAAGCATGTTTTAGGAAAATGTAAGTGTACTATGTCAGAAGCCTGTTCAAAATCCTTTCATATGGTATCTCATTCGTCGTTCTACGTTTCGTATTTTCTTAGAAAAAGGGATGTTGACAGGAAAAATAATATATACGATAAAAAGCCAGATTAAAAAACTTCATCGCCAGATAGAAAAAATTGATCGCTGATATAATTGATCGCTGATATAATTGATCAGTGATATAATTGAAGTATACAAGAGTATAAATTGGAGACGTCTATGTTACACGATGAATAATGCTGTCTATATAATCATCTTCTTTAAGTATGTATGGCATGAAAGAGATTCCTCTTTAAAGATAGTTAAATAAAAATCTTCTCGTGTTTACAAAGGTAAAGTTCCAAGTGATGATTGCCATTCTTAAAAAAAAAAAAAAAAATGAGTTGTCATTTTTTCCCTATTGTTTGTGTGTTTTTTTCCTTTTCAGAATTTACTTTTAAAATCTAGGTGCACATGATACACGATGAGTAAGTATTTGAGATTTCACTGGCACCTCTGTATATGACCATTCGTAATTGCATAAAATAGTTGGTTGGCAATTTTGTATTGAAGTTTATGAAACTAGTAAGCAATACATTGTGATTAGTACTGTGCGATTTTAGCACTAAATATTAGATTTTAATAGAAATACTAGCTGTCTTCGCCCGCTCGTGGGCCCATAATTTACATCGGTACATCGAATCTTTTGAATTCTCCATTTGTATAAAACCTCGAAACGAACGAACCTCCGGCTCGCGTTCCCCTTGAACCAAACAAACCTCCAACCCGGGTCACTGTTGCCTTCGGCACCGGATAATCCTTTAATTTGCACATCGAATAGTATAAACCTGTAACCGGACGAACCTCCTACCCGGGTCCCTGCTGCCTTCAGCACCGGATAATCTCTTAATTTGCACATTGAATAGTATAAACCTATAAGTGAACGAATCTCCGACTCTGTTGGAGATTCGCAAGCTCTGTCGATGTCGATTCAAATGAGACATACCCCGTCTTGATCCGGCCCATAGAAACAGAGATAGGAAAGCGCCCCCTGGTGGTGAAACTCGGAACTAAAATCGATAAACTCTATCAATGTCGAGTCGAATGAGCCAAACTGCATCGTGATGTGACCCATAGAACCCGAGTTAGCTGCAAAATCCCTTAATTACACCTTCCACCGCCAGGGGGTGCAATCGGTTTTATACCAACATAACTGAAATCTGTAAAGATATTGAAATCCAGTCGAATGAGCCAAACCCCGTCGTAATCGGGTCCATAGAACCCGTTTTACGGAAGCACCTCCTGGTGGTGAAACTTGGAACTAAAATATGTAAGCACTATCAATATCGAGTAGAATGAAACAAACCGTGTTGCGATTGGATTCGTAGAACTCAAGATACTTTGAAATGAAAAAATAAATTCTGAAATTATTATTCAAAAGAGTGGTATAAACTCAGAAACTTTTAAAAATGTTAGCTGAGCTTCTTTGGTTATCAATAGGCTTTAAATTTATTATTTTAATCTGGGGATAGAGTTGCCTTTATGTCTGGCATTGAAACTACATGTTTAAAAAAATGTACGAAAGCAATGGGATTAATTAAAAATTAAAAATCATTTCTCATCAACTAATCATCCTAGCTTTAAAAAAAACTACATATTCTTGATCGTGACGCAAAAATACTCTAGTATTATATTTTCAAATCATAAAAGCATTATTTAAAAAAAAATTTATACCCGGCTGAAAAAGAACAGTAGGACTTCATTTTGAAATTTTACCTTGTCTGAAAATATCAGGTCATGTGTCATCATTTTTCCACGTCGATTAGAAATAATAAATTCCTCAATTAGAAATAGATTGCTTCATTAAAGGTTTTTAATGGATATCTTCCGATTTTATGAGCCGATTGTTACAATCTTTTCTTTTGTTGAATTCAGGATTTTTTTTTACATATATTTCCGGATTTTGGTGTCCGTCGAGTAATTCCTTCATTGTTTTTCGAAAAGGGAGTGAGGTGATATGCATCATAAGACAGCTGTTTTCTTTTGCAGACAGATTTGTCTCCGTAGAGTGTTGAAATTAAAACTGATCTTTTTTTTCCGAGTTCAAATTAAAAGTTTGTTAATTGATAACTTCTCTTCTAATTGGTCGAATTTTATGAATTTTAGCATCCTGAGTTCACGATTTTTTTACATCTGTCTGCAAATTTTTGTGCCGATGTGACGATTTTTGAGATTTTTAGGAAAGAGGCTGGAAAACATCAAGTACACCATGTTTATCCGAGCTGGAACGAAAAATATCAGGGTGCAGGTGAAAGATGAAAGCTGATTGGCTCGGTTGCGAGCCTCGACGCAGGGTCCCTTTCCAGTCAAAACTGAAATTGTTTCTTTGTTTTGGAAAAAATGCTTCTTTTTCGCTAATTTTCGAGACTTTGTTAATTAATAACGTTCTTAATTGAAGGCCGATTTCTTCGATACTAAGTATCACCAATCCCGGAATTTTTCCAAATTTTTTGAAACAAAAAGCGCTTTGCTACTCGCTATGGTTGCAGAGTTTTACCTGACACAGACACACAAACAGACGTTTCCGAACATTAATAATAAAGATATTTGAAATTATTTTCCCCTATTTATTTTTTCTCCAAATGAAGTATTAAAAAGTTAGGTGTGCCAGTTACAAGAGGATGCATACATGAAATAAATACGGCAAATCATCTAACATTTTTCGACTCCTTAGATTTTTCCTATACTCCTTGGATTTTTACTTCTCAAGTCTGTATGAACCTAATAATACAACTATTTTGTGTAATTGAATTTGAACTATCTGTTTGCATTTTAGTTGTTTTTTAGATACATTTAAAAAATCCACTCTCAATAAATAAAGTATTAACCCTTTTGTGTGTGGCACCTTATAATAATACATGTCTTTTAATTCATTATTATTTTGTCTTAAAACATTTATTTTTGCTGCTATCTGCATATGGTAATGATAGTATATGTGTAAACATTTATTATTATGACTTCATGTATGTTTCAGCATTCATATAATAATAATAATAAAAGATTGCTTAATTCTCTTTGCACTATTGGCGATTCTTTTATTTCAAATATGTTTCATTATATGTGTTAAATTGTCACTTATATGTGTTCAAATATATGTTAAATTGAGAAAGGGGCTACTTTTCTGAATTAATAATTCAGAGTTTTCCTCAGACAGTTTCAGAAGGGTGCTGCACCCTGCCTGCCCTTTGGTTAACAAAATAGCACCCTTCTTGCTCCTCATAAAAATAACTAGCCCCCTTCTTGCCTCTCAGTAAAAAAAAGTGCCCTTTCTCTTTTTTGCATTTAAAAAATTTGCTTTCATAGTAAAACTGACTCAATGTTGTCTTAAAAAGAGTGCCCTGACTGTTAAATATCAAAAGTGGCTTTAAAAACCAAAAGAATACCTTTAATAATAATTTAAAAAAAGTGCCAATAAGAATCTGAAAAGTGCCCTTAAGAATAAAAAAGTGCCCTTTTCTCACCAGCAGCATCCTGCCTTTTTTTAAACCTGGGGAAAACTGAATAATTTGTGATAAAACATAAAAAAAATATGGGAAAGTTGTTATGTCTGCTTAATCTTGTTGCAATACAACATTTTTCAAACGTCTTCAAAAATTCTTCCTTAACTTTTGTGAGTCTGATATCTATTTTCAATATTATTAATGTAAAAGTAATATTTTCCTAAAACTGAAAAAATATTCAAACCTGAAAGGGTTAACTTTGCATAGTAATAATAATTTGCATTATTATTATTATTATTGCCATTTTTTTCAAAATGCAATTTTGCTGATAAATAGTTTTGGATAATGTGAAACATTTTTAGATTGTAAAAAACATGAATTTTATCTTTTTTAAATATAGTTTAAAACAGATCCAGCAGATCCAGTTTTTCATGAAAATGAAAATTTGGGAATAAATTTAAAACACTTTTTTTTTTTTTTTTTTTAAAGCATGATGGATATTTTATATTCAATTTAGATATTAGTTTCTGTGTTTCATCTTGGAGGAATTATAAATAGATTTTTATTATGTAAAGTTGTATTTTTGAATCACAGTTGTTAATCATATGTTCAGCACTAAGTTATTTGCATTTATTAGCTTGCGTACATTTTTAATATTAAGTTTCTTGGTATTCTCAAAGAGAGTATTGCTATTAATGGCAGTCTAGTATGTCACAGAGAAACAGCTTTTCTATCCAAACAGGTACTTTTTAAAAAAATAAGCAGCTGCATCTTAATATTTGTTTTCTGCCTCTCTCTTGATAAATCAGATTTCAAAACAATGTAAAAATTTGATACTGAATGAAAAACAGCTTACTTGGTTTTTTGTTAATTAAAAAAAAAAATGTTGACATTGATATTAAATTTAGTTTTTTGAAACTTGATGCATCTCATATCATTGCAATCAATGTCTAGTGTTACAAGTTATCATTTTTTTTCTCTATTGTACATTTAGTGTTAGAAATTCAGTGTGTGACCTCAGACATGTAGGAGTCTCTTTTAAATGCAACAAAAGTTGTAATTAAAAAAATAAATAAATAAAGCAGCCTTTTTTAAACAAGTCTCTTGTAAATGAAACAAAAGTTGTAATTTAATAAAAAAAATTAAAGCAGCCCTTTTTTAAACAAATAATTTACTTGCAGAAAAATGATTCATCAATTCTGCAATATTTATCATTCATTCTATATATTTTAAGCTTATTTATCTATAGTTATGTAGTTTATAGATAAATTAATTTTGAAGAGGGCTACGGTATGATTCTCTTTAAGTTAATGCATAGCATAGCTGTATTTGCATGAGGTTGATTAGATACTTAGTATATAATTTATCAGCTGTTTCTTTGGCATATATAAAATGAAGAAATGTAAAATGTGATCATCTAAAGCTTCTTTTCATCTATAATAAAAGAAAGTTTTGCTCTCTGTGCGATGGCTAGTGAAATCTGCAGCACCTAGAGATCTTAAAATTTGGGTGAGGAATAATCCAAAGCAGGTCCTGGTGCACCTGAGGTTCAGATTTTTTATTTTTTTTACATAATTAGCCGAGATATTAATTAAAAACTCTTCTCTTTCTTTGCAAGCCAGCAAAACTACTTGTGCATGCCCAAAACCGATTTCCGCATCGGGAGGAAATTAAGATCCGAAAACACATTTGTTTTTGTGTTATTTCATAGTTTTAACAAGTCAGCCAAACCATTTGGTGCAGTTAAAATGGAAAGACATATTCAGAAACATCATACTCTTACATCTCAAATGCCACAATCAATTGAAAAAGTATCGTGTTAACCTTCTGAAAAAAAAAAATTCAAAAAGGCTTGTTTTCCCAAGAGATGTTTTTTTATGGCAATGCCCCTCCGGGGTACAATTTTAGAGGTACTGACAAAATAAAAATGTGCTCTCAAAGCTGAAACCTTCTTCTTATCGATGATGTGATCATTTTTTAAAAATAGAAATTTTAACCTTTTCAGAAGCACCGGTGAACGCAGGTCACTTTGCGTCTCACGGAGAGCAGGGGTTGATGCAGGTTTTTTTTTTCTTGGGGCCCATTTTGTGAAATTTATTATATTTTTGTGAAAAATAACATTTTGTAACAAAAGTTGAAATCCAGTTACTCAAATTCAAAATTAGAAGAAAAAAAAAAAGCATTTGACAAAAACTTTTAAAAATCTTTTTGCTGAGGTTTTCTTCTCTGTTGAACTTGTTTGTTTACAAATTCACATTTTAAAAGTCACAAAGTAATAAATAATTTTAATAGATAGTAAGTTTTTATGGAATTTTGTGAAAGGGCCCGTTTTATTAAAAGGAATTTTGTGAAAGGGGATATTTTATCAAATTTATTTTTGTGAAGGGGAACATGCTGTCAAATTTATTTTTGTGAAGGGGTCTCTTTTATTAAAATTTATTTTTGTGAAGAGTCTTTTCTCTACGCTAAAAATAACTAATTGTCCATATTTCAACACAATCTTTTTAAAGCATCTCGGTAGACCAGATTTACATCATCTACCTACAAAATTTTCAAAACATTCAGATGTGTATAAATATTTAAAAAATAATAAAATTGAAAATAAAATAAATAAAAATTGCGAAAAGCAGGTGTTTTGGCGTGGTTTTGCTCTGCTTTGACTCATATTTTCACTACTAAATATGCATATTTTTTCACAAAATTTTAAAAAAGAGAGCTTGGATACATTTATAACTTATAATCAATTAAAATTTAAGAGATTTCTTAAGATGATAACTATTACTTACCCATCATACGTAATATAGGGTAAGTCTTGTAATCGTTTTGAAAATCGAAAAAAAAATTTTGACGGATTTACACGTTTCAGACACTGGAGATTCCGAAAAACATATTTTTAGAAAAAAAAAATTGATGTCCGTCTGTGTGTTTGTAAACGCTCTATCTCCCGAAAAATTTGAGATAGAGACTTGCAATTTGGTATGTACTTAGTATGTAATAATGGGAAGAAGCCTATTTCATTTCAATAACCTTGATTAACCGGAACTATTTTTTTCGGACTCTCGAAATATTCGTTCTGATAAAAGGTATATAAAATTTTTTGAAATTGTTTATTTTAAGAAATGAATATAAAAGACAATAAAATAACATAAATTTTACATAAAGCATGAAGTCGATCGGATAATTAGTTGCCGAGGTATTTGGAATCCTATTTCCACACTCTTCGATTTTTCATGACCCTGTTTTTCATCCAAATTTCACTTTAAGGATATATTTTAATTGGAAATTTGACGCTTAATCAGA
The DNA here is from genome assembly GCA_963931845.1 of Maratus michaelseni. Taxonomy (NCBI): domain Eukaryota; kingdom Metazoa; phylum Arthropoda; class Arachnida; order Araneae; family Salticidae; genus Maratus; species Maratus michaelseni. Next base: position 36,641,937 of record OZ007592.1, on the reverse strand, counting down.
TGCAATAAACCGCTAGTTAATAGGATTATTATTTTTGGAGTTATAAGGAAAAACCTCTTTCAAGCAATTCAGTAATCGAGCCTTTAAAGTTTATGATGTCATCAAGCCACGATCGAGGCTAACGAAAAAGAAAGGCTACCGCGGTGCTTTACGCATATCTTTTTTTACAGACCGCCGGAGTCACGTGATGCTTGAATGCATCAATGAAGGTGTACGAAAAGAGCATCATGTCACGCTAGCGATCTGTAAAAAAAGACAAGTGGAATGAACCGCGGTAGCCTGTCTTTTTCGTTAGCCTCGGCCACGATTTTATTTGAATTGCAATGCATTTTATAAGTAGTTTACACATTTTTATTTTAATATTTTACATTATGCATATCCATGATGGGTAAGTATTACGGTGGCCCCCAACGACTAGTTTTTTTATTGTTATTTTAAAGGAACTGATGCTAAAACAAACACAAAAAAAATGGAGAAGAAAACATGTTTCTTTTACAACTAGATAACAATATTTTTGACAAAATTTTTACATGGGCTGTAAAACCATTATATTTATAACAGATAAAATGCTTTATATTATTTTATAAGCTTTATAAATGATAAAATGCTTAATATTATTAAAAAAATAATATACAACTTTTGAATTAAAAAAAATCCTTTTAAATACTCTTGATATTGAAACTTAATATCAGCAGGATTTTTTCATTAATAAACTAAAGTTTTAGTATCTTAAAATTTGATTAAATTTCTATTTGTTTTATAAACAAGAATTAAAAATTTGTAATTTTCAGTGATTAAAATTTTGTAATTCTTTTCTTTCTTTTTTCTTTTTTTTTTCCTCAATTCTTATTGTTATATTTGTGTTCTGTAATAATTGTCATAGTTATTTATAATTACAAATTTATATTATATATTTTTGTTTTTGAACTTTAGTCCTATTATCATGCAACATTATTAAGTTTTTAAAAATTATAATTATCTTTCAGCTTGTGTTTCACTACTATGGAGGGTGACTTACTAGTCAAATGGACAAAGAATGGCCGACGCATTCTTCAGAATCAAGATCATCCTAAATATCACTCAGTGAATGGTGATAGTGTACCTCTTAGTTTAACATTCAGTGACCATATTTCAACCACAAAGCAACGTAAATCATTTTCTCTGTCTGGAAGTAGTGATGAAGAAATGATTGACATCACAGCTGCTGGAGAAAATATGGATAGTCACTTTGATCATGCTCATACCCCTCATGGTGAGTTTATAGAGTCAGTTATCGGGGATAATTCCTGATAAAAAATGATAAATCTTATTAACAAATCTACTAAAGATGTGATTTTTATTTTTGGTGGGAATATGGTGCCTTTTCATGTAATTTTTATGATATATTTCATACAGAAATTAAATGTGATTTGAATAATTTAAATTTTTAAGTGAGTAGGAATTGGCCCAGGATTGGAGTAATTCTTAATCACCGTGACTTTTAGTATTTTCCCAAGAAATATTTCTTAAAAATTCTATTTGATATTTTAGGCTCAATAAAAAGATTAACTAAAAACAGAACATTGAGTCAAATCAAATTTTTATTTCTCAAAAAAGTATTTTGATTTAATTTGAAGTTTGAAGGCATATACAGTAAAACCCCGCTTATCTGAAAAGCATGGGACCAAAGGATTTTCGGTTGACTGAGGTTCCATAGGAATTTTCTGATAACCGGGAGGCTTCGTAATTTTATTCTAACAGATGACACTATTCACCCTTCTCACTTCCCCACAGTCAAGTAACGGGTTCGTGCTTGCAGGCAAAGCAAGAGGCCATATTATGAACAATTTCCCCTTCTTGTTTACACATGTTTTAATTTCCTCCAAACTTTATTTGCCATGAAAAATACTTTAAAGCACAAACAGGTTTTTATGAAAAGGGTTCAACAGCCATGAACATAGAAATAGATAAGGACTTCTAACGAAATAGTGTTAATATCGTGTTGCGACATTCACACTTAATGGCAGCTGCACACACGGTTGTGTGCAGCCGCCGAGCAACTTTGCTAACGTGCAGAAACTGTATATCGGATGCCCACCAGACGATGGCTGTTAAGCAGACGATTTGAAGAAGACAAAATGGTGACGTAAAGAGCATCTATTGAAACTAACTATTGAAACATTTTTCGAAGAACTGTTTTCTTCTTTGAAAGGTTATTTCGTTAGAAGTATTTATCTATTTCTATGTTTATAATACTAGCACTTCAATATACTGAAGTGCAGGAAGATGCAACAGCGTTAGATGTGTTCTGGTTTAAAAGGTGGCACGATAAGGCAGCATTGAAGTAATGCACAGTTGAAAAAAAAAATCAGAATATATTTTGTAAAGCAATGAAGTGTTGTATGATGTGTTTACCTAATAAAATGCCTGCGTTTACGCAATGGTCCAAATAAGTAAATTGACGCTGTTTATTTATTTCACAAACAGCATGCTTTAAAAAAAAAAAATTCATATTAAAAAAAAAGTCTTTCGGTTAAGCCGATTTTTGGATATCTGGGATTCAAATAATTGGGGTTTGACTGTATTTCAATTTCTCCAAAGACTATTGTAGTGTTTTTTAGAATTTATAAGTAGTGTTAATTTCAAAAATAGAATGATTGGCCCTCTTTAAGCAAATCTGCACATAAAAATAGATCTAATATTTACAGATTCAATTAAACGGCAATTGAGTAAGTGAAAATTTCTCATATACTTTTCTAAAAGTGTCATTTTAGCCTTGTTATTTTAAACACTTTTCCAATGTAAAAAGGTTGATTTTCTTAATATAGAGATGCATAAACAATTTATTTTATTGCAATTTGAATAATTTTTATTATCATTTCATTCAATCTTATATTTTAAATTACATAATTGCTTCAATCTTCTCATACATGAAACTTTTATTTGGAAATTTTGTTGATTGGTCATTATTTATTGTTTTATTTATTTAATCATTTTCTTTTTTGCTTAGGCTTTTTTAACCTTATATATGTTCTTTATTTCTTTATATTTATAGTGTTCCCATGGCCCGTATAAAGGGTTTAGAAGTCTTTATTTCTACTTTTCATTTCTAAGAGCTCTTATAACTACAGCAAAACTTCTAAATAATGCGACGCCTGGGGATCATAGAATTTGTCCACTATTTGAAGAAACTTCACAAAATCACTAGAAAAGGATTAATGGTTCATTAATTTTACGCAATCAAATATGTATTATACAGGTTGTCCACCTGGATAACCTAGAAAAGTCAGGGAAATTTATATGGAATGGAAAAATCATGGGAAAGTCAGAAAAATTTACCATTTCTGAGAAAAATTCAGGAAAATTTGAAAATTCTGAGAAAAAGTTAGAAATTTTTTTAACTTTCAAGAAAAAAAATAGGGAAATGTTTCATATAAAACTAAGGATTTGAAATTGCAGTGCCATTAAAATTAAACTTTGCTCTTCATAAGTACTGTAAAGAGCATTTCGACTTATCATGCAAATAATTTTGTCTACCCCCTTTCAGTCCTCCTTTGTAACTCAGATTTTCAGTTCCAGCTTCACTGAAACTTTCTACTGAATGTTGTAGGATTGATTAGGTGTTTCATTCTGCTTACTTATCTTTGTTTTGGAACTGAACATTTGTTAGCTTAGTTTATTGAATATTTATTATTTGTATTAAAATATGCCAAAACAACCTGTATTTAACTGTGACTGATGCAATAAAGAATTTCATCCTGATTTGACAAAATGGATAGAACATGGTGCTAAAACTGTGTATCTGCAAAATATTTAGCATGTAAAATGTTCTACAATTTCTAAATTTTACGAAAATTATGTAACAAATCAGTAATTTTTGTGCTGCAGAATCAGTTGTGAAAATTCCACTCTCAAATTCACAATTTTAAGATTTTTTGTGTGTAACATTACAAAATCTCCATACCTGGAATTTTTTTTTTTATTGGTATGGAAAAACTGGAAAAGTCATGGAAATTTGTTGCTGATTTGGAATAGACACCTTGATTATATCTGTGAAATTATATTTTTTCTCTGTACACTGTAAAAGGGGAAAAATTAAGTAAAATCACCTGGTAATTTGGATACCAGCATTTTTTTTTCTTTTTTAATTAAACAACAAAATGTACATTGAAATCCTCATTGTTTTATATGTTTATAGGAAAAAAACAGCAGCTATGCTGTAAACAATACAAATTTTCATAGAAAAAAATACTGGCAGTCAAACAGATTTTGCTATAATTTTCTCTTCCTTACAGTGTACTAACAACAACAAGGAAATTTTTAAAACATATAAAATCCAAATTACATGAAAAGTAAGGGAAAAATCAGCTGCTCATAAATATTCCATAAAGAAAATTAACAGAAATTAGCAAATATTTAACTGTATGTGACTTTTTTGTTAGGAATGTTCAATAAAGGCTCCCTCTGTTAACTATAAATCACATACTGAAAGAACAGATGTTTCCTAAAATATCTGAAATTTCCAGGAAGCAACAAAGTACGGTGATATGTCACGCATTTTGCTGTTTCCTAGATTATAGCAGGGCTGTCCAACACAGTGCCTGCGAAGATTTTTTTACCCTTTGAAGATTTTCATGGTGCCCTTCCTTTTACTAACTTAAAAAATATATATAAATTCATTTTAAAGTAAACTTTCTGTAAAAGTAATCATATATCTCTGTCTTTTTTTTCCCTTGTAGATGCGATTAACTTTTCTGGTTCCTTACTATACAAAATTTTTTGTTAATAGATTCCCTCTTAGAGAAATGTAATGCGAAATTTACCATGATTTACATTTTTTCTGTAAATTATTACTTTCTTCTATATACAATAAGAAAGTATTGAATTCGTGAAATAACTCAACTTCTGGTTTTCGGAGGATTTATTTATACATTTAAGAGGCCACTTAACAAGATTTTACTGGTTTTAGTCTGTCAGTCTGTATGTTACACACATTTTGTGAGCATATTTTGTGAGCATTTTGTGAGTAACTCACGAACTACTGCATGAAATTTAATAAAACTTCAGATTCATTTAGACCTTGATATAAATTAGAGCCGATTATGTTTGGGTGTATATTGGTATCAAATTGTAGTTTAGTTGCAGTATTTATTTAAATGATTAAAGGGAGTTCATTACATATCTAAATAACTAGTATCTAATAAACTAAGTAACTAAGAAAATTTACCTTTCAAATAAAAGATCATCTTCATGAACCCAGTGGCAGAAAGTTCTGTAGCTGTCTGCGACAAGCTTTTAAAATTTCATAATCTGTCTGCAAATTTTGCGTGCAATTTTAATGAATGAATAATACATTAAACTAGGAATTTTTCATCATTTTATTTAAAATAGGGTAAGCTTGATGCATTCTCATTAATTTTGCTTATAACTTTTGATGTTACATATCGTTTCATCATCCCACTTCTTGTGGGATTTTTAAAATGGGAAGGATAAGCATTGGGGGGGGGGGGAGGGGGGGGGAGAGAATATTCCTTCCCCTGATGCAGCTACAGAAATTCCTTGTGGAGAAAAATGTCGTAATTGAAGTCCTGCATCAGCTGCAGATCGGGTTAACACTGTTTTCAGTTCGAGCTGAGTTTAGATTCCTGCAGGTTGGATTGGTCCATTTTTTTAAAAGTTGGTTCTGTATATTCTTTCAGATTTAAAAATTTATGTATTAAACATAGATGTTTTCTGACTAGACCGCTAAGTGCAGAGCTGCAAGGTTTGGCAGGAAGAGTCTGAAGTTACGCACCTCAAATAGTCAAATCCCACTTTTGGACTAGTTTTCTTAATTTTTTTTATGTTTTTTTTTTCTTTTTGCAATGAATTTTTACATTAGTAAAAGGAATCCAGAATTCCTCCATCTATTTTTGATTTTTTTATGCAATTTTTAGCATTTTTTCTTGTTCTGCGACGATCTTTAGACATTAGTAAAAGGAACTGGGTTTCAATATTTTAGCAGTCTTTTTGACGATACTCATGATTATTTTTTTCCAAAATAGCTTGATGAAAATAGCTTTTTTTTTTTTACCACGATCTTTTGACGAAATTCGTGTGTTTTTACTGCGATCTTTTGACAAAATTCGCGTGTTTTTACTGCGATCCATTGTCGAAATTCATGAGTTTTTACCGCGATCCTTTGCCGAAATTCGCGTGTTTTTACCGCGTTCCTTTGCCGAAATTCGCATGTTTTTTCGCTATCTTTTGACGAAATTCGCGTGTTTTTACCGCAATCTTTTGACGAAATTCGCGTGTTTTTATCGCGATCTTTCGACGAAATTCCCGTGTTTTTACCGCGATCTTTTGGCGGAAATCGCGTGTTTTTACCGCGATCTTTTGACGAAATCCTGTGTTTTTACCGCGATCTTTCGATGAAATCCCGTGTTTTTAACGCGATCCTTTGCCGAAATTCACAAGTTGCAGACAGTTTTTTAAATTAATTTCATTAGTGCAGACAAAAATCGTCTGCAAGAGGTTTTCTCTGTCCGCGACTACGTCGCCGTGTCGCGATTTTTCTGCCACTGGGTTCATGAAGATAATCTATAACAAAATAAAAGTTTTAACATCGTGCTCAAACCTATGCAATTTTTTAAAAAGTTATGAACAAATGAGAAAATTGAGAAAGTTCTTTTCAGGCCAACAAGATTTGTATGCAATGCCACAAAGTAAGCATGATGTAGTCTTCATGTAAATTACTTTTTTCAAACTAGAATATAATATAGCTGCTAAGATATTTTCAAAACGTCATTAAAGAAATATATTTCTGGTAAAAGGGACTGTTTTTGCTTGATAAACTATGATATAATGTACAAAGGGTACGATATAAGGCCTTGATCAATGTATTGTGTAAAGCAAAGCTATGTCTGTTATTAATGCTGATGTTAAAACAGAAAATGCAACAATCCATTGCAGTATATAATTAAGTAAGGGTAACTGTTATGAATTTCTTGATACAGGAATATCTCCTATTCTGCAGTTATGTCAGTTTTTGCAGCCTTGTGTGAAAGGTTTAGGTTTCACTCACATTAACCAAATAGAGGTTGACAATTCACAAAATTTGTTCATTATTAATAAGATTTTAAAACTATGTATGTTGAGCATATCCATGGTCATATGTGTTAACACATGTATGTTAATTTTATTTGTATTCACTTAGATATAATCGTTTAGTAATATATATATATATATATATATATTTAATTATATTATGCTTTTATTTCTGGTACTTAGATTTTCCAGCCTGGCTCCTAATATTAAATAAAATTTTAATCTCTGTCATATATATATATATATATATATATATAGCCATACTTTCATACACATGCACATATATTTGCCAAATTATCAAACTAAGTGCTACTTGGCAAAATATTACCAAATTTAGCCACCAAAAATAAGATGAATTTTGAGTTATCTGGCCAATTTGGCAAAATTTCCATTGTAATATATATAAAGTAAATTTTTATGATTTATTGTTCAAGATGGGCAAAAGCATCTTCTTTTGATATTATTAAATAAAATACTAGAACTCTCTTCATGGTCATTTGATAAATAAAATTTTATATATTTTGGTTGAAACTTATAAGCTGGTAAATGATTCCAGTTTATTGCTTGATTGAATCTACATTTTATAAATGCTTTCATTAATCTTTGTGGTATTATTATCTGTTATATTACAGTGAACCAAATTTCACAAGCATCTGCAACTGAAGTCACCTTTGTGAATTGCATGAAAGGTAAAAGAAATGTGTCTTTAACAACTCAGCAAGTTTTTAACTTCTTTATAAACCATCTAACTATCTATGATTGAAACAATTCCTTTATCAACTATACGGTATTATGAAACTTGGTATTTTTATAGAAAGCCAATAATAATAATAAAAATCTAGTATTTGTATGGTAAAATACATCTTATAAAACAATCTTAGATATAAATCATTGTTTTGCTTATTACATTTAAGTAACTGTTAATTATCGCATTTAGTTTCAATCAATCATATTTCAAAATAATCTCATTTCTTAATAACTGACACGATTCACCGTTATCAGTGTGATATTTAGATTCTGCTACTTATTGCCATTTTCTGCCTAATTTTCATGGGTCTTCAGTCTCAGGACTGATTTCAGTCCTGGAGAGATGTTTGATTAATAGTAAATTCTTCTTCTATATACTTAATAATAGCAATTATACTATCAAGAACTTTTAATCACTGTCTTTTATTGCAAGAGATCAATTTTTAGCCATAATGCAAGACATAGAAATCTTCTAGTCCATTTCCATTGGGTTATTCCTAATACTCAGAAAAGTTTTCAGTCTTGGCTTGGATGGACTTCTTTCACCCATGCTAGTTTTTAATAAGTTATAAGTAGTTTCTCATCTAATTAAAGGTTTTAATTATTTGAAAATATTCAATTTTGATAGCTGTTGAATGATTTTTTTTTTTTTTTTTGGGGGGGGGGGGGAGTTTGAGTTAAATTTTCTAAAAATTAGGTTTTTATTTATTTTTCTCTTTTAAGTTTTTAGGTAGATTTTGTAAGAAATACTACATATTACATTCTCCCCTATGTTGGAATTTCTGAAAAATTTTCGCAGATCTACACCGATCATGACTCCTAGGACCCAAAATCACCCCCAAGTTAAAAACTTTATATATCTATCTATCACTTTTTTATGGACACGATAACTTCCATAATTCTGCACAAATCTCTTCCAAACGGATACATAAAATCAAGGGGAATAAAATCTCGGTCAAGTTCGTTAACGGGCAAAATCAGACAAGGGAAATTTATGTATGACAGATTTTTAATATAATTAAAAATGGCCTAAAGGAAAATAGGAGTTTAAGAAGAAAAACATTCATAACTTCGTCAATTCACAAGATATCAAATCTGCTTAAATTTATTGTAAATCTTCTTAATATTATCTACAACTTTTATATTGACAAGTTTTTTTATAGGACCAACTCTTACCGCAAAATAAAAATTAAAAACAAAAAATCCCTGCCGGCTCTGCCTACAGGCATAGGTAGGTTTCGAAGTGGGTGGTCCCAACTGCTGCATCATGGCAAAAAGGTCCTTCTTCTGCAATTCCCAATAAACAGGCACCCCACGGTCTACATCTTCGAAGTCTACCTTTGCCTGTAAGCCGAGCCGTCAAGGATTTTTTATAATATTGCAGTTTAGAATAACTGTTTTACTGTGAGTAAAATTTTTTATTTATAAGTTTTTAAAAAAATTCGTTTAAATAAATATTTATGACTAAATATATTTACAATGTTATTAAGTTTAATTATTTTCTTGTATTTTAGGATCACAGGATATGGAAGAACTTCCTCCTGGTATAGGACAGTATGATGATTTCCACACTATTGATTGGCAGCGGGATATTGCCCGAGATCGTATGAGGCACAGATATATTGTGAAGAAGAGAGGGGAATCTATATGTGATCTCATTAGGGGATTCCATGATGCATGGTCTGGATGGCTTTGTGTTCTTCTTGCCGGTTTAGCTGCAGGTAAAATCCTCATTAGTTATTCTATAGAATTCTATTTCCTGCCCTGAGCTAGAACAAGAATAGTCGCTCTATTTCATCTTGATTAAATTAGAGCCAATCAGTCAACAGTTTTAGGTGTGTTTCCCTGCAGCAAAATTTTCTGTGTCAATTTGCAGCTAACCAAAATTTATCTGCAATTAAATAATGCCTAGCCTACTGTAATAAGAAATAAATAGTAACATAATAAATCGCTCAAGTACGAGTATAACTCGTGCTCAAAGGGTTCCATACATTTCATTTATTATTTATTAATAAAGTTCTACTACTCCTAATTTTTTCACAATTTTTCGAAAATAGGAGGGGTTGCGGGAGAGAGACATATTTTTCCCGTATAATACCGATGATATCTCTGAAAACATAATACAGTAATCCCTTAACATTCGTGAGGGTTACGTTCAAGGAAAACCTCGCGAATGTCACAAATGTTGAGTCTGTCTATCTGCACAAAAAAAAGAGTTACGTTCCATAAAATTTTAATCAGAGTGACACAACATTTTAAAAAACAAAATAATATATGTATTAATAATACGTTATGCATAACATATATGTAGAATTTGAATGTACACATATATTCATAGATATGAAATTTATTTATTGAAGATAATTCAAACTAACTGACTGGAGAAATAATTACTGCTAAAAAAGCATAGGTTTTTGTATAAAGTAATTTCGACTCTCTCTATTCGCAAAGAGATGGTAATGTTATTAGTGGGTCGGTATGCGATGCAACATTAAAAAAACACGATACTTAAATACAGCTAAATGCTTCAGAAATGCTTTTATTTTCTATCTAAGTGCAGCTTCAGCTCTATCTCTACAAGAGTCTGCACCTGTTACTTTACCACTTCTAATATGCCCATTGCAATGACTATTCTGCTGCTGTTATTATTATATTGCTTTCCTAAAACATTCGCTACTTTTTCTTTCACAACTGTATGTTGATTTTTAAATAGATACTAAGAAAACACAGGGAAAATAATCTTTAACCACTATAAATTCTGAAAACGAAAGAGACAAAAAAAAATCTCGAATAATCAAGTCAGATTCTCGCGAATGTTAAGTTTTTCTGCATTTTCATAATCGCAAATAATCAAAACTCGCGAATGTTAAGGGATTACTGTACCTAAAATTAAAACAAATGTATTTTTGAGTTCAATGTTAGAAGATCTTTTGGACGATATCCTACACAATACATAAAAAGAAAGTTTTTTTTCAAGTAACTAAATTAATATCTCGGCTAATTATCGACAATTGTTCTCAAAAATCATTATCAAATATCCTTGGATGATTCTGCATCAATAGCTACCTCGAGCGCCCGTCATCTCCCCTGCTGACCGCCTAAAAAGTAAAATTTGTGTGTAACGAAAAAATGCATTTTTCTCATAAACTATGTTTTCTAAGAAAATCTTTATAGTTTTTTTGCAAGGTTTAAATAAACTCCTACTACCCCTAATTTTTTCAAAATTTTAGTTTCAGTAGATTCGGAAATAGAGGGGGGGAGGAGGGGGATGGACATATTTTTGCAGTGCATTTTCAACGATATCTCTGAAAATATAATAATTAAAATTAAAACAAGTATATCTTTTAGTTTGATATTACGAGATCTTTTACACGATATACAAAAAGAAACCTTTTTTTTTTTTTCAAGTAACTTAATTAGCCCCCTAAATTTTTCCATTTATTTCTACATAATTGATACTGTGTTTGTGGAAAGTTATTATTCATTCTACATAAAAATATCCTTTCTAGTTTCTAAAAGTTATAATAACAAAGGCTGGCAGTTCATTTTTTGTATATATAATATATTCAATTTCTCCATGTCATCCAGTGATCCAGATAACAGTTACGATTTTTTTTGTTATATATTTCCACAGTTGTAAAATGCCAAATTGGTTGGCTTATTGTCAAAGGTATTCAGCACTTCTTTCCACATAACATTATGGGTGAGACAAAGATTTTCTGTAGGTAGAGAAACTTACTGTTTTATCTCTTAAACCTCAAAAATGCAACAGAGGACATTCCATATATGAAATGAAATATATATGGCGGTATACAGAAAATAACAAAGAAAATGGCTGCTTTGTTAGTCAGATGCATTTTTTGAGTTCTGAAGATGCTATTATCGAAAGACTTGAACATGCTGTCAACCATGTAATAAGACGTAATTTAATGTAATTGCTAGAGCATATTACAGGGTTGCAAAACTATTTCGCACAATCCCTTATAATGATGCAAAGTGAAACAGCGTGCAAATATCAAAGGAATAAACTTTTGTCAAACTGCTCTTTACAATTCAAGAAAGGGCTGATTACAGAAAACTCATTGGTCCTATGTCCTAGAAAGTAGTCTCTGTTATTACACTCAACTCTAATCGATGCATCCTAGATAACAAATGGGGGTGAATCAGCATTGCAAAGGAAAAAAAACCATCAATTTGTGTAATATTGATAAACATGTAGAACCTTTCATATACCCGCTGTTTTACCCAAAGTTACAATCGATCAACAAAAAAAAAAGAGAGAGAGAGAGAGAACACACCCCCATATACAGGGTGATTATAATTAAAGTTTAAGTTTCAAAACGCTCTAAAAAACGAACCACTGATTAGAATGACGTCAAAATTGAACGGCGTATGAAAGGCCTCAGGACAATTTTTGGTTCAAATTTTTGGCCTCAGGACTAAAAACCGATTTTTCCTATCCGGTGCGATACGACCTTGCCATGGTGGATGGGCTTACGTAACTAACAGTATCACACCTGTACAGTCATGCACACTGAACAGTTGTTGTTTATCGTGTAACTTACGCCTTAGCCGTTGTTTTACGATTTGTCATTTGTAGTCGAAATTCTGATGCTTACAGTGCCATCTGTCGCTAAAATTTGGAACTATTTTTATTTTTGGTTTATGTTCTTTCCCCCTTCTTCAATAATACACTGTTCAATTTTGATGTCATTCTAATCAGTGGTTCATTTTTTAGAGCGTTTTGAAACTTAAGCTTTAATCATAATCACCCTGTATTTTAATCCCCAAATTTTTCTGGAAAAAAACAGAAATCGTCATTTGACGGGAAATTATGACTTCTTTCAATTTAATTTATGTTTGAAAAAATTGATTTAGGGGTTTGGCAGACATTTTTTCTTGATTACAAAGCTGCTAATAATTTTGTGCCAAACAATACATGATGTATTACACCAGTAGTCAAGGACCCCATTTATGAAAATGTAGCAATATTTTGTTTTAAGATATTGAATAAAAAAACAGAATTGTTCCATTTAGCAAACTGTTGCTATTAACAAACAATTTATTATTAACATTATGAAAAAAATAGTTTTCAGAATAATGTTTAATGTTTTTTTTATTTATTTATTTTTTGTGCTAAATAGAATACTATTTAGCGTTTTTTTGTAATCTACAAACACTTTATCTGAAAAATTTAAGATCAAAAGTGTTTGACTCGATTGTGAATTGCAGTACGTCAACAGCATATTATTATTTTTTTTTTAACCTATCAAAAATCTATGTTGCTAAAATCGATACTTATCTAATTATTTTCTGATGTTTGAGCTGCGAGAGAGACCTGGGACTATGTCTATAGATCTTCACATCCCTTGAACTATGGTAAAGCTTGAGAACAGCTCGGAAAAACCTGACTTAAAACCTAGGATATGGCTCCCTCTTGGGTGTCCAGCTCCGAAGCTGTAGGGGGAGGGGCCTCCAGCTCATCCTCAAGTGTAAATGTGGTGGCCTCCCAAGAGGGTGGGATCCAATGCAAATCATAGCGACCTATGTCGTCAATCACTTGGGAAGATGGGGGTGGTCAGCTGGTGGCAGCACCCCCACCAGCCATAGAGCATAAAGGAACTCTCCTGGTCATGCTTGTTAAAAGTTCCTCAGAACTTGGGAATGGCGGTTGATGTGTCTGACGGATGTCGGCACAGCTCAATTTTCTCATATTTGATTCGATACATAAATCTTGTTTTATGTAAATTGTATTCTACATGAAGTGGACTTCAGAATAACCCACATTTTGAGAATTATCACAATTCATGCATCATTCAGACGACAACACTGCATATGGGAAAATTTAACAGGTGGTTTACTTGAATGTTATCTGTCCTAACACTATGGCAGAACAACCCAAAGTTCAACTTGCATTAGATCTTAAGCATAAACCAAACACTTTGTGCAAATTTTAATACACAAGCTAAAACCTTTAACAACATTTTAACGCACAAATATGTAAAAACATGGCAAAAATTTTTTTTTTTTAATGGATTCAAAGAACTTCTTGGTTATAGCTCCGAGTACTGGCTTGATTGAAAAGGCCACAGCAAGAATTTATATATCTGAAAGAAATGACATAATTAACCGGAACTTACTGAAAAAAAGAGTCACTGCGCTGGATCCCTCCACACTAGCAAGAGAAAAGGGGTGTTGGTCATATCATTCACTAAGGAAGATGTATGTTTATGAATATTGTAAGCTTCATAAAAGTCTAGATCCAAAACTGAATTACATTTTTGGATAATTTTAGCCTCTGGATATTTAAATTGGTGGTTGGAATTCCAACAATGTTTAACTACTGTAGATTTCTCACAAACATAACTCTGGTGTTCTCTTAGCCTAATTCTATGAGCACGTTTTGTCTGCATAATGTAAGAGAGGCCGCACTCACAAAAAAATTCTATAAATGCCCCAGGTATTATGGTCGGCAATTGGATCTTTAAGATTGGAGAAAGAAACTATTGGTTGGAGAGAAAACACTTTGAAACTAAACCTATTTAGAATACAAGAAATTTGTGTACTGATTTTAGGAAAATAAGGTAAGACAATAACATTTTCAAATTCTTTATTTGCTGGAACAGAATCAGTAATTGTCGGAGGTTTAGATAAAATAAGGTTAATGATATTCAAGCTAAATCCACGATCAGTGGCGACTGCTTTAATATAGTTAATCTCGCTCTTAAATACTCAGAATTTGAACAGATTTTACATGCATGGAAAATAAAAGTATTGAAAGCTGCAAGTTTTTGATGTGGGGGATGATTGGATCTATGGACATCCAGAAAACTTCGATGTTGTTGAGTTTCAATTTCAAAACTGGATACATGGATCAATTGAATTAAATATATCAAGTACAGCGTTAATATTATAGTTAGACAAATCAAGTAAAGTAAAGCAAAGGAATCATCTACGTAACTTGTATAAAATGGTAATTGTATTAATTTAAATAATTTAACTTCAAAATAATGTATATATATCACTTAAAACTGGGCTTAAAGGATTACCCATAGCTAAAACTTCCGACATTTTATAAAATTTCCCTTAAAACACAAAAGTATATTGAGACAAACAAATGATGGTTAAAGCAATCAGGTTATCAATTTCATATTGAAAAAAGTGAAACTCATTCAATCTATTTCTTAAACAATCTAAAGCACCTAATACTGGAGCATTTGTAAAAAGAGATTTGACATCAAACGAAACCATAGTATAACCTGTTGGATTGAAGTTACGAATTCTATTGGCAAATTGAACTGAGTTTTTAGACGTATAAATATTATTAACCATGAGGGGGCGAAACCTGGAAATTAAATATTTAGCTAGCTGATAGGATGCAGTACCGATATTGGAAACAATAGGATGAAATGGAATATCCCCTCATAGATCCAATCATCTCCTACATCAAAAACTTGCAGCTTTCAGTACTCTTATTTTCCATACATGTAAAATTTGTTCTAATTCTGAGTTATTTAATAGTGAAATTAACTATATTAAAGCAGTCGTCATCGATCGTGGATTTAGCTTGAATATCATTAACCGTATTTTATCTAAACCCCCGACAATCACTGATTCTGTTCCAGCAAATAAAGAATTTGAAAATGTTATTGTCTTACCTTATTTTCCTAAAATCAGTACACAAATTTCTCGTATTCTAAATAGGTTTAGTTTCAAAGTTGTTTTCTCTCCAACCAATAACGTTTCTTTCTCCAATCTGAAAGATCCAATTGACGACCATAATACCTGGGGCATTTATAGAATTTTTTGTGAGTGTGGCCTCTCTTACATCGGGCAGACGAGAAGCGTGCTCTTAGAATTAGGCTGAAAGAACACCAGAGTTATGTTAGAAGGTAGGAATGTGAGAAATCTACAATAGCTAAACATTGTTGGAATTCCAACCACCAATTTAAATATCCAGAGGCTAAAATTATCCAAAAATGTAATTCAGTTTTGTATCTAGACTTTTACGAAGCTTACTATATTCATAAACATACTTAATCCTTAGTGAATGATATGACCAGCACCTTTTTTCTCTCGTTAGTGTGGAGGGATCCTGCACAGTGACTCCTTTTTTTTCAGTTAATTCCAGTTAGTTACATCATTTCTTTCAGATATATAAACTGTTGCTTTGTCCTTTTCAATCAAGCCAGTACTTGGGGCTATAACCGAGGAGTTCTTTAAAGCCATTTTAATCTCTTTTTTTTTTTTTTTTTTTTTATCTTTTTTTATCTTTTTTTTGTGTGTGTGTGTGTGTTTTCCGCACTGAGGAAGAGTGTCCAAGAATCTTCAAAATGGCCATATGTGATTATTTTTATTTATTTATTTATTTTTTGCCATTTTTGTATGTATTTGTGCATTAAAACATTGTTAAAGGTTTTAGATTTTGCATTAGATCTCCCATTGAGTAAAAATCTTCCATAATCATGGTACTTATCAATAACGAATGGTATTGGCGAGAACTTTGATTACGGAAGATTAATTGCAGAAAAAAATGTTTTTAAATCTATCAAAGTGTATGTTTTTGAAGTCAAGGCATAAATAGATGATTTTCCTGTATTCAAATTAGTATAAAAAGCTCATCACAAAAATTCTCCTAACCGTTTTCGATTTAAAAATTTTACATCAGCATCTTTAATTTTTATTCTAATCTATCAAAACAAATTTTTCCAAATTAAGGACCTTGCTAGACCATTTTCTAGCACTCAAATTAGTCTAGGATGTTTAAAAATAAAATATTTGTACACTTTTCCCAGAAATGTTTAAGTAATTTAAACTGCATTTTGATTATTCCTGTTATTGTTTTTAGGCGTAGTTTCTGGTGTCATCGACATTGGAGCTGGATGGATGAAAGATTTGAAAGAAGGCATTTGCCCTCAAGCATTTTGGCTAAATAGAGAGCAGTGCTGTTGGTCTTCAAATGACACTTTCTATGAAGGTGATAAATGTGCCCAGGTAATTTAATATTTGATAACTAATGAAAACTAAATTATTCATTTCCAATTGTTATGTAAAATTTAATACTTTTCTGGGTGACTAAAATTAATATTGTCTTCTGATATCTGAAAACTGACAAATGTAAGATTAAATTTTCTAACAAGTATTCTCTTAATAACTTATATTATAAAGTGATATTCCATTAATATTTTCGTTATTTATTTTCAATTAGGAATGTTTCTATAAGTCCTCTTATTTAATTCTTTATTAAATTCTGTGATTTAGAATAAAATCCATTGTATGATATGCATATTAAGTCTCTCATCTCTAGCATGTTGGATAATGTAAACTCCGTTTTGAAATCAATAATTGGTGCCACAAAATATTAAACAATAATTTTTTTCTAATCATAAGTTTTTAACACATTATGTTTTTGTGTTTAATTGGGTTAAGATTATAATAATTTCAGTTTATTGATCTGTGAATGATGTTTTTAAAATTTATTTTTGGTATATGCCAGAATGTATGGTATATGAGGCATTCTCCCATAATTTTAACTTTCAGGAATAAGAAAATTGTGAAATTAAACTTAATAAAATCATATTTTTAAACTTATGAAATAATTTCTTAATGATTTGAAAAAAAAAAAAAATAGTCAGCAGCAATGATTTTTAATAATATTTTGTTTAACTGAGTAACAAAGTTGAACTTGGATGTTTAATTTTTCTTACCGTTCCCTTGACATTTTATTTCTCTAACTTTGTATTTTTCCTCAAAGGTGTTCGTATCGTTTTTAGAAATGCAGAAGAATATTCTAGATAAACGTCTACATTGTTTTAAATTTCAAGACTAAATTCATTGATATATTCGTTTGGAGAACCGACCAGCATAGCAGGAGAAGCCTGCTAGTTCATTATAAGTAAAATTTTACTTATAATTAACTAGCAGGCTTCTCCTGCTATGCTGGTCGGTTCTCCAAACGAATATATCAATGAATTTAGTCTTGAAATTTAAAACAATGTAGACTTTTATCTAGAATATTCTTCTGCATTTCTAAAAACGATACGAACATCTTTGTGCTATTATATTTTCTATTTTGTCAAACAAAATGTAGGCTGATAAGGACTTTAGTTGATTATTTGTAGTAGGATTTGGTAAAGCATGACAGAACAATATGCAATATACTAAAACCATTCCTGAAAATTGAACAATAAAATTCTCATCAAAATCAATTTTCCCAGTGGCAGAACTATTTTCAAGTGTCTGCAACGCTAATAATGTTTTCAAAAATAGTCTGCAATACGCAATATATCATATAAATCTATTCTTGCTGCTGTTGTTCTTGTAGTGCTAATTAATTAAGGCATCAGCATTTATCTGCCTTTCTGAGTAAAAAAAAAACTGAAATTCACAGCAAATATTCTGAAAGGTTACAGCAGAGGGGGGAGGGGAGAAAATCCCCTCTCAGCAATAATTTTTCTTGTTGCAGGTTGGATTAACTCTACTTTTGATTCGAGTCGATTTCAGGCTGAGTGTAAATTCTTGCAAATTGGATTCGGGTTAACCCGATTTTTCAAAAGTTAGTTCAGTATATTGTTTCAGATTAAAAACTATGCCTATATTAATAAGCATAGAACTTTGTGTGTCTGCTGTTTTCTAAAGGAATGCTGCATCTTTTCCGGGACTGTTTCACAAAATTCACATTTCTTTTCGTGAACCTTTAACGAAATTCAGGGATCATTCTAGAACATAAAAAGGGCAGGGTGCACATTGCATAATAAGGGCAATTTTGATGAAAAGGGCACATCATTTCATAAAAAGGGCATTTTTGTAATAAGTGCATATGCCAATATACTGGTGGGGAGAGAAGTCTGACAACAGCTTAAAGTACCGCTTAATTTAAAAAATCCAATAACATTTCTAATTTCCATAACTTTTCCTATGATATTCAAAAACCTCTCTCTCTAAAACTTTTATTCAAAAGATAACTTTTTCTCGGTTTTAGCAAAACTGGTTTTGAAAAAGCTACAAAATAAAAGCTCTAAAGCTACTTCTCAAATTTTTTATAGAACTTATGTTAACTATCATGTGGTCAAAGGCCAGAATGCCTGATCTAATACTATATTTCACTAGAGAAGGTGAAATTAATCAATTACCCTTAGTTACCCTTTATGTCTTGTTCAATGAAAAAAAATGATAAATGGAAGGATGAATCACTCAAAGTCAAAGATTAGACATACCAGGGCATTTCACAAAGAAATAAAGAGGGAAAGAGGAGTACTCTCTCTGACGTACTGTACAAGCATTCTTGTCACGTCGTTTCGGATTGGTGTGAAAAATTTAAAGATTGAAAGTAATTTTGAAAAATAGAGATGCAAAAATTAATGAAGTTAAAAGAACTAAAGAAATGTTTTAAAAAATGCCAATCCAAAACAACGTCACGGCACGCGATCGTAAAGTGGCAATTAACCCAATAATCGACATAACAGTACTAACTTGAAAAATATTTAAGAAAAGGCCGGACAAACAATTAAATAAACTTCACTAGATAATTTGGAAAATAGTTAAGATATGAAGTCGATTCTTAGATTAAGATGTAAAGTAAATTAAAGTAACACTCACCCATGTCTTGACAAAACAAAGAAGAAACTGACGTATAACAAATAGATTTTTATTGACGAAACAACACATAAACATAAAGGTGTAGAAAGCTTAGTTGGCCAACCAAAACAACAAACATTTAAAAATTTTGTATCATTATATTGAATCTACATACTTCTATGTTAAGATTTCAGAACTTAAATATATTCAAATTAGATCATAGTATAATCTATAATTGAGCAAAAAAAAAAAAAAATTTTTTTTTTTTTTTTTTTAATATAAATCTATTATGATTATGGTAAATTCATTTGTAGAGGACCATGCTGCATCGACGTGAGTTCATAAATTAGGATCAATTAGGATTATCAGAGTAAAAGTTCTTGTATGAAATAACGTAAAGACATTGAGATAAGTCACTATGATGAAATGAATTTTTGAAGTGGAACTCTTACAGTAAAAATATGAAGCTAGACAATTTCGGCATATTGCTCGAAGAGACACAATGAAGAGAGGTGAAGTTAAAATCGCTTAAAACGGAACCGAGATGATAGATGGGGCACGCTGAGTGAATTCAAAGAGGGAAAAACAGAACTACTTCTGTAGATGTACAAATTACTGGAGATTTCAGGCTAAAAAAAAATTTAGCGAAGCTTAGCTGTATGTTAAAACTACTCATTACAGATTAAGCTACGGGCCTAAGATGATCGATGATGGCCGGAATGGATTGTTTGATGAAGCTGCTAACAATCAGGAAAAGTGACTTGTGATGTTTCAAGCTATCTCCGTTACAGGAGATTTCAGGCTAAAAAAAATTTAGCAAAGTTTAGCTGGATGTTAAAACCACTCATTACAGATGAAGCTACGGGCCTAAGATGATCGATGATGGCCGGAATGGTAAGTATGATGAATCTGCTAACAATCAGGAAAAGTTACTTGAAATGTTTCAAGCTATCTCCGTGCTGCGATAAAAAATTAGTTAGAGAGTTTTCACTCTAAAATGCAATAACTTTGAAGACTGCTGAAGCTGACATCGTTGACACGAACTTTCTCTCTGCGGGACCCGAAGGTCCACAGCTTAAATAGAGCAACCGAACGTGTTAATCCCTCGCTGACAAGTGATTGAAAACATCGTGCTCAAAAGTCAGTTAGATTTTTGAAAGCTAACTTTCAGCCAATGAGCATCGAGCATTATCGAGCGTTCGCTACGCAACGCAAAGTTGAGATGAATAAAAATCATCATTACTCCTGAATGGCAACGACGCCGTAAAAGTACCCGGATGGACGCTGAGATGGGAGCGTGTCTCTGCCGGAGTGCAATGAACTGTACACTATTTCTTCCGAGAAATCCTGTCACGTGATCGTAAACAACAAGTATCTTGGGGAAGATGCGCAATCAAAATGTCGATATTTCTGCAAAACAAAACGTGCGATCTTTGAAAAGAGAATTGAATAAATAGAATTTCTTGCCATAACTACCGAACTAAATAACGTATTTAAAAACCGTAAATGGATTCTTGAAGTAGAATTTTTTATCTATAGATTGAATATGGTTTTAATACAAAATATTTAATATTTAATAATTATGATTTTCGTTTTTGGACTTAGAAATATTTCGTATCTGTTTGTATTGACACGCGAAAAACTTATCTTTTTACTGATATTACTTTAACTGAATATTATATTAATGATTTTAATAATTAAAACATTTGATTTATTGATTAATATTATTATTTAATAACAGAATAAAATTACTTTAACGAAATATTTGAAAATTTAGAAAGAAAAAGGACTTTACTGAAAAATTATAATAAGATTAAGTTAAGTGTATAATTAACAGAAATTAATGAATTAAATTAGCATAGATTAATACAGAAACAATGTACGGTGGCGTAACAATTCTAAAAATAAAAGAACGGTAAACAATTTTTTAAAGTACAATGCAAACAAGGCAGGATTCTACCAAGGAATAAAAAGAGGGTAGAAATCTACCTAGAAAAAGGGCAAGGAGGGTAAAATTCTACCTGGAAAAAGGGTAAGGAGGGTGGGATTTTATCTAAAAAGGGCATGAGGGTAGGCCGCCCCTCTGCAACTCTGTAGAATAATCCCTGCGAAATTAGCGTTTCTTTTTTCCCCCCCTGATCCTTTGGTGAAATTCACGTTTTTTGTGGCCCTTTGACGAAATTTGCACTATTTTCGTGATCCTTTGACGAAATTAGCATTTTTTCTGCGACCATTTGATGAAATTTACGTTTTCTCTGTGGCCCTTTGATGAAATTCGCAATTTTTTCACGATCCTTCAACGAAACTCATGGGTTTTTTTTTTTTTTTACAGTCTTTTGATGAAAATAAAGTTTTTCTGCGGCCCTTTGACGAAATTTGCATTTTTATCGCAATCTGTCGACAGAATTAGCCATTTTCCCAGATTCTTTGATGAATTTCAAGATTTTTCTTTGGACAAAATTAGTGTTTTTTTCCATGAACCTTCGACGAAATTTGCCGTTTTTAAGAGATACTTCGATGAAATTTGCCATTTATTCGAGATCATTCGACGAGATTCGCCATTTTTTCGAGATCCTTCGATGAAATTTACCGTTTTTGCAAGTTCCTTCGATGAAATTTTCCGTTTTTTTTTTAGATCCTTCGATGAAATTTACCGTTTTTTGGCGATCCTCCGACGAAATTTGCCGTTTTTTCGCGAGCTGTTGGCAGAATTCTCCGTTTTTTTGCAATCTGACGACGAAATTTGCCTTTTTTCGTGATCCTTCAACAATCTTTCGACGAAGTTGGCGTTTTCTCCATAGCCCTTCGGCAAAATTCGCATTTTTCCACGATCCTTCAAAGAAACTCGTGTTTTTTTTTATGGCCTTTTCACTAAATTTGCATTTTTTTTTCTCGATCTGTCAACGAAATTAGCCATTTTTCGCGAACTTGAAATGAATTTCACATTTTTTCCGTGATTCTTTGACGAAATTCGCCGTTTTAATCACGATCCTTTTTGCCGGGGGGGGGGTTTGCGTAATTTACGCACTATAGCATGTCCGCAGCATCGCTGTATGTTTTTAGTCTGCAGGTGCCCTAAAAAGTCTGCGACGCCCGTCGCAGCGTCGCGTACATTCTGCCACAGGGTCAATTTTATAATCGAATTTACTTGATTGTAGAAATCCCCCCCCCCCATACTTCAAGAATTAAGCAACATAGAACGATATCTTATGTACTGAAACCTTCCATTTATGAAAAATAATCTGTCAAACAATGCAAACCCTGTCAAAATCCATTTAACAAAATATTTTTAAAAGAACTAAGCTTTGAAAAAGGGATTCACCTGACACATAATTCTATAACTAAACAATATAGAATGATTTTATGTACTAAAACCTTCTCTGAAAAATTAGCTAACAGTTTAATTCCAATCAAATCCCTTCAGCAGAATGTTTAAAAACTGCTGTCTTTCATAATCAAGTTTCTCCGATTATAGAAATTTCACCCATAATTCTAATTTTGTCACATAAAATTATAACAATGAAAAGAAGTCCCTCGTGTTTTATCGACAGTTTAAATTTTTTCTGTTGCTGTAATTACGCATGTATTTTTAGAAATTAAAATTTGTAGTGTTAGAATTTTGAGGTTTTGGCATCAAAGACATCGCCAAATTAGAAAAATATGCGGTATCTCACAAACTATTGGACATAGAGGAATGTACTTTGTACCATTCAATTCAACATACAAAAATACATTAAAATATGTTATGTTATACATAACTATAATATCCAATTTTTAATAAAGTTTGTTCTGTTTTTACCCCCCCCCCCCCCTTCCAGGAGTGGAGTTTTGGGAAATTTGTTCTTAGTGCGTCTCTACATCCTAAGAAGTATTTTTCCCCAATTTTCATGTTTTTAGGTTCAATAATTAGGACTGTGCATTGATGATCTCCCCAGCCGTTATGACTTTCATTCAATTCCTACTATTAGCTCACACCCTCTATATTAGGGGTGCACAACCTTTTTAAGCGAAGGGCCACTTACCAAAATGACTGGGTTGTCGAGGGCCACCATCAGAAAATTTTTGTTTCGAGGGGGTGTGACGGGGAGGGGGGGGGAGGATCAGATTAAAAAAACAAATTTCGGAAGGGTAGATTTTGCCCCCCCCCCTAGGTTCTTTTGAATGAAGGTGGAGAGGAGGAGAAACATTTATTATTCTAAATTGTATTTCTTAACATAATCAGTCATAAAATGTGATATCAAAGGGGTGCACAACCTTTATAAGAGGAGGGGCAGTCACAAATGCATAATTTCCGTCTCCACCGCCGATCGACGATTGGGACTTTAACGCTTTCTGACTATTTGTAAAATCAAACGCTTTTTAAGTCATTTCCGGTATTTTGGAGGATTATGAAGATTTTTAAGAAGATATGATATAAGAAATTAATATATATTAATAGATTATATAGAAATATTAGATTATATAGAGATTAGATTATATAGAAATTAATTAGATTATATTACTATAATATTTATTATATTACAGTTATAAATTAATTAGATTATATAGAAATTAATAGATATTATATAGGAAACCATGTTCAACCAGAAATGACTTAAGAAGCGTTCGGTTTAACAACTAATCAGAAAGCGTTAAAGTCCCAATCGTCGATCGGCGGTGGACAGGGAAATTATGCGTCACAAATATCACTGGTCAAGAGCCAACATCCATAGGGTGGACAAAATTTTGTTTCGGGCAAGGAGGTGTGTGGGGGGGGGGGGGAGGGGGGGGGTGTCGGCCTAAAAGTTCATAAACATGGCTAATTTTAAAAGGAGGGTTAGCTCTCTATACTCAACCACCTCCTTAGTCAGCTTAACCCAATTCAGTTGGAAAGGATGAAAAAAACTAGCATTTTTTTTTCCATGCGCGATTGACAATATTCATAGTTTTTTTCCTAGTGATTGACGAAATTCACGATTATTACGCACATATTCGGCGAAATTTGCAATTTTTTTTCTATCCGATCGGCGAAATTTGCAATATTTCGCACCGAATTGGCGAAATTTGCGATTTTTACGCACCCGATTGGCAAAATTCGCGATTCTTACGTGCCGATCGGCGAAATCCATGATTTTTACGCGCCCGATCGGCAGAATTTGCGATTTTTACGCGCCTGATCGGCAAAATTTGCAATTTTTACGTGCCCGATCGGCGAAGTTCGTGATTTTTACGCACCCGATCGGCGGAATTTGCAATTTTTACACAGACGATCGGCGAAATTTACAATTTACACGCACCTGATCGGCAAAATTCGCGATTTATATGCATCCGATCGACAAAATTCGTGATTTTTACGGGCCAGATCGGCAAAATTCGCGATTTATATGCACCCGATCGGCAAAATTCGCGATTTTTACGGGCCCGTCGGTAAAATTCTCGATTTTTACGCATATGATCGACGAAATTTACGATTTATACGCACCTGATCGGCAAAATTCGCGATTTATACGCACTCTATCGGCGGAATTCGCGATTTTTACGGGCCCGATCGGCAAAATTTGCGATTTTTACGCATATGATCGACGAAATTTACGATTTATACGCACCTGATCGGCAAAATTCGCGATTTATACGCACTCTATCGACGAAATTAATGATTTTTACGCACCCGATCGGCGGAATTCGAGATTTTTACGCACCTAATCGGCAAAGTTTGCGATTTTTACGCACCTAATCGGCAAACTTTGCGATTTTTACGCGTCCGATCGGCAAAATTTGCGACTTTTACGCAGACGATCAGCGACATTTACAATTTACACGCACCTGATCGGCAAAATTCGCGATTTATATGCATCCGATCGGCAAAATTCGCGATTTTTACGAGCCCGATCGGCAAAATTCGCGATTTTTACGGGCCCGTCGGCAAAATTCTCGATTTTTACGCATATGATCGACGAAATTTACGATTTATACGCACCTGATCGGCAAAATTCGCGATTTATACGCACTCTATCGGCGGAATTCGCGATTTTTACGCGTTTAATCGGCAAACTTTGCGATTTTTACGCGTCCGATCGGCAAAATTCGCATTTATATGCACCCGATCGGCAAAATTCGCGATTTTTACGGGCCCGATCGGCAAAATTTTCGATTTTTACGGATATGATCGACGAAATTTACGATTTATACGCACCTGATCGGCAAAATTCGCGATTTATACGCACTCTATCGGCGGAATTCGCGATTTATACGCACTCTATCGGCGGAATTCGCGATTTT
This sequence comes from Maratus michaelseni, assembly GCA_963931845.1. Lineage (NCBI taxonomy): Eukaryota > Metazoa > Arthropoda > Arachnida > Araneae > Salticidae > Maratus > Maratus michaelseni. The sequence goes on along the minus strand of OZ007592.1, from coordinate 36,616,287 downwards.
TACGCGTTTAATCGGCAAACTTTGCGATTTTTACGCGTCCGATCGGCAAAATTTGCGATTTTTACGCGTCCGATCGGCAAAATTCGCATTTATATGCACCCGATCGGCAAAATTCGCGATTTTTACGGGCCCGATCGGCAAAATTTTCGATTTTTACGGATATGATCGACGAAATTTACGATTTATACGCACCTGATCGGCAAAATTCGCGATTTATACGCACTCTATCGGCGGAATTCGCGATTTATACGCACTCTATCGGCGGAATTCACGATTTTTACGCGTTTAATCGGCAAACTTTGCGATTTTTACGCGTCCGATCGGCAAAATTTGCGATTTTTACGCAGACGATCGGCGAAATTTACAATTTACACGCACCTGATCGGCAAAATTCGCAATTTATATGCACCCGATCGGCAGAATTCGCGATTTTTACGGGTCCGATCGGCAAAATTCGCGATTTTTACGCAGGCGATCGGCAAAATTCATGATTTTTACGCAGACGATCGGCGAAATTTACGATTTATACGCACCCGATCGGCAAAATTCGCGATTTATATGCACTCGATCGGCAAAATTAGCGAGTTTTACGCACCCGATGGGCGAAGTTTGGCAAAATTCGCGATTTCTACGCACCTGATCGGCGAAGTTTGGCAAAATTTGCGATTTCTATGCACCTGATCGGCGAAATTCGTGATTTTTTCGCGTCCGATCGGCGAAATTGATCCGCGGGCCACCAGTAATCCGATCGCGGGCCACTTTTGGCCCGCGGGCCACAGGTTGTGCACCCCTACTCTATATATTTATATATCTTGTTCAAATCTTCAATCGTTAATAAAATACTTTTTATTCATCCACTCAAGTTCAAATACATTTTTTTAAACTTGTAGTGGATGACACTTGATGTTAATACAGTTTTTTCAAATATTAATTCAATAATTAAATTAAATTAATTAATTTTAGTTTTATATTTCATTTCTGTTCAAAAGTATTGACTCACTCCATTTAATTTCTGTTAAAAAGTATAGACTCACTCCGTATTTTAGTCTCCTTCGCCCGTGCGTCGCCTGATCTTCGTCCGTGAATAGCCCCATTATCTTTTTACGCGTGAAGGTTTTGCTATAGTACTTCATTGTGAAGTTTGGGAATTTTTGAAATTCAATATTTGAAAAAGGACATAATCATTAGATTTGAAATTTATATCAAGAAAAATACAATTTTTTACCTTTCTAACGCAGTTTGTTTAAAAATTTTGTGAGAAATACTTTTCGAGGTACTAATTTTTGGTATTTTAGCTATTTATTTTTTATTTCATTTTTAATAGATTTCAAAAATTTCTCTTATATAAGATACTAGCTTACCCGCCCGGCGTTGCCCGTGCCAACAACCTTAAATGTACCTGAAATCAGTGTTGAACATTTTTTATTTTTAAACAAATCTAATGTTGGGGGCCCCACTACCTTAGACAGCAAACACTGGGCGTGCCATACACACTCCCATATATTACCATAAGTCGAGTCGAAAGAGCCATACCCCTTCATGAAACAGCCCATAGAACCAGATAGAAAAGCGCCCCTGGTGGTGAAAATCGATAAGCTCTATCTATGTAGAGTCGAATGAGCCATACCCCGTCAAGATCCAGCCAATAGAACCAGATATAGGAAAGCACCCCTGGTGGTGAAAATCCGAACTAAAATCAGTCAGCTCTATCGATGTCAAGTGGAAAGAGCCATACCCCATTGTGATCCAGCCCATAGAAACAGAGATAGGAAAGCACCCCTTGGTGCTGAAATTCAGAACTAAAATAGGTAAGCTCTATTGATGTTGTGTCTAATGAGCCAAACCGTGTCGTGATGTGACCCATAGAACCCGAGTTAGCTGCAAAATCCTTTAGTTACACCTTCCACCACCAGGGGGCACAATATGCTCTATACAAACTAACTGAAATCATTAAGGTTATCGATGTCGAGTCAAATGAGGCATACCCCATCATGATCCAGCCCATAGAACCAGAGATATGAAAGCGCCCCTTGGTGGTGAAACATGGAACTAAAATCGGTAAGCTCTATTGATGTCGAGTCGAATGAGCCAAACCATGTCAGGATGTGACCCATAGAACCCGAGTTAGCTGCAAAATCCTTTAGTTACACCTTCCACCGCCAGGGGGCACAATATGTTCTATACGAACATAACTGAAATCATTAAGGTTATCGATGTCGAGTCGAATGAGGCATACCCCGTCATGATCCAGCCCATAGAACCAGAGATACGAAAGCGCCCCCTGTAGTGAAAATCCAAACTAAAATCAGTAAGCTCTATTGATGTCGAGTGGAAAGAGCCATACCCTGTCGTGATCCAGCCCATAGAAACAGAGATAGCAAAGCACCCCCTGGTGGTGAGAGGAAGTTGATGTAGAATAAATGCGATATTTAATAAAAAGTCGTTTCCCCCCACCCCCTTTATCTCGCCATTTTCGCTAATTATTACAAATATACAAATGTTTCTTAATTACATCTAATGTCCCGATCCGATAATGGGGTTTCCCTATCTACCTATCCTAATCCGCTTTTCCCTATCATAATGGAAAAAAGCCTATTTTATCAAAGAATCGCTGGCAAACGCGAATTTTGTCAAAGGTTCGCGAGAAAAACACTAATTTCATCAAATAATCGCAGAAAAAACTCAAATTTTGTTAAAGGATCACAAAAAAAAAAAAAAAAAAAAAATTTCGTCAAATGATTGCAGGAAAAACTTGAATTTCATCAAAGGATCGCAGAAAAAATACGAAATTCGTCAATGGATTGTGGAAAAAATGCTGATTTAGTGAGAGGTTCGCAGAAAAAACTTTCGTGAAAGGATCACGGAAAAAATGCAACTGTCTTTATTAAAAACAGCACACACACAAACCTCTATACAAACAAACCTATTCTGTCTTCCTGCCTGAGGAAAGCACCGTAATTATAACACCTAGGCCTGATTTTTTAATTTCAATTTAGATTTTTTTTTTTTTAATTAAAACATGCATATGGAATTCTGGATTTGAGGCTGTTCCATGCTCTCCGCCAATCCACAGCAACAGAGCAGACAGCCAATGAGAGCAGGTGTGAATATGGGATGATCCAGGATCAAGCGATGGCAGTTCATGTTCACAGCTGAAAGCGGCTAGCCACAGATTTCATTGTTTTGTTTATGTTTGAGTTTTATTTTAAAGAAAAGGTATATATTTTTGGCTAATTCAGGTTCACATAAGTTAGTTTCAATTGTATTCATTCTTTGTATGCGTAGTTGCCCCCATATATTATGTGTTTGGTAAGAATATATTTTGCACTTTACTGAATGTTTTCATAGCGCTAGACATATCAGCTGATGTTCTTAAATGAAACAAACTGTTTTCAATAACAAATCTTAATGAATCAAATTAATCTACACTTTACTATAAAATGTACAGTTCTGCAATTTATCGCATATTACAACGTTCTTGGGAACTAAAAATGTAGTCCAATAACAGTAACAGAAAGAAAAATTGTAAATAACAATAAATAAATAATCATAAATTTCACATCATTGAATTAACAAACTCATATATAAGATACAACTTTAAACTGATATGCCTCATCAACTGTTGTCGAAATCAATATAATGTAAATAATTCTTAAACATGAGTTTTCTAAGAAATTAAAACATTCAGTGCAGTGTAGGATGTATTTTTTCCTCACCACAATTTAATTTGTAAATATGAAGTAAAAAAAAAAAAAAAAAATCACCGTTTTCTCACATGTTATGAGTTTTATCAGCAAGTTAAAACATTAAGTAAATATGAATGATTTGCGGAGCTGTTTCTATCAAAAATTCAATAACATCGCCCAAAAACCCTAAAAAAAAATAATTATAAAGAGTGTGATGACAACATAAATTTTATAACACATTCCATGTCCGTTCTTGGGCAATTCTTATAAAACTCAAAATTTGTCACAAAATGGTGATTTTTTTACAACATGCTTACAAATTAAAATGGTTTATAATTATTTTTAAAAAAACTCGGCCAGAAATAACATTGATTTTACATTTTTAAAGACTCATTCTTTATAATTATTTTGAAACAGCTCCGCAAATCATTCATATTTATTTATTGTTTTACTTTCTGATGAAACTCATTATGTGAGAAAACGGTTTTTTTTTTTTTTTACCTCATACTTACAATCCGCAAAACAATTTAATTTGTAAATATGAAGTAAAAAAAAAAAAAATCACCGTTTTCTCACATATTAGGAGTTTTATCAGCAAGTTAAACAATAAGTAAATATGAATGATTTGCGGAGCTGTTTCTATCACTAATTCAATAACATCACCCAAAAACCCTCAACAAAAATAATTATAAAGAGTGCGATGACAACATAAATTTTATATCACATTGCATGTCCATTCTTGGGCGATTCTTATAAAGCACAAAATTTGTCACTAAATGGTGATTTTTTTACAACATGCTTACAAATTAAAATGGTTTATTATTATTTTTTTTAAAAACTCGGCCAGAAATAACATTGATTTTACATTTTTAAAGACTTATTCTTTATAATTATTTTGAAACAGCTCCACAAATCATTCATATTTATTTATTGTTTTACTTTCTGATGAAACTCATTATGTGAGAAAACGGTGATTTTTTTTTTACCTCATACTTACAAATCAAATTGTTTTGATGAAAAAATACAATCTACACTTCACTGAATGTTTCCAATTCTTAAACAAAATCATAATATTTAAGAAATATTTACATTACATTGATTTCGACAACAGTTGATGAGGCATATCAGTTTAAAGTTATATCTTATATATATGAGTTTGTTAATTTACAATCTTTCTGTTAAGAGTTTTTTACTACATTTTTAGTTCCCGAGAACATTGTAACATGCGATAAATTGTAGAACTGTACATTTTATAGTAAAGTGTAAGATTAATTTAATTCATTAAGATTTGTTATTGAATGAAACCATTCAGTAAAATGCAAGTTATATTCTCACCTAAAATATAGTATATGGGGGCAACTAAACATACAAAGAATGAATACAATAAAAACTAACCTACTTTAATCTCAATCAGTCAAAAATATATTCCTTTTCTTTAAAATAAATCTAAAAAATAAACAAAACTATGGAATATGCACCTAAACAGCTGCGTAAGCTACGACCATAAACTGTCGTCGCTGGTCGCTAGATCCTGGAACATGCCATAATCACACCTGCTCTCATTGACTGGCTGCTTCGTTGCCACGGATGGTGTTGCCGAAGCTATTCCATGCGGAGAGCTTGAAATAGCCTCGAACCCAAAATTCCATATACACGTTTTAATTTTTTTTAAAAATCTAAATTAAAATTTAAAAATCCGGCGCCGAGATATACTTTCCGGTGACAACATCTACACATGACAAAAATTTCAGAATCCTAGGTGTTATAATTACGGTGAAAATCGCGGGCAGGCAGACAGACACCTACTGCTTTATAGAGATAGAGATGTAGCAGGATATAAATTTACGAATAAATACCATCAGTGGCAAAGCGTGTAGATCGCTGGAAAAAAATTTATTTTTCACCTAAGTAGGAATTGGCTTTTTAAAAAAAAATTTATATTACTTGATTATATACATAGATAGATAGATAACTGTTAGTGGGAATAGATTTCGTCACATTATGTTATAACGATGAAAAGAAGTCCCTTGTGTTTTATCAATAGTTTGAATTTCTTCCATTGCTATAATTACGCATGTATTTTAGAAAATTATCCTTTGTAATTTAGAGTTTTTGGCACCAAAAACATTGCCAAATTAGAAACATTGAACAATTGGACATTCTCATGAACAATTGGACTTAGAAGACTGTACTTGGTACCATTCGATTCAGCATACAAACATACCTTAAAATATGTTATCATTTGACATATAACTTTAATATACGATTTTTAAGGAATTTTTTTTAAGTTTCTCTTTTTTACCCTGCTTAGAGGTGGAGTTTTGGAAAATCCTTTCTTAGTGCACGTGTACATCCTAAGAAGTATTTTTTCTCCAATTTTCATGTTTCAAGGTTCTGTAGTTTGGGCTGTGCTTTGATGATCTCCCCTGTCTTGACTTTCTTTTACATATATAGATTTGCATAGTACCTATAAAATATATAAAAAAGAAATACTAACAATGTAGTATTTTTAGTACAAAAGTTTAGTATAACATTGTCTTAAAAGTTTAAATTTAGAAGTTTATATTTTTCTATGCTGAATTATCTTATTTTACTATTATATTCCTGTAACACACTGACTCCAGACATGCTAATTTATTGTATAACTACCAGGATTCCAAAAAATAAATAAATAAATAAATTATGTTACGAACATATTTAAAATCTTTCACTAAGAATTTCATGGTTGCAAACAGAAATATAAGAGTAGGGATGGTAAGGACTGTAGCAAGTAATTACAATTAAATATTTAGAACATTGTTTCTTAAACTGTTGGTCGTGAACAGATAACGAGAGGCTGCAGTCAATCTGAAAAAATAAAATGCTTATTTACAAAAATATCTGTAATTAAATAATAATAATCAAATATTACATAATTAGTATTGATGCCAATGTAGTCTGATAAATAAATAAATAAACTTAAACATGTTATAATGCATGGCTTCATTTATTTATCGCTTGAAAGCTTTCCTACATGTGGATTTACATTTGAAGCATACTGTAAATTGTTTTCAACTAATTTGGTTTTTGATGTTACTATTGAAGAAAATGCTTTTCACTCAGGTTAGAAATAAAATATAAATAGAGTCATTGTTTTGAAAGCATCCGTTACTAAGATTTCATATAAAACAGTATAATGGGGCTATTTACTTTTTTATGAATCTCTAGAGGGTCTCAGTACTGAAAAGTTTTAGAAACTGTGATTTAGAACAAAATATATGTGAGCCATTCTTCCAACTTTCATGAATAAGAAACATGTAAAATTCAAAGTAATAAAATAGTATTTTTAAACTTTCATGTTCTTGTTCAGCATTAATGTTTAATACATAATACATATGATACACTGTGAGATCTTTGCCATCCATTTAATAGTGAAATAGAACAGTGAACGGCAAGGAAAATTATCACCTATTTTTAGGCAAGTCATGTTAAGCCTAAGTGATATCTATAATGTTCATTAATTTTTAGTAACAGTTATTTACATTGAACTAAATAACAACAAATGTTTAATTTACCTCTAAAAGTTCAGGAATAAATCTTGGGGGCAGTAAGACTACCATAAAAGCTCCACTACTTGAAATTGATATTTAAATTCTGCAGTAAATTTCGCGTCAAAGAATTACAGTAGCTCTAGCATTAGTCTAGCATAGTTCTGCATAAGAAAAAATTTGGAAAAAAAAAAAAAAACATCTGTGGCTGCATCTGGAGTGATTTTCTGCATAGTTTTAGCAAGAGGGATGATATTTTTAGGCAAGTCGTGTTAAGCCTATGTGATATGTATAATGTTTATTGATTTTTAGCAACAAATATTTACATTGAACTAAGTAACAACAAACTTTTAATTTACCTCTAAAAGTTCAGGAATAAATCTTGGGGGCTGTAAGACTACCAAAAAAGCTTGAAATTGATAATTTAAATTCTGCAGTAAATTTCCTGCCAAAAAATTACATCCTTTTAAGTCATGTTCAGTCTAAGTGATATCTATAATGTTTATTGATTTTTAGCAATAGTTATTTACATTGAACTAAATAACAACAAATTTTTAATTTACCTCTAAAAGTTCAGGAATAAATCTTGGGGGCAGTAAGACTACCAAAAAAGCTCCACTACTTGAAATTGATATTTAAATTCTGCAGTAAATTTTGCATCAAAGAATTGCAGCCTTTTTTCTGTAGCATAGTTCTGCATAAGAAAAAAATTGAAAAAAAAACATCTGTGGCTGCATCTAGAGTGATTTTCTGCATAATTTTAGCAAGAGGGATGGTAAGGAATCTAAAATCCAGGGACAGAGTTTTAAAAATAATAATAACCGTAAAAATGTGTGCAGCTTAATTTTTGCTACATATTTATATAAAACAATAGTTCCAGTTTTGTTAAAAAATTAAGTAGAATTATTTTTCCTGAAACAATTTTATTCAAACAGCTTCAAACTTAAATATCAGCATCAGGGACAAGGGATGGTAAGAAATTTGGACACCAAAATTGTCCCCATTTATCTCATTAATATTGTTATACAATCATGCAATGGCATGTTTTTCAATATAAGAAGTATAAAAAAATAACCAAGAATATGTACTAAAATAAAAAATATTATTAAGGGACTTAAAAGTAAAAATTATGGAAGAATCATAATTATATCATTCTACTTGCCCTGGTGAGTGGATTTTCTTACAGTGCAAGTCAGTTTTTGGCAGTCTTTTAAAAACTACAGGCTTTAAAAAATATACCAAAAGCTTATATATACTGGGTGGTTATAAAATAAGTATCTCTATTTGGAGCTGTCTGTAGCTTGAAGGAATAACTGGAATGAAATCAAAATTGGTACACTTATTATTTGAGAAGGGGGAGAAAAATGGAACAATAAAAATAATTAATTGCAATAAACGACGACAGATGGCGCTTTTGAGCGTGAAATGTAATGTGTAATATTGTGTACCATGGAGGTGTCGCAAACCTCAATTACTTTACTGCATATCAAAAAATGTGCAAAACATCACCTCTTATGCGTTACATTCCGCAGTTGAACACGTAGTGCACCGCCTGGATTGTGTCCTCTGGCACAGTGGCTGTGTGGAACCTGAACATGATCGGCAACGCCTTGTGAAAGTGTAACCACATTCACTGTGACATTTTCGAATAAATTAGGTCTGCCATCTGGTGTGACGCCTTAATTCTTTGTTCTACACATTGCATTTCACACTCAGTAGCGCCATCTGTCGGTGATTACAGTAATTATTTTTTTTATTATTCCATTCTTCTTCCCCCTTCTATTAGCCATATTTTACAGCTCTCCTAATTGCATCGATGTAAACATGGCACAGAATTCTATCTTATACTAAATTTTCCTCTGTTGTATATATTTCTTAATTTTATATATAAAAAAAAAAAGAAAGAAAGAAAATGTTCGAATGAAAATGCATTGTGTTGTAGTAAGGAATTATTTTTGCAGTCGTGTAAACTTTGGCTTGACATTTTTTAACTCTACATTAAAAGCCAGCCACAGACCACAGGGCTATTTAATGGAAAAAGTGACTTTTAAAAAAATTATATGCCAATGGCCGCTTTTCCTATTGGAAAATTTCACTCAAATGTGCTCCCATACACATGATTTCTATTCCTCATCATAATGTTTCTCAGAAGAGTTGAAATCAATTCATCTTCTATCTCTTGAATACCCAAACGCCAGTAAACTATGGTCTTTGCTGATCTTACCTTTATACTGCAATCCACTGCAAGAGGAATTAGTGATTATCTTTGTAGATCTTCACATCCCTCTACCTTTGGTAAAGCAAGTGCAGGTCGGAAAAATCCGACTTCCTCTTGGATGTCTGACTACGAAGCTGTTGAGGGACTCCAACTTGTCTTCAAGTGTAAATGTAGTGGTCTCCCAAGAGAGTGGGATCCACTGCAAATTGCAGCGACATATGTCATTGTAGGGTTAGATAACACCTCCCCCACAATATCTTGAGCCACACTGCTTACCATTTAATTAAAATAACTATGTGCATGATGGAGGCTAAAATAATTGCAACATTTTCTGAAGGAAACAAAAAGGGTTTATTAAAACTGTAGGTTATAGGTAGCAAACACATCTTTTAGAAGATACATCATCACAGGCACATAATAAGTCAAACTTTCAATAATTTCTGAAGTCCAAACATAGTTCATCTATACTGCATATATTAACTGAATATTTTATACACTAAAAAAAAAACAAGTAGTCACCTGCTACTAAATAAAACACTAAGTAAAAAACATCTTCAAAATAAGACCTATTTGCAAAAGCTACTCACATGTTGAACTGACTTGTCAAACTACAAACTTCCCCAATATATACTTCAAACACAATACAAAATCTGCATTTTAATGTTGCCAAATTAGTAAATATAACTTTCAATAAGTGATAGACACACCCACTAGAACAAAATGACATCACTGTGTCAGAATGACATCAGAAGAAACAACAAATCAGAAAAAGGTTAACTAAAAAGTAACAGAAAGTTAACTTCACTACCAACCACCCAACCATATGCTGAAAAAGGTAAACAAGCATGCACACTTGCTGTAAGTACCAAACTATTGAATTTAAACATTAAAAATGATTAACTAAATAAGATACTTAGAAAATAAATTAAACTAAACATAGAAGCAAGCTTTTATATGGTGGTGGTGGTTATTAAATAAAATGAGGAGCTGGGAAAACACAAAAATATAACTTTAAGCCTACAGTCATCAATCACTTGGGAAAATGGGCCATAAAGCATACAGGAACTCCCCTGTTTGTGCTCGTTAAAAGTTCCTCGGAACTTGGGAAAGGCAGTTGACATGCCTGACGGGTGCTCTCAAGCGCAGCTCAGTTTTACCTTTATACTTCTTACTAGGAGAGAGTAAAATTTTCCTTCATGTCATCAATGATTCCGTTCTTGCCAGTTGCAATATGTGCAAATTGTTAATATTAACATATTTATGGGCTATTTAATTTTAGATTAATACAAATAAAAATTTTAACAAAAATTTATTGTTTAGCACTTTTAAATTTTTTAAAAAATGGCCACTGTTTTAAAAAAGTGGCCACAAATGAAATTACTACATTGGCCACTGATGAAAATTTCCACTTTTGCCCTTTAGTAATTTGCATTTTGCTGGTTGGTAAAATAAATCCTTGGCTGGTAAGATTTTCTTAAAATTCTCCACCCCTGTATTTATATATTTAACATTATTAATAATTTATGCTACAATTGTTGAATAAAGAAAAGAGATAAAGTTGTACAAGAAATGCCTTTTTTTTTTTTTTTTTTTTTTTTTAACAGTGAAGTAGTTGATTAAATGTTAACAGTTGTAATTCATACTATGCTTTTCATAAGTTAGCTGAAGCTATATAATTTTAATGTGACTTTTTGAAATTTTATCTGTAACCCTTTTTATCATTCTTTGACTAATACTGAAATTCTGGGATTAGAAATCAAATTTTATGATTTTATTCTCATTTCTTGGTTACACATGTGTTTTGTTAGCTGTTTTTATTAATGTTGCGAATCATGAAAATATTAATTTTTGTAAAAAGTAATGGTGGTTTCTGTTATTTAATTTTTTAAAACAAAAATTTTTTAATGGAATATTATGTTATATTGCTCATCCACAAGTGAAAAGACACAACTCCAAAAAATTTATTTTGCATATTATTGCACTAATAGGTCTTGCTTCAGGAAAAGTGTCACAAGTGTAGTTATCCAGAAAACTGCTTGATTATGCTGTGGTGTCCCTTTGTCATCACAGAAGGGGAAAACTGTGTAGGAGGAAATAATTTTTTTCAGTCCTCCCTGTACCTTCTATGTCTTGATTCTTAAGGATTTTACACTTTTAAGTAAGCTTTAACATCTGCATGCAGAGCTAAATGTTATAGTTTTATGCTGGAGTAAAAAAAAAAAAATGCAAATCTTCTTTTGCCTCTTCTGTAAAATGTAGTATTTTTGAGTTGTTGCAGCTTGAAGGTGAGTGATATGTTATGTTGAAGGGTACATTACTGTCTGTTTATTTAGTATTATAGTTTTGTTTTTCATCAATGTAATAGGATATTTAAGGCCATTAAAATGACTATAGAAAAGAACTTAGTTCACTTTTTTGGTACTTTCGTGTTATAGTGGCCCCCAAGGATGAATCGCCAAGCGACCTAGATTTATCACCAAATATTACAGCATATATGACATTATAATAATACATGAAATGTATAACATTTCATGACGTATATGACTAAGTTCTAGTCATATATAACACGTAATACGTAAATAATGTGTTTCCTGCATGTGCCATATGCATTATTGTAGTGTTTAGTGTATATATAAGCGTATATATGATGCATATGTAAGCTTTGTGATTATCTTGGCAAAATCATAGCTGCAACTTTGGCATAATCGTAATTGTGAAGACTGCAATAACACAAAAATGCTTTTTTTTTTCCCCCATGAATTCAAAATGGGACAAAAAGCAGCAGAAGTGGTTCATAATAGCATTCATGCATTTGACCCAGGTATGGCTATTAAGTTGTACATTGGTTCCAAAAATTTCATGGTAGATATGAGTCTTGAAGAGGGAGAGAGTTGTGGATGAGATTTTTTTCATTGATAGTGAGAAGTTGAAAACATTAATTGAGGCTAATCCACATACTACAGTCTGATAGCAAACTACTGAGTATATTTGTATATTTTAAACTTGTTTCCCACCCAATGTTGAATTCAAATATTTTTCCTCAGGAGGGATTTTTGCAGCTCCGGGGGTGGGGGATATAAGGGAGTTCTGGGGTGGGGAGGAGAATTGTACTTCCATTAATAAATAGAAAATCAAAAGTCAACCAGGGACGACATTTTGATATCTTGGGGGGGGGGGATAAGTGTGTGTGTGTGAGGGGGGGTGACCCTATCTTGGGCTACTCCCTCATCCCCTGAATTTAATACTGTTTCCACAACCTAAAAGAAATTGGTTGAAAAATTAAATGACAGAAACCATTTTTTTTTTAATCTAATACTTGGATCTGGTAATTCCATACATTCACTTTTCAATACTGATTGCAAAATCAATGCCTCTCTTAATGTATGTTGCTCTTCATTAAATTCAAAACTCTCTTTTTTTTTTTTTTTTTTCATTGATAAAGTCATTGTATGCAGGGATGCCATTTCAAAACTTTCTTAACCGTTTAATAGCCAATGTTCCCAAATGGGAACATGACATTTACTTTAATGCAAAACATATATTTTCCAACATATTAACGATGTTCTTATTTTTCCTATAAAATATAAGGTTGAAATAAATTTTTGAAAAAAAAAATATTTATGTTTAAATATTTACCACAGTGATAAAAAAATTTAAATTCAATAAATTCTGGTAAAAAAATATCGTTTTCTTTTCTATTTTTTTTTATTTACTTACATTTGACCGCTAGGCATCTAAATGTTTTTTCCAATTCGAGAAAACACTCAAAAACAATATACAACAGCACATAACAAAAAATTATTCATTACATTTGCATAGGTTGTCAATCAATAATCATGTTCCCAAATGGGAACATTGGCCCGTGTCCGCTATGTACTGTAAAAAGGAAATGAGAAACTGAAGCATTCGTGGCACTCCCATCAGCTCATTATTATCTCTTGCATTCAAGACGTGGATAGAGGCGTGGCCCAAGTATGCCAGTCTGCCCCTTTCAGTGAAATGGAACCTTCCTGCAGCAAAGGGGAATCCCCGTAATAAAAGGGTATCTCCCTTCAGTGCCTTTCATTAGAATTTCACCTTCAGTTGGATAATAGTTTTCAGTTTGTGTTTTTTGGTCAGTTTTTTTGCTGTTAGTCAGTTATTACAAACAGCAGTTATTTTAGTTTGTCAGTTATTTTATTATTATATAGAAAAACTAAAAAAAATATGGCAAGGCGATTCAAACATGTAGAGGAAGCTGTTGATTTTCTAATGTCGCTAAGGGATTCTGATGTATCTGATATTTCTGATGAAGAGCCCGAAATTTGCCAACTTCCTCCGGATCTCTGAAGAGGAGGATATTGATGATAATATTTTGTGTCCAGTTATACCTGCTGATGTGTGTGGAAGTGTGTGCCTTTTTTTCAAAGAGATTATCCATTACTGAAATCAGTAAAGAACCAGTTATAAAGCCCACTTCTTCGAATATAATCTCTGGTGATCAAGCAGCTCCTACAATTAAAAATAAAAGAAAAAATAAAGGAACAGGAGGGAGTGAAAAGCGAACAAGAAAGAAACAAGCACTGCCTAAATGGAAGAAAAATTCAGCATTTGATAGGGTTATTCAAAGTGAACCCCTTGAAAACATTTGTGACAATTTCCCGGAAATATTGGGAGCAGGAACTGTTGATATATTTTTTAAATTCATCTCTCAGGAGTACTTGGGTTACTTAGCAGAGATGACAATGAATTATGCTTCTCAGCACGCTGTGAAGATACAAATTGATTGGAAGGACATTGCTCAGTTTTTTGGTTTACTTTTATTGAGTGGGTACCATCATGTACCATCAGAAAATGATTATTGGAGTACATCTGAAGACACATCTGTGCCTATAGTCTCTTCCATCATGTCAAGGAAACAATTTAGGGATTTAAAAAGAAACTTTCATTTGATGGATAATTCTGTACTGAAACCTGGTGATAAATTGGGTAAGATTCAACCAATTTATGATGAACTGAATACAAAATTCCTTCAGTTTGGAATATTTCATAATAAACTCAGTATAGATGAATCCATGGTTCCATATTATGGGAACCATTCTTCTAAGCAGTTTATTCGTGGGAAACCAATTCGTTTTGGGTTTAAAGTTTGGATGATATGTGGAAGCAATGGATATCCATACAGAATGGAAATTTATGCAGGCAAACAATCAGATGAAATTGGACCATTAGGAACCAGAGTTGTCAATAGTCTTCTGTCGATTGTCAACAACCCACTTCAAATAGAAGTATTTTTTGACAATTTCTTGACTTCTTATGATTTGCTGAAGAGCCTGGCAGAGCGAAATATAAAAGCAACTGGAACTATTCGAGAAAATCGTGCAACATATTGTCCTGTAATACCTTGTAAAGAGCTGAGAAAATTAGAAAGAGGTACATTTGATTATCAATGTGACGGATCGGTTTACATGTGCCGGTGGAACGACAGATCTGTAGTAACTGTTGCTTGAAATTATAGCTCTCATGAACCACTTCAATCTGCTAAAAGATATTCACATGAAAAAAAGAAAAAAGTTGATGTACAACAACCGCGTTTGATTCATGAATATAATTCTGGAATGGGAGGCGTAGACCTATTAGACAAAATGCTGAGTAGTTATCGACCTCAACTTCGCAATAAGAAATGGTGGTGGAATTTATTTGGAAATGCACTCAATATGGCTGTCATTGCTGGATGGCTATTACATAAGGCAACACGCCCTCAGAATAACCAAATTACTCACCTAGAGTTTCGCCGAGAAGTCACCGTCGCCCTTTTACGAATTAAGCCAAGAAAAGATAGTGTTCGACCAGGACCAAAAATTCATACCCCTGTAACACTAAGAAAGACTGATGGGCATTACTTGATCGGCACTTCTCAGGGTAGATGTGCACAATGTCGAATAAATGCAAGATTGGAATGCAACGAATGCAAGAAACGGATGCATTTGCATTGTTTCCCTGTATACCATGGAATATCATAACTTCGAGTAGTATGTATCATTTTAAATTATACTTCACAAATTGTATTTTTTTAATAGTACTTAATTTTGAAAAGAAATATTAGTATTTTTTTTTTTTTTTTTTTTTTTTTTGTCATAATAACGTGCTGTAAATTTTGGACCATTATATAGTCAGATGTGGCCAATGTTCCCAAATGGGAACCACCAAAAAAAAGCATAAATAAATTTTTTTTCGTTATTTTCTGAATTGATATGTTTAAAGTAAAACATTAGAAGCTGTAATATAGGGAAAATAAATTATAATTACATTGGGATCTGAATTCGGCCTGTAAATGGTTAAGAAGGGGGAGGAGAGTGATTATTATTTTTTTTTTATCTTGTACACACCTGAAAAGCAATTGATACAGTTTTATTCTCATATATAATTGGCCAAAGTACTCATTAATGATAAATATGTAACACTTTAAGAATGTTGCAATAGCAAGACTTAACAATTATTATTCATAATTATTAATTTCTGTACTTAAAATGTGTTTATTTAATGCTAATATTTCTATTTTAATCAAATCTGACAAGTTATTTTAGTTTCTGTGCAATTTCTGGGGGGGGAGAAAGAGCACCATGTGATGTTTTGTTATGTATTTTGAATGTTAATTTAAACTTCTTTTGTATATTGAATCCAATCTTTTTATTCCAGTGGCTTACTTGGCCGGAGGAATTTGGGTACATGCGCATCAATGCTGGCTCTTATATTATTGAATATATAATGTACATCTTGTGGAGTCTTCTTTTTTCTGCTCTTGCAGTTTTGTTAGTAAGAACATTTGCACCATATGCTTGTGGTAGTGGAATTCCAGAAGTAAGTATAAATGTCATTGCTGACACATTTTGCTTTTTAGTGTTCTGTTAAATTATAAGGGACCCAACAAAACAAATCTTTTCATATGTATAGCTATAGATCCAACGGGAAGTTTCTTCTAT
This sequence comes from Maratus michaelseni, assembly GCA_963931845.1. NCBI lineage: Eukaryota > Metazoa > Arthropoda > Arachnida > Araneae > Salticidae > Maratus > Maratus michaelseni. The sequence continues at coordinate 36,599,894 of OZ007592.1, read as the reverse complement.
ATCATTTGGTAGGTACAGCGATTAAATTTTTTTGTACAGCCGACACATTTTCTGGGACTACAGCTGACAAAGATCTTCCTATATCTTCTTCATCCAAGAGAGAATTTCAGCTTCTTCTAAATTCTGTAAACCATCATCTGAATACAGTAACACACGATGGAGCTTCATTTCGATATGCTAATTGTAGACTTTGAAGGCTTTCTTCTTAATTTAACCCCTCTTTTAAATCATAGCTCAATAATGCTCTCACGTCAACTCCATTTTCTCTTCTTTCAAAATTTATTCTATGATAACTAAATTGCAATTGTTACTACAAATTATCGTCTGTGGACATAAAAGAGTTCCAAATTTAGATATCCAACCAAATTTTTTTTTAAACGAATATTGTATGCCCCTGTCTCAAAAAGTTCAGTGTTATCCTTGTAAAGGGCCCAGCCCAATCCAAGTGTGCCAAGAAAAATTACGCCTTTTCCCCAGTCCAAGTCTAATGATAGAAAATCGACCTGCAACATACAGCAACAAAATTCCTTGAGATATTTAAATAATTTAAAAAAAAAAAAAAAAAACCATTGCTGTCTCATTTTTTTTCCTCTCAAACTACAAAAAATAAATAAAAAAGCTATCATAAAATGTAAAAGACTATCATTTATAACTCACTAAAGGAGGAACCCGGTTACCACTGTCATAACGAAGCTTTTTGGTGATAAAAAGGTTATAATAGCAACTCAAAATGAAAAAAGTCCTCCTTGTATCTTTATCGCTCTCAACACAAATTTTTCAGTTCAGTTATTGCTTATAAAAAATCCTCCTTGTATCTTTATTGCTCTCAACACAAATTTTTCAGCTCAGTTATTGCTTATAAAAAATCATATACATTCAATTTACTAATATTTTTTTTCTTTTTTTTTTTTAATGATTCCCAAGGGTTTTCTCAATATGGGATATAAAATATATCATTGGTTGGCTAAGATATCAAATAAATATCAGATAAGTCCAAAGTCCTCATTTTATGTGGAAAAGAGACTTATTTTTAAAAAATCATGAAAAACGCTAACATCACTGTACGAATTCCAAATAAACTTTATTTAAAAGAGGACAAAATTTACTATATTAGGTTAAAAGATTGAATTTGTATTGCTTTTTTTATGAGGGGTTCAAAATTGCTGGAGAATTCGGATAATTAATAATAAGAATTCGGATAAGTAAATATACAAATTTTTTCATTCAATAAAAAGATAGTAAAAGATCTAATACAAAAATTCAAAATTTGAGGCTCAGGTATATTTAAACTTCCCTTCATTTATCCGATAGATTTCCCTATCTATTTCCAACAGACTCACAGACAAAATGTTTCTTTTATTAATTTAGATTAGTTTTTTTCAGTCATTACGTTTTTAATTTGTTTTGCAGATAAAAACCATTCTGAGTGGATTTATCATCCGTGGATATCTTGGAAAGTGGACTTTAACCATCAAATCTGTGTGTATGATGCTTGCTGTAGCTGCTGGTCTCAGCTTAGGCAAAGAAGGTCCTCTTGTACATGTGGCTTGCTGCATTGGAAACATTTTCTCCTACCTTTTCCCCAAGTATGGGAAAAATGAAGCTAAAAAAAGAGAGGTAATTTTTCTTTCTTACATTCAATCTGTTGTTTACTTATTAATATTTCATTTAAGTTGACATTTCTTAACCAATTATATATTTTTCAGTGACTTTTATTTTTTATTGTTTTAGATTCTTTCAGCTGCATCAGCTGCTGGAGTTTCAGTTGCATTTGGTGCTCCTATTGGAGGTGTACTTTTCAGTTTAGAAGAAGTATGGATTTAATTTTTCAATAAAAATTTGAATGTTTTATTACTTTTAAAATGCTTAAAGCAGAGATGCCAACTATTGCAAATTTTATGAAACTGTCTCTTTTGTGTTGAAATTGTTAAATTATAGAAAAATTATGAGCTGGACTGAAAAAAAAAAAAAAAAAATGTTTTCTAAAATTGTTGGCTGTTTCGTTAATCCTTCATAGTCATGAAAATCATAGTTATTGACAATCAGTATTCAGCACTATGAGAGAAAATCAAGCAATATTGCAGGGCTGCCATTTGCAACTAAAATGCTACTAAAAGCGACTATTTTCAGCATCAGGCAACTATGGCTACTATTTTAGCCCAAAAACCTTCAAAAGCGACTATTTTAGAGGAAAACCAGAAAAAAGGAGACTATTTTCCAGTCCCAGCTACTATTTTTGTAAAAAAAAAAAAAAAAAAAAAAAAAAACTCAGCACTGCAAATTTTTTAACCCAATACCTCAATCTAATATTTCCGTATAAATTTTTTATGCAATTTTTAAAATATGTAAAAACTTCCATTTGAAAAAAAAATAAAAAATACTCTTTCAATATAAATGTAGTGCAAAAATACCAACATCCAAATTTCAGTGGAAAACTAATTACTGATTTTTGGTTTGGCTACCACCCATAACCCTTATGCTTTACAGTATATTTGTCCAATTTTTGATTGTTTTTAAAGGCATTTAACCCTTTAACTGTCGTATGAACCACAAACGATTAACTTTAGATTTGTTCACTATGCTGCATGAATTGTATTTGTTTCTAACCTCGTATAAATGCTTCATTCCAAAAATTTAAATTAATAAACGAGCTGAAATAAATGCTACTTAGAAATAAGAAAATCTTGTTTTCTATCGCAGTTTTCCAATTTAATAAGATTTAAAATGTTGAGAAAAACATTTAGAATATTGCCTTTTTTACTTATTTAGATAGCTTTATTTGGCCCATTGGTGTCTATAAAATCAGACTTTATTTTTTTCGGACGATTTTGCTATTTTATTTTACAAAAATTTCTTCTAAAGAATAGGTTAGTATGTACACGTATTTTTTTTATCAATGCATCCTTTTTTGATAAAACCACTTTCAATTGGTTCAGTTAATTTTTGTTTACAAAATGGAATTAAAATTGCAGCTAATAACATGCCAGGGATCTTTCTAGAACATAAAAAAGGGCAGGGCGCACATTACATAACAAGGGCAATTTTGCTGAAAAGGGCACATTTCATAAAAAGGGCATTTTTGTAATAAGTGCATATACCAATATAGTGGTAGGGAGGGAAGTCTGGCAACAGGTTAAAGTGCTCTTTAGTTTAAAAAATCCAATAACATTTCTAATTTCCATAACTTCACCATTTGAAAAGTATTAAAAATAGCAAAATGAAACTTATATTCTCGATTTTAATTGTAAAATTGTTTACTATATTCATAGTCATTTCCCCCTTTTCCTACAACATTCAAAAACTTCTCTCTCTAAAACTTTTATTCACCAGGTAACTTTTTCCCGGTTTTGGCAAAACTGGTTTTGAAAAAGCTACCAAAATAAAAGTTCTAAAGCTACTTCTCAAATTTTTTATAGAACTTATTTAAGTTATCATGTGGTCAAAGGCCAGAATGCCTGATCCAACAGTATATTTTACTAGAGAAGGTGAAGCTAATCAATGACCCTTAGTTACCCTTTTTATGTTCAATGGAAATAATGATAAATGGAAAGATGAATCGCTCAAAGTCAAAGATTAGATATACCAGGGCATTTCACAGAGAAATAAAAAGGAAAAGCGGAGTACTCCTGATGTACCTTACTAGCATTCTAAAAATAAAAGATAGGTAAAGAATTTTTGAAAGTACAATGCAAACAAGGCAGGATTCTCTGCAGGAATAAAAAGAGGGTAGAATTCTACCTGGAAAAAGGGCTAGGAGGGTAGAATTCCACCTGGAAAAAGGGCAAGGAGGGTGGGATTTTATCTAAAAAGGGCATGAGGGCTGGCCGCCCTTCTGAAACTCTCTAGAATGATCCCTGTAATAAAAATTGTATTGTCTTTAGTTGCCTCACAGTAATGTTCAAGCACAAGATAAGAATATATTCTATTTAGTTTGGAAAAACCAAACTGCATTCTGATGTATATCTCAGATGATAATTTAAACAATTTCTTCTTCTTTCTTTCCGTTTGTGTGTGTGATTTTATAATTAAAATACAAAAAGTAGAAAATTTGGATGGTAGTAGCATACCTGCCAACTCTTCTGATTTTTTCAGAATTCTTCTTAATTTCAACTCTACCTTCTGATTTTCTGATCAGAAGATGAAATCTTCTGATTTTTTTTTTTTTTTTTTTAATGAAAAAATGGTGTTCAGAAATATTTGAAGAAATTGCAGAAGTAAATTTTTTTAGTGGCTGTTTCTTGTCATCTGTTAAATTTAGCAGCCCAGCCACCAAAGCAACTTATAGTATATATTTGGAATTTGGTGCCAATAGGAAGGGGGCGGGGGGTGGAATTTTCAATTATTATGATGTTGAAGTTAGGAAAACTCGATAGCTGTCTCTCAGCTGATGCTTGCAGAGGATCCAGTATAACCATTAGCAAGCTTTCTCTTAATAATAATAATAAATTTGCTGAACTTTGAATTTAAATTTTCGAAATTAATGGATCATCTATTTGATAACAGATTTATCTAAATAATGAAGAACAAGTGGTACATTATCTATTAACAGGAACTTTTTTTATCAGTTGCTTAAAAAATGAAACTACCTTTAGTTTTCTAAAAGGAGAAGAATTCAGATTTAAATAAAGTTTACTTTGCTTTTATTTAAAATAGGAGTAGTGAATTTTAAAAAAAAAAAAAAAAAAAATCTTACAATGTAACTTTTTCTTTTTTTGTGGAAAAACTTCCATTTTTTTTTTTTTTTTTTTTAATGATGAAGATGATGATGTAGCCTGGAACTTATTACAGAATCAGTTCACAGGACTTCAATGTCAAAAAAATACCTATTATGGTACATGCAAATTCGTGCATTGCCATGTTAGGAAAGATGTGTTCCATTGATGAAATTTTGAAATATGGTAGGATTTACAAAGTATTAAAAGCTGTATTGACTATTCCTCACAGCAGTGCTGAATGCAAATGTATTTTCAGTTTGATTAAGAAAAATATGACTCTGTTCAGCTCATCAATGATGACGAAAACTCTAGAAAATATTTTGTTAGCGAAATCATTTACTGACAATAAATGTTATAAAGCACAATTTTCTAATAACTTTTTAAAAAAAGCTAAGCAATCCACTATGAACATGTTGTCAAAATAATTTTTTTCTACTCATTTTTTTTAGTAATATATAATAAAGTTTTAGTAAATTTTCTATTCACGTGTGTTTTTTTTCTATCATATAATATACAGTATTTATTGCAAATATTTTAATGGTTCATGTGTTGTCAATTTTGAATAATATAAATATTTTTACTCAGTTTTGGTTGTATATGGCGACAAAAAATATTTTACTGGTTGAATTGTTTAAGTGGTGTTGCATAACACCACCAGTTAACTAGTTTAACACCAATATTCAAATCACGGCCCTCAGCATCAACATCAGTTATCCTTGGTTACTAAATGTTAGGAAGCTGAAATTTTAAGTGCATTTTAATGAAAAGTAAAAAATCTATTATCAATGTTCTATTTTTTTTTTTTTTTTGTAGTAGTAATTTTTTTTATGTATTGAAGTTATTCTTTTCTGTCTGTAATATGCATTCTTTACTTGAAAATTAGTGACTATTTTATTTTACTCTTGCTTGTCTTTTAAATTTGCTCATTTATTATGATCCCAGCTAGTTTTATTTTATCCATGTTGAAAGTTTTATAAAATTTTTAAAATCTTATTTCTTCTGATTTTTTGTCAAAATCTTCTGATTTCTTCTGATTTTTGGTCCAAAATCTTCTGATTTTCAATGAAATTTAGTTGGCAGTTATGTAGTAGGGAAAATGTGGATTTTCATGATGTTATTTTTATGGGAAATAAGGATTCTTGCCCCTCTTTTCTTAAGTAAGCATGCAACTATTTTGGCTACTATTTTTGTGCAAATGCTACTATTTTGGCTACTATTTTTTTCATTGTAGGCTACTAAAGCAACTATTTTGTATGCCATTTGGCAGTGGCAGCCCTGATATTGTAATGCAGTACAAATAGAATTAATATTACTTTCATATTAACTGAAGGCTATTGGCAAACTTTGGAACTATTTTGTCAACAGATACTTTTTGTCTCATATGCAAAATGTTTAGCAGTTGTGCTTAGCTTAAGCATGCCATCAAACATATAATGAAAATAATAATATACATACATGAATGTATACATATAGCTGAAAAAAGGATTTTATTGATATGATTACTGCGTGATCTACTGAAAATTTAAACTCTTCCTCAAATTAGATGTAAAACAAAACTGTGTCATACTAATACAGATAAAAATATCTATGTTAATAAAGTTTCAAAATTTTGAGATATAAAATTATTTTTAATCCACTTACATTATAAGTGTTAAAAGATACTTAAACCTTCTAATATTAGCATAATTTGAGTAAAGCAGTATTTCAAAGAAAAGTTAAATTTCCTCTTTGTTCTATATCACAATTGTAAATAAAATATATAGTGATACCGTGTACTAATATTTTATGCAATTATTTTTATACAATAATGAATGGTTAATCTCTGTACTGGATTTCAGAACCGCTGCTAGACTCAGTACAACAGTCGGTCCAGGCAAAATTTGGGGCCTATTTAGTGCCCTTTCACAAAAATCTATTTAATAAAACAGGTTTCTTCACAAAAATCTATTTAATAAAATGGATCCCTTCACAAAATTCCATTTGATAAAATCGTCCCTTCACAAAATTCTTTATAATAAAACAGGCCTCCTTCACAAAATTCCTTTTACTAAAATAAGCCCTTTCACAAAATTCTAGTCCATAAAATCTTACTATGTATTAATTATTTATTATTTTGTGATGTTTTAAAATGTGTAATTTGTAAACAAACCAAGTTCACCTTTGAAAAAAAACTTCAGCAAAAGGATTTAAAATAGTTTTTGTTTATATAAATGCTTGGTTCAAATTTGATTAACTGTATTTCAACTTTCATTACAAAATGTTATTTTGCACAAAAATATAATAAATTTTACAAAAATAACTTTAATTTTTCGCAAAATGGGCCCCAAGAAAAAAACCCTGCATCAACCACTGCAGTAGCTCAACACAATGCAACAAGCCAAACATTTACTTCAATGGATAACTACTGCGCATGGTGCCAAATAGTATTGCTACAGCACTCCTTAGATTGAGACACAGGCCCAGGCTTAAGGCAGTAAAGTCAGGGAGTGGCAAGTGAAATTTTGCGAATATTGTTTTTAGTTTTGAAGAATTGGCAATATTTTAAACAACAAATTGCATTTACTGTCATAAATAAAGAAGAAGTTAATACTAGAATAGTGTTCATCACAGAATAATCCCTGTTATACAATAATTACCAACATGTGATCACACAAAAATTAAACATTTGGCTACCTAAATAATAAAAATTTTCATATTGTTTGGAACTTATTGCACAATTGGACCTCTTTTTAAAATGTCTTTAATCAGTATAAATAACCTTGTTGAAGGTAGGATGTTTTACTTATCTTCTACTATATGTGAGCAACTAGCAGAATTAAAGAAGAAATTTATTTTTCATTACTATTTTTTCTTTTTTAAGAAATAAAATATTTAAAGGGTTTTCCCTTCTTTGTAGATAATATCCCTGATATCACACATAATGGCCAATAGATTTCTAAATTAAAATATATGTAAATGAAGAAGACAATCCAGAAAAATGGTTTTTAGTTTCTTAAAATCTCTGGACTTTCTAAACAATTCTTCCTCGAAATGACTTTGCACATTAGATTAGATATGCAAAATTGTCACCGAATATTTCCGCATTAATGCTGCTCATATGTCTGATAGTTATTCAGATTTGTATGTAAAGTAGATTAAAAGAAGCCAATTCATTAAAGTTCCATGTACTGCATTCTGTTCATTCACATGATTTAGTAATATCTAGCTCAGCAGAATCTTGTAGCTATTGTATATCATTTTTACGATTGTCTTATGATATTTTTCTACCTTGAATTTATGCAGCACTTTGTCAAAACCAAAAAAAACTTTTCTAAAACAAGATGATCAAAGGAAAATCAGAGGGGGGGAGAGACAACAGATTTGATTGTGCTCATGGGAACATGTAACAGAAATCCAGCTCTTCCCAAGATATCTATATATATATTAGGCTATTGTACGTGGCACAGAAATCGCTATTATTTGTTAATTGTCTGTGGCAACACCCGAATGGACCGCATCTCATTGGTTGGTGCTGCATCTACAGGAATAAAAGAATAATAATTGAAATATTGATTTTTGTAAGCATTTAATATTTATAATTTAATGATTTTAAAAAGGGATGTTTAGTAAAAAGGGAAAAGTAAGTGTAATAATTTTCCCTGACCGTTTCATTTTTTAAACGTAACTGTTATACTTTTGAGATTTTAGCTCTTATTTAATTTTTTGGTACTTCTCTATTATCCTGTCGACCACCTTTCATAACAAAAAACTATCGCCAAACTGTCCGATTAAACGCCAAAAATGCAGTCCCATTTACTTGATGTCAGAAGCAATATACGTGTTTGTTATGTCATCAAATGGTTTTTAATTTGACATTTGCGTGTATTTTTCATTATGTTTCACTGATTTATGAGTTATTTCATTAATTAAAATAACAATTGTGTCCTTAAATTCTTATATTTTATTTATTTATTTATTTTGATATTCGAATGGCAACGTTCTTCCGTTTATTTGGTGTTACAGTTTGGCGATAGTTTTTTGTTATGAAAAGTGGTCGACGGGATAATAGAGAAGTACCAATTTTTTTTACAAGTTTTTAGTATAAATAAATATTATTCAGTCTTTTTTTTTTATGAAGTCCACTCCACTGTTATACTTTTCAATGACAGTCTGCCCGGGCAACGCCGGGCGGGTCAGCTAGTTGTATAAATTAAGTATAGAAATCTCATAATTTTGTATGAAAATTTACTAACATATCCTGTTATTGAATGATTTCTTGAGTTCTTGCAAGAGGTATATTAATATCTTATTACAGTATGGAATTATTTATCTGGAAACCAGTTATTCAGAATTATATTTCCAATTAATTGACTTCAGAATCTTAAAAAAAAAAAAAAAAAAAAAGTCAGTTTGACATGCACATTGCTTAATACATTACCACATATCTAGCGTAACTTGATGTTAACATCTTGTATTTGAAATGGGAGTATTACCATATGAGCATTTTGATTTTTATGCAGAATTGCTGTTTCCAAGCAATTCTCGTAAACTGCTCTCTTTCTCTCGAACTCTGATTAATCTTTTATCTTTATTGGATCTGTGATGTTATTTAAAATACTGTTTGGTGCAGTTTATAACTATTAATTAAATTATGTTGTTTAAGCATGAAAAAATAACGAGACTTATTCAACGTAAGAAATTGGCTGAGATCATAAAAGTTACATTGTGTTATAGTAGAATCAGAAGCAATAAACACTGCACAAATAGTGCATCAATTCTTTTTGGTCATGTATTTTATAGAAGAGAAACTGAAAATTGAATTTGATCTTACTTTAAAGGATCTTGGAAGACAATGAAATGAAGACTGGAAATAAATTCAACTTAAGGTTGAAGAGAACTCTGTTTATTCAAATTCATCACAGGTGGAAAGCAGAACAACATACTTTCCGACTGGTTCACTGTTCTTAAAATCTTTAAAAAAATCTAAAACTGAAAATCCCTTTTAGATCTAAAAAAATATGGCAGGCTGGCGATCATTCGAGGAATTCTTGATGATTAAAAATTCATGTAATAGATGTGCTCTCTGAAATTTATTAAATAAATCCAGGCATTATTAAATTTATAAAATATGACATCACTTTAAGAAATGAGTGAGTTCTTTAGAAACATCTAAAGGCTTCGTTGCCAGCATTTTGAAGCAGGTATTATAGGCCCGGACTTCATGCTGTAATAACAACTGAAACATGTTAATATGACACCATCATTAATTGAAATTCTTTCAATTGCATTTGTATAAATACTAAAGAAAAGGAGTGCCCAAAGTGTTTGCATGATAATTTGGAATTTATTGGTTAATTAAAAATGACTATAAATATTGGACAAAAAATAATAGAAGTTCAAAACCAAAACAAGGGCTTTAATTTGTGTGATAAAACACTCTCCCTTTGCCACAGAGCTGATATTGAGAAACAAATGAAGAAACCACACTTTTGGCACATATGCATTACACACAAAGTGCAGTGCCCTCACTGAAATAACACCACCGTGAAAAATGCTCCGCCAAGAGCCATAGTAAGCTTAACAGAGAATCGGCGGTGAGAAGAATGAGACACATAGTAGGCTTAGCAACTATGGCATGCGAAAAATATGCTAAACAGGAACAAAACATGCAATATTAAAAAAGTTGTAGTAATTTTCTCACAGGATATGATTATTCTAAAAATTAATTTGAAATCAGAAACAATGATAGAGTCATTTCTGATAATTCTACAAATCTAATCCAATGTGTTTTGCTTTTTATGTCCAACCAGGTATCCAGTATACATTCTCACCAACTATTCTGGATAACTGGTTCTATGCATATAAAAATCTATAGTGCTATTAGTAATCATATTATATACCAATGTTTCATCTTTTGTTTTTCCCCTGTTTGTTACATGGAATTTTCATTATTTATCTAGTGTAATTTTAACAGGGTGTCTAGCCACCTGGATAACCTGGAAAAGTCAGGGAAATTTATATTGACTGGAAAAGTCAGGGGGAAATTTACCATTTCTTGGGAAAAGTCAGGGAAATTTGAAAATTCTGAGAAAAAATTTTGAACTTTCAAGAAAAAAAAAAAAAAACTTATAAAACTAAGGATTTGAAATTGCAGCACCATTAAAATGAAACTTTGCTCTTCATAAGTACTGTAAAGAATATTTCAACCTCTCATGCAATTCATTTTGTCTAACCTCTTTCAGTCCTTCTTTGTAACTCAGAGATTTTTAGTTCCAGCTTCACTGAAACTTACTATTGAATGTTGTAGGATTGATTAGGTGTTTCATTCTGCTTACTTATCTTTGTTTTGGAACTGAACATTTGTTAGCTTAATTTATTGAATATTTATTATTTGTATTAAAATATGTCAAAGCAATCTGTATTTAACTGTGACTGTTGTGATAAAGGATTTCATCCTGATTTGACAAAATGGATAGAACCTGATGTGAAAAGTGTGTGTTCTGCAAAATGTTCAACAATTTGTATATTTTGCAAAAATTGATGTAACAAATCAGTAATTTGTGCTCAGAATCAGTTGTGAACGTTTCACTCTCAAATTCACATCTTTTAAGAATTTTTGTATGTAACACCACAAAATCTCGATACCTGGATATATATTTTTTTTTTTTTTTTTTATAATGGAAAACATGAAAAAGTCAAGGAAATTTGTTGCTGATCTGGAATAGACACCCTGGTTTTGTTTCATAAAATTTTCAGCAGTTAAATGCTGTTAATAACATGTTACTGGCATGGTTAATACAAGGCTAGAGAAATGCTAATGGCAATGCTAAAAAGTACTGCTTTAAGGCAGAGGTTGCCAACCTACCGGCCACCAGTCAGATGCAGCTTGCAATCCCTTTCGTTAATACGAGGTAGGGTCAAAAAGTTCCCGGAATTGGTCAATTACAAATTATAAAAAAAATAGAACAATAATTTTACCTTATTGACCTTCAAAGTACTTTCCACCTGCATCCACATACTTCTTCCAACGTTCGTATAACTGTTCAAAACACTCCTTGAATCCATTTTTTGAGATGTCCTTCAGTAGTTTCATCTCATTTTAGATCCCCTCATCTAAATTCATAAAACGGTGTCCCTTCAATTTCATTTTCAGCCGTCGAAACAGGTAAAAATCCACTGGTGCTAGGTCGGGAGAATAAGGAGGGTGTTCCAGAGTGGTAAGACTGTCTCTGGCAAGGTAATTTGTCACAATCAGAGCGCGATATGGTGGAGCATTGTCATGTAAAAGAAACCAATCGTTTGTTGCCCATTTTCTGGTCATTTTCGTCGGATTCCATCTCGTAGTCGTTTAAGGATCTCCAGGTAAAGTTCTTTATTGGCAGTTTGGCCTTCAGGAATAATCTGCAGTGAAAAAGGAGGGGCACCCAGTCCGAGGGTCATCTTCGATATTTGTGCGACCTTTACGAAAACGCTTATGCCACTCGTACACAGCCGCTTTTTTTATGGCATCGTTTCCGTATGCATTCTTCAGTATCTTAAGAGTCTCAAAAGGTGATTTCTCAAGCAAAATGCAGAATTTGATGTCTGCACTCTGCTCTAAAGACGACATTTCAAAATGCAACAAATGAAAAATTCGATTGTCAGAAATGATCTGCAGCTAACGCCGAAAGTACCGGAAATGAATTCCAGATGCCTGTGTGTTTTCCTTATCAGTGCTGCCAACCTCCAAAAGAGATATTCCCCCTCCAACAAACACCTGTGTGAATGTAGGCAACCATTCCGGGAATTTATTGACTCTACCTCGTATTATATCAGTCTAACCCACAGACCTATTTTTTCTTTTTTTAAGTTTAATGAAATGCCAGTTATGTCTGGTATCTTCCTGGCTGTATGCCTGATATTGGGAGATTGTCAACCAACAAACAACACAAAGTATTACACTAATTATACTGTTGTCACAATTTATATTTATTTATTGTAAATAATAGATATGTGTAAATTAAATGCTGGGAAGTATTTTTACCATTATTATTTACTACGTTGATGATGTGACTCATCTTTGACTCCATGACATGGTATCTAGCCCCTATATTGAAAAAGATAGCTAATCACTGCTTTAAATTATTAAAGTTAAAAAAATTAACACCATATTCACTAAAAAGATATCTAAAAGTATACAAGATTGGTATAAATTAAATCTTTGTGCAGTTTTAGATTGCTGTAAAATTAACTTAAATTGTTTTTTCTTGCACATTTTCAAAAAATAAAATAGTCATTTTAATATATATTTTCAGAAACATATCTAAAAACTTATTTAATAATATTGTGCATGTTATTATTTTTACAAATTTCTCTGAATTATAATGTTTAATTTATTTATTGATTGATTAAGCTATGTCTGTCGTACTAAAATTTTAGTGTGACAAGCATTAGTATTCACAAACTTCCATTAATATTTCTTAGGTCAGCTATTATTTTCCCTTGAAGACTTTGTGGCGGTCTTTCTTTTGTGCTCTAGTGGCAGCTTTTGTTCTTCGATCGATAAATCCATTTGGAAATGATCACCTTGTAATGTTCTATGTTGAAAAGACAAGGCCTTGGATATTCTTTGAACTCATCCCCTTTGTATTGCTGGGGATACTTGGAGTAAGTGTAATTTTAATAATTTATGCTTTAATATATTAATCAATTTCCAGATTTTTTTAGCTTCTTTTATTAATTTTTCTTTTTATTGGTTTATCACCTGATCTTGTAACCTATTGAGAGCTTAAAAAAAAAAAATTGTCTAATCAATGATTGTTTACTTGAATGTGTTCCAGTCAAATAGTTTTCTTTTCACAGACTTATCCTAATTCATTATATGGAGCTTCTGTACAAAAATAAACATAAGCATGATTGAATATCAATTTTTTAACTTGAATCAAATGTCATTATAATCAATACTAATAAATCATAGAAATGAATAAGTTAAACTTCATTGAGATATATTATTATAGATCACTAAAAGTTAATTTTGTTTTAATTAGTTTTTAATGAGTATTGAAAGTTTTTTCCTAAAAAAATAAGTTGATGAATTCCATATAGATGATAACCACTAAAAAAAATTATTATACTTTCATTAATCATAAAAAGTCAATATTGTTGATATCAGATTTAATTATTTATTGTTGAGAGTATTTTCTTTAAATAATTGAAGAATTTCGTGGATTTAATCATATTATAGCATTTTCTTTAAATAATTGAAGAATTCGAATTTCTATAGTCGAAAATTATAATTATTATATCTGTAATCATAAATGTAGAATGCAGGGGTGCAGAAAATGTTTTTACTCCTAACATTTCCCCCAATCCACATGAAAATTTCCCCAAAATTTTACGATATGTTATTATAGGCTTACATAGGGTTCTGTATTACCGTAGGTATAGTAAATTTTGCAATATACAAGTCGCATCTTTAAAAACCTATAGACTGAACTTGTAACGTGCCTAGTTAATGTAAAGGTAAATTAAGTTAATGCATTTAAGTTTTAATCTAATTATTATGCCTAATATTTATTAATAAATGCACAGTTTTAACCAACAAATACAATGTTTTTGATTACCTTTTCTGATAAATTATTAATTATTGAGAAACTGCAATCTTCCACTCTCTTTATGGATGTTATCAATCATTTTTTATGTTTTGTAGATCTTGAGTCTATTTCTTGAAGAAAATCTAGTGAAATGATAATTTCCACCATGAAAATGTCTGTTTAAGGGTTCTTTTAATAGTTCCGTAGCTTTATGCATCGTCTGTCATACCATGATATAAACACTTCATGAAAGACCTTATCAGATTTTAGAGTTCTGTTATAAATGTGTTTTCTAATAAAAGAGCCAACAGATTCACAAACACACTCGCTGCAAATTTTCAAGTAGTTTTCAAAAGCTTCTTTTGTAATACCGCTGTCTTGATCTGGAAGTAATGGTTTCTTTTCAGAATTTGGGACTCTTTTATTAAATTAAGTTTTTAGAATGTTTTTCTTCAAAGTTGTCCATAGATTAAAAAAGACTTTTCTTATTATTAAATTTAAATTATTTTCTATTTTTGCTCACCCATTCAGTGAGAACTTGTCAGTTTTCCACCAGTGGTGGGTGTGAGATCTTCTTGTTTTGATTCTCTTTCTAAAGATTTCTGTTTCGCGATTTTTTAATGTCAGAAAATTATATCTTTTAAAAAAATTTTCTAAGGTAATTCATTAGGAAAAAAACTTAGAAATTCGGATTATTGCGATTGCGTAATTACTCCGGAACATCAGCGTTTTTCTATTCCAAAAATAAATTTCGACTTTTTTGTCGTGTGTATAAGTCGACACCCCCCCTTCTTTGAAGCGGATTATTTTTCTAAAATTTCTCTACTTATACGTGGGTATATACGGTACGTATTATTCTCAGATCGATTTTGTGAAAGTCGCCATACGGATCTTTTTATTTCTAGGGAAAATTTTTTATATCTCGGGGAATTATGTAATTCATTGTTAAAATCGAAATCAATTGTATATTTTTCCAAAAAATTTCCCCAGATGGCTAAAATTTCCCCCGATCCTAGATCGCCGGATCGGACATATTCTGCACCCCTGGTAGAATGTTGCTTGAGAATCTTTTACAAATGCAAAGCCAAAATGACATCACGTAACCACTGTTAATGACTTTACAAAACACAATGCCAAAATGACACCACGTAACTACTGAAATGAATTCAATGTTATAAAAAAAGGTAAAGATGAATGACTCCTTTTTCAATTAAATGACGTTAACATTGCTGCATATAACTTCAATCATAATTGAAAAACTGATTATCAGATGATGACCATAGAATATTACTTGTATCATCTTAACTGCGCGATACAATGTCCTAGATTCTATAATTAATATAACATTGCTTGTCAGATAAAGTTCATGGAGGATTGCTTAATCTTTAAACTGATAACTTACAAATTTAAATGTTCCATCACAACTACTTTATTCCTGGATATTCTCATAAGTAGGAAGAAATAACTCACAAATTTAAAGATTTCATCGTATTAACTTTTTTTTACCTCTACTCCGTTGAGGCCAAGTGGCCCAGCGTATAAATAGTACCCAACTTCTCTAATCCTCTCTTGTTGACAAACTGAGTGTCAACCAGATGTGAAAAAAGTTCGTTGCAATTCAAGATCACAACGATTAGCCAATCGGCTAGTGTGCCATTCCTCTATGACAATATGACATCATAGACCTGTAATATTCTCAGCAACCATCGTGGTTGATTGCCGTGCCTGAGCACACCAGTTTAGATGTTCTGAACTAGAATTACGTGCGAGTAGCAACAGTTCGTGATGCACAAGGTCAATGTCTGGAATGAAAGCCCACGCTCTAAGAAGAGTCAAAGAACTTTAGAATGTTCTGGAACAAAAAATTCTCAATTGAAAACAAGATGTCAAACCAGAACAGATCACATGATCTAAAAGACGTTGTTTTAAGGAGAAAAGAACTCCAAAAGATGGCTAGTTTTCAAAACATTACAACACACTGTTTGAAGGAATGAAAAAGGATTATTTCTTATTTTTCATATAACTTTCTAAGTTTTTAACAGATTTTCAAACCGTGAAAAGATTCTGAATGTAAATAAATATTTCTATTAATTAAATATAATTTTGAAACAAAATAATTAATATTTAATAAATTCAATTATTCATTTTTCCACTTAAAAAAATTTTACTGATGCATTTTTGCTATGCGAAATATGAAAGTTTTGTTTTGATTAATTTACAGAATATTTAACAAATGAATCATTAAATGAAACCTTCTAAAATAACTTAATGATTAGTCATTAATAACAGGATATAATTAATTTAAACGGAATATTTGAATTTTAGAAAAAAAAAACTTGAATTATTGAGAAATGAATATTAATTTTAGCCAACTGGGAAGTAATTTCATTTTATTAATACAGAGGCAATGTACGATGACGTAACACCCTGAAAGAAAATTGAAAACAAATCTCACAAATTATTTACGCGGAAGGCAAGATACTTAGCTGCCCTAAAGCAGAATGTGATTGTTAGAGGTAATTTAATCTAAATTTTTATATTTATATTTTCATTAATATCTTAAAACATTTCTTTTTTATAAACTCATTCTAATTTGATATTTAATCAAACCCCCCTCCTCTTTTTTCTTATTTTTCTTAAACATTATTAATTAAAACTCTTATTTTCAAAATCCAAACATCTGTATTTTTCTGTAAGTCAAGACCACCCAGGATCTTCCTTTTTCCCTATGAGATAGTTTTCCACGCAAACAACTTTTACTTGAATTTCTCACGTAATTTAAGGGATCGTAAATTCAAAACACACACAGGCAGATTGGATAAAGTACAAAAGGCCTTTATAAGAAGTCTTGGGAATAGCTGAAGCATTATTGTCAGTTGTATTGTGTGCAACTTTTATTACCCTCAGAAAAGAGAGTCATAAAACTATTTCGAAGGCTTGTTACGAAGATAACATCAACATATTGCTTTTCGATCGTTGTTTACGAAATAGCAGGTGCAAGCGTGCACGTGGTTTCTTTTTTTTTCGTGGGACCCAACAGACGGCTAATTTCCAGGAATTGAAGCTAGGATTTTTTCACCTAGTAACGACTCATCCAATAGGCGTGTTATTTTCTCCCCCCACTCAACCAATCAGCGTTGACTTTTTTTACCCCCTGGTCCAGCGTTACCATGGAAACGGGGAGCTAGTTAGTAGAGGCAGTCATGTTTTGAAGCGCGGATAGTTTGGGTGTGTGAGGGTGAAGGGTTCCTTCCCCCACCCCGCCGGTTAGGCAGTGGCGAAATTTTCGAGAGAGAGGCACTCTTCCCAGCGGTAGCGACAGTGAGAGAAGGTTTTTTAATTTTTCTAACAAGTGAAGTACGGTCAGTCTAGGAGGAGAGATAGCAAGAAGCAGTTTTTGGAGAGAGATGCACGCAGAAGTAATTACATCTTACACTGGGTAATATAGATATTAAATACAACTGGGAGTGGTAGTAATACCATGGTATATACATGATGCGGCTCAGAAGTGTATAATCGTGAGAAACTTTGTAGCGCGTGCTATGGATTTGAGGAACCCAGCGACGACGATCGTGAAAAAATTGATTAATGTTCGAGTGTTTGGCGCCGGTCTTGTGTCCATTGTAAGTTCTGAGGAAGATCATCGATATAACAGTATTCTCTGTTAAGGATCTTTCGTCATGCAGCTCGTTGGAAGTTATCTGAAAATGACTGCAATCGTCTATTCACCAACCAGGCGTTTTCCAAAAGCGTCCCACACGAGGATGAGCCCCTTTTGGTGTCCTAAAAAATGACATTGTATCCATTAACTTGGCTGTAAGGTTGAAAGATATAATAGACTTTCATGTAGCCATTATGAACAAGTCGTTGTGAAAGCCTTTTTTTACGGGTCCAAATTCTTAGACTGGTATTTCAAATTGCGAGTGCAAACAGAGAACGATAAGGTTGCCAAGAATGACTTGTCAATTAGTAGTCCATAAATCTTCATTTATTATAATCGGTGTGACAAAGTGTATATCAGTTATGCCCATTCTGCTGCTGAAATGTGAGTAAAAAAAAAAAAAAAAATCTTGTTTTATTATTATTGTTTGCGTTAATGATATTGATTACTTAATTATATAAATTATTTACTTATGTTTTAACGAAGGATTAACAAACAATCTAAAATGCTGCCTGTTAATAAATTTTGTTGTGTAGTAAATTCCTTCTCTGTTTTTTTTTTTTTTTTTTTTTTTTTTTTTACCTTATTAAATTTTTTTTTAGTCATTTCAATAAGATTCACCTTCAGTAATTTTACTTTTTGTTAATTATTAAAATTTAATAGGGAATACTATATATAATTGGAATTATCAGTTTAAAATGCACAGTAATCTTTAACTCAATTTCTCTAATTGATTTGAGTACTAACTCTAGTAAAAACTTAAGATTTAATTAAAGTAAATTATTGTATTCTCTAGTCATGAAATTTCTAAATATTATCTTCAAGCATCAAATCTAATAAAAAAATAAGCTACTGATTTACTGGATGTTGAAATTTACTTAATCACTTGAAACCTTTTACTATTCTTTAATTAATTACAGGACATACATGTCTGATTTAATATATAAAGTAATTTTAATATTTTAATTTAAAGTCTTGTGAGAAGTGTTTTATTGTAATGAATTACTTA
The DNA here is from genome assembly GCA_963931845.1 of Maratus michaelseni. NCBI lineage: Eukaryota > Metazoa > Arthropoda > Arachnida > Araneae > Salticidae > Maratus > Maratus michaelseni. Next base: position 36,580,958 of record OZ007592.1, on the reverse strand, counting down.
TTCAAAATTTAATTATTTACTCATGGTCTCTTAAACAAGGATTAATCTATACGATCACAGCTTCAGTGTTGTGAATTCTTGGAATTAATATTGCATTTTCAATATTTGTTAAATATTATTTTGCTTGACTCTTATCATCAATTTTTATACCTGCCCTTTTTGTACTTTCTTTAAAAGAAAGATTTTGTCCCCTTTATTCCAAAATTTTCACTTAGTCAAAATTATTATGTTTATGAAAATTCCTTGTTGTTACCCTTTATATTAATTCTTGAATTCACAATGCTGATTGTTGGGGAATTGGATGTAGTGCAAATTGAGAATCTTGTCAGTGCTTTTAAATGATTAATTCTTATACTATTTTGAATTCAAAACTTAGAATTCAGGTAATTTTAAATTCTTTAAATTTTAATTGTTTCTGTTTAATTTAATCCATTTACTTTTTTTTTTTATTATTTATTTTAGTTTGAGAATAATTTTGTAAATGTGCATATTGACAGGATTCATTTAAATTTTTAGTCATAGGTAATTTGCACTCATTCATAATTTTTGCAAAAGGTAATAGTACCTAAGTAAGTAAACAAAAACCCCAACAAAGAATTGATGCCGTGACACTTACCTGTGTGGCACAATTCAAATTTTTAATGTTTATTTGTGTATACTTAAAGTTCAGGGTATAAGGCAACTATTTTTTTTTCAAAATGTATTGTGCATTATGTCTTTGAGTATATGTTATGAAGTGTTAACCCACATATCTGTGCTGTTCATTTTTTTTTTCATAATACCCCACCCGCACTGAATTTTTAGAAATTTTAACATACCTTTCCCATTTGTTTATATTTATTTGCAATTGATTATATATATTGACAAAGGCGACTAGTGTATACATGGGTGTAGCTCTCAGTAATTTTATTTAGATTTTGCATTTGTGTAAATTTTTTTTACCTTTGCTTAAGGTTTAGGTAGGGTTAATTATAATTTTTTTTTATCGCTGAATTTTTTGTTGTCAAAACATTTCATAAATATGGCGGAGACCCTTACCAAGGAGATGGCTGAGTTGCAGAAGAAATCGTCTTTGATGGATAATTTATCCAACATCCCACCTTTTAGCGGGGACTCTACTATATCCTTTTCCGATTTTATTGAAAAGTTCACAGATATTTCCACCTTCTTTAACTGGGATGAAAAAGAAAAAATTTTCGCCCTGTTTAACAGACTGTCAGGGAAAGCAGCCAAATTAATTAAGGCTAATAAAGGCAAAAATTATAAGGAATTAGTGGAAATTATACAAGACAGATTCACGGAACAGGAGTCGCCAGATGTGGCATTATCGAAGTTTAACTTCAAACAGACGCCTTCAATGTCTGTACAAGATTTTTTCGACAGAGCCTCTGATCTGTCACGCAGAGCTCTTGTCATCGATGGAATTGCTGAGGGCATTGTAAATAAAAGTAGAGATGCTATACTGCACTCTATGCTTCTAGGTAACCTATCTCCAGAAATTCGGAAGGGTGTCATTTCAAAAGATCCAAAGACCCCTCAGGAAATACTAATGTTTGCCTTACTTGAAGAAAAGGCTTGTAGGAGTGTTAACCCCTTCTACAGCTATGAACCAGCAAACATTGCCCCCCAGGTCCCCTCAGGTGTAGCATGTGCTGCTGTTTACACCCCAAGCTAGCCATCCCAACCGAGAAATTGTAGAACTCCAAAACAAAATGGAAATCCTGACGGCTAAAATTGATAGTCTTGTTATGCAACAACCAGCTGCAGCGAGACCACCAGCCCAGGAAAATGTCCAGTACAACCCTTTTTTCTGTTTTGGATGTGGCGACCCCAACCATTTTTTTCAGGACTGCCCCCAAAACCCCAGAAATCAAGGCTGGCAAAATTATAATGAAAATCCCTATGGTCGTAGAGGTATGGCCAGACCTAACAATAACTACAGAGGCAGTTATAGTAACAGGGGATATCAGAATCAAAGAAACTATAGGGGAAATGGCAATAACCATAGAAACAGAGGTACCAACAATGGCCAGAGAGGTAATTATAGGAATAGGGGTAATCAAAATAATGTAACCCAGCAGAATAACAACACTGCCAACGAACACAATGTTCAACAAAATTTAAACGGGTAATGGCTGAGTCTGGAGTAGTCGGACTGACTCATGAGAAGCCGAACGACAAAACCCCCTCTGTATATAATGTTTTCTCACCATCAGCATGCAGTCTCCCTACTGCAAGGATTGCTGTCGGTGATATTTTTATAATTGCACTGTGTGATACGGGATCAGGTATCAATTTAATTTCTCGACAGGGATTGTGTTTATTCCCAGGTGTAAAAACTGAGGCATGCAATGTACCGTTCTAACTGTGACAGGTGAATGTGTCCCTCTCACTGAGAAAGTTAAGTTATCTTTCAATTTCAGTAATGTCAGCTGCCAAGCTGAATTTTTTGTAGTAGCAGGTAAACTCGCTGATGAATTTACTGCTATTTTAGGTATGCCCTTTTTGAGTGAGTACAAGGCTATCATTAAGTGTAGTGACAAATCTATTGGTCTTGGTATTAATGAGCAAACTTTTTGTAAATATGTTCCAAAAATTTCAGAATGTCATGTAAATATTAAACCGCCAATTATTGTAAATAACAAAATTTCTTGCCTTAAAAATGTGTCATGTCAAACTGAGTGTAATGTAGAATGTTTTTCTAATGTTAGTAATATTTCTGAGAAGAATAAGAACAGGGAGAACTATTGTAAGGTTGTAGAAGTTGAAGTAAGGGGTAGTAGAGAACAAATAGAGGTTCAAGATTGTGAAAAATGTAGTAGCGAAGATAGAAATAATGTGATTTTAGATAAATGTGAAAGTAATGATAACAATTCTTCTGTTCAAAAATCTTCTGAAAATGTTTCACAGTTAGGAAATGTTAATAATACAAATGGTCAGGATACTCTCAGTAATATATGTAGTGATAAACTAAATGAAAATAAGGCAATTGTTACAGATAATGTACATGAAAATAATATTTCTGATCTTAATGTAAATACTGTCAGGGAAGTGAAAAATAAGAATAGTGAAAATGAAATCAATGTCCCTGTATGCCAAGTGATTTGTAATGATAGCGAAAAGTCACAATCTAATGAAGTCGAAACTGAAGTAAGTGATACATGTGAAAAGTCTAAGAATATTAAAATTAGTTTTGCTGTTTTGAAAAATTTAGTAAATATCCCCCCCCCCCCCCCCCAATCTAAAATTTTAGCTCAAGTAAACTGCTCGAGAAGTAATTTTATTGATAATAATGATGTTGTTATTTTGGAACCCCTAGTGAAAAAATTTGGTAATGGTGTTTTAACCTCTAGAACAATCTGTTCTCAGGAACACGGGTTATATATTTCTTTTGCTAACTTTTCGGATGATGAGGTTACTTTGAATAAAGGAATGAGGGTTGCTAAAATTCAAAAGTGCATCGATGACTCTGAGTGTATTTCTAGTAATTGTAATTATGCCCTTAATGTTAATGTGCCCACTCCACTAGCTGATTTTGATCATGCTGATCTCAGCTGGAGTTCAGATATTAATCTTGACCATTTAGACCCCCCTCTTAAACTTAAAATGCAGGATTTTCTTAATAAAAATAAAGATGTGTTTGCAGCATCAGTCCTAGACTTGCCCGGCTGTGACGCTATTCCCCATGTAATAAATTTAACTTCTGATAAACCTGTAAAATGTAAAGCCTATAGAGTTCCCCATAATCTTAAACAAGAAATGGAAGATCAATTAGATATCCTGTTAAAAGCTAATATAATATCCCCCTCCATTTCTGAATTTGCGGCTCCAGTCATTTTGGTTAAGAAAGCAGACGGATCTTATAGATTGGCTGTCGATTTTAGAAAATTAAACAAAAATTTAGTTAAAGATGCATACCCCATCCCTAATATCACAGATTCGGTTGATGCACTATCCGGTTCAAATTTTTTTTCTACACTTGATTTAACAAGTGGCTTTTTCCAGCAAGTTGTGCGTCCTGAGGACAGACACAAAACAGCAATCATAACTCATAAAGGACTATTTGAGTGGTCGAGAAACTGTTTTGGCTTATGAAATTCTGGTAATTCTTTTCAACGACTCATGAGTGCAATATTTGGAGATCTGGGAAATATGGGAATTCTTGTCTATATAGATGATATTGTTATTGCTAGCAAAGATGTAGAATCCCATCTTGAAAAATTAACAACTGTTTTTGATAGACTTCGCCAGCATAATTTAAAATTAAAACCCAGTAAATGCCTTTTTCTATCAGATAAAATTAAATATTTAGGATTTGAAATCCATAAAGGTAAAGTCTCACCCATTAATAAAAATATAGAAGTAATTGAAAAATTTCAACCCCCTGATACCCGCAAAGCAGTTAGATCTTTTATTGGTACAATTTCATTTTACAGGAGATTTATCCCTGATTTTTCTAAACGAGCTAAAAACTTAATTGAATTAACTAAAGAAAATGGTCGTTTTTCATGGAACCCTGCAGCGCAAGCAGAATTTGAAGATTTAAAAGCTGCTTTAATTTCTAAGCCATGTATTGCCCTCCCTGATTTTTCGAAGGAATTTTATCTTTATACTGATGCGAGTGGTGAAGCTTTAGGTGCAGTTTTATCTCAACTGGATGATAACAACTTTTTACACCCTGTGGCTTTTGCCAGCAGAAAGTTGAAGGACCCTGAAACAAGGTACTCAGCCACAGAAAGGGAACTTTTAGCTGTTGTCTGGGCAACCGCCCATTTTAAGTGTTACCTAGCTAACACCCACTTTTTTATTTTCACTGATCATGCCCCCCTAACTTATATGCTTAAAATTCAGGACCCAACTTCTCGTATGGCAAAGTGGATTTGCACCTTATCTGATTTTACTTTTTCAATTAAATTTATCAAGGGCAAATGCAACAGTGTTGCGGATTTTCTTTCTAGATACACTACTTCTAATGAAATCTCTGTAAATACAGTAAGTTGTAATTTTTGTGTACAAATAGCAAAGGAGAATGTTTTTATGCCCCAAACTGATCTTCTTGAAAAAATTCAAGAACTTCAAAAGACTGACAAAAAGTGTTGCCAAATTGCTCAGAAGCTAGATCAAGGAGTGGATATACCACCAAAGTACATGAAATTTTTCTTCCGGGATGATCTCTTGATGTGCGAGGACACTTGAGACTCTCCCATTTTAAATAAATTACCCAAACTGGTGGTGCCAAAAGAACTAATCCCCCAAGTGTTCGCACTAACACATGATTCTCTAGCAGCTTGTCATCAAGCCTTCCAGAAAACTATTGATCGCATTCGCGAAAATTTTTACTGGCCAGGTATGTCTGCAGATGTCAAGCATCTAGTAGAATCTTGCATTAGTTGCCAACAAAGAAGAGCTTATCGACCTAAACATCTAGCCCCTTTGCAGAGAATGCCAACACCAGAATTTCCATTGGCGAAAGTGAATTTCGATATAATTGGTCCTTTACCAACAACCTTTTCGGGTAACAAGTTCATCGTGACATATATCGATGCTTTTTCTAAGTGGCCTGAAGCATATGCTGTATCCTCTATCACCTCAGACGTTGTAGCGGATACTCTAGCAGACTTCGTTTCGAGGTACGGTGCTCCTAGCTATATTGTTTCCGACAAGGGTAGAAATCTTATATCAGAAGCCATTGAGAGAGTCTATAAAAACTTTGGAATGAAACATATTCACACGTCAGCTTACCACCCAGCAGGAAATTCTCAGATTGAACGTCAAAACAGAACCTTAATTAATGCCCTATGCTATGTTGTCAATGAAAATCAGTCGGACTGGGATACAAAATTAAAATTTGCTCTTTTAGCTCTCAGGACAGCCGTGCATTCTTCTACAAAATTAACTCCGGCTGCAGTAATGTTTGGCAGAAACTTAAATCTCCCCTATAAACTTTTTTCCACCCCCCAAACTTTAAATTATAATGACGCCCCCACCTATTGTGAACTTTTATTCCCTGCTTTGAAGAAAGTGTATGCTGAAGTGCACAGTAGTTTGGTGGAAGTTTCAGAGAAGCAAGAAAAATACAGAGAAAAAACTGCTGTTTCTAAGAATCTTAAAATAGGTGATTCAGTTTGGCTCTTTACACCAGCTGTTAAACCAGGACAATGTAAAAAACTATCTAAATTTAATAATAGTCCCTATACAATAACTGAAAAAATAAATGAGGTAAATTTTAAAATCGCCCTCCAATCAAATTTAAAATTAACGCAAGTGGTACACGTCGATAGGCTGACTGAATTTAAAAACAGGCATGTTGATTTCCAAACAAACGCCCAACTGCCGCAGCGTCAATTCGATGATCAATCGAATATTCAGAATCAGACTACTCCCATTCACCAATCGTTTAACGATAACCCAGAACGGCGGACGAAAAAACGCAGGCGCGCGTTTATCATACCAACAGCATCAGCAGTAAACAGAGATGAAGCATTGCCCATGCAATCAACAGCCAACACCTTGCCTTCACTAGCCACCAGCAACGAACCCCTTTCCCCCTCTCTTCCTTCAGCCGAGTTCGAGAACTCACGAGCTGAAACCACCCCCTCCCCTCCACGGCTGAAAATCCAGTTACGGACACGCCAGATATCGCGGTAGCTAACGAAGTTGTTGAAGCTCAATCCTCTGTTATTCCTTCAACCAGCCGTATTCCGACTTTAATCGAATCTCAGCGCAAACCGACTGATTCGATTCCTTCGTCCAGAAATACTTATGGATTCAGGAACAGGGACAAGCGTCCCAATTATAAACTTTTAAGTTGTATTAATTATAGTATTTTTATTTAGTAATCTTATATTTTGTTTGTATAATGTATGTAGATAGTCTAGAGTTAGTTTTTATTGTATTTTAACTTGTAAAATAAGCTTTTTAGAGTACTTGTACCGTTTGTTTTGGTTAGCGGTAGCGATCTGAGCGGTTATGTTTTCATCACATTTAATGTTCTATATAGCTAATTTTAGTGTAAATAAGGTATATTTAGATAGGTTTAGTGCAAATAACCTCTCCGCAGGTATATTGTTGGAATTATGTTATGTTTTTTCTCGATTTTTGGGTAATTTCGAGACTTTGAAAATTTTTTGTGCATTTTGAAAATGGAAATCCAAAATTTTTCCTCTTTTTTCATGTAGTATTCCCTGTTTGTGTAATATGATAGTACCCATCGATTTGCATATTATTTATATTTAAATTGATGTTTTAGTTAAGTTCTCAGTATATGGGTACAGGTGAATTACAGGGTAATACAATATTTGAGGGAAATATTAATTTTACTCATTACTTGATATAATGTGTAGTTATCTTGTAGTGTAAGGTAGTATTAGTGTACTGTTTGTGTATATATTTTTTTCTCTGATAATTTTTGAGGTTATTATTTTTTTTTTCTTCTTGATTTACATTACTTCATTAAAGTATAGTGGTGTGGTTTTATTGAAAAATTTATAAAATTTTGTCTGGTTCTGTGCTATTTTTTTTTTCCTTTTTTTTTTAAAGGATTTCTTTTGTCAAAATTTTTATTTTTTACTGTACGAATTAAGTTTCTGATGGTGATAATCTTCACCATAGCTTTTGGGTCTTCTTCGCCCCATTATGCTTTTATTTTGGCAATTGTTTATAGCACAGATAAATGGGTTGCTCTTCCAATATGCACAGTGTCGCTGTAAGTGCATATGTAAATAACTTACTTCATAGTTTCAACTTGCATATCAATCGACTGGAGAAAGTGTTTCTCAATTTTTACACATTGATGCAATTTGTGTTAACTGAATTTTAATTAGTGAAATATATTTTATTGTGAATTAACTGTATATTGTGCAAATTGCCTTTTACCCATTTTTATTCTTTATGTTTGTGTTTTTATATGCATATACATTACTAGCTATACTCCGTTCGCTGAAACGAGATAACGAAAGTAAACAAATGCGCGTGCGGATTGGCGATGCTTAAACCTGGCGCTGTGCCAAAAGCGCCAAACAGATTTCTTGAAGTGTTGAGCTTCTGCTTTTTTCCCAAACGTCTGTTTGTTGCTTGTCTTTCACTTTTAAAATTGACGATATTTTTCGATTGATTTGGTATTTTGTATACACAAATGGAGTGTGAAAATTCTTCTTTGAGCCTGCCTAAGAAGAGAGTAAAAAGAAAAGCTTTGAGTAAGGTGGAGAAAGATATGATTTTAAATGTATATAAAACGAACTTGAATCGAATCCTGAACTTCCGATTTCTCATATAGGAGATAATGCTGCTCGTATAACAGGCGTAGGTAAAGCTTCCGTTTTTTGAGTGTTAAGAGAGTATAAAAAATGTGGTGTGTTAAACTTGCCGAAGAAAATAAAATTACGTAAACGTGTTTTAGAAAATATAGATGATTTTGATAGGAATGCTATTAGGAGAAAAATCCACGAGTTCTTTTTCAGGAATGAATTGCCCACTATAAATAAAGTTTTGGAAGTTGTAAATGATGACCCTGATTTGCCAACCTTTAAAAGGACAACATTTTATCATCTCCTGAAAGAATTAAACTTTAGATATTCACGGAGAGGACGAGACAGTACTCTCATTGATAAAAACGAAATAATTGTGTGGCGAAGAAAATATTTACGGCAAATCAAATCTTTCAGAGAAGAAGGGCGCAAAATATATTATATGGATGAAACTTGTTTGAATGCAGGCCATACAGTTAGTAAAGTTTGGAAAGATACATCAGTAAAATCATCAAAACAAGCATTTTTATCTGGTCTTTCTTCAGGATTAAAATCTCCTTCCGGAAAAGGAAAACGGATGATAATTACCCATATTGGTAGCGATTCTGGTTTCGTGGATGGAGGACTTGACTTATTCGAATCAAATAAAAATAAAGATTATCACGAAGACATGAATTCAGAACGTTTTGAAAAGTGGTTTGGTGATATCTTATTTCGACTGGAAGATAACTGTGTGATAGTAATGGACAATGCTCCTTATCATTCCCGAAAATCAGAAAAAATACCGAATACTTCATGGAGAAAACAACAGATTGTTGATTGGCTTTTAACAAAAAAATATCCCTTTTGAGGACGGAATGTTAAAAGCGGAACTGTTGCAGTTAGTGAAGCAAAATAAAAATAAATATGACAAGTACGCTGTCGATGAAATGGCAAAAGCACAAAATAAAACTGTCTTACGATTACCCCCCTATCATTGCGAGCTTAATCCTATTGAACTGATTTGGGCACAAATAAAGAACTTAGTTGTGAAAGAAAACAAAACATTCAAAATGAGCCTCATGTAAAAGATATATTCTCTCAAAGTATCAGCAAAATTGGCACTAAAGAATGGAAAAGATGCATTCAACATGTAACAAATACAGTGGAACAACAAATGTGGGATTTAGATAATGCTATAGATAATATAGTAGATTCCATGGTAATCAATCTAGATTCTAATAGTTCCGATACTTCAACTTCATCTTCTGAATGATTTATGAGGTAAGTGGGCTTCAATAATGTAAGATATAAATAGTTTTGTACTATTATTTATTTAACAAAATTAACTCCTGATGATGGTTTATAACAATGTTGAATTCAGACGGTTTGCTCCGGGAGGAAATTCCGTTCGGGGCATTAAAATGTCCCCTCCCGGAATATTTCAGATTTTATACTTTTAATGGTCAAAAAGTATAATCCCCCCCCCCCCCCCCCAAATATATGTCTCGCCTGGAGGCACAGAAATCCCACCAGGAAAAAATATTTCTGAATTCAACGCTGTTTAAAATAAATAGAGAATAATTTATATTTTGACATCTTAAACTTTTACATTTTTGTTTAAAATCTCGATGTAAGTCAGTTAGCAACTTGTGTTGTTTTCATATACTTATCAAAATAAATGTTTAAAAAATTAACAAATCGAAATAAAAAATAAAATTCGCCAACCTAGGGATTTGTGCCAAATGTGTGGCTCCTTGATGATTTTTCTGCAATCCGTTTGTTTACTTTCGTTATCTCGTTTCCCTGAACAGACTATAGTATGTTTTTATATATCTGTGTATATGGAGCTAACAATTTATACCTATATTGATATGCATTATTATTGTAATGGATTTGGCGATTCTTTCGATTGGCAATGTTCTCTCCCAAATTTTTATTTGGCTTTAAAAAAAAAAAAAAAAAAAAAAAAATTATTTTGGCAATTTTCAAAATTTTTTTTTGTGGTTTAGCAAACAGTGTTCAGGTAAATACTTGAATGGAACCTTCCCGATTGATAAGGTTAGTGGTGACTAAAGCAATGTCCAGCCTTGTGTTCATCTTTTAAATTTTTTTTTTGTTATTCTACAGGTGTGTCTAGGGATTTTGTTGACAAGTGAGGAGAGTTTTGTGTATGCAAACTATGGTTATGCATTCCGGACTGTATGCCTTGAGGGGTAGGCTTGCTAAGTGTTTCTTGATAATTCTTCGGACCAAAGTCTGGTTTGTTTGAAATGTTAGGCCCCATTTAGTGATCTCTCCCGCATCCATTGAATTTTTACTCGCACTTTTTACTTAAAAAACAAAATTTTTTTTTTTTTTTTCAAAAAATTGTGTTTTTTAAATAGAGACGGGGGATTCTTGTTAGAGGTAATTTAATCTAAATTTTTATATTTATATTTTCATTAATATCTTAAAACATTTCTTTTTTATAAACTCATTCTATTTTGATATTTAATCAAACCCCCCTCCTCTTTTTTCTTATTTTTCTTAAACATTATTAATTAAAACTCTTATTTTCAAAATCCAAACATCTGTATTTTTCTGTAAGTCAAGACCACCTAGGATCTTCCTTTTTCACTATGAGATAGTTTTCCATGCAAACAACTTTTACTTGAATTTCTCACGTAATTTAAGGGATCGTAAATTCAAAACACACACAGGCAGATTGGATAAAGTACAAAAGGCCTTTATAAGAAGTCGTGGGAATAGCTGAAGTATTATTGTCAGTTGTATTGTGTGCAACTTTTATTACCCTCAGAAAAGAGAGTCATAAAACTATTTCGAAGGCTTGTTACGAAGATAACATCAACATATTGCTTTTCGATCGTTGTTTACGAAATAGCAGGTGCAAGCGTGCACGTGGTTTCTTTTTTTTTCGTGGGACCCAACAGACGGCTAATTTCCAGGAATTGAAGCTAGGATTTTTTCACCTAGTAACAACTCATCCAATAGGCGTGTTATTTTCTCCCCCCACTCAACCAATCAGCGTTGACTTCTTTTACCCCCTGGTCCAGCGTTACCATGGAAACGGGGAGCTAGTTAGTAGAGGCAGTCATGTTTGGAAGCGCGGATAGTTTGGGTGTGTGAGGGTGAAGGGTTCCTTCTCCCACCTCGCCGGTTAGGCAGTGGCGAAATTTTCGAGAGAGAGGCACTCTTCCCAGCGGTAGCGACAGTGAGAGAAGGTTTTTTAATTTTTCTAACAAGTGAAGTACGGTCAGTCTAGGAGGAGAGATAGCAAGAAGCAGTTTTTGGAGAGAGATGCACGCAGAAGTAATTACATCTTACGCTGGGTAATATAGATATTAAATACAACTGGGAGTGGTAGTAATACCATGGTATATGCATGATGCGGCTCAGAAGTGTATAATCGTGAGAAACTTTGTAGCGCGTGCTATGGATTTGAGGAACCCAGCGACGACGATCGTGAAAAGATTGATTAATGTTCGAGTGTTTGGCGCCGGTCTTGTGTCCATTGTAAGTTCTGAGGAAGATCATCGATATAACAGTATTCTCTGTTAAGGATCTTTCGTCGTGCAGCTCGTTGGAAGTTATCTGAAAGTGACTGCGATCGTCTATTCACCAACCAGGCGTTTTCCAAAAGCGTCCCACACGAGGATGAGCCCCTTTTGGTGTCCTAAAAAATGACATTGTATCCATTAACTTGGCTGTAAGGTTGAAAGATATAATAGACTTTCATGTAGCCGTTATGAACAAGTCGTTGTGAAAGCCTTTTTTTACGGGTCCAAATTCTTAGACTGGTATTTCAAATTGCGAGTGCAAACAGAGAACGATAAGGTTGCCAAGAATGACTTGTCAATTAGTAGTCCATAAATCTTCATTTATTATAATCGGTGTGACAAAGTGTATATCAGTTATGCCCATTCTGCTGCTGAAATGTGAGTAAAAAAAAAAAAAAAAAATCTTGTTTTATTATTATTGTTTGCGTTAATGATATTGATTACTTAATTATATAAATTATTTACTTATGTTTTAACGAAGGATTAACAAACAATCTAAAATGCTGCCTGTTAATAAATTTTGTTGTGTAGTAAATTCCTTCTCTGTTTTTTTTTTTTTGTTTTTTTTTTTTTTTTACCTTATTAAATTTTTTTTTAGTCATTTCAATAAGATTCACCTTCAGTAATTTTACTTTTTGTTAATTATTAAAATTTAATAGGGAATACTATATATAATTGGAATTATCAGTTTAAAATGCACAGTAATCTTTAACTCAATTTCTCTAATTGATTTGAGTACTAACTCTAGTAAAAACTTAAGATTTAATTAAAGTAAATTATTGTATTCTCTAGTCATGAAATTTCTAAATATTATCTTCAAGCATCAAATCTAATAAAAAAATAAGCTACTGATTTACTGGATGTTGAAATTTACTTAATCACTTGAAACCTTTTACTATTCTTTAATTAATTACAGGACATACATGTCTGATTTAATATATAAAGTAATTTTAATATTTTAATTTAAAGTCTTGTGAGAAGTGTTTTATTGTAATGAATTACTTATTCAAAATTTAATTATTTACTCATGGTCTCTTAAACAAGGATTAATCTATACGATCACAGCTTCAGTGTTGTGAATTCTTGGAATTAATATTGCATTTTCAATATTTGTTAAATATTATTTTGCTTGACTCTTATCATCAATTTTTATACCTGCCCTTTTTGTACTTTCTTTAAAAGAAAGATTTTGTCCCCTTTATTCCAAAATTTTCACTTAGTCAAAATTATTATGTTTATGAAAATTCCTTGTTGTTACCCTTTATATTAATTCTTGAATTCACAATGCTGATTGTTGGGGAATTGGATGTAGTGCAAATTGAGAATCTTGTCAGTGCTTTTAAATGATTAATTCTTATACTATTTTGAATTCAAAACTTAGAATTCAGGTAATTTTAAATTCTTTAAATTTTAATTGTTTCTGTTTAATTTAATCCATTTACTTTTTTTTTTTTTTAATTTATTTTAGTTTGAGAATAATTTTGTAAATGTGCATATTGACAGGATTCGTTTCAATTTTTAGTCATAGGTAATTTGCACTCATTCATAATTTTTGCAAAAGGTAATAGTACCTAAGTAAGTAAACAAAAACCCCAACATGATTGTGAAAAAGTAAGACATACATCGTAAATCAATTGACAAAGTTTTTTCTAAAAATAAATAAATAAATAAGCAATTTTTTTGAATGAATATATATATATATTTTTTTTTAATTTTGTAATAACAATAAATAAGTTATCAGTCATCTAAATTACTTGTACTACTCTTACTACTACTTGCTTCACCTACCCAATGACAGCTACAACAACTACAACCAAGAAAATTTAAGTTCTTTGAAATACTTTAATTTAAATTAAAAAATAAATAAAATAAAATAACTGATCCATTTGTTACTGTACTGGGCTGCACAACCGATCGTGGCCACCATGGTGCTCTTTGCAGTCACCATTGGCACCTCTTTGAATGCTTCCTGTTACTAACATTTTTTTTAAATAATACATTTTGAAAGATGATAAAATCATTGATGTTTGCTGCTTTTTGATTACAGGTGGCATTAAAGATTTTGACTTCTACCCTGAAAAATATTTTGAGATCTCCCCTTATTTTTTCCTTAAAAAAAAAATGCAATGCTACATTTACTATGATTTATGTTTTCTTTTGCATTTGGCTTTACATGGAGCCTCTGCATCGTACAGATTTGCAGGCTACTGCTATGAAACATAGTACATATAACGTGTAAATGTGTGTATCACTACCACTATTATAGTGAGATAATATTGTGTGGTTCTAATCATGTGAATAACAGCACCCTTTATTATTTATCATAGTTAAAATGTGCACTTGCTTACTGAAAGATGGGACAGACTTGCTTTAAGTAATGACAAATAATCAATCATCTAAACTACTCCCACTTCTCAAATTTTGTTTCTCCCTTGGTCCTCCTCTCTCACTCAGCATCCAAAGTTTAAAATCTATAAAACTCTAGGGCAGATATAAAACAAAATTATTACATCTGCTCTATTTGCTACTTTGTAATACAATAAATAAATAGTAAATCATTCAAACTTCCATTCCCTTCTGAAAATTCCGTTTCTCCTTTCTTCCACAATTCTACTATCTCGAAGCATGCAAAATTAAAATTTTTTATACATTTCTATTCATATTTTCCCCTATATTTTAAGGACATTTTTTCATGCTGTTTTATTTGCTCCTCCTACCTTTTTGTGTATATTTTGAATAAAGAAAGACTTAAACTAAAAAGTTAAAAAAAATCTTTAAATTCTTAAATTGTTGAATTTTAAATTAAATAAAAAATAATCCTAGAAATTTTTTTTATCTTGAGAAAAAATTAAATAAACTGAAACTTTCAAATACTTGTATATATTTATTTGTTCATATTTTTTATTTCAGGGGATTGTGGGATCTATATTTATTAAAGGTAATATAAGATGGTGTAGATTCAGGAAGGAATCGAAGCTTGGCCAGTATCCCATATCTGAGGTAAGTTTACTTCCACAGTTTGTCGCAGTATAAAGCTTGCTATAAGCTTAGAATCTTTTAGTCAGTTTGACTCATTAGAAGTAAAATTGTTAATCAAAATTTTGAAAAAGACTTGTCAATTTTGTATTATTTGTTTTTGTTTATTTTGTATTGTTTATTCAATATGATTTTTCTAATGTTACAGTATTTTATTTTTTATTGCTTTCTATGAAAGAAGGTTCACAATCTATTATACACATTCATGTGTGTATAGTAAGTAAAAAAAAAAAAAAAAAAAAAAAGCATGTGTAATTTTTTTTTCTTTTATTTGCAGGTCCTTCTTATTACTGTCATTACTGCTGTGATTAATTTTCCTAATCCATATACTCGAATGAATACCAGCGAGCTGATTAAACTCCTTTTCAGTCAGTGTGGAATAGCTAATGTGTCTCCATTATGGTAGGTGCTGTACAATAATTTAAAAATAGTGTTTCTTAATTTACTTTTCTGTAGACTTTTCGTTATTTCATGGCTGCCATTTGCTACTCAAATTCTACTTTTTGCTACTATTTTCAACTTCAGGAGACTTAAGGCAACTTTTTAAAGTAAAAAAGGCTTGAAAAGTAACTATTTCTGACAAATAGGCAACTATTTTATGAAAAAAGAGACTTTTTGAAAATTTTATTTTAGCTTTTTCAAATACATGTTGCAGGAAAAATGAAACAACAATAAAAAAAATTTTACCATTCCAGTGCAATTTTTTCAGATGTTCGATACCACCACCAAAACAGCACTTTTCTTGACCAAGTGTCTATTTCACTCATTTTTCTCTTAATTGTTCTAATTGCTGCTGCATAGTAACAGTAAGTGTCACAAGATGCTTGTAACATCTTTTATTAATAAATGCATTTTAATTAACATGTATATAATCAGAATATTATTTAGGTTTATTTATCTCATTAAATTAATTCTAATAATTTAAATTCAAATTCAGTAACATTGGCAATCTTTATTTATCTTAAATTTAAATATTTTGGTTCAAGATATCTAACACTTTTAAATTAATTAATATATTTAAAAAGATAAAAGAAATATTTAATAAATTCAGAGAAATTCTATTCAATATTCATTGTAAAGCTAATATTTGCAACAATCTTTTTATCTATTTAAAAATTGAAATTAAATAATATCTTTTAGCTTAAACTAAATAATTTAAAATAAAAATCATTAATTTATTAATTAATTACATCATTTTACAATTATTTCTCTAAATTTTATCACTCATTTTATTCAAATTTAAACCCTTTTGAAATAATAAACAATAACGGCCGCTTTAGAAAAATAGCAGATTCCAAAGCATTTATCTGTTTTTAGCTTCACTTCCAGCTCAAACAACAACTTGGCCTCCCCATAAAGCTTTTTTTTTTCTGTCAAAATACCACCATCTTTGCTCCTAGTTCATTGAACTTCATACTGAAGCTGTTGAAAACATTAACTCACGCATTACTTTAAGTTAAAAAATGTTGCTAATTTGGAAATACAACAGCGAAATAGTTTTAAGAATCATTTGGTTTGTGAAACAGATTGACCGATCTTTATTTCAGAACATGTGCGTGCCATTCTGATTGGCCAAAAGTTTATAAGTTTGATTTTGAGGTAGCATGGTTTTTAGGAAAAACCGCGGCGTTTGAGCTGGAGAGCGAGAGGAGGACAAACGCTCAGAAAGAGTTATCTTCAGAAGCGGAGCAATTGTTGAGCTGTAGAAAATATTCCCAGCCTTCATTTGTCTCCGCTGTATATTTTACAATTGCAAAAAAATTTTGAGCAATGTATCCCTTTAAAATAACCACTATACGTAAAAGTATTATTTATTTATTCAAAACACAATTATATTATTTTTTTCCAAATTTAAATATAAACTTTTATAAATCTCTAATCATGATTAATAAAACCAAATTTAACCCCCTAAACTTTTTTTTTTTTAAATAAGAATATATTTATTTATTTATTTATTTGTAAAAAAAATTTATTTAATTTCGATTTTCAAAGTAAAAGATTGTTGCAAATATTAGATTTACAATGAATATTGAAAAGAATTTCTCTGAATTAATTAAATATTTCTTTTATCCTTTTAAATATATTTATTTAAAAGTGCTAGAAATCTTGAACAAAAATATTTAAATTTAAGATAAATAAAGATTGTCGATGTTACTGAATGTGAATTTAAATTATTAGAATTAATTAAAATGCATTTATTAATAAAAGGTGTTACAAGCATGTTGTAACAGTAAGCAAATATGCAATTATATCCTTTGATCTCCCAGCATGCGTAGTTTTAAATCATTAAAGTTCTATTTCTCAAACGAAAAAAAAAAAATTACCCTATTTGTTGCTCACTAAACAACAATAAATAAATCATCTAAATAACCTCCTCCATTAAAAAATGTCTACTTCCTCATTTGCCCTCATTCCCCATCTCACCTTCATGCTGTGTTTCAAACCATTTAAATCTTTTTGAAGAAAAGGCATTTGCCCTACTTACTGATCACTGCTTCTAATAACAATAAATAACAATCATCTAAATTCCCTCCCCCATCATTCAAAATTTACTCTTCTTTCCTCCCCCTCCCCACAGTATACAAGGAAATTTAAAATCTGTATTTTTAAATTTAACAAATTCTCTTACTTGTTGCTCTACAGTGCAATAAATAAATAATCAAGCTTATAAACTATCCCTTCCTTCCAAAATTTTCGGTTCTCCCCTTTGCCCAACCCCTCCAGTGTGCAGATTTTCAAATCTTTCAAAACTTTATTTAAAGAAAAATAATTCTGTCCTATTTGTTGTTAACTAATAACATTAAATTAAAAAAATTAATCATCCACCTCTCCCTTTAAAATTTACATTTTTCCCCCTTCCCCTCTCCAGTGTAGAAAGAGGTTTAAAATATTTATTTAGAAAAAAAGTCTCACCTAATTGTGTTATAATATGGGCTTAAAATATTTAAAACTCTTTATTAAAAAAAAAAAGGTCTGTCATATTCAATGCTTTCTAGTTAGCAATAAATGTTTAATCAATCATCTAAAATACCCCACCTCCCACGTGCAATTTCTGTTTTCTCCCACTTCTGCAATTTCAAACTCAAAATATTTAAAATTTGAATTTTATGTAAAAAAAAAAAAAAAATTGCTGTAATGGGAAATATCCCCCCCCCCCCCCCTTGAAAATTTTCATTTGTAACTAATTTTTCAAACAGATTTTTGTAATGTCACCTCATCATCACCCTAAATCGGGACGCAAACTATGTTGTAGTGTTTTACAAAAAATGTCATTTCAAAGTAAGCAAATATATACATGTAAAATAAAAACTTCTCTTATACTGCAGTTTAGGAAAAGTTCCAAGAAAGATTTTGTGAAGTTCATTACAAAAGCAAAAATGAAATGCTGGAAATATCACTATTACATCTGCAACTAACAAGAGCTATCTCAAGTGTTGATCCAAAAGTTGCAGCAAATTAAACTCGAATGTCATGAAAACTAGAATGGATTTACTTTTTAACAATTTTGTTAGATAATAATTATTAATATGAATTATGAACTATGAATTGTTTAATATGAATGTTTTGTTATATAATAATTAAATACTAATTATTAATAATGTTACATAATAATTAGATGTAAAAACAGTACTGAATTTGTGCAGATTGTATATAAAATGTTGTACTGTTGTACTTAGAAAAATTTAATCATTTTTATGACTAAACTGAATATTCAGTAATGTGATTGAATAGGCTAAATACCAAATATTCGGTGCAACCCCAGTCAATATTATTGTATTATCATGATATAAAGATACGATATATAATAATATTCAATTTTAGATTTCATCCATCCCTAGTGGACATTTGGTATTTCAGTGGTCAAAATACAAGGCATGTGCATGGACATAAAACACACACAGTACTGTTTTGTAAAATTTATCGCCTTCAGTAATATTCTTCTTTGTTGCCTTTAATGAAATTCTTTTAATTGATTTCAATAAATTCTTTTTACTGCCTTTAATTGCTGTAATTTTCAAACAATAACCTGTTATTGTGACATGCTTTTACTTTTTACGAGCAGGGAAGACCGAGCTATGCTCGGTCAAAATTAAATCTAAGTTCAAATGTCATGACCCATGACCAAAATGACCCACTAATTGAATTTTTTCGAACATGTGACTTAGCCCAACAGTCTTTTCGTGTCCAAAAACCATAGGATGCACAATTTAGTGTAAATAGTCTGAGCCGTTTTTAAGATAAAATAGTTTGACCCATGACCAAAATGACCCACTAATCGAAATTTCTCGAACATGTGACCTAGCCTAATAGTCTTCTCGTTCCCTAAACCTGTAGAATGCTAAATTTATTTCAAATCCTTTGAACCATTTTTAAGATAAAATAGCTTGACCCATGATGAAAATGACCCACTAATTGAATTTTTTCGAACATGTGACCTAGTCCAACAGTCTTCTCGTGTTCAAAAACCATAGGATGCAAAATTTAGTGTAAATAGTCTGAGTCGTTTTAAGATTAATAGCTTGACCCATAATGACCAATGACCAAAATGACCCACTAATTGAATTTTCTCGAACATGTGACCTAGTCCAACAGTCTTCTCGTGCCCAAAAACCATAGGAGGCAAAATTTAGTGTAAATAGTCTGAGCCGCTTTTTAGATAAATTAGCTTGACCCAGAAATGACCCACTAATAGAATTTTCTTGGACATGTGACCCAGGCCAATGATTTTCTCGTGCCCGAAACTCGTAGGATACAAAATTTAATCAAAATCGTTAGAGCCGTTTTTTAGATAAAATTAATTTGACCCACAGTGACCCAAAAATGACCCATTAATCGAAAGTTCTCGAACATGTGACACAGCCCAATAGTCTTCTCGTGCCCGAAAATGGTCGCATACAAAATTTCGTCAAAATCGTTTGAACCGTTTTTTAGATACAATTAGCTTGACCATGACCCAAAATGGCCCACTAATCGAATTTTTTCGAATATGTGACCTAGCCCAATGGTTTTCTGGTGCCCCAAAATGGTAGGATACAAAATTTCGTCAAAATCGTTAGAGCCGTTTTCAAGATAAAATTTGCATATATATACAGGGTGATTTTTTAAGTTGTGAAAGTAAAACCCTATAACAAAAGAACCATTGATCCAAATGACCTGAAATTTCACCAGTGTGCTCCCAAAGCAATGGGAATTTTTTAGGCGTAGTTAATTTTTTTTTTTAACTTAAAATTGTACCGACAGATGGCGCTGTAAGTTAACATCAACTGGTTTCCTTCCTCTAGCGGGTTTTAGTCTCAGTGAACCAGTCTGTTCAAATTTCAAAACTCTCTTTCGTAGGTCTTCCGTCGTCATTGGACCTTTTCTTAAATTCTTACGTGTCCTAAATCTCCTAGGAGCAGTTGCTGCGCTGTCATTATTCTGATAATACAGTTTCACTAACAACGCACGGTCCGTCAATGGTACAGTCATTGCAAAGATATCCGTAGAATAATGAACACGAGGTGAGCGTGCATCACGTTTTGACGCCACTCTACGTGTGTTGAGCACAAGTTCGTCTCCCGACTTAACGGCATATACAGCGCCATCTGTTGATGAGATTTTAAGGGTTTTTTTAACGACATCTAAAAATTTCCCATTGCTTTGGGAGCACACTAGTGAAATTTCAGGTCATTTGGATCAGTGGTTCTTTTGTTATAGGGTTTTACTTTCACAACTTTAAAAAAAATCACCCTGTATATATATATATATATATATATATATATAACCATAAATGAAACATTATCATAACACCAACTGATATAATGAAATAATAATTAAGTGTGTAATAATTAGATGACAATGAAAGATTCCCCAGCACACTGAATATGGAAACAAAAACATATTAAAAGAATAAGAAATTAAATTAAAAATTGAATAAATGGAATTAAATGAATGAATGAAATGAAATGAAATTTGTGGAATTTAGACAGAATTATCAAGTCCCAAATGCCTAAATACCACAAATAAAATGAAATGAGATGTTTCATCATCATATTAGCCATACATTGCTGAAGAATATGATTTTGGGACTACATCTCATAAACAATGAAGCAAACTTGTGATAAAATAAAAAATAAAATACAATATTAAAAAGGAAAGAAGCCAAACTTAAAATATACAGAGAAATCATTAAATAGAGTCAGAAAGTATAAAATCCATAATGATTAAAAAAGATACCTTTGCTCCACAAGAACCAGCATGAAACGCAACATAACTAGGGAATGAATTGCAAAAAAGAAAATCATTACATGTTGCCAATTTTAGAAATATAAAATGCTTTACAATGTTGCCATAAATAATATTAGAATAATATGAAAATTGCAAAGCAAACAGGAACATTAGTGCTGCCATCTATTGGTAAAAGTGAATATAATCTGAATAGAAAGTATTGGATGGAAATTAATGTGTAATAATTAAACCAAATTACTATCTTAAATGATAGCAATTAGTTAAATAATAAATAAATGAAATTAACTAATAAATAGAATATCGAATTACAATAAAGTAATGGATGTATTAATGAATAATTCTATGTTAAAAATAAGTATTAAGATGGAAAAATTAATAATTAAAGCAACATAAAAATATGTACCATTAAATGACAAAAACGATTAAATAACTGTGCAAAAATGCAACAACACATAAATTAAATTAAAATAAAATACTAAATATTTGAATTAAGATACAAAGAATTTAAATTAATATTAATTAAATATTGAAATGAATTAGTCACATACAATGTTTCTTCATACAAAGTTTAAAAAAATTATAAACACTTAATATAAGTTGTAAGGGTAGAACGTTTAATAAAAATTAAAACATATTATATTAACACTGTAGAAAAGTATATGTTATATTAGAAGTTAATATGATATTGTTCACCGTAGGTATTAATCCAAATCATTAGAACAAAAACATTCTTAATATTAATGAATATAAATTTATTTAAATTAAATAATGAATATGTAAATTTAACTAAATTAATATATATATTATATATATATATATGATACCAGTAACTATAATTTAAGTTCAAAACATATGTAGACCTATGTATAAAATTGTATTATTCTGGTGCCTGTTTTTCAAAATTGGTGCATAGTTTGAAAGTTTTTAATTCTTGATCCTATTTATTACAAATCTTTGAAATTAGTATTTTCTAATGTTTCTCCCCTTTATTATTATTAGTACAAAGCTATCAAGTCTCAGCAGAAACTGATTTACACAGGTTCTTGTATTTCCTTTATATTTTTATAGATAAAAGCTAAAGTTCGAACAATATTTCTTTTTTACCATATGTAATATGATATGTTATGATAGATTTGTGAATATCATTCTAATAGTTATTATAAAATGTTGCACATCTATTAAGCGTGAATCATGAAGATATTTATTCATGTTTGTGGAACTAGATGGTGATTCAGCATGTACTTTTACTAAATAGTGCTTCAAATTTAATACTATGAATAATAAAGATAAAATTTTGAATAAAATCTAAAAGTAGGGTCTTTTAAATTTTTATATTTAGGGCGGAGTGGGGTGATTGTTGGTCACTTTTCATAAAGATCCATATAACTCAGTAACTAAATTGAATTGAAACAAAAATTTTATACTTGCAGAAAGAAAATCTAATCCCTAACAATCTTAATTAGTTTTATTTTTTTTAATTATATATAATATTAATAAAATTAAAAAATGTCTGACCAATAATTACGCCGGCAATGGGGTGATTATTGGTCATTGTTTTATGATCAAATACCAACATTTTAAACACTCAAAGATTTAGTAAATGATTAAATGAAACATTCTTGGAATAAATTTAATACTTCATATTGTTTGTAAATATAAACAGAGTTATGAAAAATGTTATAAAATAAAGAACATTACTAAAATAGTTGGAACTTCAAATATATTTCACAAAATAATACATTTATTTACAAAAGACTTTTGTATTTAAGGTATGCAGCTTGCGTTTCATCTTCCTCAATCTGAAATGGCCCTGTACCATAGAGTCTAACTGGTCCATAAAACACAAAGGAGTGATTCACTGGCGCAAGATCCGTTTTCTTTGGCCAACGATAATTTCTGCAGACTTTTCCAAAAATTTGCAAGACAAAATATCATCTTGAATACTAATAACACGCCCGATGTATGGCATCTGTTCAAAGTAGACAGCATAGTACTTCTCTACACATATGGCTTTATGTATTTTCCTTAATTTATTTGTAGCTGAAATATCAGAATCTTTTTTTTGCAGTTGCGGAATTTCTTCAGCTTCACCCGTTTCTACTTCTATATCTATATCCGTATCTTGGGTGCATTCCTGTGTTTTCTTTCTAGTCTCAGAGGATGATGCTACTTACTGCATCTTCAGCTGTATTCTTGTTTAATGTTTAATGTTAATTCTTTTTTATTCTTTTTCAACTTTTTTACACAACTTAATGAAATCCTCGTTGGTTTCTGCATTTGTACTGTAAAAGATGTTCATTATCTAAATATACAAGTTAAATTTTCATACTCACTCCAATATCTCTTCAAGAAATGGATAAACAAAGGTTCAGTTATTTCAAATGTAATTTGTGTTATGAGTTGCTGAAAAAATCAAAACAATGTGGTTCACTCTTCAAGTGTTCACTTCAAGTGTTGCCACATGAACTTGAAAAAACTTTTTAATGCAGACGCTGCCATCTAAAACTGACAAATATTAAACATTTCTGCACTATTTGTGAGTTTATAAGTAATTTTTAAGCTAAAATTACTTGACCAAGAATCACCCCATGTATATAGGGTAATGTTTAGCTCTCTATTTCCCTAACGTATGTACTCATACAGTGTTCATATACATACGTACATATTCTCTGCATATTTCTCTTTCTATATAACCCTTCTAGATCATCGTGTAGCTAAATTTCATATTACAGGCACCTTATGAAAAAAAAGCATGATTTTGTAATCCCTTATTTTTTGCTCAAGTTTTATACATATGTCTAGTTAAAATATTTTTTCTCATTAAATTATGTTTTGAACCAAAAAATCGTTTGTGTTACTGAATAACAATAAAATTGTCTAACATCCAGTATTTTTTTCTTTTGATTTTATCATTAGTATTAATGAAAATTTAATTGACCAATAATCACCCCATGTTGCAAGTGACCAAGAATCACCCCGGTCTGCCCTATATATAACTTCGTTCTTACTTTTCAAAGAATGAAATATTTTCTTTTACTCAATATGTTTTTTTTTTTTTTCTAGTGATTATAATCGAAATTATACCAAAGTGAACAGTCCTGTTGAAATGGCTGAAGCAAATACTGGTGTTTATCATTCTCTGGCACTGCTGTCACTTGCCCTTATTTTCAAATTTGTGATCACTATTTTTACATTTGGTATAAAGGTAATTTTGTTGAAACACAGATTTATGAATCATATTGTTTTTGTAATTGTTTATAGCTAACTGAAATAATTATTTTGCTACCCCCTTTTAATTTTGTTGAGTAAGTAAAAATCCTCAGGGTCAATTAAGGAGGTTGAGTCAAGAAAGTGTCAAGCCACATATTTGGTGAAATGAGTCTGACACTGTAATCTGTTGCTTAATATTGTAAATTATCATATCCTATTTTTTTTTTTCTAATGTCATTAGGTGGCAGTATATGTCACAGGTTTCGTTTTTGTCCCAGATGTTTCTAAAATTTTTTACCAGAAAGTGTATATCATTAAAGTAATGCATATTGTTATTCAAAATATCTCAAATGTTACTCAGAAATGGACGAAAAAACTTTGTTATAGATTTTGATTTGAGTATTTGATCTAATTTTCAAAATGATATATCCCAGAAGTTAAAAAAACATAGCTTAGCACTCTCTTGCACCAATGCTCTCAAATTGTTGGTTATAAAGTCATTCATTTTTGAGAATCTCAATTCTTCTTTAAACAGTAATATTTTCCCAAATTACATGCCCTGTCTAATATATTATCTTAAAATGCACAACATAAGTCTGTACATATAAAAGAGGATTTTATGAATCTGAATATATTTAGTTATATTCATTGCCAGTTCAAAGTTGTTTAATATAAATCTCAAAATTATCAATTTCAGTCCAATAGTTTAACTATTTTTAGCATTCATAGTATAATAATAGCAACCAGGATTCTTTTCTAGACTATATCTAGGAATATATTTGTTTTTATTGCTACGCTTAATTACATTGCTGATTGACACATATTAATGAAAATAGGCGAAGAAAACAGTAGTAAAATTAATATAACTGGGCAGACACCTCTCAGGAATAGAATAGGAAATGACAGTGCAGCTAAGCTACTATTTCTGCACAAAAGATTATTTAATTTTTCTTGTTTCCCTTTTCTATTCACAAACTTAATTTATGCATCAAAGTCCTTTTTCTTTTGAGCGATGAATATTTTAATATCATTATATTAATGGACATTTGCTTGCCCATGTAATTTTCATATGCATGTTGTTATTTGTTATGTATTCCTATTTCTCATCTGTTTCCAAAAATTAAACAGATTTAACAGTATTACAATCCTTCTTAATATTTAATTTGATTGTAATATAACAGATTTTTAACCTTTCATCTGGTGGAAATTTTACAACAAACAGAATTTTATTCTGTGTTCTCATAAAGGACATCAAAGTTAAAATTCAGTTTTTGGTTATTGATATGTATAATTACTTTTCTAACATGTCTCTTATTACTGTTATTGTTATGACACGAACATAACATCTGCTTTTTTTTTAAGTATTAAAATTTATTTATGCTAGATTAATTTATTTATTTTTTAAAATTTAAATAATTTATTTCCCATTTTAATTAATTCTCATTTTCTAAATTTATTTTCATTTGATCGGCAACCATAACGTTAATTTCTGTATTCTTTTAATTGTAAACAAACACCACTTTAATTCATTCAGCGGTTGCCAATCATATATTAACCTTTTTCCATCAACGCACTAGCTTTAGCGATCGCAAACTGGAGTTGCGAGTCGTTACGTTTAATCTTTAAGCATTTTTCCTGTGGCATCATCTGCGCCGGAGTTTTGAACGCCGTAGTAGCGTGGAGGCCTCTGATTGGCTATTATAGTTTCGGCGCGAAACGGGGGACTTCAATGTTTCCCCGATAGCGTCTGGTCTCTTCGACTATAGGACGCTCGAGTGGAAGCAAGTCCACGAGAGTGCTCCTCAAAAATAATTTTTGTTTCTGACTGGCCTACTGTTGGACTAAACAGGTTCAGCAGTAGAGTCCTTTCAGTACAGTTTCGTCACAAATGCTGAACAATCATTTAAGTAATAGTATTCAAATAAATTTAATATTAATAGTATGTAAAAACTTCGATTATGAATCTCAAGTTTGGCTACAGAAGTGTGGAAGAAGGGACCGTAGATGAACACTGATTCAACAAAAGATCTCAAAGATGTCCCATTTTTAAAAAAAGGTTTAACGGCTTACAGTAGCTGGTATGAGCTGGAAAACATCCTCTTTCTCACGAGAATTGTAGCAAGATATCGAACAGTGGTAATATTTTTTCATTATTAACTATTCTGATGATGCAGCTGAAAATAATCATTTTTCAATAAGAATATACTATGTTTCGATATTTCTGTACTACAATGCCTATTGATATTGTATGATTAAGAAAAATCATATTAGTGATATTTGCTTATACAGGAGGTTAATTTTTGGAATTTTAACCTCCATTTATGGCTAGTACAGTACAAACAAGTCGTGATATTTATTAAAGCAAAAATCTATCGTTATTCAATATAAAGATTGCTGTTGATTTCTGGCCAACGAACATTGTGATATTCGTGATAAACTTTTCATCTCATACTATTGAAGCATCTGTTGATTTTTTAATTCTGTCAAATCATCTGTTAACTTTTTAGTTTTGTCAAAAATACATATTAAAAATTTTAATCCTTGCTAGCTAATTCTAAATCAATATATTATCTTGTAAGGTTGTGCACAAACCATGAATATTATATAATCTATCTATTTTAAATATTTATTTATATGTATATATATATATATATTTGCATATAATAAAAGATGTATTGTTCAATTTACGTTTGTTTCTTTATGTTAATTTCTATGTCAGAAAATACATTAAATCCAACTTTCCTATCTTCTCTTTTTTTTTCTTTTTCTTTTTTTCATAACAGTTATGAAAAATCTTCAATTTTTAATAGCGTAATTAGTTTTTACAAAAAATATGTCACGTATTTGCTCAGGCAATAATAATAAACACTTCTTCAGAAAGCTTAACTGAATTTTAGGAATGCTTAAATATCATCTATAATAATAAATATTTAAGTAAATGTCTTATTTTAATCATTTTAAAAGTCTGATGTGTTATTAGATGTTGAAATTCAGTTTTATTAACAGTGTTCAATTTGAATATATAAAACAACTAAACATATAGATTAAATAAATAAAAGTACAAATGGAAAATCTGAAATAAAAGGAAAACACAGTTTCAGAATTCTCACAATCTAGTGTCAAGTCTTAACAAGCTAAGTCCATGTGCTCATCAGCACAATGCTTCTAATTTACTTATTGTGCCAAAACAATAAAAAAAATAATAATAATAACACTTTTTACAAGATTTTAAAACTTTTTTTTATTTCTTATTTTTGGGGAATACTTTATTTTTTCGAGGATATCTTATGCCTGTAACCCTCTACCAATCTACAAAATTCTAAACAAATCAGATATATACAACTGTCAGAGTTTGTTGTCATTTAACTGTTAGATTTCAGACTTTCTTCTCTAGTTTACCTGCTGTATAAAATCATTTATTACAAAGTAATCATTACCAAATTAATTTTTTTTTCATTCATTTTATAGTTGCCAATATTTTATAGTCTTTGTGAATTTACAACTTATTTGTATCACCTGTAAATATTACTTGTTTATCAAGTTTATATGAAAAACTACATTGATCCCATACTAAATAACAAATTTCTAGAGGCTTGTGTTCACTACATCCCCCCCCCCCCTCCTTTAAAGTATGAAAAGAGAGATTACAAAAATCCTTTCCCCCTTTTTTTTATTCTTTCATTAATTCTTAAAAGTAAATAAATAAATAAATAAATTATGTCTGTTTGGGAATTATTTATTTAATTTTTTTTTTTTAAGTTGACTTATTTAATTATTTTATTTTTAATATTTTTTTCTTACAGGTTCCTGCTGGTCTCTTTATTCCCAGCATGGCTATGGGGGCAATCATGGGGCGTGTGGTTGGAATTGGCATGGAACAAATAGCATTGTAATTATTCCTCATTCATATTTTGTTTGAATGTTTTGTAAATATTTGAATACCTAGGTAAAAATTCTTTAAATATGATTTGATACACTAAGTTTCATAAAGAATTATTGTGCTGTAGTACATATTTTTTACACAAAAATGTTGTAAACTTTATATAATGGACTATTAAAAAGGAAACAGTTTGATTCTTTTGTTTGAAATGAGAATAGTGATTTAAATGCAGATCAATCTAATTTTGATCGTTTAGGCTTAATATTTAGAGTTGTTGTTGACTAAAAACATGCAGAATTTTGCTGAAAGGCCCATTTGGTACAAGACCTCTTCACAATCCATTCTGCTCTCTTAATAAAAAATATGGAAAAAAAAGAGTATCCTTAGTCCAAATGAGCTGAATAGTAAAAAAAAACAGCAAATGAGCAAATATCAAGAAATTTAAGATTTAGGCTGAGATGCAAATTGATATTCTAATTGTTACAGTGCAACAATTGTGGGAAAAACTTACCACCTAAGAAAAAGCAATTGAACAGATTCTCCTTTGCGGAAAGGCAACTTGCTAGCTATATTTTCTAGTGACATTGGTGAATAAGCGTTAGCAGATTCAAGATTAAAAAATCTGAATCATTTTCCTGTTTCTTTTTTTTTATTGTTCAAAGCATGTATGATTTTATGCATATAATGTTATAGTATGTAGTACCCCCTTTCTTCTGTGATTGCATTATAGAGTTATCCATGGCTACACAATATTAACTTAAAACTTATTTACATTATAATGAGTGGATGTTATGATAATAGATAATGTAAGTAGCACTCATTCTTATAATTTTAACTGAAATCATTGTTTGTTTTAGCCTTAGCTAACTTTGACTTAATAGCTTTTAATTACTTTTAATTTATTATGTACGCATCAAGCCAGCAAAGAATAACACATGAGGCCCCTTTTAATCTGCTCAAGGATTTTTATATATGCTTTGGTGATTCACAGCTCACACTGCTTTAATATTTGCATAATTCCTTCTAAAAAAAAAAAAAAAAAAAAAAAAATACAATAGAGCAAAGACCATTCCTTTCCAAATTTTATGTTAGCAAAATAACTTATTCACACTGAATTTTTCATCTTTACCAGTAATTTTATAATATTAGATTAAATAACAATATCTACAGTTAACACTTGTTTGTTGATGATGGATATACTCATGTTTGCATAGTTGCAAACTTTTATGCTTTTCTGTTACTAGAATTTTTGAATAATAATCTTTGCTTTATTAAATCTTATAAATCTGCGATTAAATGGGGCAAAGATTATTATTAAAAAATGCTGATGATTAAAAAAGTGTAACAAGAAAAGGATTTCATATTAAATTGCCAGTGAACAAAGTGTTAAAATACAATATGATGAGTAATTTTCGAAGAATCTGGAATAGATTTACTTGACTTACTTTAGCATGTATGGAAAATTTTAACTTGAAAATCAAATGTAATGGGTTGTGTTTGGTTTCTGCCCTCTGTATTTTATACACATTAGTACAAGGGTGGATCAATAAGTAATGCCTCCTGTGTCTTAAAAACATTATTAATGAACATATAACAGCAAACGTTATTATAGATCATAGCCTGAACTGTCCTCTACACAAAACTACTGCTCAATATAGTCACCATGCATTTGCGCACATTTGCGCAATCGATTAACCCATGCATCAAAACCATTTTGGAAAAATTAACGGTTTTCTTATATACTTGAATTTTTTGGAACATGGAAAACTACTGTGACGCCATTCTTTGGATTGCACTTTACTCTCTGGATCATACAGGTACACCCAGGTCTCATCTCCAGTGACCACATTCCTGAAGAAGTCCTGTTGCTCCACTTCAAATGCATCTAGGAGCTCTTGACAAACTTCCACTCTCCTCTTTCGATTATCAACAGTCAATTGCTTGGGAACCCACTTAGCACAAACTTTGTGATATCCTAAGTCAGCAATCATTCCTTGGGCAGAGCCATACAAGACCTTCAATGCATCAGCAACATCCTGAACTGTAACACGTCTATCTCCTCAAATCAGTTCATCAGTTCTTGATTTGCATCTGTGACTGATGTTGTCAGCCGGCCACTTCTCGTTTTATCTGCAATTTCTGTTTCTCAGTTTCCAAACTTTTTCACCCAACGCCGCACAATGCTAATGTCCTTTACAGCATCTCCATAAACATTCTTCAAGCGTCTATGAATTTCCTTAGGTGCACAACCTTCTTTTGTCAAAAATTCGATGACAGCTCTCTCTCTTTTAGCTTCAGATACATTGTTCTAATCTGCCAATCTGAAAAGGAAAATAATATATAAGTAGAGTAAGGCTACCTCTATAGTCCATAAAGCATAGATAGTCCAGTAGCTGTGAAATAAATAAAATTTAGAAAAATGGAGGCATTACTTTGATTCACCCTCGTAACATATGCACATTAACTAATCTTGCTAACATAAAGGTATTAGGTTTTTCTAAAAAGCAGGGGTGGTAATGAACTTGATAATCAACAAAATGTAAGAATTTCCTGACCTTACTAATTAAGTGATTTTTTTTCTCTTATCATCAGAATTTTCATTATTATTATTTCTTATATATAGGTCATATAGTCACTTGCAAATATTTAAGAAAGCATGTCCTGAAGGTGAAAGTTGCATGACCCCTGGATTGTATGCTATTGTGGGAGCTGCTGCTTGCTTAGCTGGAGTGACACGAATGACAGGCAATATTATTTATTTATTATTTATTAACCTGTAGCTGATTTTAATTTTTCTGAAATGAACATCATTTTTTCCTATTGGCATGTTTTCTTTTCTTATAACTACACTTTTCTTTTCTCTCATTTTTGTTTTATATATATATATATATATATATTATATATATATATTATATATATATATATATATATATATATATATTATATATATATATATATATATATATATATTATATATATATATATATATATATATAAATTAAGTTGCCAATAAGTACCTGATCATTCAGAACATACTATTTCCTCTTCTTTATAAAAAATATCCCAAATGTTGAATTTCTACTGGTGGAATTAACAATGATATATCAATTATAATTCTACATTAATGCCGCACATACTCCTCTGCAGTTATTTTCTTAAACACAGAGAGAAAGAGAAAAAAGGATCAGGATGTGTGTGACGGTAGAAATATAAATTACTTCAGGAGAAATGCATATTATTGTATAGGTTGAATGACTTGAGTAATTTTAAGTTTAGTTCTTTATACTTGCGTTGAGATTATATCTTGAAAAAGATGCTGGGCCACGTGCTCTATTATACACTTAAGAAGATTACTTAATCGTGGCAAATTTACTTTTATTAAAATAAATGGTGCTTAATGCATAGGCTCAGATGTCTCGCTGAGCTCTCAAATCGACTATTGATATACACATATAAAATATAAGTGGAACGGACTTACCAATTAGACATGAAGACACGTGGGATTGTAGACATCAGTACTGTTATCTAGCGTTGACGAAAAACATATATAAATAGGAATAAATTGTTGAAAATAAACAAACCACTGACTATATTTTACTTTTGTTAAATACTTTTTAATTATTTCTTCATAAAGATACGGGGTTCTCTAGTGCGGTCCATTTTGTTGCTCAGGGAAACTTTTCCCACCTACTCACTCCGCTAACCTAACGTAACTGAGGATGGTCGGTCCAGCAAACGCGTGCTTGGCGCCGAAAAACCAGCAAACCGCCAAACTGCAGCGCACGCCGAATGCCAAAGAGCGATAAACTTATCGCGGCGACATACGGAGTGTTGGTTTAAGGTTTATCAAATGCATTTATAAGTTATGTTAAATTAAAGTAAAATAAAGTTGTAAAATGTTTCAATAGTTTTCCCATTTAGTTTTCTCAGTGTCTCTGCTCAACCATTAACACTAAGTATCATAATAGCAAGTATAGTTAACTTGTTTATATTTTT
This sequence comes from Maratus michaelseni, assembly GCA_963931845.1. Lineage (NCBI taxonomy): Eukaryota > Metazoa > Arthropoda > Arachnida > Araneae > Salticidae > Maratus > Maratus michaelseni. The sequence goes on along the minus strand of OZ007592.1, from coordinate 36,548,823 downwards.
CTAAGTGTTTAAATTGTTATGGGTATTTAAATAGTTAATGTATATGTTTAAAAATATAAATTACTTACTTAATATGCAACAAGGAAATTTAATTTTATAAAGTACTAAGTTTTGTGCTTGCATGAACAACTTGCCACCTCACTTATGACTGTGTTTACATTGTGAAAGTGGTTGGTTGGTTCTCATGGTTGGATTAACATGTTGCAGGAAAAATCATTTCATGTCAGTCATTTTTCCAGTTAATTGTTTTCACTGCCTTACAGTATTAAATATTTGCATAATTATTTTAAACTGCATATTTGACCTTGCTTTCAGCAGTATTTAAGCTCTTGTGTCTTTGACTTCTCACACAGTTGGCAGATGCATAGTAATGTGAGCACAGGTAATCTCAAGTTAAAAAGTGTTGTCTAATATTATGAGCCTGGCTGGTCCAGCTCTTGATGGCATCTAGTATATTGAATTTGAATCTGTGTAAAACTCCAGTTGATATGAAACCAGCCATCCACTTAAGTATTTTTCTTCATGTTCTGCAGAAGCTATGTTGAGTGATTTTTCAACCTGTGATAGTAATATGACCTTTATTGTTTTACTAATTTATGTTCTTTTTAATAAACTGTTTTTGAACTATTTGGCATCCATTAATGAACTTAATCCATACTTGCACACATTTTTGGCAACTAGTATAAATTTTTTAACAAGTATTCTAACCACGGCCCCGACAACTGGTAGCAGATCGGTGGTTGGATGAGCTCTGCTTTATAAGATAAAAATGGCTGCCACTGGTGAAATAAGTTATTCCTCATTCTCGTTTCCTAAGCTAAATAGAGAGAATTTCAAGTCATGGAAATTCAATGTGAATTTGTTTTTGATAAGTCAGAACTTAAGTGATTTTACTTCTGACAAAGTGACGAATGAAGCTCTCAAGGCGGATGTTGTAGTGGATAAGGTAAAGGAAAGCAAAGCCTTGGCCATTTTGTGTTTAAGTATCGAGGAAAACTTGAAAAATATTATATATGATGCCAAAACACCATCAGAAGTCTGGGTGTTACTAAAGAACACTTTTGAACCTTGTAGTCGTGCTAGAATTGCAGCATTAAGAAGAAAATTTATGAATATTAAATATAATGAAATGGATTCCATGGCGACCTACATTAACCGAGTATTGGAGAGTTCAAAGGACTTAGAGTCAGCCGGTAAAGAAATCCCACCTGATGAAGTTGCCTACCAAATCCTGGAGCATCTGCCTGAAAGCTATGAAAGTTTGGTAATACAATTATATCGACTGCCAGATGCCGATTTTACAGTGAACGAGGTCCGAAAGCAACTACTTGCTGAATATGATCGCCAAAGGTCAAAATCTACTGAGATTCCAAGAAACCAAGCCCTTTTATCCATACATAAAGAAAAAGAAAGACGGTGTTATTCTTGTGGAAAGCCTGGACATCTGAAAAAGTTCTGTAGATTGAATTCCAGATCCCAAAGTGGCTCATGGAACAAACAGAAAAGCAGCCGTAACTTCAGTCAAGCCCATTTTGCCGCTGCAATGATGAGCGAGAATTTAAACCTGGAGTTTGTCATCGACTCAGCAGCAACAGACCCTTTTTGTAAAGAAAAAGCGGTGTTTAAGGACTTTCGTGAATTCAAAAGCCAGGCAATTACTGCTAAGGGTAACACGAGGATTTCTGGCATTGGTAACGTAAATTTGATTATTAATTCAGGTACTGTTCCTTTTAATCTTGTATTGAAAAATGTGTATTATGCTCCAGAAATGTGTCGTAATTTAATTTCAGTGAGATGTCTATGTATTGAAGGTTTAAATGTAAATTTTACAGGTGATGAAGCAAAAATATCTGATACTAATGGGGAGATGTTACGAGTTCCACTCAAAAATAAATTTTATTCAATAAATGCAAATTGTGGAAAAGGTGAAGTTTTGGGGGCAAATATTGCTAAAAATAATGTAACAAATTGGCATTTACGTTTTGGGCACTTAAACTGTAAATCTTTACTAGAATTTGCCAGGTCAGGAAATGCTTATGGTATAGAAAAAGTCTCTGGTAAAATGAATGAATGTGAAACTTGTAATTTTTCAAAAAGTAAGCGAGTAAGTTTTCAAGAAAGAGATATAAATACTTCAAACATACTTGAACTCTGTCATATGGACATTTGGGGCCCTGCTCCAGTTAATTCTCTAGGTGGTGCTAGATACTTTATGACAATCATAGATGATTTTTCTAGATATTCTTTTGTATATTTTCTAAGTCATAAAAGCCAAGCATTTAGAAATTTCAGAAATTTTAAAGTTTTTGTGGAAAGACAAATGGGTAAAAAGATTAAGAGAATCAAGACTGACAGAGGGGGAGAATTTCTTTCAAATGAATTTGAAAATTACTTGAGAGGGGAAGGTATAAAGCGTGAAATGACGAATGCATATTCGCCGCAAATGAATGGGGTGGCTGAACGCTACAATCGGAAGGCGTAAGATCGTTAATAGAGCAAGGAAATTTACCCCAGGAATTATGGGCAGAATTGGTCAGTACCCAGAATTATTTGAAAAATAGATTCCCTCATAGTAAGTTGAGAGGAAAAGCCCCACTTAATGTTTGGAGAGGTAAACCTTTTTCAGTGAGACATCTTAAAGTTATTGGAAGCACAGCATTCGTTAACATTCCTAGTAGATATAGAAATAAGTTGGAGAAAAGAGCCAAAAAGGGGGTTATGGTCGGATACGCCTCAGCTACTCTGGGCTATAGAATTTGGTACCCTGGAACTTCTATAGTTGATGAAACCAAACATGTCAGAATTAATGAGGAAAACCCTTATTTTAAGTCGTATAACAAAGAAAGTAAAAATTTGGTAAATGTAAAAATTCTTGAAAATTTTCATGAGGACATTTCAGAATCTAAGGATATACCTCCCACATCATCTGTTACAAATTGGGAAAGAGTAGAGGTAGAGAGAAGGAAAGGGAAAAGTGCTGGTAGAATAGATGTGTATTATTACCCCTAAAAGGGAGGAGTCAAATTGAGAAGTAAAAATGAGGTTGAAAAATATTGCAAAGAAAATCGGTTAACTTATAATCCAAATGAATTTAATTTCAAATCTGAAGGTAAGAATAAAGAATTAACTCAAAGTGCAGATGAAAGTGAGGGGGAGGATTCAGAATTAGAGGCATGTTGTGTAGAAGTAAAGACCCCATCTTCCTATAAAGAGTCCCAAAAATTGCCTGAAAAAGATAATTGGTTAGAAGCCATGAAAAATGAATTAGGTACCCTTCAAGAAAGAGAAGTATATGACTTAGTACCCAGGCCTGAAAAAGTAAAAGTATTGGGTAGTAGATGGGTTTATGCCATTAAAAAAGATGAAAATGAGAAAATAAAAAGTTTTAAAGCTAGATTTGTGGCAAAGGGGTTCAGGCAGGTTGAAGGTGTGGATTACTTTGAAACTTTCTCTCCAGTTATATCTTTTTCATTGGTCAAATTTTTCTTTGTCATGTTGGTTATGATAAAAGGTTGGGAACATCAACACTTGGATATTAAATGTGCTTATTTATATGCTAAACTGAAAGAGGAAATCTACATAGACCAACCTGAGGGTTTTGTTGAAAAAGGAAAGGAAAGTTATGTAATGAAGTTAAAGAGAGCTTTATATGACTTACATCAAGCCGGGCGTGGGTGGTATGTTGAACTAGATGATACATTTGTTAAATTAGGGTTTGATAAAATTGATTGTAACTGCATCTATACTTATAAGTCTGAAATTATAATATTGGTATATGTTGATGATTTGGCCATATTTGCCAAAAATAAAAATAGATTAAAAGAAGTAATTGATTTGATTAAAACAAAGTTTGAAATTAAAGTGTTAAGTAAAATTAAAAACTTCTTAGGAGTGGAATTTGAAGAAATTAACAATGAAGTTCATATGCATCAAAAGAGGTACATTAAAAAGTTAAGTGAAACATTCACAGAAATTCCCAAAATAAAGTGTAAATTGCCACTTACACCAGGTGTTGTCTTAAACAAGACCATTGAGGGTGAAGAAGCCAAGAATATTCCATATAGGGAATTGATAGGAAGCCTTTTATTTCTTGCATCTAGAACCAGACCTGACATTCTGTTTTCAGTAATAGCTCTTTCTCAATTTTCAAGTAATCCTTCATGGTTCCATTGGAAAAATTTAAGTCAGGTTTTACAATATGTTTTTTATAGAAGTGACTTTGCAATAAATCTTTCTAGAAGCTCTGACAGCAATTTAACTGTGTATACTGATGCTAGTTGGGCGTCAGATATAATAGATAGAAAGTCTATTAATGGTCATGTCATTTTCATAGATCAAGTACCAATAATATGGAGTTCAGGTAAACAGAAATGCATTGCATTGTCGAGTATGGAAGCTGAATATGTTGCATTGTCGGATTCCATTAAAGAACTTAACTGGATTTTGCGAATTAGAAATTGCCTGTCATTTCTCGATTTAAACTTTAGTAAACCTGATGTATATTGTGACAATCAGAGTGCAATATGTTTTTCTAAAAACTGTGTAGAGAATAATAGAACTAAGTACATAGATACAAGATTTTATTTTGTCAGAGAAAATTTAGATAAGTTTAGGCTTAAATTTGTTTCAGGTAAAGCAAATGTAGCTGATATGTTTACAAAGGCTTTGCCAAGTGAAAGGTTTTACTTTTATTGCAAATGGTTATTTGGCTGAGCTAGAGACTCTGGGAAAAGGGGGCATTTGTTGGTTTAAGGTTTATTAAATGCATTTATAAGTTATGTTAAATTAAAGTAAAATAAAGTTGTAAAATGTTTCAATTGTTTTCCCATTTAGTTTTCCCAGTGTCTCTGCTCAACCATTAACACTAAGTATCATAATAGCAAGTATAGTTAACTTGTTTATATTTTTCTAAGTGTTGAAATTGTTATGGGTATTTAAATAGTTAATGTATATGTTTAAAAATATAAATTACTTACTTAATATGCAACAAGGAAATTTAATTTTATAAAGTACTAAGTTTTGTGCTTGCATGAACAACTTGCCACCTCACTTATGACTGTGTTTACATTGTGAAAGTGGTTGGTTGGTTCTCATGGTTGGATTAACATGTTGCAGGAAAAATCATTTCATGTCAGTCATTTTTCCAGTTAATTGTTTTCACTGCCTTACAGTATTAAATATTTGCATAATTATTTTTAACTGCATATTTGACCTTGCTTTCAGCAGTATTTAAGCTCTTGTGTCTTTGACTTCTCACACAGTTGGCAGATGCATAGTAATGTGAGCACAGGTAATCTCAAGTTAAAAAGTGTTGTCCAATATTATGAGCCTGGCTGGTCCAGCTCTTGATGGCATCTAGTATATTGAATTTGAATCTGTGTAAAACTCCAGTTGATATGAAACCAGCCATCCACTTAAGTATTTTTCTTCATGTTCTGCAGAAGCTATGTTGAGTGATTTTTCAACCTGTGATAGTAATATGACCTTTATTGTTTTACTAACTTATGTTCTTTTTAATAAACTGTTTTTGAACTATTTGGCATCCATTAATGAACTTAATCCATACTTGCACACATTTTTGGCAACTATTATAAATTTTTTAACAAGTATTCTAACCACGGCCCCGACACGAAGAAAGCATCGGCTCGCGGTTCCGATGGAAGCTGAATGCTCCTGTGACGGATGAAGTAATGAGCCAATGTGGGGAGAAACCAATCAACCGATCGTCGTGATAAAATCAAAATACGAACGATGCGTTGGAAACAGCTGAAATATGCATTAAATAAAAGTTAAGAATAAATGCCGAAAAAGAGAAATAAAACATTAATTAAATTTTGAGGGAAAATAGAATTAATAATAAAAATATGAAGTTATACTCTAATAAAATGACAACATCACGATGCGATGAGAATGTCATGAAACTTATCATGACAATGTGTTTTTAAAAAAAATTCTATGATTGAAAAAGTGTTTTTAGAATAATAACTTGCAAGGAAGCTTAAAAATTAGTTTTTGATATCCACCATTGATCATTTGTAACATTTATTTACTTGAATCCAGTTGATGACCTTGTCATATGCTTAATGTAGCATTGACTATTTTTTATTGGGGGGGGGGGGGGGAATGAGAACATTGTGCACTTGGGAAACAACAGTTTTGTTTGTTGAAAATTGGCTCTATGCAGCGTTGCGATAAATGTATCTAGAACTATCTGTACTTTGCATGGGACAGATTACCTTTTAAAATGATTCATACTGCAGTCGAACAATGGTGTAAGATATTATCTTTGGTAATCTTATAATAATCAATAAAGATGGTGGTTGATTCTAATAAATTATTTCAAGGTAAACTTTCATTTCATATTGGCATATTATCATTTTCTATTTTATATCTGTAAAATAAAATAACTAAATTTTCGTAACAGTATTTAGTAGTCACCCTGTCACTCATTCATATTCAAATAGCTTTTTAATCTGAAACAATATCCTGTTCTTTTTTAAAATTGGATTAACCTGAATCCGACCAATAAGAATCAAAACCCAACCCCAAACTGAAAAAATTAACGTCGCACCGATCTAATACAAAATGCAATTCTGCTCTGGTTAGGTTATATCTGACCCATACCCATACCTGCCAACTTGTAAGGTTTTTACTTACAATGTAAGGATTTAGGTCAAATTGTAAGGTTGTAAGGGTGACAGGTAAGATTGTAAGGTTTTTGGGTGTAACTAGAAATGATTTTCCAAATATGTTACTTATTGAGTAAAAGAATAAAACTGATGCACACATTGTGTGTATGTTACAAAAAATGCGTGCGATCAGCAATATGGTACGACATGGCAGCCAAGCAATAATTCACAACGCGTTATTCTATGCCAGAGAATTTTTAGTCGTGCTGTGTATTTTAAAAATTTCTCGCAGCAAAGCCGAATGCAAAACCTAAGAGATTTTAAAACTTTTTTGATTAGACATTTATTTGATTTTTTTTTTTTTACTTATAATTTTATCTTTTTATTTTAATAATTTAAAAGCATATGAAAAGATTGCTATGAAGAAATGTATGACAGAGAATTGTTTGGTAAAGCCAAACCAAGCCTATTTAAAGTAGATTAAAAAAGAATTATCAGTGCTAAAATTATTTGGGTTATGTCTTTGACTTTCTTTTTTAACTTAAACAGTTACTCGTTTATTTATTTATTTATTTTTGTATTTATCAGTAAATTTTGTATCAAACCATATATTACCGTACCAAATGCTTTCACAAACACCTTTTACTACACATAAATTTTTAAAGATGCACAATGAAGTACGTCGGGAAAATTGTAAGGTTTTCTGACTAGAAATATTGGCAGGTATGCATACCCACAATGTCAATTTAAACCCACAACCTGCCTCAACTCCAACCAGAGTAAGAAAAAAAATAAACACTGAACTGCACCTCGACCCAAATCCAACAAACTTTCTTCAGTCTGCAATCTAGCCCAAACCAAAAGTACTTCAACTAAAAACCCACAATGAAATAAAATTGATCACAATTTAATGTAATTATGAAAAAATAATCTATAATATCTCTAATGTCAGATTTATGTTTTATATCAAAAAATTAACATGTAAAGAATCATTCATATTCAATTTATAGTTTTTGATTTAAAACAGTATTTTGGGCTTCATTTTGAAAAATTAGGTTTAACCCAAAATGTAAGAATCAAAACTCAACCTGAATTTGAAACAATTAGAGTTAACAGGACCCACAACAACAACAAAATTAGCTGCAACGTGACATGATCCGAACTTCGGGTCTTGCCCATAGATGAGGGATTTATAAATAGAGTGCGGATTTCATTGTTTTCTCCCGCAGAAAGTTGAAGCATTCATCTTTCCCCTTTCATTGCCAAAAAATGCTGAATGGATTCCGTTTTTTGGCAGTAATTCCTTTCTTGGCAACTTTCTGTTTCCGTTCTTATAATAAAAGAAACGAAACTGAAACTTAACTAAAAAAGCAAGCTGTCGCATTCACAAAGAAAATACAGTTTTAGCATTTTATTTCAACTAGTATACGAGTCTTTTTGAGTCAAATCCACACCAATCGAAAGATAAAATTGGGGTAACCGATTTATCTTTTATAATAATTCAATTTATATTGAATCCATTTTTTATTTTACTTTATGACTTGTAATTTCAATTTCAAAATTATCCAGTGGTCAAGATCGATTTTTTTTCCCTTTAAAGAGATCCTGACACAAAAAAGGTTCTGAGGCCTTTGTTAAGATGGAAACTGCTTCACCTAAATGTTTAGAGGATCTTGTAGGCTAATTTAAATGATGACTATTGTTCTTTAAGTTATACAGGCTGATTATACTTTGAAGGTGAAGCAAAGAAGAAACGTGATCGTATATATATTTACCAGGTTCAATACGTCGTCGAAATATTAATTATAAAAATGTTTACCTTTGAATTCCAGAGTGAGGTGTTGAGACAAACAGAGAGAAAGAATCTTGTTAATACTTCCATGAATTTTATTCTTGAAAAACTTCCGTGAACTTGGGAAAAGGTGCTGTCTTTTTCAAGATGTTGAGTGCTCATAAAAAGTTAAAGACTTTAAATATCTGTGCAATATGACTTCATGGTGAAATATAGCATTTATGAATTGATAATAAAATGGAGATATGATGTTTTACAAATTAAATAAACGACATGACTTCAAGTTCGAATGACGAATGGATTGGACACCAAGTCCGGCCATCGCGAAAGAAACTCTAAAAACTCCGGTCGAACAAACGACCTACTCTGAACTCTACAATCACTAGAACTGAAATTTGAACAGCGCGCGACCATGGCGAGCGTGCGTAAAAGCAAGCCTCAAAAACTCGCCGCACGGAGATGAATGCGCCAAACTGACAGACTCAAAGAAGAGTTAACGCACGAAGGAGAAACAGCGAAACGCTGCCGTTCCGCGGCCATACGCACATGCGCAAAGAGTGCCGGCTGCCTAGCCGCAAAAGCTCGTGAATCGAGGAGGAAGGCTACGAAACAAGCTGGCACGCGGCCAAGGGCGAAACGGGATGGAGATGAATGGAAAAAGAGAGACTTTACGAAATAAATGAGATATGAAAGATGATCGCTTGATTAAACTTAAAATAATGAACGTAAAAAGAGGGAAAACGTAAGATTAATTAAATATAATATGTTACAATTAAAGATTGAATAATTAAGAATATGGATTTAAAATGTTGAAATACAGATGTGAATTAGGGAAATTCAAAACAAAATATATCAACACGATATATTACTCCACCACAAATAGGGGAAAAAAACTGAAAGATTCACATGAAAAAGGAAATTCACAACTTACCGCTGAATCAGATAAGCTGGAATGCAAAAATGGATTACAAGGAACATTACAAAAGGACATGAACAATCAATCGAAAACATTAAATATCAATAAAACACTCATTACTATTAGAGAACTCCAAATGTCGATTGAGAACATGTAAAAAAATGTCAGTTAAAATGCAAAAAAATTAGAAAGTGTGAAAAAAAGCAAAAATTGCGTAAGAATATCAAATATTAATTGAAAAAACTCACAACACTTACAAAAAGCTCTACAGAAAAACTTAGCAATAAAAAATGTATTCTATTGAGAGTGTAAATAACCTATAAGGAATATCCAACTACCAAGAGCAAAAACAGATCCAAGAATGACCACTACTTACCAAGAGCATCAACAACCGATCAAGACAGCACGGGAATACATACTATACCCAACAGACGGGTATCTGAGATTGTATAACAACAATCAATATAAAATTTCAGTACAGCTGCTATCATGATGATACAAGACATATATATATAGAAATATTAAATTCAAACAGACAAATAAAAGGGTAAGAAAAAGTTACGGGGAAATGAGTGGCGCCACAAAAAAAAATAGGGACAAAAAATAAAAATATATACATTGCAATCTTGTAACACTTGATATTATACACTGCATGCTGAAAGAAAACTTTCAAGTAAACTTTGCATTACTTTATATGCAAAGATGATCATGATCATGAAAAATTTAAGTATACGTATACTGTTAAATAATGATTACATATCCATGGAATAAAAATTTACGTGAGTATTCATAAAAGATTGTATTAAAAAATGTATTCTAATTACACAAAGGTTATAACAAATTTTACCATAAATTGAAAAAATAATACAACACACCTCTGAATTTTTTAGAATGGTGTATTACTGAAAAATTTGTCAACATCAACATTGACCACAAAAAAATGTAAGTAAAGTATTTACACAGGATACCTTTATTTTATTGAATGAAATTGCAAATACTTGCACTGTGAAATGAAGATTCAAAACTAAAAAATATGAAGGAAGAGCCTATCATACTATAAAAAAACATCATTTTAAGTCTGAAAAGACTGATATGTGAACTGAATCACAAAATTGAATTTTTATCCACTTGTCAAAATTTTAAAGTTGAATTAAAAATTAAAGTTAGATTAAAATGTTTAGAAAAACAAAAGATAATTATATGTACATTAAATGCAAAAAATTTATATACCACAACATAACTAACACATACATATCTGAAAATGGCACTATGTGAACATATTACATATAACTTCAAAAGGATTTTTGAAAAAAAAAAGTTTTTTTTTTTTTTTTTTTATTATTTGAAATATTCTAAAAGAGGCATATCTCTGTATGCATTTGCCTAAACACTGAAAGACTATATTGAAATTATGCTACCATACTTACGACAATGCCAAAAATTTAAAATATTAATTGTAAATAATTACTGAAGCATAAATTACATGAACACAACAGATGAAATATATATTAAAAAACATTAAACTTGAAAAGAAATTTCTCTAAAATTTTGTTATCTCATGAACAAAATTATGCTAAAAAGAAATTATTTTGAAAAATGAATTTAAACAGTTTACTGAACACAATGACCTGTAAAGCTGAAAAAAACTTATATAAAAACCAACTTGAAAAGGAAAAATCAGGTAAGATATGAAAAAATTCATTATTGTTATTATTGTAAAAGTTAAAAATATTATGAACATATGTATCTGTCGGGTTAGGGTTAAAGAAGTGTCAAGAAAATATCTTGACAGTACCACTCCATTGGGTACCGAAATCTTATTTTCCTCAGACAAGACACAAAAAACTTACAAAATTAATATATATAATGCATGAAAAGAAATTAAAACACAGACGTATCAGTTATGTTTGATGTGGCACAAAAATTTATGTAACTCGATTATTGAGTTTAAGTCTTATTTTATATAAGCACAGTCTGTATGATTCACAGTCTCTAGAAAAGGCTGGATGATCAGTTCGGAAGTTGTGTCCATTTTGATTATTATGAACACAGTTTCTGCAATTGGCAGGTTTCTCACAAAATCCAGGTGTGTGATGCTCACCGCACCATACACAACATCTTGATTTTTTGCACTGATTTGCTACGTGATGGAAAGCTTGACAATTGAAACATCTTTTAATTTTTATGAATTTTTTTGCTGTAAAGAGTTGATCCTTGATCTGGAGTTTACGCCGCATTAGGCAGTAGGCAATGTTGCTTGGAAGTTCTAAAATGTGGTTGAGGTTATTGCTGAATTTATTTTTATATGTTTTCACCACATTTATATGGGATGTTTCCTTGAATTTAGTGATTGCTTCAATTATTTCGTGAGTGTGAAAACATTGCGGTACATCATAAATTATTATCTTGCTTAAATGAGTTGAGGATGATTGTGAATTTAATGTGAAGTTGAAAAAGGATTGATTTACGGTGTCGTCTATATGACTTGATGAGAGAATTGAAGACTGTGTATAAGAATCAGATATTGAGATGTTATTAGTAGATGGAATGCTCTGCTCTTCCGTTTGTGTGAATGAGTCTTGAGTTGTTATGGTTTGTACTTTGGTTGATTCTTTTACTTTCACCAACAGTTTCTGATTAAGCTCTTTAAGGTTGGAGATATCTTTGAGTGTATCACTGAACGTATCTTTAATAAAACATTTGTGCATCTCAATCATGTTGTTTCCTGTAAACTGTAGTGTTTTAGTTATAATGGAAAATATGTCAGAGTCAAATGTGATATCACCACCACTGCTTTCAACGAGATACTTAATTGTATCTGGAATGCTCTGTACAAAATCTGAGAGTGCCTCAGTAAATATATTTATACGATTCATTACTTGAGTATTCTGATCCATGATTATGGTAATAGAAATTGATGAAATAGAAATTAAAATGTGTAAATTTATTGATTAGAAATTAAAAAATATATTGATTATTCACAATTATATCTTCAAAATAACATCTTCAAAAATATATCTCTTCAAACAAAATATCTTCAAAAATTTTCAAAAAAAAACATCTTCAAAACAATATTCTTCTTCATACACTTATTTAAATATCATATGCAGTAAAAATTATATACAAACACTATAGATGAACTTCAGAAATTTGAAAAGAAAATGAATTTTATATATATATACCAAAAAAAACAAGCTTCCATGTGTTTAAAAAAATTTTCTATGTATATTTTTCAATCTTCTAACATCCTTTATAATTTTTATGCAAAATTGATAAGAACTGCACTATATATTTTAATCTTGCATATTTCTAAAAAGGATAGCTTATTTTATAAAATTATGAATATTAAGGTGGAAAAAAAAAAAGCACATGTCTGCAAATATCACTTGAAAAACGACGTATTACGCACTTATTGTGCACTGGAACGAAGCACCATATTTGTTAAGATGGAAACTGCTTCACCTAAATGTTTAGAGGATCTTGTAGGCTAATTTAAATGATGACTATTGTTCTTTAAGTTATACAGGCTGATTATACTTTGAAGGTGAAGCAAAGAAGAAACGTGATCGTATATATATTTACCAGGTTCAATACGTCGTCGAACTATTAATTATAAAAATGTTTACCTTTGAATTCCAGAGTGAGGTGTTGAGACAAACAGAGAGAAAGAATCTTGTTAATACTTCCATGAATTTTATTCTTGAAAAACTTCCGTGAACTTGGGAAAAGGTGCTGTCTTTTTCAAGATGTTGAGTGCTCATAAAAAGTTAAAGACTTTAAATATCTGTGCAATATGACTTCATGGTGAAATATAGCATTTATGAATTGATAATAAAATGGAGATATGATGTTTTACAAATTAAATAAACGACATGACTTCAAGTTCGAATGACGAATGGATCGGACACCAAGTCCGGCCATCGCGAAAGAAACTCTAAAAACTCCGGTCGAACAAACGACCTACTCTGAACTCTACAATCACTAGAACTGAAATTTGAACAGCGCGCGACCATGGCGAGCGTGCGTAAAAGCAAGCCTCAAAAACTCGCCGCACGGAGATGAATGCGCCAAACTGACAGACTTGTCAGGAAAATCACATGCCTCCAGAATATTTGTTGGTCTTATTGACTCAAGCAACACATAAAAACTACCATTCATTATCACTCATACACTCTTAGTATTCTTCATATTAAGTAATAAACATTAAAGTTTTACCTTTATTAAATATAAAATATACTTCATAAATATAATTTACTTTTGTAAATACATCGTTTTTACTTACCTTTTACACTTTATTCTTTCCATAATTTGAGCTGCTTTCAGAAACAAATACTTTTTATTTAGTCCATCATTTAAAACGTAACTACAGAAACACAAACACACTTTTACTTCTAACGAGAACCGCACTACATCGTGAACATCGTAAGCACTTCTGAGGTAGTGCCTTTGCCACTCACTAGATGGCGGCACACGTAGACCGTTCGGATTGGAAGACCGAACGTCGAATCAACAATGGCACGTGTATGCAAATTTCGATGGATCGTTCTAGTAAAGTGGGTGTTTCTAGTGATTAGCCGACTTTCTGCCAGTATAAATAGTTGCTATATCTCTGCATAGGTTGTATATTGGAAATCGATTGATCAAGTGATCGGCGGTGTTCTTTCAATAGACATCGTCGTAGTATTGGAATATCTGGCTTGTTAATGTGATATAAAAGTAAACGATGATCGTTGTGGTTGACGGCGGTGGTATTTAAAGTTCGAGCAGCTTGGTGCATTAAAGTATAAATATATTTGATGTGTTTAGTAAGTTTATCTTGTTCTGTTTACGTCTATTTACTGAATATCCGTGTTCTGTGAAAAGTGAAAATGTTACTGTCTTCAAAACGAAACTGTGTCATATCAAGTTATTAGAATCAAGATGCTGTATTATAATATGTGAGTACTTTGAATAAATCTCCTGTGTTTGAATAACTTTTTGTCTTCATTGAATTCTATATATATTCTGCATTTCACTATTTCACTATTTTAACTTTTATATGATGATCTATCTAAAACCAGCAAAAGCTTCTCACTACGCTATAACTAAAAGTTATACTCTGCTTACTTCGAAATAGACTACCTATATTATTTAAACAAGCGGTTATGGGCGATAGAGCTCATATAATGAAGCTATTTATGATTTGATAAAGTGAAAATGCTGAAAAAATGGAAGATTAAAAAGGTAAACAAACGCTCCCGATCGTAATAACGTAAGTCCCGGCAACGAAAATAAGAGAGGGGGGGGCGGTTTGCCTGTATTATAGTATGAAATGAGATCGTTGAAGACATGAGTGAAAGAAAATATGGAGAAATAGATGATTAACGAAAGATAGTATCAAAATAAGTGAAGAGGTTTTTGTTTGAAGTATAAGAAATTTTTTTTTTATAAGAGAACTGGCTTTTAACTTTGAAATTTTTAACAAATCTAGACTGAATTTTAAATTATACACCTTTATTTTTGCAGTTGAAGTTTTAATTATGATAAATTTTAACATAATTTGAATGAAATTTAAGATTTTTATCAGTTTTTAACCATATACATACATATCTTTTAATACAAAAACGAGGAGTTGAGAAAAAAAAAAGGGGGAAATGGCTAACATATTGATTGAGAAATTGGATTCATCAAACTATAGAAATTGGTGTAATGATATTAAATACATTCTATTGGATAAAAATCTCTGGTATATAATAGAAGATAATTTGGTAGCACCAACTAAAGAAAAGCCAACTGCTGAGGAAATTGAAGCATTTAAAGCAAAATCTAATCAAGCACTATCCATTATCTATTTGAATATAAGTGTGGAATTTAAAAGACTAATTGAGAATTGCAAAAATCCCGTTGAAGCATGGAATAAGTTAAAATTAAATTACTGTCCAGATTCCCGTTCCCACCATATGAAGATATTCACGGATCTAATGGAGTGCAAGATTAAAACAAATGAAACTATAAATCTTTTTGCGGCAAGATTGGCACGAATTACCAGAGATATAAAACAGATAGATGAAAATTTTAACGAATGTTATGCAAATTTTCAGCTTCTCCGTTTTCTTCCCAGGAAATTCGATGCAATAGTACAAAATATTTTGCGATGGGGAAAATCTGATTTTCAGTTTTCTAAAATAGTAGAAGAACTAGTAGCAGAAGAAACTCGTTTGAATGTAAGAGATTCAGACTCCGGTAAAGGTAATCTCCAAGCAAATCAATTGAATTTTAGAAGGAAGCAAGAGAATTTCAAGAGGTTTAAGAAGAGGAAGTGTTGGAAATGTGGTCAATCCGGTCATTTACAGAAAAATTGTTTAAGTAAGGCCAATAGTAAATATGAACAATCTGGTTTTTCAAGATCTCGCTTTTCCTCCCCGTTTTACAGAAGGAATACACCGAATAGGAACTCTTTTCGTGGAAATTCACCATCTTGTCGAGCCCGTTCAACTTCTCGCCATACTGGTTCACCATCCTGTCATGCCCAAGCACCTGACTATGGAAGGGTTTCACCGTCATCGTCCAGATGTCAATCAAGAAGTCGCCGACCTGAGAAAGGAAACTGCAACTCTCCTGGAGGAAACATGCCCCGTAACCGACCCCGATACAGAAGGAATAATCAAAGGTGGAATGAGTCGCCAGGACATTCAGAGAGTCCAGTAAATTTTTGTAAGTCCTCT